>CM076578.1:1673567080-1674773138 GCA_034641835.2 Pinus albicaulis
GTTCTATTGAAACATTAACTCAGATACCATAAAATCTCACAACTGGCACGAGCAGTAAATTTCCAGGACATGACAAGGATAGGTAGTACAAAACAAATATCTAGACAAGTATTAAAAAATGCGATGAAAATAAGAGGTTTAAAATCATAGCTATATATATATATATATATAAATTTTGGGTATATGCATGTAATGAAAGTTTAAAACTATAAGCAGAGATCCTTCACCACTGAAATTATATAAACTAGAGCGTGTTAATTACTCACAAACCCAAAACCTTATGAGCGGATTTAGTACCATGCTATTAAGGAATGATTCTTAGTGTTTAAACATTATATTTTAACCTTAGGGTAAGAGGTAAAAAAAATATATTTTATGTGTATAGTATAAGTGTTACATATAACACATTAATTGGGGTGATTCCATATTTATGTAGCAAGGAGTTAATAGGATTTACATTCAACCACGGTTTTTGTAGGAATTGAACATTGTTTAACTATGAAAAGCTTTCACTTTCCATCATAAGATCCATTTTTTTTAAATCAACATGAAGACTTTTGAATTCCCATCATAGGATTCAACCCTTTTAGAACTCTTCATTATAACTCAATTAACTATTCACCTTCATTTTTAAAATCCACTTAAAACTACATGACTAGATTTAAAATAAGATGAACTACTCACCTCAATTTATAAAATACACTTAGCAACTACGATTCAATTTAAAATAAAATTAGAATTTTCCCTTAGATTATATTAAAAATCTGATAATTTATTACAAAAATTTATTGTATTTATAATTTACAGATGATATTTAATATGATATCTTTAACTTCTATATGTTCCATTTATATTAAATAATATTTAATGTATGTATATTTTTTATTTTTTGATATATTCCATCTATATTACTAAATATTGTTAATGTTCACTGCCATTTTTTATATGGAATTTTAATAAAAAATCTAGTGTGAAATATTCTATATGTAATTTAGAATGCTTTTGAGAATGATATCAATATGGAAAAAAAAAAAATTAGATATTAGACAACCTTAATTTATAATTAACTTGGGTGTAATTTGATTAGTTGTGTTAAATTGTAGAGAAAATTTATAAAATGGTAATCAATTAGCTTACTTTCTAAGTAGATGAATGTAAATGTCAAAATGATATAGAGCAAAATTGAGCATAATATAGAGGCTAAGGCCATGGAAGATGGACCAAGGAGATGTAGCCCAAGAGGGGTGAATTTCTTCATCAAATCCCTGTGTTGATGTGTTGTATGGTGATGTATTATACTTTCATTTGTTGTTTTTTAGTTTTTATTTTATGTTAAATTGTTCACAAAATTAACATGAAAAAACACTCATGAGACTCAATAACTTGCAAGAGAACTTGAACCCTTAAGCACATATAAGACATTATTTACAGAATCTGAAAGAGGAATTAACAAAAAAATACTAACATACGTTATTCAGATCAACCACCTCCACCCCGAATTCTAAAACCATCACTTGAAGTTACTTAAAAGCATTAATGGTTTCTGAATTTGAGGTGAAGGTGGTCTCAGGTTCATTCCCAAAGGCCTAGGAATCCCTTGATTGATTTTAGCAGGATACACGGTAAGCCTGAGGGTGGTGTCTCAGTAAGGGCCTAGTGATCCAGTGTGGATTACGGTAAAGCCTAGAGACAAGGAGAAAAAAATTTCCTCAAGGATAGTGATGAGATCTAGAGGCATTCCAAGCTCAGTTCAGTTTTGTGATCTCGGTGCCTGTTTAGGTGGGATCATAGTATGGTGAGGGTGGAGGTGGTTTAACCTCTGGATTCCCTTGGTTTTTATTGGATTTGTTTATCCATGAGATCCACATTAATGCTTGGAATGTGGCATGAGGGTGACTATCTGAAATAAGATTCATTACATCCATGTCTATGGTCGGTTGGTACGTGGAAGTGTCGAACCTAGTTGGCTCTTGCCTATGTTTAATGAAAGCTAAGTTCTCTTGATTTTGCACTTGTATTTATGTGGCTTTAATGGATGTTACCTTATGTTTAATTTTGTGGTTATATTCTCGTTATAAACATGGATATGTGAATGGTACTATTCATACTTTATTACATGTTTTATTTGTAACTGAAATAATAATGGATGAAAGACCTAGTTCATGTTAAGACAACTAATGAGAGAGGGTGGTGATTCTTCTTGATATGTTTCAAATGAAATTTTAGTCACTTGTGCTCAATCTTGTATTCATGACATGCACATTGCATTGTTATCAAGTCTTCAACAGAATGTCAATCCCAGTTGGGGATGGAAGGGCCTAGTCTTGGTGTCAGTTTTTTGTTTACAAGCATTGTCCTTGTGTAATTTGTGAACTATGAAAGTTACAAGGATTTGGTCTAGCCCCAGCCCTGGAATTTAGCCTTAAAATCTATAGTCACTGGCACAACATTAATAATTTAGTCCACAGTCGCACTAATGCAGGATATGCATGCGACTGGGAGGTCCAGTCGCATCGATGCCTTGTCAAGGGAGTGGTTGGGGGTGAAATTTAGTGAAAAGTTAGGTTGGCTCACGCTATGGACACTTGGAGGGGTTGGGTTACTCCTGGAGGGTCCTGTGGCACCCGAGAGAAGACAATAAGGTTTTTTTGTTGACTCCATTTCCTTAAGGTCACCTAGGAGGTTGAGTCTAGTCATAAATTCCCCTCATGTCATGTTTACCCCAGGCAAACCGATGAAAGTGGGTAGATGTGAGGGGAGGTTTGAATTACAACATCCTAAATACTTGGTGGAAATACCCTAGCTAGTTATGGACTAAGATTAATGGCCTCCATAGTATATGTAATCTGATTAATGAAGAGTTGAAGAAGATCATCAATGTCCTCCAAATGAACATCTTTATGAAATAATCATCATCATATAGGGGCTCAAATAATTAAGTGAATCAACAACCATGTATACAAGAACCACTCTAACATAGAAAGTGAGTCATGTTTAATGCAAAATCCACATGAATAGATGAAATTAAGCATAATATTCAATCTTCACACTAGCTCATAAATTTATGCAATTTCAAAGTTTAGGTATTGGAGGACCACCATAAAACCCTATTAGGTGTGTTAATACCTAATAATTAAAGTATTTCCAAAGAAATCAATCATGGCATAAAACATGAATGATAATGATAAGACTTGGAATATACATCATTGGAATGTTGTCTTTGGCATGCAAAGCCTTGTGTGATGCTTATCTCCAAGGGAACCTTTATTGAAGGGGTGCTTAACATGTTAATCTACCCTTTTGTCAACACTATGCCTTCCTACCCCACTTTCCTTTTTCTTTATTCTTTGGTTTTCTTCACAAGTCCCCTTTTAACCTATGTGCATTTCATTGCATAAGGGATGGGATAAATTAATAAACTCCTTTATTTAGTTATGCATGCATTGCATTAGGACTTGGGGCAATGGCTCCATTGTAAAGATATAGCTCCAACTTATTTGGTTTTTGACTTATCAATGATATCCCTTTCATTTTTTTCATTTGTAGTTTGAAATTCATGTCATGGTTATTATTCTTCTTCTTCTTTTCTATATAACCACATCAACCTTAGGGATCTTAGCCCCTTCTTACCGTAGGAACCCAAATTATGGAACTTTCTAGGATACATGTAATACCCAACCCAAAATGAAGGACAATGGAAGTGGAGACAATGGAATGCTTATGGAAATGATATATGCACATTAGTGTTATCTAGCCTAGGCCCCCATAGTAGCACCCCTCTCTCCAAGAGTGGAAATACTTGACTAGAATACACATTATACACAGAAAACAACATAATTTACAATCATCGTGATTCATTCTAGGGAAAATTTTATGGGCTAAATTTAGATAATTGGCTATTTTTTGGACATTTTTCGAAAAAAGATATTTGTGGATTTGGTTAGAAATTCTCCGATATTTCACATATATATGATTAAATGGATGATATTTGTCAAATATTTACCAATTTTAATACTATATTACATGTTTTTTATTGAATATTCACTTACATTCTATATTTATGACTTTTCAAACCAGATACTATTTTGACATAATATTTCAATCCTTAAAAATATCTTGATTCATTCTCTAATTTCAACCCATGAACAAATTACAAATATGTTAAATACATTAAACTTAAATACTTTTTATGAAACACTTGCACCTCATGTGGGTTGGGTCACTAAAATCATTAAATGAGTAAGCTAAGAATAATATATGAGGCACCTATAACTTAATGTCTATGAAGAATACTAAATGTCATCACTCATACCACTATCTACAATATCATAAGTAGAAACAATTTCCTCTAGTTATCTCTAGATATAAAAGATAGAAAACTCCTATACTTATACTAAAGTGCATTGACCTCAGTAACCTCTCTACTTTAAAAATGAGCGTGTTTCATGAATTCCTCTAATGCAATGCTTTCTAATTTCTATAATGTTAAATGTAGAATCTTGAGTAGTGCTATTAAGATCTTGAGTACTGCTAGTTAAATGTTTATCATTTATTAAAAGGCATTAAAGTATTATTGTAATTTACTTCCCTAATAATATTTTTTTTACTTATAACTAATTTTTCTTATTTCAAATTATTTACAAGTTATTTTAATTGCTAAGTTTAATCAAATCTATACATATTTTTGATATAAATTCAAACAATTTTGATATTAAATTAATGAATATATTTAAACCAATTACCCATAAACATTTTGATTAACATAAACATTTTAATTAACAACTTCATTTCCAAAAATAATATAAAATAAAAATACATTATTCAATAACATTATATACTTCATTTATTATAAGAAATGTAAATGTTCTTATTTTATTATACTATTGTTATTCTTCTTTGAACTTATCATTAGGGACTATTATTACCTCTAATTGGATGCAAAACAATGCTACAAGATATCCCTTATGTATTTTATATGTCATAAAAAAAATTGTCTCCTAATGTATTTTATATGTCATAAAAAAAGGTTGTCCCGGTTGACCTAAAAAAGGTAAAGGGGAGGGTAATGTATATAAAAAAGAGTAATTAAATAGAGTTGGAATTTTGATTTTCAAAAAAAGTATAAGGGAGGGTAAGGTATATATAAAAGAGTAGTTGAATAGAATTGGTATTGAGATTGTAAAAAAAGGTAAGGGGAGGGTAGGGTAATGTAGATATAAAAGAGCAATTGAATAGAGTTGGTATTGTGATTGTAAAAAAAGGTACAAGGGAGGGTAATGTATATATAAAAGAGTAATTAAATAGAGTTGTACCAGTATTTTTTTTTTTAAAGTTTGATAGGACTACATATTCATCATGTTCAATATATCACTCAGGGAACCCTTGACTTCACATTAAAGAATTGAATCGTTGACTTCACATCAATAAGTGCCTTAAATAGCACCTGATCATCGTCTATCCAAGACTTCATGGATTGAGTTGTACTTATAATTGAAAAGCTCAAATTTTAGTATTTTTTTTAATTATATCACAAATTTTATTTAATAGCTTTAATAAAGAGTTATATTTGTAATTAGGTGATTTTAAATTCATATCACACATTAATTGGGGTGATTCCATATCTATGTAGCAAGGAGTTAATATGATTTACATTCGACCACAATTTTGATAGGAATTTAACACTGTTTAACTATGAAAAGCTTTCACTTTCCATCATAAGATCCAATTTTTTTGAATCAACATGAAGACTTTTGAATTTCCATCATATGATTCAACCCTTTAGAACTCTTCATTATATCTCAATTAACTATTCACTTCAATTTTTTAAATCCACTTAAAACTACATGACTAGATTTAAAATAAATTTAACTACTCACATCAATTTATAAAATATACTTAACAACTACGATTCAATTGAAAATAAAATTAAAAGTTTTCGTTTGATTATATTAAAAGGCTTATAATTTATTACAAAAATCTATTGTATTTATAATTTACATATGATATTTAATATGTTATCTTTAATTTCTATATGTTCCATTTATATTAAATAATATTTAATGTATGTATATTTTTTATTTTTTGATATATTCCATCTATATTACTAAATATTGTTAATATTCACTGATATTTTATATAAGGAATTTTAATAAAAAAAAATCTAGTGTGAAATATTCAATATCTAAATTAGAATGTTTTTTAGAATAATATCAATATGGAAATTTTTTTTTTTTTAAATATTAGATAATCTTAATTTATAATTAACTTGGGTGTAATTTGATTAGTTGTGTTAAATTATAGAGAGCAATTATAAAATGGTAATTAATTAGTTTACTTTCTAAGATGAATGTACATGTCAAAATGATATAAACGTTGTGTGCAATATTTTTACTTATTGTTTATTAAAATTATAAAATTATAAAATAATTTTTATTTTATTATTTTGTAAAATTTAATTTGAAAAAAAATATACAATTAAATATTTATTTTATTATTATTATTTTAATAAAATCTTAAAATTAAAAAACAACTTAAAAATAAATTAGAAATAAAAAGAATCTTCAAATTTGTATTTCTATTTGTTTATAACTTTATTAAAACCCTTAATCTAAAAATCCACTTAAAAGGTACTTGTACTTTTCTTTTTATCATAAAAAATATAATCGGTATAGGTTTACTTTTCCTTATTTATCAATTTCAAAAATATATTAATAATATTTTAAAATTATGTTGAAAAATTCAATAGCAGCTAGATCTTGATAAACCTAAATAACATACTTTTCTGTATTTTAAAATCAAATGATCATTAAAAGATTTAACAAAACAAATTACAATTCAAGTATAAATTTCCCTCATCGGTAGATCGTTTTGCATGGATATCTCTATGTTTCTCCCAAATAAAAACTTAATCTAAATAGAGGTTTTATACCATTGATTGCACTCCATTTTGTTTAGGGTTTCTTTTTCCACGGAGAACTTAAATGCAGACAGTTTAAGACTTGTTTGTATTGGGTTTTCATTTTCCCATAAAAAGAATTAAATGCGAACTGAAAGAAATAAACCCAAGGAAAATTTAACCTGTCTAGTAATTAACCCATCGTGATCTTTAAATTGATAATTTAAATCAATGACCAAGCTTTTAACAGTAAAGCAACTCAGCAAGTTCCAATAACGTAATTTTTCTGTTTTAAAAATCAAATGACTTAAAAGATTAACAAAACGAATACCATAATTCAAGTATACCATTCTATCGCTTGTGGTTAGTATTCCCATGTTTTCCCAACAAAACTAATTCCAAAGCCAGAGGTTTTGTACCATTGATTGCACTCATTTGTTTGTACTTTTTCCACGAGAACTAAAGGCAGAAGTTTAAGACTTGTTTGGCTGCTTTATTTTACAAAGAATTAAAGAACTAAAAAATAAATTGAGAAAATTAGAACTGTCTAGTAATTAACTCACAACACTCTCAAATGATAATTTAAATCAATGACCAAGCTAATTCTGGTGAAGGTTATTTCTAGGCACACATGCTCCATCATAAAATACCATTTATATTCTGATAAACTACTAAGTGAAAAACTCGGTTGAAAATAAAACTAATGGGAAACAGGACCAAACGAAAAAACCTTCTGCGAATAGAGTACACGCTCTTCTAATCGTTAACAACCATTTCAACTTTAAACCAAATTACCAGGGAAAATGTTCGGCCCAGGGCTATTTAGAGAAATATGACCAGAGTCGTGAACTTAGCAAATGAGAAATTAAACCAAATCAATACATTCATGTAGTATTCTGATAATACCAGTAAGTCTGAAAATAAAAAAGAATTGAAGACATAAATCATAACCCATTGATTCCTGAGCAGCAAAAATATTTCAAGAGCTGCAAAAATATTTCAAGTTCCGGGTGCTATTTTACCTGATACGTCTACTCTATAAAATGACCATTCCTTTTACACCATCAAAATCACCATAAAGCGGCATTGTACAAATGAAGGGAGTACTCCAGAAAAAGCCCATGCTCAGCCATACTGCAATTCTCTACCTAATAAAATTTTTGGGATTTCCTTTCCCATGTTTGCATTAATAAAGGGACTTACAAACAATCGTTATGAGCAAAAATTTTACTTGCTGGTCCTTGTTTGGCGTTAAAATCAAAAAAAATTTTTTATCTTGAGCAGGAATATGTGTTTCCCTACTCTCGTTTCATTACTTTTTCTATTTTTGTTAGTTTAGTGTTTTCGTATTGCTAACTTAAATTTAAGTAAATTCAGAGATGTGTTATTCTTAATTGTCACTAGTATTTGAAATTCGAATTTCAAAATAATTTTCAGCTCACAGGCAAACTTTCTTTCGACAAGAGGTTTAAGGATCGAACCTTCCGCATTTTTCCAAAGGTTCCCACAGAATGCTTTGCCAAGGTCATCATACCACTCGTAGACCAGAGCAGATGCTTTCTCAAGCGGAAACTGGCTGGAATAGGCAAGCTGGGTTCGGAATGAGGAGGAGGTAGCCCGCGTTGAAGAAAAATTTATAAAATATTTTATTAACATTTTACAATATAAAATATTTTATTAATATTTTACAAAATATAGTTTTATATTATTGAATTTTAATTATAGTAGGCTGTTTTATTTGCATTTTGTCCAAGCTGGGTTCGGAATAAGGAGGAGGAGGTAGTCGACGTTAAAGAAAATTTTATAAAATATTTTATTAAAATTTTACAATATAAAATATTTTATTAATAGTTTACAAAATATAGTTTTATATTATTGGTAATGAATTATAATATTGCAAATTTAGTTTTACATTAGATTTTGTTTTTTCAATACCGTTTTGTTAAGAGTTGGTTTAACATTATTGTTATTATAATTTTAAATTATTAAAAAATGAAATTAATATTTTGTATTTTAAAATATTTTAAAGTGTTTTATGTTTTTAAATTATTAGAACGATGAAGTTAAAATTTTGTAATTTAAAATATTTTAAAGCTTTTAAGAATATTTGGTTTATTAAATAAGTTATAAAGTGTAGATATTTAATTGTTATTTGTTCAATTTTTTTTTAATAAATAGAAAGTTTAATTAAAAATAATGTGATTTTAGGAAATTTTAATTTTACTTTGCTGAATTTTAACACACATTTAAAAAAAAGCTAGCTAAATGTTTATTGAAAAAACATTTGGAAACACCATTTATGGTTGTTTGCAAACAAGAAATCATCATAACGTTCTGCTGAAGGAGAATTTGAATGGAGTAGTCTACTCGGGGCCGCGTTTTAGCCCTAAATTTTGCCTGTCGTGAAAATATTTTCGCTCTCGTCTGGGACTCGACATCCGATATGTGCCAATATTCCCAAAGCTAGACTATTTATTACCTTAACAATACCCGACCGTGACAGTACCCGTTACAGTATTCATCTTGCGTAAGGAATGATTCATGCAGTATTCATATATTTATGACCATACATGGATTACTACTGCGCGCATGTTGTGGTTCAGTCAGCTTAGAAGTTGCCACTGCAGACATACTTATATATACTACAATACATCATCAGATGCATTGGGTATTTAATGACAATTTTTGAAAACCCGCTCTATTGAAATTTTAAAATTTGAAAAGCCGCCTATTGAAATTTTAAAATTTGAAATTGGTTCAGGCTAACGATTTTTATTCGTCTGTCACGGGGAGATCTCTGTGCTGTGAGCAGTGAGGCTGAGATTCATGTAGGGGTCAGTGCAAAGGTGGATGTATTGACAGGCCATTTCCTGACCCATTTCCATTAAATAAAATGCATCACTATAATAGGAGAGTCGCAGTGCCATTCATTAACCGGAGGGCTCCCAGTGCCATTCGATTAATTTCTGCTTCCATTTTTCACATATCACTGCTGGTTTTCGAAGGATGTCAAAAATGAAGGTATGTCACTACTCTAACTCTGTTCAATCAGAATCATCGATTTAGAAATTCTGCAATCATGAATTATCGAAACGACTCACTGAAGATGATGGCCCTACATGTGTTATATTTGCAGAAAATGGTGCTGAAAGCGGCGATCGAGGACGAGAAAAGAAAGCGAAGGGTCGTGATGTGTTATATTTGAAAAAAATGGCGCTGAAAGTGGCTATCGAGGACAAGAAAATCAAGCAAAGGGCCATGAGAGTTGTTGAAGCTGTTGAAGGTAACTATCAATCCAATATTTATCCATTGCAATTCTGGTTACAATAAATTGGCTTTTGAGTAGTGATATGATATTTGATTGCAGGCTTAGAGTCTGTTGCAGTTGATATGGAGAAGAGGGATATAAATGTGATCGGAGAAGCAGACCCAGTGGTTCTGGCAAAGAAACTGATGAAACTAGGATTCACAGAGCTGCTGAGCAGATCCCGTGGGTCCTCCGAAAGAAGAGAAGGCGGCTGCAGAGACTCCAACAGTTGCGTATCATCATCAAGAAAATCCCTAATATGGTTAGGGGCCTTATGAAGGAACTCATCATATACTGTCATGAGAGGTGAGGATCCCAATGGCTGCAGCATCTGTTAGATCTATCTCTTCCTCTTTTTCTTTATGGCTGGAAGTATGAGCATGGGGGAGACAACTGGTGGTCTAAAGGGAATTTTAGGAGGCGGTGTAAGATTTTCCAATGCTGCAGCAAGTATGAGCATGGGGGAGACAACTGGTGGTCTAAAGGGAACTTTAGGAGGCGGTGTAAGATTTTTCTGATGTTGCAACAGCTGGGAACTAGTTTCTTTCAGAGGTAATGAGGGATTACTAACCTTCCTTAAATGTACAAATGTATGTACTAGGCCTGCAATTATTTATTCCATATGGCATCACCAAAGGATGTCCAGTAGCTAGTTGAAGGGAAGGGTGGGATAACAGTTGACAAAGGCCCAGAAATAGATTCTGGTGTGAACAACTGCGCTGTTTATAACTACCCTTATCATTTTTCTAAGGAATTTTTGTATTTTTTAACTTTTTCTGAATTACATGCTGGGAATTTTCATGAAATTGTAGATGTGTTTTTAATGTAAAAATAAATTCAGCGCCTACAAAATTATTTGAAATACAAAACAAAAACTTACTAATTGAAAAAACCATTTCTATGAACCCGAATCGTAGAGAACATCCATTCCACTGAAACAAAATTATGATTTTTTTGTTAGGTTGGGAAGGTTGGAGAAGGCTGCAGAAAGTGGATGTTTTGTTGGTGTTTTATCATGATGGTTTTGGACTCGAATTTGGGGTGTTCGCTATGGTGGACGCAGGTAGGAAGACAAACGATAATGGTGAACAGTGTAATCGAATTTTATTTCAACCCAAAAAAGCGTGTTTATAAAAATCATCCATTTTAGATGGGAAATTTGAACAATGATGGATAAATATGGTCTATAGTATCATCATGAAATCCTTTCCAAATACCATCATATCCCAACACCAACATCTAATCAATTGGTTTTGAAAATAATTAGCTTCTCAAACTCAAGTACGGGTACATGAAAGAAGTTGTACACCTTATCGTGAGATAGATAATTGATGAAGATGCATAAATTTATTTATTTATGAATTCTGGAATTTTTAATGCAAATTTAGAAGTTATACTTTACATTTAATATTTTATTTTTCTAAAACTTAGGGATGATTTGTATATTATTTTATGGTACCAAAAGTTGTATAATATTTCACTTCATTTTAACCAAACACATTATAGTTTAAGAGAAAAGATACCATATGTTCCAGAGCAATAAATTTCAAGTTATCTTAAGGGCATACTTTTCCAATCAAATATTAGATTAAAGAGAAGTCTATTTACAATTGTAAATACATTTTCTTATTTTCTAAATATATGTTAAATCACAGGGAAAAATCACCTTTATGCCTTGTCAAATTAAAATGAACATTAATTATTAAAAAATTATCTAATTAGGGAGAAAATGGAAGTTAGAGATCAAACTTGATATTACACGTTTTTGGATAAGTAGTAACTTCATGATATATATAAATGAAATGAATTACATTAACTATATGCAACTTATCACAAGATGATATAATAAAAACCATAGTTAGGGAAACCATAAAAACCTTTGCCACCACCAAAGATCCAAGATAAACAAGCATTAATAACGGAATGTCCTCATTGGTTCAAATATTTGGTTTGTATCACATAATATCTTCGTAACAACATTGTTGTCTTTCATATTGTTTACATACCCCAACAATTTTGCATCACACAAGTACATGGTAAAAAAACTCTAGTGATATCCTTCAAATCTACATGTACATCGAAGTGTTTTAATCCTAAAACTCTAAAGCTTTAACACTAGCATCAAATCAATCACTAATATCTATAGACTCTATGGGACATCAAGGATATAATAATACAATATTCTTTCAAAAAAAGCTTCACGCCGAGCTTTAAAATCACAAAATTAGTCTCTCCATGATCTATGACCTAAGCTCATGTCTTGCAAGAACAAGGTTTCACAATCATGTATTGAGTTAGCTCCACTTTTGTGTAATATACTTGGGTAGAAAATCTATCTCTATAATAAGAGGCATAAGAACCATGAACATCTCCCATGTCATGTTATTACAGGGGATTTACAGGTACAATGAAAACCTTAGCATCACAAAAGAGCTATCTCCCCTTGAATATCCAAAATGTCTCTCTTTATCCTTGTGTTCACTTGGGGTTTCATCATGACTCCTCGCATTATAAAAAGTACAAAGAGAAGAGTAGAATGACGAATGATAAATAAAAGAACTCTCTCTTCTCTCATATAAACAATAAGTGAGTATAACATAAAATAATGACATAAGTCCATGCAAGTAACCAAGCCCCGCATGGAGTACTCTATAATAAAGGGATGTACATGTACAAAACTATGGTTTAGTCTACCTCAAAAGTAAAATTCCTTCCAAGACGATCCTCATTATTCTTAGTGTCCCTCTTTTAAGATGGTGCACTCTCAAATAGTTCATTAGACCAATAATTCCTCTTCCATGGTGGTTTATTATTTCTAGTGTCCTCATGAAAGCAACTATTCATCAAATCATGTGCCACATATGGGTGCTCACAAGATAATGATGGTATCAAAATTGGAAATGGAGCCATCACAAATGTGCTCACACAAAAATGGTCACACATTCTCAAAAACACTCATGCACTCCTAATCATATAGCGTTAATGCTCCTGGAACCATCAAAAAGGTTTTCCAGCATGGATTTTTGAGGAACACATGCACATTTTCAAAAGTGCATGTGCGCTTCTAAGAATACATGAAATTTATATAAAATGCATTCACGATTCCAAGAATTTTTGTGCATTTTCAAAAGCATGCATGCACTTTTAAGAGCACATGCACGTTCCTGAAAGCACGTGCATTCTCTTATGTTTATAATCTCTAAGAGGGAGAAAGGAGGGAGAGATAGAGCCAAAAGGGGTTGTTGAGGAGGTATCAAAGGAGGGAGGGAGGGATCGAGAAAGAGAGTATGAATTGTGGATCTAGAGTACTACATAATGAAGACTTAGTTAGTTTGCATGGACTTATGTCATTATTTTATGTTATACTCACTTATTGTTTATATGAGAGAAGAGAGAGTTCTTTTATTTATCATTCGTCATTCTACTCTTCTCTTTGTACTTTTTATAATGCGAGGAGTCATGATGAAACCCCAAGTGAACACAAGGATAAAGAGAGACATTTTGGATATTCAAGGGGAGATAGCTCTTTTGTGATGCTAAGGTTTTCATTGTACCTGTAAATCCCCTGTAATAACATGACATGGGAGATGTTCATGGTTCTTATGCCTCTTATTATAGAGATAGATTTTCTACCCAAGTATATTACACAAAAGTGGAGCTAACTCAATACATGATTGTGAAACCTTGTTCTTGCAAGACATGAGCTTAGGTCATAGATCATGGAGAGACTAATTTTGTGATTTTAAAGCTCGGCGTGAAGCTTTTTTTGAAAGAATATTGTATTATTATATCCTTGATGTCCCATAGAGTCTATAGATATTAGTGATTGATTTGATGCTAGTGTTAAAGCTTTAGAGTTTTAGGATTAAAACACTTCGATGTACATGTAGATTTGAAGGATATCACTAGAGTTTTTTTACCATGTACTTGTGTGATGCAAAATTGTTGGGGTATGTAAACAATATGAAAGACAACAATGTTGTTACGAAGATATTATGTGATACAAACCAAATATTTGAACCAATGAGGACATTCCGTTATTAATGCTTGTTTATCTTGGATCTTTGGTGGTGGCAAAGGTTTTTATGGTTTCCCTAACTATGGTTTTTATTATATCATCTTGTGATAAGTTGCATATAGTTAATGTAATTCATTTCATTTATATATATCATGAAGTTACTACTTATCCAAAAACGTGTAATATCAAGTTTGATCTCTAACTTCCATTTTCTCCCTAATTAGATAATTTTTTAATAATTAATGTTCATTTTAATTTGACAAGGCATAAAGGTGATTTTTCCCTGTGATTTAACATATATTTAGAAAATAAGAAAATGTATTTACAATTGTAAATAGACTTCTCTTTAATCTAATATTTGATTGGAAAAGTATGCCCTTAAGATAACTTGAAATTTATTGCTCTGGAACATATGGTATCTTTTCTCTTAAACTATAATGTGTTTGGTTAAAATGAAGTGAAATATTATACAACTTTTGGTACCATAAAATAATATACAAATCATCCCTAAGTTTTAGAAAAATAAAATATTAAATGTAAAGTATAACTTCTAAATTTGCATTAAAAATTCCAGAATTCATAAATAAATAAATTTATGCATCTTCATCAATTATCTATCTCACGATAAGGTGTAGAGCTTCTTTCATGTACTCGTACTTGAGTTTGAGAAGCTAATTATTTTCAAAACCAATTGATTAGATGTTGGTATTGGGATATGATGGTATTTGGAAGGGATTTCGTCATGATACTATAGACCATCTTTATCCATCATTGTTGAAATTTCCCATTTAAAATGGATGATTTTTATAAACACGCTTTTTTGGATTAAAATAAAATTTGATTACACTGTTCACCATTATCGTTTGTCTTCCTACCTGCGTCCACCATAGCGAACACCCCAAATTCAAGTCCAAAACCATCATGATAAAACACCAACAAAACATCCACTTTCTGCAGCCTTCTCCAACCTTCCCAACCTAACAAAAAAATCATAATTTTGTTTCAGCGGAATGGATGTTCTCTGCGATTCGGGTTCATAGAAACAATTTTTTCAATTAGTAAGTTTTTGTTTTGTGTTTCAAATAATTTTTTAAGCGCTGAATTTATTTTTACATTAAAAACACATCTACAGTTTCATGAAAATTCCCAGCACGTAATTCAGAAAAAGTTTAAAAATACAAAAATTCCTTAGAAAATGATAAGGGTAGTTATAAACAGCGCAGTTGTTCACACCAGAATCTATTTCTGCGCCTTTGTCAACTGTTAACCCACCCTTCCCTTCAACTAGCTACTGGACATCCTTTGGTGATGCCATATGGAATAAATAATTGCAGGCCTAGTACATACATTTGTACATTTAAGGAAAGTTAGTAATCCCTCATTACCTCTGAAAGAAACTAGTTCCCAGCTGCTGCAGCATCAGAAATATCTTACACCACCTCCTAAAATTCCCTTCAGACCACCAGTTGTCTCCCCCATGCTCATACTTGCTGCAGTATCGGAAAATCTTACACCGCCTCCTAAAATTCCCTTCAGACCACCAGTTGTCTCCCCCATGCTCATACTTTCCGCCATAAAGAAAAAGTGGAAGAGATAGATCTAACAGATGCTGCAACTATTGGGATCCTCACCTCTCACGACAGTATATGATGAGTTCCTTCATAAGGCCCCTAACCATATTGGGGATTTGCTTGATGATGATACGCAACTTTCGGAGTCTCTGCAGCCGCCTTCTCTTCTTTGGCAAGACCCACGGTCAGCAGCATGTCTGTGAATCAAGTTTCATCGGTTTCTTTACCGAACCATCGATGCTTCTGCGATCATGATTATATCCCTCTTCTCCATATATTTTACTGGCATTCTTAATCACGCATTAAATATCATATCACTACTTTCATGTGTTTATTGTCTTCCAGAAAGACGATGGATAAATGTTGGATTGACATTGCATGTTGACTTCAACAACTCTCATGGCCTTCGTCAATTTTCTAGTCCTCAGTAGCCACTTTCAGTAGCCATTTTTTTTTTCAGAAGAAAAAAAACGTTGATTATATTATGATATAAACAGTGCATTGTCACATATACCTCTCATCTGATAAGCCCAACGAGAATACCATCATCATTGGCCACTATATTGATGTTTGTTCATAGCATGAATAAACCTCAGCAGTAGGCCAACACATATATGGGGAAGTAAATCAACCTAATTACATTATAATCCATCCTACCTAATGGAATTGTGAAAACTATAAAGGGTGTAGAAACAACAAAAGGCAAAAAAGCACTAACAAAATATTAAAAGTAGATTGATAAGAAAGCAGTGTTGTCAAAATATGGAAGACCAGCAGAAACGATTATTGCATTTGTAGATGTTCATCAAGCTAGAGCCTCGACTTTGTGAAAATCCCGGAGAGATAATTTCGAAGCGTTGCAATTCGTCATTGATGTCTGTATAGCAGGCTCGCTTGTTATGATTTATGACAGGCTCCTTGTATATTGGAAATTGTTGCATTGACCCATGATATCTGAGTGAACCAACTCGTTGTGTGTTAATTGACCAGATTCACTTGAAAATAAAAAACCAGCTGAATGATGCAATACCAATAACCAATAACGTGTGTTCCAGCATGAATGTTCTACAGGCTCGCTTGATGCCGAAAATATCTGAATTTAAATTAATCAGGCTCGCTTGATGCCGAATATATCTGAATTATAAATAATCAGGCTCGCTTGATCCTTGTACACAGTCACGTTGTAGTCACACCTATACATGTATATCAACACAGTTGATGTGCAGGCTCGCTTGTTGTTGATAACCATGGATAATATTGACTCTATACAGATAGAATCATATTTAAAGTCGCCTGATTCCGTCCCCTTGTTAACTGTATTGTTCCTTACAGCAATGTATGTCGTTTTAAAGGACTGCGAAGCCATAATCTGCAAAAAGCCTTATCCCTAAAGAGACATGACCGCCATCATCAATCAATTATTCATGAACTACTATAAAGCTGACTGTTATATGACCACTATAACTATAGAAAATATACTATTAGTCAAAAAGGGGAGGAGATGTGTAGACCCTGTCAGTCACGGGATTGGAACAGATGAGTTCCAAACCACCCTACCGTCCCTGTACCTGTAAACATACATAATCCCAAAATCTGCGTTAAGACCCTTCTTAGAGAGACCATCGGCCCTTGTGTTATTCTCTCTGAAGATGTGTGTAATAGGTGGGCAGTCCAGCATCTGCCACAGACGTAGGGTCCTCTGTCTCCATCCCAATAATCCAGGATTGTTCATCGCATATTTACCTGTGATCCATTCAATCACCAATTTAGAATCACCGTATATATTAACATTCTGTAATTGGAGGTCAACAACAATCATGAGAGCACCCCACAGGACCATAATTTCGGCTTTGTTGTTGGATCCCGACCCACCATTCTAGAAGATGTGTGTTTTGTCCCTCTGAGATGTTTTTATCCATACACCGCACCCCGTGATACCATCCGCAGAAGCCCCATAAAAAAATACGGCGGGAATCGCAATCTCATGTGGCCTGTTCCTGTGTGATTCATCGACAGTCAGCTGGCAAGGTATAGGCTGGCACTCAATCCATTCCATGATATTGGTGAATATATCATGAATCTGGAAGGTTCTGTCTTAAAATATCAGTAAGTTTCGGCCCTTCCATACTTCCCAGATGAGGTAAAAAGGGAGAGATTGAAATTTTCCGGATAGCTTGTCCCACTCGGTTATGGTTGATATGAAATCATTGGCCTCCCATGACGGATTCATAAAATATGAGCAAAAGAGTTTCTAGAGCCCCATAATCATCGGGCATTTGAATAATAAATGATTAACGTCTTCACTTGCCTTATTACAAATTGAAAATCGATTTGGGCCATGTATTCCACGCTTGTTGAGATTGTTCCAGGTAAGGATCTTATTGCGCCACACCAGCCATCCGAATACTGTGATCTTGTTCAATCCTATACCTCGATTTGGTAGCCATTTTAAATACAACACATCATGACCCTTCGCTTTCTTTTCTCGTCCTCGATCGCCGCTTTCAACACCATTTTCTGCAAATATAACACATGCAGGGCCATCATCTTCAGTGAGTCGTTTCGATAATTCATGATTGCAGAATTTCTAAATCGATGATTCTGATTGAACAGAGTTGAGTAGTGACATACCTTCATTTTTTACATCCTTCGAAAACCAGCAGTGATATGTGCAGAATGGAAGCAAAAATTAATCGAATGGCACTGGGAGCCTTCCAGTTAATGAATGGCACTGCAACTCTCCTATTATAGTGATGCATTTTATTTAATGGAAATGGGTCAGGAAATGGCCTCTCAATACATCCACCTTTGCACTGACCCCTACATGAATCTCAGCCTCACTGCTCACAGCACAGAGATCTCCCCGTGACAGACGAATAAAAATCGTCGGCCTGGTACCAATTTCAAATTTTAAAATTTCAATAGGCCGGTTTTAAAATTTTAAAATTTCAATAGGAGGGTTTTCAAATTTTAAAATTTCAATAGAGCGGGTTTTCAAATTCAAATTTGACAATTTAAATGCCAGTATACGATGCTGTGTAGCGTATATACATGCTGTATTTGTTATATACGATGAAACTAGGCGGAGGCGGAGCCTGGCATGTATGCCGACCGTAATCACATGTATGGTCATATATATATGAATACTGCATGAATCAAGTTTCCCTTCGCAGATAAATGCTGTAATGATCTTTTTTTCTTTTATCCGGTGAGGTCTATATTAGTCGGCAGCTAGCAATTTACAAGCTTTGGTAATATTGTTTGAAATGGATCGCCAGGTCCCCAGGTGGGTGACCTAAATGTTTCCGACTGACCAGGTTGGGCTAAAAACAGCCCATTAAACCCCTACTCCATTAGGTTGGTAGCAAAGAACCAACCAATGGAATTTCCAATCTAAAAGTACTAATGGGCATGCCATGCCATGCCATGGCAACTAATATTTTCAAGGCTATACGCCCATGAATACATACCAAGGACAGTCTTGGGAGACGAATCTGACATTTGCATTTACTGTGAACCATGTACATAATTTTCTTCGGCGAACACTTTCTCCGGCGAAATGGGTTGATGTATCTGTACTTATTTAACATCCATCATTATGGCTTGTGGATGGAAGATGATCCACCGTGAGCATGATGGATCTGAACTACTCACATCGAATTTTCCCACCTATTTTTGATATTTTGAATTTTCCCGCCCACTCTATTTGAATTTGAATCGGATAAAATAGTGGGAATTGCTAAATCCAACAGCAAGGGGAGAAGCCGCTACTCCATACTCGTCATCTTATTGCAGTTTCTCTTTTTTGAAGATTTATTGCAGTTTCTCTTTCTTGAAGATTTGTAGATGTGAGTAAACGGCTTGCAGAGGTTTGAGGGCATCAACATTCTCAGCTCCAAGGCTTCTTTTCTTGAAGATTTGCAGATGTGAGTAAACGACTTGCAGAGGTTTGAGGGCATCAACATTCTCAGCTCCAAGGCTTCTAAAATAAGCTCATATGCTTCTGTGGCCATGGCTACCTCGCGCGACCGTTCATTTTTCCTTTTCATTTAATAGAGGGATTTTCGCTCCGATTTGGTGGAGTAAAATCAGGGTTTGTCTCTTGAAATTGAAGATTTTGTGTTTAGCATCTGTTTCATCAGTTGTGTATTATGTTCCAAATATTCAAGTTTCTTTTTTTTTTAAATTCCCATCGGCATCTGCTTCGCCTTTCATGGTCGGGAATCCAAGAAGAATTTCGATGAAATATTATTGACATCCAACAACCGCATATAAACCCTTCAAATCCAGTGTTAGTTGAGCCATGTCGTGAGAAGACATTCAATTGATTTCAGACAATGGTTGCAGTTATTTGATATGATTTAAAATGTTGCAACTGTATACGGCTTCATACCATTAGCTATTAAGAGGTATTCCATTAGCCATTAAGATGTATTGTAACTCGTAATATTTTAACTCATAATATTTTACTTATTAAAAATTTTGTTTAGAGAATAATTAAATCACGAATGTCAATCATACTTTACTAATTATAAAAATAATTTATAGTTTATAGTCAATATGCAGTTCGATTCTAAATGTGAAAATTTAGAAAGAGGCTTGTAACTCATAATATTTTACAGACTATAAACTCTCTGACTAGTGGCTAGTGAACTCGGTATTGATTGTTTCTTTGTTCCTTAAACCGATCTTTTACCATAGCCTTATGGTGTACATCCAAAGTTGGCAGGCGCTGAATAACAATGGCTTAGGGCAAATCCAAGGTCAAGGTTTCCAACAAATGCTAAATCTGAATTAAAGTCGCATATTGCTACTTTCACATTGAATTGAATTCAAGCCAATGTAAGTTGTTTTAATGGTAGTAGTTTCATCGAATATGCAACAAATATGAGTATGAAGATTTTTTATCAATACAATATAGTTAAATGATTAAATATGATTTTTCATTGAAATAAAAAATAGTTAAATGATTAAATATGAGTATGAAGATTTTTTTATGAATAAAATATAGTTAAATAAATAAATATGATTTTTCAATATAATAAAAGATAGTTAAATGATTAAATATGAGTTCCCAGTATAATAGTAATAGAGATCACAATATTTAGGCTTCTTTATTTAAAATTGTGTATCTAAATTTTATTAAAACCATGCTTTTCAAATTTTATATTTATTTTTTAATAAAATGTGATTTATTGATGTAATTAACAAAATTGATTTAAAGATTAAAAATCTTTATAATTAAAGAATAAATTTGAATTCTAGTTCTCTTCCATGTTTAAAAACATTATTTTATTTATTTTGTAAGTTTTTAATTAAATTATATAGAAATTTTTTTTAATAAGAAACTTATTTAATAAGAAAATATGATATTTTTTATATCTAATTTATATATATACATATATTTTTTATGATATTAAAATAAATGGAGTTTTCTATTCCTTATAAAAATATCTCTCTTTCTTATTTAAGATTTTGTTATTAAGTTTATGGATAAAAAATGAGATTGGAGTTTTAACATTTGTGGAAATAAAATTTAATTTACATAATTTATTTGGTTATTTTGTAATTTGTTTTTAAGAAAGTTTGAACAAAATTATATATATATATATATATATATATATATATATATATATATATATATATATATAGATGCGCTTAAAATTAATTTGTATAAGTAGGTTGAAATGTTAGATGAAAAAAACTCTATGTTCAACTTTTTTCTTTTCTTTTTAAAATAAATATATCATATATGTTACAAATAGTGTGATTTTGTCCTTTAAATTGAAAAATAATATTCAAATCATATCAAACTAATATTTAATATTATTTATTATATTGAATGCATTATTATTCAAGTAAATGCTTAAGATGTGTTATAATTATTCACAAGTAATATTATAAATTAGTTAAATTCCCAATGGGTTACATGAACGATTTTTTTTCCAAGTAGATTACATTAACCGAAAAAAAGATAAGTTAATTATACCTAATATGGCAAAAACTAGTAAATAGTTTATATTGAAATTGATATGTAAAGCATGATGAAATCTAATTAACTTAAATACAATTTTCTATGGCATCTTTTTCCTTTACAGTGAGAAATAATGTTAAAAAACACACATATCATGTTTTTAAGGGAAAAAGTAAAATAAAATAACATAACTTTATAAAATTATTATTAATATTAGAAATTAAATAGTCTTTAATCCAAACTAGTTATTGTAAATAAACAATCTAAACCCAACTAATTATTGTAAATAAACAATTTAAGATTAACATTATTAAAATCTATAATGATATTATATGTTATATTAAACATATAAAAGATAACTATAAGTTAAAAATGTAAAATAAGAACATATTATTAAATTATTGTAAATAAACAATTTAAGATTAGCATTATTAAAATCTATAATGATATTATGTCTTATATTAAACATATAAAAGATAACTATAAGTTTAAAATGTAAAATAAGAACATATTATTAAATTGTTGTGCACATGATTTCTTTAGATTTTTAAAAATATATTTATTATTGTTAATATCTCATATTAGAATTTCCTAAATCTATATTCAAATTTTATAATATACATTATAATTTAAGGTAGAGATATAGAAAAATTATTAACATTATAAAACCTTTATGGTTGTTATAACATTCAAAAGTTGAAATTTTTGTTTACCTATATCATTATGAGTTGATCTTACCGTGTGAGATTTATGAAGAAAACAATGAAAAGTGATATCTTTATCTCCTTCTCAAACATATTATAGAATACTCTTCAGAAGTGACATACACTACAATAATCACAATTCCTAATCTAATTCACTTACTGACTATGAACTATAAAATTATTCTAAGTTAAATGTTAAAATATATAAGCATCCTCACTAACATGTCTATGTGAATCATTCCAAAATGTCTCTCCATGAACTATCTTTTACTTTTACAACCACAAATACTATATCCATTCCATATATTCTTCTTGCAATTTGCAAAATCACAACATGAAAACTAGCAACATGCCTATGTAGCATCACCATGTGTAGCAAACCCAAAAATATATAGCAACATTGAATCATCATAAAAATAGGCTACTCACTACTAATATAGAGCCGACAAATATCATCTATAAACTACCCAAAAATATATAGCAACATTGGATCATCATAAAAGTATACTACTCACTAATAATATATAACCACCTATAAATATTTTCTAAGACCTTCCTTGTTGAAGATAATGGAGAATCCTATATTAGTGTGAGTTGGTTTACAATACCTTAGGATATGAATTAGTTTCTATTTGTTAGGGTATGGTTCTAACTTCCCTAAAACCATGTATGCTATATAATGCTTGAAGTGTATTAAGAATGTAGAGCGTTCTGCAGAGCCAGAATCTCTTGGTTCAGACTCTCTTTCATAGAGTTGACCAGTGGGTCTTTTATTTATTTAATTCAAACATCACTTTTTATCATGGTATCAGAGCTCCAGGGTCAAATCATAGCTGGAGTGTTGTGATCCCTGCGAGTATCCAAGTGGTAGAGGAGAAGCCACTGATGATTGAGTGGAATTTTTTTTTTCTCAGGCTTTAAGCGGATCAGTGCGGTTTTTGGCGTAACAGTTGCGCCGATCGTCGTGTATATTAGAGTAGTAGTCATGCCGATGGCACAAAAATAAGTAGAACAAAGGCGCCAATCAGAGAAACACTTACTGAGTTTCGGTTTCGGCACGATCGTCGCGGAAATTGGGTCAATAAGAGCACCGAGGAGATTTGAAGTAGATTTGAGCCTGTGGACACCACTAATGAAGAAGGAAATCCGGTGAAAGGTCGCCGCGAATGGATCCGGTGAAAGTTCGCCGATGCAGGAGGAGATATGAAGCAGATCTTGCTGGTGCAGAGGATTCAAAAGCCTGTCACACAACATGCAAAACAATTTGTTGAATTGATCGCAGATCAGGTAGATCTGTATCGTAACATTGCTTTTTGTGAAGATCTAGGGTAGATATATCATTTTTTTTCCTACCAATTTTTTTTTTTGAATCGTCAATGATGAATAATTAAATAATCGTAGCATACTTGAATGAGAGTAACAAACTCGATGGCTCCAATTACTCAAATTGGAAATTCAAGATGCAGACAGTGCTAGAAGCGCATAATGCTTGGACGATTGAAAATGGGGATGAGTCGAAGCCAGCAGCGGGAGCCCCAATGACTCAAGACTAGGAAAAGAGAGAGGGAAAAGCAAAAATGTTACTGAAGATGTCAATGAAAGACTGCATCATACTGCATATCAAAGAATGCAAATCAACAAACGAAATCTGGACAATATTGAAGGATTTGTATGAGATCAAGAATACAAATCGTCTTCTGTTTTTGAAGATAAAGATTCTATCCATAAAGATGGAGGAGAATGAAACAATTGCTTCTTTCATATTGTGACTCAAGGATCTAAAGAACAAATTGGTAGATATCAGTGAAATTGTATAGATGCAGATTTGGTCACGATTACCATGAATGGTATGACTAATGATTACCAAATTTTTATCACTGGGATAAGTGCGAGAGAGAAAATCCCGAAATTTGAAGAACTGACAGGGATATTAATGCAAGAAGAAGAAAGAAGATTGACTCTAAAACCCCAGAGTGCAGCTCTTTCATTAATGGTGAAGAAGAAATTCTTTAAAGCAAAAGGAAATCCCTCACAACAAAATGGAGGAAATCCATAGAAAAGACCGAATCAAGCTCAAGGTATGTATTCGAATAAAAATGATTTTGTAAAAAAAAAAATTATTGCGGAAAACTTGGTCATATGGCTAAAGAGTGCAGGAAGAAGAAGTTTCATGAAGAACAACAGAAACACAAAAGACATGCAGGTCATTTCGCAGATGATGACCATGTTTAGAACTTCAGATTGTTCATGGAAGACTTTGATGAAAATGTCGAAGTAGACATCTGGTATGTGGATTCGGGAGCATCCACACACATGACGAGAAACATACGGTGGTTTGAAGAGTTTAAAGAAATCAACAACAGAGCAAAAATCTACCTTGGTGATGATAGGAGTGATCAGATTAAAGGGTGCGGGAAAATTTATGTTATTTTACCTGATGGTAATGTCAGATATATTCATAATGTAATGCATGTGCCCGTAGTGACAAAGAATCTGATTTCTGTATCCATGATTACAGATCAGGATCTCAAGGTAGAATTTTTTAAATCTAACTGTTATATTAAAGATTTGTTGAATGGCATGAAGACTATTGCTTTAGGAATTCGAACAGGAGGTTTGTACAAATTGGATGTGAGGACAACACCAAATCGAGCTTTGACAACATCAAGTTTGACTACATAAGAGCTATGGCAATAGAGACTTGGTCATATCAACAACAATGATTTGTTGTTACTTCAGAAAAAGGAAATGGTAAGAGATCTTCCTACATTAAAACAAGTGCATAATGAGTGTGATGCTTGTGCATTAGGAAAGATGCATAGAGAATAATTCCCTGTTCGAGTAGAAAATAAAAAGAGAGACATACTTGAATTAGTGCACACTGACTTATGTGGACCCATGCAAACAACGTCATTAGGAGGTGCACTGTATTTTCTACTGTTTGTTGATGAC
Source organism: Pinus albicaulis (assembly GCA_034641835.2). NCBI lineage: Eukaryota > Viridiplantae > Streptophyta > Pinopsida > Pinales > Pinaceae > Pinus > Pinus albicaulis. The sequence goes on from CM076578.1 coordinate 1,673,592,502, forward strand.
TGCACAAAGTTTTCTTGGGTATATTTTATGAGTAAGAAAAGTCATGCATTTGAATACTTTAAAAAGTTCAGGTATATGATTGAAAAGCAAACAGGGAAGCACATAAAATTCTTCGCTCCGATCAAGGGGGAGAATACAGGAAGGAGGAACTTACCAAGTATTGTAAAAACCATGGAATATTTTAGCAATTCACAATGTCCCACACTCCTCAGCAGAACAGAGTAGCGGAAAGAAAGAACACAACATTGATGGAGTGTGCTAGGAGCATGTTGAAAGGTAACGATCTTTCGAATGGTTTTTGGGTTGAAGCATTGAATACTGCAGTTTATTTGAAAAATAGGATTCCTACAAGAAGTCTCGAGTTTAAAACCCCTTTTGAAGCATTATATGGATTTAAGCCTACAGTCAAACATTTAAGAGTATTTGGGTCAAAATCATTTACCCACATTCCAAAGGAAGACAAAAGAAAACTAGATTCAAAAGCCATCAGATGTACCTTGTAGGGTATTGTTCACAATTAAAGCTTATAGATTATTTAATCCCTCTACTCACAAGATTTTTGTTAGTAGAGATGTCATGTTCCATGAGTAGGTTTCTGATGAATCTGATAAAAGAAATGAGGAATGGGGTATTCCCTTCTTGGTGGAAGGAAGTGAAGAATTAGGTAACAACCATGAGGAGCAGAAAAAGGCAGAAGCAGAAAGTTCAGATACAACAATCAAGATGAGTCCTTCAAAGGAAATTCAGAATGGGTTGGAAGCTACACCAACGCTCAGAAGATCAGGTAGGAAGATTCAATTGCTTGCTAGATATAGGGAGAATGCCTTTATAACTAGTATGATGAATTTTGTTGAACCTTCTAGTTATAGAGAAGCAAATCAATGTAGTGAATGGAAAACAGCTATGAAACAAGAATATGAATCTATTCTCAAAAACAACACTTGGGAGTTGGTTGAACTACCTGAAGGGAAACAAACCATAGGATGTAAATGGTTGTATAAACCCAAGATAATGGAATATTTGTGAACCCCTTCTCCATTAAAGGGTAGTGTTGAAGATAATGGAGAATCCTATATTAGTGTGAGTTGGTTCACGAGACCTTAGGATAGGAATTAGTTTCGATTTGTTAGGGTATGGTTCTAACTTCCCTAAAACCATGTATGTTATATAATGCTTGAAGTGTATTGAGAATGTAGAACGTTCTGCAGCGCCAGACTCTCCTAGTTCAGACTCTCTTTCGTAGAGCTGAACAGTGGGTTTTTTATTTAATTAATTCAAACATCACTTTTTATCATTCCTTACAATACCTATCAAGTTTATGTTGTATTAATAATGCCATTTAATTTTTTTGCAAAAGGTAATAATGGATTAGGTAATTTTGGCATCATAAAGGATTGATATTGAGTAAGTCACACACACACACATATATATAGAGGTTGGTGATTAAATTGTCTAACCTCTTATCTATAATTGGACATTTGTGTTTTCAATATTCTTGTTGACAAGTTCCTCAACATTCTCTTCGACATTTGTGTTTTCAGTATTCTCATTTACAAGTTCCTCAACATTTCTCATTTCCTCGTCATTGTCATGCACCTCTACATCTCTTCCATGATGCTCTACCTCCACATTTATTTCATGGCTTAATCTTTCCCTTTCCTCTCGCATTTTTTTCTGTAATCTCTCATTCATTTCTGTTGAATCAGTTCTATTTAGATCATGCCTTGATTTGCAATTCCTTTTGCTTCCCATGTTCACAAAATTGGAAACCAAAAATCCAATTCTATTTGGATCAAATACCCAAAAAAACATAAAGACTTCAGAATAAGTACTTCATGCCTTCAATAAGAGAGAAAATTAAATAAATAATTAAATTCATAAAGACATTTTGCAAAAATACTTCATGCCTTCATAGAGACATTTTGAAAAATATCAAGTAATTAAATTCTTAAAACAAAAAATGTAATTTTTTCCCCATAAAATTTTCACTTCCCTTTCCTGAAAATATGTGCTCTTTAAAAAAAAATTGAATGTTTAAAAAACATTACTTTAAAAAAAAAAATTCGCACCCAAAAAAACTTCACTTCTTTGGTTCATAATGGTGTGTGGAATATCGTGGATTTAATCTTTTGAACGAGAATATTTATATACAACTCTCGCTCGAAACATCACGACGATATGATGAATCTTCGCAGGATTCCGTCGGTCGACGGTAAAATGTTTCGATTAAAATTCTCATCCGAAAGTTTAATAGAATCTCAGGCGAGAGTTATATATCTTTTGAACGAGAATATTTATATACAACTCTCGTCCGAAACATCACGACGATACGATGAATCTTCACAGGATTCCGTCGGTCGATGGTAAAATGTTTCGATTAAACTTCTCGCCTGAAAGTTTAATAGAATCTCGGGCGAGAGTTATATACAACTCTTGCCCGAAATATCACGATGATACGATGAATCTTCACAGGATTCCGTCGGTCGACAGTAAAATGTTTCGATTAAACTTCTCGCCCGAGATTCTATTAAACTTTCAGGCGAGAAGTTTAATCGAAACATTTTACCGTCGACCGATGGAATCCTGCGAAGATTCATCGTATCGTCGTGATGTTTCGGGCGAGAGTTGTATATAAATATTCTCGTTCAAAAGATTAAATCCACGAGAGCCCGAGAATCTGCCTTGCCGCCAAACCAAAAAACCGTAGTTATCCCAGTGCATTATTGGAACTTGATCCGATTAAATTATTGATACCCTTTTAACCAAGACCTTTTACTTCGGCTGATGTGTTAGAATTGCATAAAAGCATCAATGAACATAAAATAACATATCCGCATGTTGTAAAGAAGAGAAACATAACAAGCATTAGAAACACAAGATATTGATAACGGAGTTCGTCCAGGAGGGACTACGTCTCCGGGCCTCGGTGTCAAGATGGTGTAGGCCACTGCATTAAGTGCTGGAAAGAGTGATGATGTACATGGATGGTATTTTTTCTCCGTCATACAAGGAAAATTCCCTCACATAGGAGTGGCTGGACCTCTCCAGGAGATGTTCCACTACATGAACTCTCATTCACAAAAAGGACTCCTATCAGCACGACAATTTCACTAAATGGATGATGACTACGAGTATCCTGCCGAACATGGCAACAAAGGGATCTCAATCAAACATACATGTGACAATGAGTATCTCGCCAACATGGCAACAAAAATATCTCAAACAACATAAAACAATCCACGACATAAATTAAATCTCACATCAAGAAAAAAACAAGATCCCACATCAAGCATAAAACATCAAACATGGATCTATACAACACAATGCATCTCATAGCAAAGAGACAAAGAAGTAAATGATCACACGGTATATACCTCATATCCTAGAGCTATCTAAAGAAAAGGATGATAAACTGCTGGATTTGGATGTACCATCAACCGTGGCATCGAATATCCTGAAAACCACTGCTCACACATTGAATGCAGGTGAATGCCGACACCTGCAATTCCACTTTGAAAAGTGGCCGAAAAATGGAATGGTCAAATAGAAAATTTGAATACACCATTAGATTCATGGCGTCGAATAGTGCAAAATCGACATAAAGTTTATCCCATTTGGACATTGGAAAAATTTCGCCCCCCTAAAGGTTGAGCTCAATCATGGTTCTACTCCCTGTTGTCTAGGCTCATGGTTCTGCCCTTGAAATCTGTGCCACTCCTCTTCTCCAACTTGCTCTGCCCACACTAGTAAAAATGAGGGCTTATATTGAAATTTGTGGCAGATTTAACAATATCGAGCCCGTTGGGCGGTTGGTTGTGGGCAGGCTTGTCAAGTCGGAGGTCGGGGGTTCCAACCCCATCAACCCCACCCAAATTGGAAAAGTGTTGTTTGCATATAAAACAAAGATTAAAATGGGTGTGTTTTTGTTTTAATTTTACATTGGTTTTGGGTTTCGCCAGCAGGTCGGTTGACTATTAAGTTGGGTGGGTTCGACATCCGCCGGAACCATATGTTTAACGATGGCATTGATATGTGTCACATGTGGTGTGGGGGGCGGGTCCACCGTCGGTGGCCCGCCCCCGTTACAATGTTTGTGTTATATACGATGTGGGTTCCAATGGTTCGGTGGGGGGTCACAACCCGTCGAATCATGATATTTATATTTTTATAATATGACGTACTGTGGAGTGGGGTGGCGGGGGTGGTGGCCCGCCACCCCCATTTTTCATATTTTTTCGTTATTTAACAACAATAAGAAATTTTTAAAATACCCAAAAATAGGTCGAAGGAGACAAATCAAGTGTCCCGCAATTTTGCCCGGAATCCGACCGAAATCTGCTGACCGGATCGCTGCGGATTTGTTGCCTCCTTAAGCTGCCAAGTCATCCAAGTCAACCCAAAACTTTGATTGCTTCTAGCTTTCGCATACGAGCTCAGTTTGACGAACCGTTCACACTGCCGCAATCAGAACGTCGAGATCTACACTCTGGTCCTAGTTCGAAAGCAATCCAAACACTTTGATTTTTGAGCTTTCAAAAGCCCTCTTTGCCCTATGTGAATCTCTGGAGCCACCTGGATCAGAACTATAGCTCCAAAAATATTTGTTACGGTTGAATAGGGTATGCAACATATTTGATAGATTCAAATGAAATATCATTAAAACTCAGTGAGCAGAGACCTTGGAGATTTTGTCAAAATTAAAACACAGCGACCTCAGATCCCGAGACCATGTCAGATTGCAATTTAATTAAGCACATCTTCTGATATACGGTCCACTAGAAAATGGAAACCAATATTTCTAAGGCTATAGAGCCATTAATACACCATAAAGGATAATATTGAGAGAAGGGCTCAGACATCAACTTTGGAGGCCAACCTGTGTACATAATTTCCCAACGGATAGTTTTTTATTAATAGGAAATGGGTTGTTGTCTTTGTACGTATTCACATTCATCATCCATGGATTATGTCGATGCCATATGATCCACCATGCACATGATGGATCCGAGATTTAAATTTTCCCACCGAGATGGATGCGCACTCACTCTATTTTGAATTTTGTCATTTTTTCTCCACATTTGGTAGCGTTGGGTATCCTCAAATTTATATCCTTGGGATCACACTGGTTTTTATTATCACTAACATCTTCATGACAATGTGGACATTATAGACAAGTGAAAAAGTATGGTGTGCCTTGAGTTTTGTTCAATATATGCGGAGCATTCGCCATGACCCTCCTCAACTCCGTTGCGGCTTCAATATCTCACAATGCGTTGTAGAAAGAAGGGGAAAACATTGTTCTCAGCATGAATTTTCCGAGTCCCGTCAGACTCAGTAAGAACAAGATAATAACCAATTTCTTCAATTCCTAGATGTCGAACCTGTTACAACAGTTCATCGCTCGGAGCGTACAATCACTGGGTCATTTCTAGGTAATTCTCATTAATACTTTTGAATACCCCTAGCCTACTCACCTAAGGCACATGAGAAAAATGACACAGAAGCCCATCTGGCCCAGTTTCGGCTAAGCTTTGTAGGGAAGGCGGGAAAAGGGAAAATGGAGGACATTAATGAGGATGATTTGATTCAGTGGTTGAATTTTCAGAGGCCACATTCGGTTGTGTACACAATGAGAGAGACCTACTTGAGATTGGAGTTAAAGGGAAGTGTACTATCAGTTGTATAATAAAATTTTTTTACAGGTGGTGCAAGGATCCAGAGGAAGAGCCTTGATGTATTACACAATAATTATGGGGAATTTCCTTGTTAATAGGGGCCTAGTTCCATAGGAATGTGCGCAAGGAAATAGGGATTCCTAAAGCCAAGAAATTAGTTAAGTATTGAACCAAGCTTGCCTAGGAATCAATGAGACAAACAAAGATAGTGCAGAGAGCTCTCAACCCTGAGAGAAGAATTGTATTGTTCTCATATTCTTTGACTTATGCAATATACAGATAGTTGAGTTTTTAGTTGAGCCTTTTCCCAGATAAATCTTTGTGTTGTGCGATTGAAATTATTTCTCTTTCTTGTTCATGTGATTTTGCAATCCTAATTGGTTTATGCAAATTGTAGAGTAGATTCAAGTGCTTTTTTTTTTAGCATATTGCAAGATAAGTTGAATCTACGTGGATTTTCTACATGGTATCAGAGCATGAATCACTATAGAAGAGAAGAATACGAGTTTGTTTGGATAAGGTGAATTGAATTTGTAGATCTACTCTTCAAGACCATCCTCAGGATCATGATGTCTTTCTTTGGATTGAGACTCGAATATGCCCTTGAGGGTAGTTCAAGTTACATAGCTTGGAAGGATAGGATAAAAGCAGTGTTCGAAGACAACAAGCTAAAGGAGTTCATAGATAGTGATATTCCTAAGCCCACAACAACGGATTCTCAAGATCTAGTAGTAGATGCTCAAGATCTAGCAGCATGGAAGAAGAACGTAGCGAAGGCAAGAAGGATTCTCTTGGAAGGAGTTCAAGATAATATTGTCTCGAACCTCCATGGAAAGGAAACTCTATATGATATGTGGAAGGCCTTGACAATTTTTTTCATAAAAATAACGACCATAGGAAGCTGGCGCTAAAGGAAAAACTCAGAAAATTGAAGATGGAGGAGGGCGACACAATACCAAAGTACTTGAACAAGTTCACCCAATATCGAGATGAGCTTGGAAGTGTTGGTGCTATTGTTGTTGAGGATGATATGGTGAGCCTAGCACTTCTAGGCCTTCCCAAGAGCTAGCATAGCTACTAGGATTCAGTAAATGGGAGGGAGAAGTTACCAGAGTGGGAGCGATTATGGTTTGACCTGGTGCAATAAGAAATAAGGCAAAACACTAAAGACGAGACATCTTCCAAAGAAGCGGAAGAAGACTTTGCATTAGTCAACAAAGGAAAGAAAGCCTAGGGAAAGAAATCCCAAGGTGAAGAGGGCAAGAGAAAGACTTGTCCAATAACAAGTGGTTTCACTGTCACGTGTTCGGGCATTATGCCATGATATATACACAGAAGAAGGCAAGTAAGAAGGAACCTGCAGTTGCAACAGGTGAAGCTCTAGCTTCACAATTCGAGCTTAATTTTACTCTCATTGCATGCATGGAAAGCACAGTAATGGGAAGCATGTGGTATCTCGACATCGGTGTCTCATTCCATATGAAGGGTAATAGAGATCTCTTCAGTGACTTAGAGGAGAAAGAGCAGGGTTTTTAACTGAGGCTTTCCCTAGATAAATCTTTGTGTTGTGCGATTGAAATTCTTTCTCTTTCTTGTTCATGTGATTTTGTGATCGTAATTAGTTTCCACATTTTGTAGAATAGATTCATGTAGTTTGTTTTAAGATATTACAAGATTAGTTGAATCTATGTGGATTTTCTACATTTTCTCTTGCCCAAATCCCCATGAAGAGCGTGGTCATGGAAATTGTTGTGGCTAACATTCCAATGGTCTATACCATGTCACCTTCTAGATCTTGGGCCATAAAATTAGGCAGAATCTTGTAGGTGGATTTATCCTATGCAACCATATTTTTATTGGAGGTCAAGAGAGGAGACTGTATAGAGAGTCTGAATTCCTATATGTTGTAAGTGATGCCAAAAGGTCTAAGAATCAACCTCAATATTTCATAGAAGAATTCATTAGCTCTTACAACCTATACATGAACCTAAAGATGATGCCATAAGTAAACAAAGTCCCTACTAAGATTAAATAGATACAGGGCAATTTTGTACAATTATCCAAAACAAATAAATGAATAAACATCTTTTAAAATATTTCATATACAACAATAACTTATTTTTCATGAACTTTGTATATTCTATATTTATAGTATGTTAAATTATGTTTATTTTACTTTCATATAGATAAATCAAAACTATTATTTTTTAATCAAAACTTAAGATTTATATTTTCATTAAAACTTAAATCAAAATAACCAAATAACAATTATAATTGAATAACAATAATTTTCAAAAAATAAATATAAACTTCTCAATAATAAATTCTAAATAAAAAAAATACACTCTTTGTATTTATAGAATATACATATATATAATCTTTAACAAATAAATAAAATAAATATTATATTTATTTATACAAAATTTCATTTAAAATTAACACTATAACCCACTTTACCTTAATTATATAAAATTTCAACTTATAAATTTCAATAAAACATAAATATATTAATAAAAAAACAAAATATTAATATAATAAAAAGATAAAATAAAAAATTGCCTCTATCCATAATACTTTTTAATCTTTTAGTTCTTCCCAACTAAAAGATTAAAATTGTACGTGTATATTTATAGCCTGTAATAAGTGCCATGGGTGCATCATCAGCTCATCAACATCAACCGAGGGCGCGAATAAATTTCAATTGTGCAGGTATGCGTTGTATGGATGAGTATGGGATGAACATACCGCAGATGGCAGCATATACATGTGTTTTGGAATGTGATGGACATATGGAAGATAGCAACATGATGCATGTGATTTGGAGCGACCGGAAACAGAGATATATTTTGCCGGAAAGCAGAAAGGATGTCAAGATGGGTGCGCTCACAAAAAGAAATGTCAGATGTCAGAAGCAGTTATTTGTATATTAAATATCCTATAGCCTGGTGCAGCGCGTACTCATTTAGAGTCTGCATGGTTATGGCTGGCATGACCATGGCATGTCCATTGGTCCTTTTGGAGTATTAATGGGCGTATAGACTTAAAAATAAGGCTTTCCGTAGCCAAGGTTCCAAATGAGGAAATTCCTTTGATCTTTAATGCTTTATCTTTAATCAATGCGAGGTATCGGGTCCGTGCTAACATTGCTTTGAACTTCTGCTACATGCTTTATGTCTAATCAATCCGTCAGAGAAAAAAAAAGAATGGTGACCAGGAAGGTGCCAAAGAACTTGCAGTGACGAGGAATCAATTTAATATTAAGAGAAACAGGGCATTAAATATATCACGACTAGGTTTCTTCAAGTAAATAAGCATTTCAGAAATCAACCAGATTGATCAGAACATTTTTGTTTTCAATTGATTGGCTGAGTATTGAGAAGGCGTAGATACTAGTTACTCTGAAAGAGTGAGCTCATACAGGACGACAATATCTTTAATCTTGAGTGCGCATTCCCAACCTCTGCAACACATCTTCAATCTTTACTTCTTCGTTATTCTATATCCAATGGCTCCTCTTCAACATCCTCCTCATGAGGCGAGAACGAAAGCTATGTGTTTGATGTTTTCATCCATCACAGGGGCCCGGATGTCAAGAAAACGTTGGCCACCGATCTCTACCATCGCCTTTGTGCACATGACTTGCGAGTGTTTTTAGACCAGCAGGAATTGCGCGAGGGAGAGAATATAACCCTTCAAATTCAAAGCGCCATTAGAACAGCCACAGTGCACATAGAAATTTTTTCACCTAATAATGCGGATTCAAAATGGTGCCTGGATGAGCTCGTACTGATGGTGGACTCTATGTCAAATTTTAAGTCCACCATTATCCCGGTTTTCTACGGTGTCAAGCCTGCAGAGCTTCGCTGGACGCAGGGTGGAAAGGGAGTTTACGCTCAAGCCCTACGCGAACTTCAAGAGAAAAAAATTGTTGATGGTGGACCAAGATATGACTCCAACACACTTGAAAAATGGAGGAAGGCTCTCTCTGATGTTGCAGAAATAAAAGGTTTTAACGCAGAGACGTATAACAGGTGAGAACACCACCCCTCCATGTAAATCCTAGCATTTAAATATGTTGAATTGGTACATAGATGGCACTGTACATAGGCATTTCTTCACAGTGAAGCGGGCTGACTTATCGCCACTTATTATTGCTTTGCATTTTATTTTGAAAGGGAATGAAAGCAGCGAAGATGATTTTTGTACACGTGGTAGCAATAAGCCCTCCTGTAATAAGGTCAATAAAATCTCCTCTTGGAAAAATAATAAACAAATAATCTTGAGCAGAACAAGTGAAAACAGAGCAAAAGCAAATGAAATTCATAAAATTGTCACAGTTATAATGAATACTGTTAGTTAGATTCTACTAACATGAAAAGCCAAAAATGCATAATTTCTGGCTTCAATTAGTTCCCATTCTTCTAAGGCGAGGGAATAGAATGTGATTACCTCTGATGGATGCATATCGACCTTGTAAATAGGGTTAATCATAAAGATCAAATAGGGTATCCGCCCTCACTATTCACGCTCTCCCCTTCCCCCAACTCCTCCACATTGCAAGCACCTATGACCATGACCACCACAGATCTGAGCGCAAACACAAGCTCAAATGCAAGGGCAAATTCAAGCACCACCGACCTCACCATTTGCCACACCACAAACATCACAGATTTCACCATCCCTCATACCACAAACACCACAGATCTTACTATACCACCACACCATCATCATATAACTAATGAAATTTTTGGCCCCTTCCATGATAAACATCAAGCCGCGTTTTCCTGCCATGCTGCTCTACCCCACCATGGATTTTTCAATCACCCCATTTCTACCACTACACATGAGGGCTTATAAGTTTTGTGACTCACCAACACTTTGCTAATATTATGCACTACAGCTTGTTTATCTACAGGAAAGGGATAATCAGTACCTTTTAGACTTTGGTTGCTTCGCTACAGTAAATGGATAGCACTGTGTATTCTACATGTAGCATGCCATGGATTGTGTATTTATTTTATTATCTTTGAATTTAGTAGGTTACTTAATTTGTGCACATGAATGAATGTTTCAATTACTTGTATGGAAAATGCTGGCAATCATTTTCGTTTGCATCTTTCATAGCAATTTCGGAAAGGATCTCTTAATATCAGCAACAAATGAGTGAGCCCTATTTGTCTCTAAATAGGGTTAATCATAAAGATAAGGAAATTTTGAATTACTTATCAGTCAATTGTTCAGAAATTCTTTTTCCCGTTCATGTCTCCCACGCTTTACTCAGTGTTTGTATTATTTCTTTGAGATCTTTGGTTCTGCCCTTCCAGTTGAAACTGATTCTGTGTTGCTCAACCGATGTTCATGTTTGGTTTTAGTGTGAAAACAGGTGTCAACCTTTTTGTGGTAGAGCAGCTCCTTCAAGACGTGGTGGAAGGAGTGTTGAAAAATGTTAAAGTACCGCAGTTTGTCTCAGAATATCCAGAAGGCTTGCAAGAAAAATTAAGAGAATTTGAAACCAGAGTGTCACTGCAGTGGGAAAGCGGGGAGACTAGAGTTATAGGAATTGTGGGGCTTGGTGGGGTTGGCAAAACCACCCTAGCAACAGAGTTCTATAACCGTCAGAGATCAAATTACAAACGATTTTGCTTTTTAGAGGATATCAGAGACAATCCTTTAACTACCTTGCAGAAGTACCTACTAAAGGACTTAACTCAAAAGGACATGGAAATACGCAGCACTACTTAAGGTAAAGGAAAGCTCCGAAGCTATCTCCCATCTTCAGATTCTCTCATTATTTTAGATCATGTGGATCATATTCAGCAGTTGGAGGCATTACTTTATCCAGCCATGGATGTCCTTAAAACCAGTAGCTTAATTTTAGTGACATCCTGCAATAAGGATGTTCTCACAAGCTCAGGAATCCCAGAGTCATCCATATACATTCTAAAAGGCCTCAATCGATGGCACTCACGAGAGCTCTTTTGCTCGCATCCATTCGGCCAACGTGATCCCCCTGTAGCATTTGACAAAGAGGTTGAAATGTTTTTGGATTTCTGCCATGGATTACCAGTATCCATTAAAGTAATTGGGTCGCTTCTTCATGGCAAAAATGATTTAAAACTTTGGGAAGCACAATTTCGTAAAATCTCCAACATACTTCCTGATGATATACAAGGCAGGCTAAAAATTAGCTACGACGGTCTTGATGAAGGGGAGAAGAAGATATTTTTAGACATTACTTGTTTCTTCGTAGGAGAAGACAGAGATAGAGTCATTAGAGTATGGAATGGATCCCAGTGGGAAGGAACGTTGGGTCTTTGGATGCTGGAAAACAGATGCTTAGTGGAAGTGGACAGTGAAAACTGTTTGTGGATGCATGAACACCTTAAAGACCTGGGCAGACATCTGGGGGAGAACGAACCCCCTGATTGTGAGCTTAGACTTTGGAACCTAACTGACAACCTTTTTCGTAAGCTCTTTGGCCAATTTCCTGTAAGTATTTTGAAGCTTTCGACAGATTTCCAAATAGCGTCCTGTTATCAAAATTGTCTGGTTAGTTTTGCATTCTTAAAACTTTGCAAGAATGAATCTCATTTCTAACAGCTTCGAGTGAACAATTCAGGTTCGTGGAATTAGCATGGTTGACAAAAATGACCTTGAACAATCCTTCCAAAATCTTGCGGAGTCTGCTCGCACTCGTTTATTGAGTAATATGAGCAGGTTGCACGTGCTCAAGGCTGAAGGTTGTGTTGTTGAACGACTATTCAGTGTTTGCCAGCAGTTACACAACTAATATATCTCTACAGGCGGAACTGTCCCAACTCCTTACCTTCCTCCATTTCAGTAAATAATTTAAGAGTTTTACATGTAAAGGGGAACTTTTCGAAAGCACTCTGGCAATATGAAAGTCAGGTATTCTTGCCAGATCTATGTTATGTTTTTTCTTCAAATCGTAAAAATGATTGCATTTAAGAAGTGTCTTCCTATACCACACTGTCTCTGACATTTACCGTTTAATAATGTCTGTGAACATTGTAGGCACCTCTGCAGTTGAGCGAATTGTGTATTGACGCTCCCCTTTCAAATGTTCCAAAGTCCATTCAGAAACTGCAGAATCTCGAAAAACTTGTACTATTGAACAGTGTCTTTCAAACTTTGCAATCCTTGATAGGCGTCGTTGGGAACTTGAAGGGTCTCCAAAGTCTGAACTTGCGAAGGTGCAACACTTTGCAAAGGCTCCTAGATTCACTAATTGGGAACCTCACTGGCATCCAAAGCCTTGATTTGAACCGTTGCTATGCTTTGTAGGCGCTTCCAAACTCGGTTGGGAACCTAGCGGGCCTTCAACATCTAACCTTGCGCTAGTGCTCCTCTCTGTAGACGCTCCCGGACTCGGTAGGGAACCTGGTGGGCCTTCAACATCTTAACCTGGGCTAGTGCTTTTCTCTGCAAACGCTCTTGGACTCGTTTGGGAACCTGACTGGCCTCCAACGTCTTGACTTGGTCTAGTGCTCCACTCTACAGACGCTCCCGGACTCGGTTGGGGCCCTCGCTGGCCTCCAACATCTTGACTTGACCGCGTGCTCCGCTCTACAAATGCTCCCGGACTCGGTTGGGACTCTGACGGGCCTTCAACACGGGCCTCCAAAGTCTCCTCTTGGCCGGGTGCTCCGCTCTGCAGACTTTCCCGGACTCGTTTGGGAACCTGACGGGCCTCAAACAGCTCGACTTAAGACGGTGCTTCACTCTACAGACGCTCCCAGACTCGGACGCTCCCAGACTCTGTTGGAAACCTGGCGGGCCTCCAAGTCTTATCCTGTCCGACTGCTCCCAAATTCATTTGGGAATCTGGCAGGCCTCTGAAGTCTTGTCCTGTCTAAGTGTGACTCTCTGCTGTGGCTTCCAGACTCGATTGGGAACTTAAAGAAACTCCGAATTCTTGACTTGGCCTATTGTTCCAATTTACAGATGCTACCCAATGTTGAGCAGTTGAGTTTGTTGGAGAATCTTATTGTGCTTCAATGTCCCCAACTGCAATGGGGTGTGGGAGTAGTCAAGCATCCGCGCCAGCGATTGGAAGAAGGCTTTATTGAAGAAAGCTGGTCAGAAGTCTCTAGTTATGAAAGCTCCAGTGAAGATGGTTCCAGCGAAGAAAGCTAAGAAAGCAGGCGTTGTCTAACATTATACCATTCTGGAGGTTTTGGCCGAATTTTAGTGACAAGAGAATTCAATTTATGATCTGTTTGATTATATATATGAATTCAACGTTTCAAAAATTTAATAAGATGATTATATATATGAATTCAGCGTTTCAAAAATTTAATGGGACATTTGGAATGTGGAGACTTCATAACTGAAATTTATAATTCTAAACAAATTTATGCAGAATTCAACGGTAAAATAGACCCAAAAATATCCAAAACTTATGCAGAATTCAACTGTAAAATAGACCCAAAAACATCCAAACTTATAACAAATAAACTAGTGCTGGCACTTTTATCATTACCATAGTCGTCAGGTGGCAACAGTGCCCCACTGCACGCTGCATACAGAGCTGAGTCATTAACCTCTGAAGGTATTTAAATAATCATAAAGTCTGCACTTTATTTCATGTGGTGTTTTAAAGCATGTTGGCGCAAGCAGGAAAACAGGCCTGTCAGTTACTGCACTTTTGGATGCTATGCTTGGCAAGAGAACCAATGATTGAGGATACCTTATGAGGGAGAGAATAGTTCCCTAATATGATTTGATTTTACATAGCTTCGTAACAATGGGGGCATTTTTACGCATTGCATATGATTTTATTTTGATTTTACACAGCTTTGCAAGAATGTGGGTATTTTGATGCATATTTTATGCTTGAAGTTAGTTTTTAGCGAGTGATAATATTTGGGTGTTTTATTTATTTTTGAAAAAATTATTGGATTTAGAGGTACTTTCCAATTGAGTAGGGAAGAGATGCTGTTCTATCTTGTTATATAAATATTTGATTCTAAATTTAAAAAAAATAATAATATTAATAATTAAATAAAATTGAGGTCAAATAGTTATGATGGGTGGTTTTTGGACTCTGGTTTTTGACATTCCATGATTTTACCAATAATATTTCTTTTTATGTAAAAAGAAATATTATAACCCTACCCTGACATTCCATGATTTTACCAATAATATTTCTTTTTATGTAAAAAGAAATATTATAACCCTACCCTGAAGGTAATTCAAAACCATACTACAAAAAGAAGCATCATGTAGCCATCATACATAATCTCTTTCAAGGACTGTATATCCACTGTCAATATTTCAAGAACCTCTTCTGGATCCATCGGGTGAGACTTAGCATCTCTCTGCAATGTGGATTGAGAAATTTAAATCAGCTTACAGCGACATTATGTAAGTCTAGATCAAGAGCAACCATTAGAAGTGGGAATTGAATCTAAGAGGCAGCTTTAGAGAGCAGGTCTACGATTGAACAATAATGGAATGATGCAATAAATCAAAAGTAAAGGTCGATGAGTCTCAACCTTAGGATATAACACAAGGAAAGGAGTAAACCAGTTAAAAGACCATTTTACCTGTGACAAAATAAAAGCACAAAACTTGACAGTCCATAATAGTTGTAGAACAAACATTTTATATTGCCAGATCATGGATTCTATAAGCATTACCTCCAAAAGACCAGGATGATATCATCATGTATAAACTTCACTAGATTTCCCCCTTGCAGTTGTGCCTGCAAATAACATATGCATTTCATTGATGATTCTGTTGTGGATTCCAGCCAATCTCTGCCAACAGTGAATTACTATGTCTGACCAAAAAGAGCACAATGTCGTAGCTGCCTAAACCAACGATGACTGAAAGTTGAAATATAAAAGCCTTCACAGTCCTGCTTGACCTCAGCTAAACGATGTAGTTCTGCTAAGTAGTTATAGAGATGGTGAGAACTGACTCATTTGACATTGCATTATTAAAATTGGTTTTAGAACACCTTTCCATGCAGGTTTGTCCAGACTTCAAATGGGAAATAAAATAAATTTCACCAGATTATTGAGAATTCTGATGAAATATGAATTGAAACTGTGGTTTACTCTGTAACGACGGTAGAGAGGGATATATAAATTTCATAGGCCAATAGTCATCATAGTAAAAAAGAATAGCGCTGGACTCTGGAGAAATACAACTATCCAATGAATTCTATTTATGAATAAACACTGACCTGTATCCATAATAAACAGTAGGATGTAGAGCTTCTGGGTCCACTTAGCACCTTAAAGTTCACTTTTTTCACATTGTTTGAATTGTAAAATAAATAAAAATATCAATACTGAACAACTTACCTCTTCAGAAAGCTCCATTCTCACACAGTCTTCTAAAGACTGATGTTTTTTCTGACAGCATGCCACAAGGAACTCCATGCATGTAACAATTGACCCCCTGAAGCCAACAGCTTCAACACAACAATGGCTAATGATATTGCAAGAAAATCTCAATAAACTGTGATCTAATCTACAAATCAAGGTCCCAAAGCTCCAGCCCAAAAAGTGAAATGTAAACAAAGCTTCAAATCTCAGCTTGAAGATCTTGACCCTATGCGCTACTGCTAAAAATTGACACTTCCTCCATCAGTGTCTATCTTTACAATTCACCAATACCAGAAATAATCCCTTCTAAGATGGTTTGACAAAACCTTGTTACTCTGATCACTATTTGCTTTCATGTCAGACTAACCCCACCTACTTGAGCAGCAATTTGTAAGGTTTTGTATGGGCTTAAACTCACAAAAATGTTGAAAATGTCAATAAGTATGATTTTACCTGAGCATATTCTTTGAAGATGGTAACAGATTTTGTGAGGGGGTGTCATAAGGAAAACATCACAAAAATGGAAGGAACGAATTTTTGCACCCACAATATCATACTCCACAATTTTTCTTTCACACTGGCTGGGATCTGCTACTTCTTCCTTGCTCGGTGGGTGATGAAATGCAAAGCAACTAATAATTACTTTTGTTAAGAGTATAGAAATACAGAACAACTGGAATTTATCTATTTATATATACATAACCCACCTGGACAAAACGGTTATAGACATTCAAATAACGAGAATAACGAAGTTCCTCCTATACCAACGAGGCGGCCCAATATTACAGTGAATTTCCGTTGTCAAGCTGCTATGAATCAAAATGGGTAATGCTAAATCAATCCCAAAATACTTCAAATCAAAATGGCTATTGTATTTTACCTTCAATATTTTGAATCCAAATTCTGAATCTGGATCTGAATGTATAGTCGATGACTGTGAAGCAGGAATGTGTTTTGTGGTTGTAGAAATTTTGTGCAAAAGGGCACCTGGTTGATTTTGCAGATGCCCGCTCAGATTGATTGTTTTCAAATATATGATTAGTGGATGAAAAACATAAGAACCGGGCTGTCTTGCAGTCTATCAATGGTACGCAGATAACTAGTCAGAGAAGAAGAGATTTAATGGGCCAGGGAAGAAATGCAATGTAAAAATTTGGTTGAAGAGCAATAATTTCAAAGCGCATGCAGATGGGATTAAGGTGGAGCATGGTTTACCATTTCTATTGAATGAAGCGCTTGAAGTCACTCCCGTGTTCTCACCTGTGGAATTGGTTCAGACTGTACCGTGAGCTATTGAGCCATCTAATCGAGACTTCAAAAAGAATGGCACAGCATGGAGCTCTACTGCCCTCTAACAAAGTCATACTTGAAGAAACAATTATTTGCAATCTAATGTATAATTATTTTTATTGATAAATTAATTTTAAAATAAATCTAATCAAATCTATATAAAATCTTCTTAAATGTGCCTCTAACATATTCTATATTTATTTTTGAAATATTTTGAAATATAATAATTTAAGATATTTTAAATAAAATAATTTAACATAAGATAAATTTTAATAACAAAAAAAATGATATGCTTGGTAAAAGAGGAAGTTAAAAAATTTCTTGTTAGGGTGGGGATTATTTTTAGTCTTGATGAAGAAAGAGTGATCCAATGCGTCTGGGGCCTAGGTACATCAACCAACAACTAGCTTGAATATTTAGCATTATGGAAAGGATTAGACCTTGCAATTTCAAAAGAAATCTGTCATCTTTTTGTCTTTGACGACTCTATGATAGTAATCCAGCAGGTAACCAAGATTAAGGAGAATGTAGAGCAGATCCAAATCCCCATTCTGCATAGGATTAGTCTTCAAATTGCTAATTTCGATAATGTGGAATTTTTTCACATTAAAAGTAACCTTAACCAAGTGGTAGATTCGTTGGAAAATATAGGTGCCACGTTGGATCAAGGAGAATTGGTTTTGAATTAGGGGAATCCTACTCATCATACACTACCATGACAAGTATGAAGACATAGTTAGTTAGTGATGTCATAATTTGAATAACGGGAAGGGACATCCCATGTCCCTCTGTCAGTGCAACAATGGGTGCATCATTACATTCCTTTAATACCCTATTGTTTCGGTGACTCGTTTCAATTGCAAGGATTAGGTTTTGTGTTATCTTTTAGAATACCCATGTATCCCACAATCTATCAGTGGATAGATGTATGTTGGCTCCGAAGGATAATAAATTTGAGTGAAGGCAAGGAATTAGCAGCTCCACACTTCATGTATAGGAAACACGCTCGAGCTCAATAGCATTAATGGATCCCAGTATTAGTTGCAGGAAGGAAATCATTGTTGTAGATTTCAATATCTAACACTTGCCTGGGAAGCACATTGACATTGAAGGAACTGCAAGGACATTCAAATTGGAGAGGCCAGCAAAGCTTGGGTATAAGAGGAGACGACATGATTTTGATGTAGTAGAGTGGCTCAACTGGTTCTCATATCGTTTGGGTGATTTTAGAGATAGTGTTGTGGTGTTTCTAATGGAGAATTCACACAGTGTGGAAAGCGAGAATGGTAACTTCTTCTTAGCTCAACTCTCAGCATCCATGGAGTATGTCATTAGTTTGATATCCAGGCAGGGGGGAAATCAATTGACTAAATCAAGAGCGCATTTTGCCCTACTCAATGAGAAGATGAATTTGTTGGAAGCTAAAATGATAAGGTCACAACGGGCAATTGATTTGTTGAATGCCAATATGGGAAATTTGGCCATTCTATCTGACTTGGACTTAGCCGAGTAAACCTACGAGGAAGCAAACAACTTTGGTGTTCAGCAAGAATTTCCCTCGAAGTTGCAATCAGGAATGTTTGGAGCAGAATACGTGTCTTATCAAGTTGTGCTTGCAACTCATGGAACTGATGAAATCCCTGACCTCGGGGTGGACCTTGACAAGTAGTTTATCTTGCTAATATATGTTTTGTAATTTCATCTCAGTATCAGGAGTTTTTTGGAGAAATTAAAAGGATAGTGTGTTCAGAATAGTGAAATGTAGATAGAGAAGAATGATGGACATCTCATTTTACTTAATTTTGAGTGCAGATGTTGAAAATACTATCCATTATGTACAAGGTTATGTGAAATTTCCTTATCAACAACTGGAATTTACTCTTCTAACTATTTAACGGTTTATTAATTTTCTAAATAATATCGAATAAATCACACCGCAATTCTTCACAAATAAATTCTACAAAAGCTAAATAAAATGTTGGAACTTAGAAAATAGATGCACACAATAAAATAGACAAATATTTTAGGATTAATAGTCTCGGAAAAACCCCAAAGGGAAAACCGATGCAGCAAATGAGTGCTTATTTTATTATTATGCAGCAATAAAATATGAGTACAATAAGCTAGATGCCTTACTACCAATCCTTTGGAGATAATATGGCCAAAATATTTGTGGGAAAAATTGTCTCTCCACAACTAATCCGGCTCCATAAATTTGATCAATCTGGGCTACACGAAATGCCCCTACACAGCGTTTGCGCAATCCTTGCGCAGGCGCTACTCACATTGCCTCTGGAACTACTTAGAATCTGTCTCTTTGCCTGACCCTGCCTCTAGAAATGGCTTGCATGGATTTCTAATGAAAGTCCTGGCCACCAACAACTGAATCGACCTCCTCTCTAGCTAAATCAAATTGGCCCTCTGAAGCCTTTGCGTAGCCTCACTAAGGAATAATGTGGTCTCCCTTTCCTACATTGGAAATTGATTGGAAATGCTCTAGAATCCTCATGTTGCTCCCTCAATCATTGTTGCTCTAGCTCGAACTCACTTCCTTACTAAATCACTGCATTGGATAGCTCGATCTACCAGAGATTCTCGCTCTCCCTCTTGCTCGATGTCTCTTCGACCCGTCTTTCTCCATCCCAACGCTCTGCTCTTATAATCTTTCGTTGGAGCACCAATGGCCATGATTAAATCATTATCGACAAATAATATCATCTTAGACTTGATACGTGTGAGTCCCTAGAGCTTTCTCAATCTTTCTCAATTAATTGTTGTTAATTAATCATTTTTCTTAAGTTAGGCTTAGGCATTTTTTGATTATTGATCAATTAACTTAATCGAGTTGTCTCTAGGTGTTTTCTCTCGAAACCTTTTCTGAGATTTTGGAAACCTTGTGTTCCTTAGCCTCTCTAACATAAATCGAGACTAGAACACCTATCTGATGCTACAAAAGCTAACAGTTTCTAGCTTTCAAACCACACTACATTAATACAAAGCCTTTATTTGTCTCTTGAAAAAAAGTTTTTTCTTTACATAATTTTTCTAGTATCATTGAGCTTGATTCTCCTTTAGTGGTTTCATGATAACAAAGACTTGTTTTAATAAGAGGAAATCTCTAGCAACTTAGAATATCATCTAAGATTTCAGTGCTCTTTCCAAACTTCAAACTTTGATTCAGTTGATCATTGGTTTTTTTCTAAAGCATTTCTCAAGGAAATAATCTCAACTTCTAGTTTCTCGCAATGTCCCTTTTTTTCCTCGAGTTGGCTTAGTAATATTTCTTCTATTTTTTTTTGCTTCTTCTAGTTGGAACTTTATGAGGGAGTGTTGATTTATTAAGATCATCATGATTCTTTTCTTTCTCATGTTTTTGCGACATCTCCTTCCACTTTTTATCGAGTATTTCTATTTCTTCTAATGCATAGATAAGTTCTCCCTTAATATCTTCAACATCTTCTTCCTCTAAATTTGATTTCTCTTGATCATAGTACTAAGCATCCATGGTCATAAGTACGAATTTTTTTTTGTCATTATCAAATGCATATCCATTATTTTATTCTAGTGAGCAAATTATTTCATTTTCACTCACAAGATTTTCTCTTATCTTTGTGTTCTTATTTATCTTTACTATTTTCCAAAATTACATGTGGACATTTATATGCAATATGACCTATTCTTCTACAATTACAACAGAATTGTAGATTACATTTGTCTTTGCTAATTCCTCTTGAGATAGACTGCACTTCTTTTGCATCTAATACATCATTAGAACTGTCACAAGCTTTGAGATTTTTCACTTCTTCCTCTAAATCAGATATCTCCTTATCAATGCATTGAGTCTTCATGACCATGAATAGAAACTCTTCTTGGTCTTCATAAAATGCATATTCATCGTTGTCTTTTGGGGAGCTTCTATATTCCTTAGAATAGAGGTTTTTCTTCTCGAAAAACATTCCCTTCTTATTTTCATTAAATTTGCTTCAATATTTATATTCTTCTTCATCATCATTACCTTCCAATTTTTCATGTGGACATTTAGAAGAATAATGACCTATTCTACCACATTTAAAACATTTGAATGGTAGCTTACCTTTATATTTTCCAGATCCTCTTTTCAATTTCCTCACAAATTGAGTTTCTTCTTCATATAATTCAGAGCTAAATTGATCATGGTTCTTGTGTCCTTTTGTCTTCTTTAATGCTTTGAAGGCTACTTCATTTATTCTTGACTTCTCATTTCATGTTCGCATCCTCATATGTAGTGAGGGTTACATGTAATTCACCCATATTCATATTGTTAATCTTTCATTTCTTTAATGGAAAATACCATTTCATTAAATCTCAATGGAAGAGATCTCAACACTTTATGAACAATTAATGTTTCATCAATTGTTTCACCATGTCCTCTAATAGTATTCATAACCTCATCTACATTAAGGAAAAAGGATGCAATGTCTTCTTCTTCATTCATCTATAAACTTTCAAATTGCATTCTATGTGTTTGAAGTTTCTAGCCCTCTTTACCTTTTTATCTCCTTCATAACAGCCTTTAAGCTTGTTCCAAATTTCTTTAGCAAAGTTACACTATATTACCTTGAAAAATTCGGAATCAACAAGACCACTTAGAATGGCATTCATTGCTTTGGAATTATGTACAAAATTCTTTTTCTCATCCACGTATGTTGGAGGGATTGCTAGAACTGTATAGCCATCTACCATAGAATGTCATGCATCAACACCAAAATACATTAGATATGCCCTCAGCCTTACCCCCCAGAAAGCATAATTTGTTCCATCAAAGTGTTGGGTTCTGTTTGACGAGGAGCAATCCTTACTAGCCATTTTTCCCTCTGAAATTTACATTCTAGTGGTTAGACTGCTTCTGAAGGGACCCATTATGATACCAACAAAATTATACTGAGAATGAGGGTGAATCATTATAGTGAAAAATTTTACTTATTTAAAAATTCGAACATCATAAAATATCAATCTCATAAATTGAATAAGTACCACAAGATATACCTGGAAACTCTTGTGGGATAAAACCACAAAAATTCTTTATATGAAAGAGCTTGATCAACCTACAAGAGACACCGGTCCCATTTGTTGTTTTATAAGCACCAATCGACATGTCACCAATCCCCTTTTCTTCTTTGTAGGCACCAACCTACAAGAGACACCAATCTCCTTTCCTGCTTTGTAGGCACCATCCTACAAGGGGGACACCAATCCCCTATGTTGTAATATTTGTAGGCACAAACCTACAAGCGACACCAAACACCTATGTTGCTTTGTAGGCACCTACCTACAAGATACACCAATCCTCTCTGGTACTTTATAGGAACCAACCTACAAGAGATACCAATCCCATCTATTGCAAGATTTGTAGGCACCTACCTATAGGAAACACCAATGCCATCTATTGCAATATTTGTAGGTATCAACCTATAGGAGACACCAATCCCCACAACTAAAAATATTTGTAGGCACCAACCTACTTATCTGAGTCTACTTGCTTTTTCATAATGTATGTTAGCTACCTCTGCTTTCACCAAGTATGCTTGTCGCTTCTTCTTTCACTAGGTTCGTTAGTTGCTTCTACCTTCACCAGATCTACTTATTGCTTCTTCCTTCACCAAGTCTACTTCTCCCAAATGTGCTGCTTTTGAATTCTTCTCAAGAATGAACTTGCGCAACATGACATGTATCTAATTTTGAAAATCCGGTTTTAAAATTTCTACCATATACATAGAGATATCTTCTATATCTCCTCCAAATTTCACAATATAAAACATCTCAAAAGGAAAGTTTGAGAAAAAATCCTAAGTTGACCTATTTGAAGTATTTTTCGAGAGGATTCTAGAACACTAACTTCCCCAGATCATATCTATGAAATTATAACAAAACAAGGTATAAAATTTCTACTATAGGTACATTGATATCTCTTCTTTGTCTCCCCCATATTTCAGAATCTAAAACATCTCAGAAATAAAATTATAGCAGAAATTCCAAGTTGACATGTTTAAAACATGTTTTAGGAGCATTCAAGAAGACTAACTTCCTTGGATAATATCTCTAAAATTATAGCAAAACAAGATTTGAAAATTTCATCACAAGTACCTTAAGATCTCTTCTCAGTCTTGTCCAAATTTCACAAACTAAAACATTGCAGAAAAAATAAATAAAAATAAAATAAAATAAATAAAAGAAAATAAAATAAAATAATTATAGAGAAAATACCAAGTTGACTTGTTTAAAGCAAATTTTAAGAGCATTCAGGAATCCTAACTTCCTTAGAGCATATCTCCAAAGTTATAGTGGTTTGACATTATAACCACAAGTATAAGAATATTGTTTGTCTTTATCCTCCAAGTTTCATGGTCTAAAACATCCCAGAATAAAATTTACAATGAAAATGCCATGTTTACGTGTTTGAAGCATATTTCAAGAGCATTCAGGAAGCTTGACTTCCTCAGAGCATATCTCCAAAATTCTAGCGAACCAATATTTGAAATTTGAACCATAGGTACATGACGTTCTTCTATCTGTATCTCTAAGTTTCATGGTTTGAAACATCCTAGAAGAAAATCTATAGCAAAAAATCAAAGTTGACTTGTTTGAAGGAAATTTCAGAAGCATTCGGGAAGCTTAACTTCCTCGGAGCATATCTCCGAAATTATAGCAATACAAGGTCTAAAATTTTAACCACAGGTACATGGAGATCTTCTTTCTAGCTCCTCCAAGTTTCACAGTCTGAAATATCCCAAAAGAAAACTTACAGTTTAAATGCCAAGATGACTCGTTCACACCATACATCACATTTTTTCTTCCACCTTTAAACTCCAAGAATCACCCCAAAAATATTCCTTAGTTCCTCTTGCGCGCCCCAGATGTCTTCTTGCTTAGATACACATCAAATGAACTCATCTATCCTTTATTTCTAGTGTTTCTATGTTCACTTATGGGGTCAACTTGTAAAACTTATTGGGTTTGGCTTACTTGTACTTTAGTTGGGTCATCTTGACAAAAACCTTCAGATATCCTCGTTCCTATGGAGTTAGAGGGAGTCTCATATACCATTGGAAAGGTATCAAAATGGGATTTCAAATGATATATCCTACTCTAATTTGATCTATAAAATTTGAGTAAAAATTCCTTCGAAGATAAGGTATCCGAATTGGGCATCAAAAGCCCAAAAAGAATATTTCCAACAAAGGCTTCATTTTCAAATCTTTACCTTGGATATATGTAGTTTCCCCTATCTTTCAAATTTATGATGATAATATTTCAAACATCCAGGTGCATCCCTCCTTGGTCCAAAATCAACCTTGTTTCTTATTGACAATCCTAAAGCAATGTTTGGCTTGAAATTGTTATAACATCTACAGTATATATATTCATCCAACTTAGGGAAGTGTTGGGGATCAACTCAAAAGAGGACATTTGTGGATGTGATTGATCAAAGGGGGAAAAAAATAATCTACATTATGTTCACTTACCATGACTGCACCCTCTAATTCATACCCAACCCATCTTTTCCTTGAAATAGCTCACAGGAAGGATAGTTATCAAAGCTCTGGTTAGGCATATCAATAATACTAAGCCTAAAGAAGAAGCAGTGGCAAGAAATTGTTAACATCTTTGGGTAGAGGACATTGTCCACGTGTTATGGCTCGGTTGTAGTGATGAAAATTGTGTCACATAGTTATAACATGAAGGCCATATGGCGCTACATGAATTTATGTGTGAATCAATTTAAGATGAGATTCATAGTTTTCAAATAATACAAGTTCATATTCCAGTATGATAAAGAATAATAGAGTATTTGTACACTTTCTAGTTTTCATAATAGTGCGAACAATCATATATATCTAAATATTAACCAACTTGGTAAATATCATCAAGCTTGTAACTCCAATTTCACAAGATTAGCAATGTTTTATAACGATTTATTGTATGAAAATATTCATTTCCCTTAAATAATTTTTCAAACTAGGTTGAGACTAAGTCGGGGCCAACCCCATTGTTAAATAGAAGAACGATATGTCCATCAATGGGATGCTATCACTAGGCTTGTGGGATGCTCAGTCAAACTTAGATGTCCCTTGGGATAATTTAATCCCCCCATAAAAATTTATAGAATAATTTTATTTATTAAAGAAAGGAGTTATAACATCTCTCAGTCCAAAACAAAAATTATTATAAGTTTTCTTAAAGTAAAATTGATTCATTTTATATATTCATAGGTCGTAACATTTTAAATGCCAATGACTCTAACATTGCCCAATAAAGTAGTCTCAAATCAATGGATGATGCCTATGTATCCTTCCCCAAGAATGAAAGTATTATAGTTACTAAGTTATCTTCTTAGACTTAGTTGAAACATTGCTTGTCACGCACAAATTAAACATGTTAACACCATTATCATCATGTGGGCAATGGGAAGCCAAGTATGGTATCCCTAGAGACACTCTCTAGCCGAGTATGGAATAAATGTTGTAATGTAACCATCAACATTTTGACTTGTTCAAATAAAAATATATCAAATTAAATTAAATTAATAATTTACCATTGGCGGTTTTTGGGGTTGAGGTTTTGACAACCCATGATGATTTTTCCCAGTGTATTTGTTATGATGAGACATATTTAAAGGATTGAGGAAATCCAATATGGAATGCAAGAATACCATCTTAGATCCATCTTAACTCTAGACTTGATCCCTCTCGATGCTTAGTATATTTGGATTTAAGATGGGTCTAGAATAGTTTTATTAATTCTCCATTAGGTGCTAAGCAAAGAGTTAATCATTAACTTTGCATTTGCTTATAGTTCTCTACGACATGTGAATGTAGAGCTTGTAAAGCATATTCATTTACCTCTTTGACAACTCATTATATTATGGTATTGAATGAAGTGTAATTATTCTCTTTACATTCTATATTCACTTTATATTCAAATGTGCCCTATGATTATTATTAAAATATTTTTTATAAATGTTTAGCGTTATTAAATTTGTATATTTCAATTAACGTTTTTTAATATTAAAAAAAAACAAACTTGATACAACTTGGATCAAATATTTATTGAATGCAATTTAAACAATTGAATATGTTTGAGTCAATATTGAGTTTACTTACATTTTGGCTTTTTCAACATTTAATATATCATTAAATTATAAATGAAGGTTTCATGTTCACTTGAATCATGCTACTAACTTAAGTTTACTAAAACTTATTTTATAAATAATGAAGTAACAATAAAAACTTATATTTCCCTCACAAAGGGTGCTTAAATTTTGGGGTGGACTCCACTAATTGATATGAAGGAAAATCATTTAATGATGAAGGGCAGGGCTACCACCAAATGGGAATCCTGCATGGAATTTTATACGACGAAAAACAAAGCAAGATCTAGTAGGAGCGTGGGAGAGGATGGGGGTAAGATTTCAAGATGTGTGGGAGTTCGGGGAAGGACAACCCACTCTATGCTCAAACATGAGGTGTCAATGAATGACAATAATGTATGAAGCGGACTAGAAAATAGAGTATGATGACATTGATTAGGAGAAGGGAGACGAGGAAGGGAAGCTTGTAGCTCATATACCAATTCTAGGACCTCTCTTTGCGTAGGCTCTATGGGAATTTACTATCCTCCATGGAATTACTATTTCTAATAAATAAAAACTAAGAGAAAAGGTGAACTAATGTCTGTTTGGGAATGGACATAGCCTTGCATGCAAGGTTGATATCCTTCCTTAGATAGAAACTAGACATCGTGGAATTCTCTATGACTAGGGCATTGCAACCGCAAAGAAGGTGTTGCAGGTTCGCAATTTTTCTTGTCTTCGCCCTAAACATTTTTGTAGCTATAAATTTGATGATATCAGTATTATCAAGGAATTTTGGTTTCACAGTATTTTGGTTTCATTTTCTCGCTTTGGACTTGTTAATTTTTGTGGGGTTCATTATATGGAAATAATAGTTTCCTCTTGGGTTTAGGTGTTGACGTCTTTTTCACTTGACCTCCTTTTTTGGTTATTGTCTTTCTAAATTTAGTGGAGACTCGCACCTAGAGTTTGTATTTTTCTTCAAGGGTTTCATCTGGTGTTTTCCATTTTCTATCAATATCATCCCCACACTGCTCAATATTGCTCCTTTCCCTCAATGTGTTACTTAGTATCCTTCAACCCACTCTAGTGTTTCATGTCCTGGGGTGGTGTTCAATTTTGAGTCAGGTAAGATGGATAGGTGTTTCCTTTCAGCCCCTCATCACACTAGGGAAGGAGGTCACTTGTGTCCCCCACCTGCCCCAAACTCACCTCCTTATACTATGATTCAAAACTGTGAACAATCAGTTACTCATGCCACGGTGGATAGATATATAAGTATTATCCTAGAAGTAGTAAAGAGATCCATTTATGAAGTGGAAGACAAAGTAGAAGATTTATTCTTGATAGGCATGTGGAAAGAGAGACCAAGGATTGGATCCCTGACGTGTCTAGCTCAACCAGGGATCGTTCCTCATCCTATATGAAGAAAGTGAACTTATATTGGCAAATGAAAACACTGAGGCAGGGTGCTTACTAAAAAATTTGACACACCTCAAGAGCTAACAATTTGTATAGCTAAAATAGTGGAGAAGGTAGACAAGCTCGATAAGAAAATCACAAGGTTGGCAAAGGATTTAGGGAATTATCCTAATTGCTCCTTTGACAATTAAAGTGAATAAAAACCACCTTTTCAAGTGGATCCCCCTCTTAAAACATGATCAAGAAAGCCTGGCAATTGAATAATAGCATAGCTTAGGGAGATGTAATGTTTATGTTCCCCAGATCTGGACCGAGGCGCAATAGATTTTGTATGCTAGTGTTGCAGGAATTATTAATGAGAAGGGTTGGGTGGTGGCCATTCTATCAGCACATTGAATTTTTCATTCATCGCAGACGTAATATGGGTGATCAGACAAGGACAAGGAATTTACTAGCA
Organism: Pinus albicaulis; assembly: GCA_034641835.2. Classification (NCBI taxonomy): domain Eukaryota; kingdom Viridiplantae; phylum Streptophyta; class Pinopsida; order Pinales; family Pinaceae; genus Pinus; species Pinus albicaulis. The sequence continues at coordinate 1,673,620,813 of CM076578.1, forward strand.
GCAAGGAAGATGAATTCCACCATTAGCACTCATCAAGACATTAATTCCCTTATATTTTTTGCTCTGCAGGTGGAAAGTTATTGTGGGACTAGCAGGGCTGAGAGATTCAGGGTGTTTTATGTGAAAAGTAGAGAAATTTCAAGTATGATCATCATGGTCCGTGAATTGGGTTGATCCAGGAGAGGTGGCAGAGGACGTGGGCATCAACCTCTCCCTCCCTGGCTTGGTCAAGGAAAAGAGAAATTTGACGAAGATTTGTTGATGCACATCCACCGCTTAGTCACTACCATGGAGGAATGGGACTAAAGAAATATTGGCAATGGCCACTATGCAGTCTGAAACCTCCTAGACAGACATCTCTGAGAATAGGAAGAAGCTAGGGAGAGGGAAGAATTTCAAATTACAGAAATAAATTCCTATGTGGTTCATAACCCCATGGCTTTGAGGAACCTCTCCAAAGCATTGAAAAATCCTTATCCCCCTCCTATGGCTTCTTCAAATTTGCATGGAATGATAGAAATTGTTGAGTCTACTCATCAGGGACACATACCCTCTAGTCTTTCTCATGCAGAGTAACAAAAAAAGAAACAAAAGGTTGCTAACAGCCACATCTCCCTAGAATAAATGTAGCAACCGCAAAACTTGGAAATCCAAACTTATGTTGAGTGCCAAACTAAGGGATAAACCTTATGAGAGGAGGTAGACACCTACATCTGGACTGTGTATGTTGAGTGGGAGCGATATTCATGGCTTCCTAAAGGATTTGATGACCCTTCCTCGACCTTTACCAAACGGAAAAGGATTGGAGGGACAAGGCTCAAAGGGATCAAGCTCAACACAACGAAAATAAGCATGATCGGGTAATGGACCAGCTCAACCAAGCTCGCTAGATTCTCAGGAAAGGCTCACTCGACCTTTATTTCTTCCCAGTTTTCCATGTTGTTTTGTTGTTCTTGTCTCCTTAGTTTCAGTAATATCTACTTGGCTATGAACCAATACTATTTTAATTTGGGCTTAAAACTCTCTAAGAGACCACTTGGTTTCCCTCTCATGGGAAAATGGTCTCTCTTATAATCTACTTAAGACAGAAATGTTTTTTTTGCAGAAAACAACTCATCTTGGACACTGTCTACTCCAGTTTTTCCATGATGGTATTTTATGTAATTTTTTGTATTATAAAGAATTTTGGCTTGCTTACAAAAAAAAAAATTATGTTTAGTAGTTTTCATTTTATGTTAGTTTATATTTTGAAAGACAATATGATTATCCACAACACCATTAATAGGAAAATTTTGAACTTATGCTAATGGTACAGTTTCCCTAATGGCAGGCCCTTTGAGAAATCGAGAGGCTTATAGTTTTCAATAGATTTCTCCTTTCTTTAATAATTGCTTGTGAATTATGTTAGCCTCTTATTTCTTTGTTCTATATTTTTTCATCAAACAATTACCAAAATATAATCACGAATATCATAAAAATAAGAATAACACAAGATATAGGCTCTCAGTCAGGGAAAACCCCTCTCCTAGGGGAAAACCCAAAAAAAATATCTTCTTATATAATCATATCAAAGAGAGATATCCAAGACCCACAACCACAGAAAACCGCCTCTAGATGCCAAGTCAAATATTCCATTATGCTGAACAAAATCATCTTCAAGAGACCAACAGCAGGATAAATATCAAGCTAAAAATTCCACACACTTCATCTTAAGAAGACAATCTTCTTCCGTTTCAGACTTCAGCTCTCCACTTCATCTCTCTTCTCCTGTGAAATTTCAAACCAAAAACACATCCAAGTGTGTATCGAAATGAGATCATATCATCTTCTATTTATATTGTAGTCCGACTTGGAATCTAGAGGGGTTTTTGACCCAAAATTACATATTAAAAAAAAAAATCAATTTTCTTTTCAAGAGGTCCAAATAGGACTTTGACTCTTTGACTCAGCAAAACCTAGAAGCATAAAGAACATTCCTATTTAATAATAATTATTATTATTTTGAGCATGAAACCCATGTTTGAAACTATTTTTTCTTTTTATCTTTCTTTCTTTTTTTCTTTTTGTTTTTTTACAGAAAATACATAGAGGTGCAATTATGAAGACCGAAACTAGTTACATATTTCAACAGTCCCTCTTAACTAGGGAGGTATTCATAATTGTACAACCGGTACAAAAATTACCTCAAGTTGAAATGTTCTAAGAAGAGTATCACAATCAACATATACAATGCTAGAAATCTTGATACCATCTAGGCTAACTGCCAAGGTATCAACCCATCAAGGGATCTAGGTACCATTTAGGCTACCTACCAAGGTACCAACCCAACAGGGATATAGGTACCATCTAGGCTACCTACAAAGACACCAACTCAATAGGGATCTAGGTGTCATCTAGGCTAATACTTCCAAGAAACCAACTCAACAGCCTGAGGGATCTAGGTGTCATATAGGCTTCCTGCCAAGACAACAATTCAATAGGGATACCAAGTGTCATATACGCTACCTTCTAAGACAACAACTCAACAGAGATCTAGATGTCATATAAGCTACCTGCCAAGACACCAACCCTAACAAGGATCTAAGTATTGTTTAGGCTACCTACCAAGATACCAACGCTAAGTACCATCATACAGACTTAATTAGCCTAAGGTACAATAACTTATCATCATGATCTGGCAAGCGCCTCAACCTTATGGTATACAAATTTGTTACAAGTCGATTCGGGAATCATCCCAAAACACAGATTAGTATTCATTAGGGTTTATCATACTCTAAATTGGTTGCTACAAGCCCTAAACAAATCATCACATTGATGGTCTTCCTTCATGAAAGTTTCACTGCTTAGATGCTAGTTGAAGTTCCCTATCAAGCCATCAACGCACCCCTAGATAGTTGTAACTGCTTTGCAGAGCATCTACTCCCATGCAAGGCTGCATTGCAAAGGATCTAGGCCCACTTTGGAGTGTGTTGGTTGGTTGGGAGCGAATTGTTCATTGGATTCCGAGAATCTCCTCGAATTCTAGTGACTTCTAGAAGTTTTTCCATCTCTCACATCATCTGATAGCCTCGAATTTGGAACCCATGAAATCATTAAACCTCTTATCCTCCTATTCCCATGAACAAGGAAACCTCTTCATCCATTTTTAGGAGCCATTCAATGATTCATTTATTTCAAACTACCTTCATCTACACATAAATAGAGCACTAAACATAGTGCACAAGAGAGCAATAATTTGTTTAAAGTAGAGTTATGTTGGTGAGATATCAACTCTTGAAGGTGTGTGCATGTACTGTGATGCTGTTGGATTTTTGATGCTGGATGTGATGAGGATGGGACACAAGTTGGGTGAGTGACAACAAATCGATCAACTAGTTGTACTCTTCCTTCTACTTCATAATAAAGACATTTTTTCCTTTCCTAATGCACGTGTCAATGATGTTATGTGTATTAATGAGTTTAATCGATTCAATTTGTTTAATTTGAATAGATCATATTGCCTTTATGTTGTTTTTGGTCTTCTATTTGCCATGGCAGGTATCAATCAAGCGAGTTAAGTTGGATTGAGAGCGACGAAAGTGACGGAGGGAGGCAAGGTAAAGCGAATAGATTAAAAGTAGGTTTCTCTCCCTTTATCTATTCACGTTAAGGAAAAGATCAGATATATTTCTTTCTGTTGTTATAAGTGAACCACCCACTTAGGGAAGGCATACTTATCCGTAGGTTTGTATTTCCATAACAAAAATTGGCAACCATACTGGGGATCGACAGATCATCCATGTTGGTTTTGTCCTTGTCCATCAACATCTAGTAGAATTTACCTACTTATTTTTAGTCATTTGAATGTGTCTTAGAAAAAGTAGTGTGATTGCTTGCTTTTTCAGATAGACCTATGGCACAAACGCACTGTTGGTATTGACAAAGTGCTCTGCATAGCACTGTTGGTATTGACACAGTGCTCTGCATAGCACTATTGGCTTAGGAACAGTGCTCTGCAATGCACTATCTCCCACTCAGGGGTGTGTTGCCTTTGTGACCAGCCAAAACCGATCTATCCCTACTAGCTATTTTTTCATTGTCGAAAATCAATTCAAAACGAATGCTTATCATTCTAATTGAATTCTAGGAATGTTAAATACATCTCGCGGTGAACCTAAAAGACAAACTGATTATCAATATCAACATAAAATTTATCTGAATTTATCTAAAGAAGCATTGTAACATTAACGATAAAATTTAGAGTTCTAGGCTAGAGATGTGTTCCGGCTTCATTAAACATAGCAGATGTCGTTAATTGTCTGCAATACATTCTGAGTGTGATACCTCATTCCACGTACAAAAATTATAAGGGGATGCTCTCATTGTGCGGTTTCGCATTATACAACGTTAATACGGATTGGGCCTCCACGTACCTTCACGTATATTTGGGAGGATAACTTGAGGTTGCTTACCATCCATAGGTAACTGAGTCAGCTGCCTTATACCTGTGATACACCGAACACAGCATTCGAGGAGATTTCCTGCACGTATAATAAGTCCTTGGTTTTTTGAGGCAGTATATTGCAGTTCACAGTTGCTTGGTAAACCTTTTTCCTAATAACACCCTCTCTTTTTTTGTATAAAATAAATCAATAATCATGGAAGAAGATCAACCCCTTCCATGTCGTTCGCATAGGACAGAGAATAAACCTTGGTTACCACCATAAGCTACTCCTAGTAGACGAAGGCATGCTCGCCCTACTGAGTCTAGTACCTCTGGAACTCTTAGTGCTACATCATCTGATATACTAGAGACATCTGATCCTTTGAGTACCGAGTCTCACGTCGTTTCGACTAATCCTGGTTTATCTGCAACTGTCGAGACGAAAATCTCAGATTTACCTAAGGACACTAAAATTCAATCCAGTGAAATGGTCAATCCTGAACCCAACCTTGTTCAACTAGAATTCGGTCCAGTAGTTGATCCTGACTTCGAACAAAAAGAATTTGTTACAGTGCAGCCGTCTGATCCTCAGCCATCCATAACCGTCGATTCTTCCTCTTTACCATAGAGTTTACCGCCTGCAATTTATCTCAGACCTGACAATGAAGTACTTCCACCTGGTTTGATTTTGATAGAGGAAGAACTTCAGGAAGAGACAACCCCTTCGACCCCCACTCATTTTGGGTTGGACCTTCATTTATATCAGTCTTTCCCTCGTTTGACCTACTCTTCTCATGTTGATCCTTTTCACTCAAGTTCCCGTAGATTTGTTAGATCATCTTCGATGTTTTTTATGACACCCAAGTCTTAGAACATTGTTAAGGGTCCTTCCCTAATCGAAACCTTTTTGTTACCATCGCCTGCGACATTGGTAGAAATCGTAAATATAAATACCTGCAATATGATATCTTCCTCTTCACCTAGCTTAAGGAAGATTCCCAATGATTATGAAATACATAGGCTAAGTGAATCTTGAGGATGGTTCTATTACTGTGTCAACCTCGTTAAAAAATGAATCAAGTCTTGAGGATGGTTCTTTTACTGTGTCAACCTCATTAAAAAAGGAATCGAGTCTTGAGGATGGTTCTTTTACTATGTCAACCTCGTTAAAAAATGAATCAGGTTGTGAGGATAGTTCTTTTACTGTGTCAACCTCGTTAAAAAACGAATCATGTTTTGAGGATAGTTCTTTTACTGTGTCAACCTTGTTAAATGAAACAGGTTCCCATGAGCATAGTTCATTTTCTTGTGCCAAGCTCGTTAAATGAAACAAGTTTCCATGAGCATAGTTCTTTTCCTGTGTTAAGCTCATTAAAAAATGAAACAAATTCTCTCCTAATTAAGTCAATTCTTTCATTTGATCTCATAAATGAGTCTTCATTCCATCCACCTATTAGTAACCAGTAGTCTACTCAGGTGAATGAAATGAATCTAGGGGGGCATGTTCCCTTGCAGGTTAGGCTTGGGGGCATTGAAACCACAAAGCACAGTTTTATCTCTTTTTCGAGCTTTGTTAAACATGAAAAAGGAATTCAAAGCATACTTTTATCCTCCTTTTTTGAGCTTTGTTAAACATGAAAAACTATTTCAAAGCGCACTTTTATCTCTTTTTTGAGCTTTTTTAAATGCGAAAAAGGAACCCCCTTGGAGTTCTCTTTCAGCTCTTTTCAGACTCCCAAAACATGAAAATATTGTCGAGCACTTGTCCTTTCAAGCTCGTTAAAGTAATTGAAATGACATCTACTCAGTATAAGTTTAACCCTTTTCCAGACTAAGATAGATTATGATTACGAAAAAGGAAAACCCTAGTAGAACATGGCTAGGAGGTTCTCTCGGATATTATTTTACGCGTTTTCAGATTTGAGGGACTATTATAAAAAAATAACTTTTGGAGATTTATTTTAGTCCCTTTTTCAATCTCTCTAAATATGAAAAAGGACTGAGTTCTCACTGTCGTTAGACTCGTTAAAGCATCAAATAGTGACGGACTTGTCCATCATGACAAGATCAAGTTTCACCTTCACTAGACTCATTAAAGCATCAAATAGCGATGAATTCACCCAAAGGGTGGAATTATAAATCAAGCATATGTTATCCTCCTCAATCTTGTTAAAAAATAAAGAGTTACCGGTCAGAAATGACTGGGGAAAATTGGAAAGGGATAAAACACTTTATGGTAGCAAGTTGCTCTTGAACATGGCACTTATTCACTTCATCTCCGTGGTTTTTGGGTTGGGTAATCTACTTAACGGTCTATCATACCATCCATCACTTCTGTTTTGGGTCAAATTTTTCCAATTCATTCAGTGTCACTGATATGTTCAAGAGAATTCACTCAATTATTCCTCATCCTTTGCAATACTCATAAACCTTCACTTCATGACCGCCATCCCTGACATTTCTTCATCAGTCACATTATGTCTCCAAAATCATTACTCTCTTTTCGTGTCATTGATGAGGGAAGCATCAATTCCCTCCTAGGACGAGTCACTTCCTGTCGACATCAGCTCATCATCGAGTAAGTTTACTTAGAAACAACCTTTCTGTACCTTGGATCTTACTTACATCAATGGTAGGTTTCTCGCTTCCAGCGATAGGTTGACATCACGGGCCTTCGACCGAAAGACTTTGTATGGTGTTTGACATCAAATCATCTATTCACACCATGCAGAATGTACTGTAGTACCTTGAGAAACATTATCATCAACAGTGGTTTCTCTCGCGTCTATTAACATCTCACATCATTGGCTAGTAATCAGACGTTTTCTTCCCATGTTCGACATTAGATCATCTATTCGCATGGTTAGACTCGTACTTTAAGCAATCGAGTGAATGAGATATAAGACCCCGGATCTAGTTTCATCAATCTGGGCTGCGATTTTAGGAGAAGTACCAAATCATCTGTATGATGGTCATTATTCAGATGGTCATCCTATCATGGGTCTATATTTGTAGACAGTCTATATCTGTAGACGAATTTTTGATGTTATGATAGTTTATGTGTTGAGTATGGGATATGCCTCACTTAGAAATTCATGTACAAGATGAACATGATGTAATGTATTGTAATTGATGCAGGTCATTGTCCGCTTCAGTCCCTTCTCATCACGTCGTAAAGAAAATCATTCAACATTTCATTTTTGACTTCATGCTTTAGGGGGCAGTTGTTACAGGTCGATTTGGGCATCATCCCAAAACACAGATAAATATTCATTAGGGTCTATCATACTCTAAATTGGTTGCTACATGTCCTAAACAAGTCATCACATTTATGGTCTTCCTTCATGAAAGTTTCACTACTTAGATGCTAGTTGAAGTGCCCTATCAAGCCATCAGCACACCCCTAGATAGTTGTAACTGATTTGCAGAGCATCTACTCCCATGCAAGGTTACGTTGTAGAGGATCTAGGCCCACTTTGGAGTGTGTTAGTCAACTGGGAGTGAATTTTTCATTGGATTCCGGGAATCTCCTCGAATTCTAGTGACTTCTAGAAGTTGTTTCAGCTCTCACCACATCTGATAGCCTCGAATTTGGAACCCATGAAGTCATTAAACCTCTTATCCTCCTATTACCATGAACAAGGAAACCTCTTCATTCATTTTTGGGAAATCTATTCAATGATTCATTTATTTCAAACTACCTTCATCTACTTATAAATAGAGCACTAAACATAGTGCACAAGAGAGCAAGAATTTGTGTTAAGTAGAGCTATGCTGGTGAGATATCAACTCTTGAAGGTGTGTGCATGTACTGTGATGTTTTTGGATTGTTGATGTTGGATGTGATGAGGATGGGACTCAAGTTGGATGAGTGATGGCGAACCGATTAACTGGTTGTACTCTTTCTTCTACTTCATAATAAAGACATTTGTTCCTTTCCGAATGCACGTGTCAATGATGTTATATGTGTATTAATGAGTTTAATCGATTTAATTTGTTTAATTTGAATATATTGTATTTCCTTTATGTTGTTTTTTGTCTTTTGTTTTCCATGGCAAGTATCAATCGAGCGAGTTAAGTTGGATTGAGAGCGACGAAAGTGACGGAGGGAGGCGAGGGTAAGCAAACAGATTACAAGTAGGTTTCTCTCCCTTTATCTATTAATTTTAAGGAAAAGATCAGATATATTTCTTTATTTTTTTCTAAGTGAACCACCCACTTAGGGAAAGCATCCTTATCCGTAGGTTTGTATTTTTGTAAAATAAGATTAGTACTTATTTGTCATTACCAAGGTCAAACATCTAGGAACATTTTTCCTCAAGGAGTACCAGTCTTAGATTCTTACCCAATCCTTTGGTCCCCATTCTTTCCTCATGGCCATCAGTAGATGTAAGATTTTTAGTCCTTCCTAGTGCATGACACATGAAGTAGAGAATCATGTCCATCATCACTCCCTGTCAACTAGGGAGGATATACATATTCCTGTGCACACAAAGGGAATATGTCCAATCTCCCTCTCAACTAGGGAGATGTGTCCAACATCAGCTACTCTGTTCTTCCAGTGGAGATCATGGTAGTAGTATCTACACAAGCTCTTCCTTTTGCATCATCATGTCATCAGACAACTTTGACCTTCATGAACATCATAGAGCCATCCTCTAACACTTAGGACCATCAAACTTAAAGACATACCTTAAAAGCATGGGATTTAAATTGCTCCCTCAAAATTCACAGCCATTTCAGAAAGCTCCCTCTGAATTCATCAGTCCTTTGCACATTCTATATTTAAATGCAGCAAGGTTTGGTTTCATCTTTCAATCAAATTGTCTCTGGAATATGCTCAATGGATGAAAACTTCAATATCATCAAGGTTTCTGCAACTCCCTCTTTCCATCATGCTTATTATGAAGTCATCATCAAGCTAGATATTTGCTTTGTTTTTTTCTTCCATCTTTCTCATCTAGCTTTCACAATTTGGAAAGCCTTCATTATGTACCTGCAATTTTCATCAACAAGTACAACCAAGTAAAATATACACGTACAAGAGAATGACGTCAATTTTGTCAATCTAGGATTATCATAACTTCAAAAACGTGCATCTAGGGTTTTGGTTACAAACCCTAGATATCCCATGAGCTAACCCTTATTAGGGCTTTTATTTTAGCCATAAATTCTACACCTAGGGTTTTGACCTTCAAACCCTAGATTTCACTTTTACTGCAACCCTTGCTAGGGTTTTACCACATGATCTAGATTCTATCTTCCAACCCCATAAATTAAGAGCTAGGGCTTCATAAGAAGGAACAAATAGTTAAGGATAGGTTTTCAATTTTATAGGATTTTCCAAGTCCCATCTAGAATCTACGAACCCTAGTACCAAAAGCCTTCAAAAATGTAAATTCTACAAAATCTAGATTCTTATCATGCAAATTATGTTGCAAAACCCTTATTACTTTACAAACCCTTTTCAAAACATAAAATGCACATAAAATAAATTTTTAAATACCTCTTACCATGCCTTCTTTGCAAGGACTTAGTCCTTCTTCCATAATCAAGGGCCAAATAAAGTTGCTTCATATTTAGTCCTTCAAGCTACAAAGTCCTTGATTCCTCATGGGGGTTCACAGGATCATTATTATCATCATCAATGTCCACTTAAGATATGATCTATTATTGTTTGTAATATTGTATTGTTACTTTCACATCTGGTCACCACCACGCCTTTTTCATATAAATTATAGTCTTATAGTCACTATTCATCATCATACAAGGTCACCGGTCATTGCAAAACTTTATACTAGAAGATCATTTTTATATCTTCATCATATATAAACTTCTCTCATAGTCCACTTATAAATCAGTGTACAGTGTCATTGCTCGGGCCCTAGGTATAATTATAAGCATATAAGGATTCCAAACTAATTTTTTATAGTCTTACTGTAGAATATGCAAGCCCATGCACTATAATCTGAGATATCAGTTCATGAAGCGAGTAAATATCGAATTTATCATTGTTACAAGATCAAGCCAAGATTTATAACTGAACTGTGATTCGAATGAGCTACACGTGCACATCTATGTTTATTTCACTTACTGGGAGCTATAAATATGAGCCCTGCGAATCATTAATAAAATTCATGTGAGTCACCTTTAACGAGTCATCAAGTTTCATTGTGTATGAGTGAATCACTGTGATGAGTCTTAATGCGAGCCATCAATATGATCTCTTATGGATTGAGCAAGTTGTATTTTGTTGTTTGGATTTTTGTAGTAACTTTTATATCTATTTTATAGGATGAATACAAGAATTACATAGAGAAGAAATCTATCCCATAGACTATCTTTAGCCTCGTGGATGTTAAAATAACTTCTTTCTTTATTTTATCTGATTTACTCTCCATAACTTCAATTTTAGTTACTCAAACCAATTATTTCAAACACCTAACGAACAATTAATATGAACATGATGTCTGTCATTGTAATAATGATATCACAATATGCTAGTGTGCGATGAGAATTTGAAATCGAGGAGAGATGATATCTTTGTTTCCATAGAGAAATGATGTGACTCTGTGATCCATATATACCAATGTCACATGGTTCGGGTTCGACAATGATTAGGTTTGATTTGAGTTCGAATTTTTTAATGAGGTTCGGATAAGGTTCGCCATTAGGTTCATATATATATATATATATTGGTTTGAGGGGTCTTGACCCAATTTCGAACTTAGGTTTAACCAACAAACCCCTATACTACTGGCCCTTTCGGCAATGGCCTGCATGCGCAGGTCAAGGTCTTACCCGAAGTAGTATGGGAGGGTGCTGGAACCAAGTTTCCGCACCCTGAAAGAGAGATATTTAATGAAGTGGGCACTTTCAGATCTGAACAGGCCTGCGCTAAGGAAGCCCTAACCAGAAACCCTTAACAATACATGTAACAAAATAACTAGCGCAACCCGTAAATCATATAATAAGCACCAAAAAAAGCAATATAACTCATATCTATGCATTAATATTCCTTCTAATCATCTATTACAGGTACACACTTAATCTACCATTAGCAGTTACTATTGCAACAATGCCATAGAAATAACGGGAAATCAACACATAGCGCAACTCATACCCAAACACAGAAATATTCCAATATCACCAAAATGTTTTCTCATTCATTAATATTCTATATTCCACTTATAGACTCTTCTACATACCCGCGCACACAGCCAGTGGGGTCCGCACACAGCAGGACTAGGGTCTCTGCGCACACAGCCAGTAGGAGCCCTTACCCAGAAAATTCCGCACAAAAGTATCACAGATCCAATATTCTCATTCAAACTTCATCCAAAACTTACTTCTAGACTCAATTCCATATCCATCTACGCTCTCTTTTATTTTAGTCACACACTTGCGCGGGGTCCTGCAATCGTGTTTGTGGTCCCTTGGTCTACCCTTTAACCCATTACAATTCATTAGGGGCTTTTACCCACCCCAAAGCCCCTGCACCAGACTAAAATATTACAATATATTACAAAAATATATCAAAATTGTTGTCAGGGGACCCCGCTCCAACAGGCCCCCAACAAAATCTTGTGACTCGTCCCAAGTCACAGCGACAGTGGGGTCTTAATCTTGGCCTGGTGCTTCTCGACGGCAGTGGAAAATGGTGGTAGGACGCCTTCACTCGATGCGACTGCATTCTGTACGATGTCAACCAACTTTTGGGAAGTCGGCCCTTTAGTAGTTGCAGTGACACTGTCCAATGTCTAGTTCAACAGTTTAATTGTCGCGTCTAGGTCCTGCAAGAGTTTCAGTGCTTCATCTGCCCAGGGCTTCAGATGATCAGCGAGTACTTGCTTCTTGTGGCAGAGCACCTCGATCTCGTCCCTCGGAGCATGACTAGTGCGAATGCGTGCTAGGCGCTGGCTTGCAACAAGGGTTGGCATGGTGGATTCCATTTTCTCAAATCCCTGCTCTTTCTGGTGCAACTCCTAATTAAATTTCCAGAGAAGGGGGTCGCGTTGCACAGTTGACCACAGCTCCATGGCAATGTCTAGTAACTCAAAGCCCTTGGTGATGTGTGCTGAAATAATTCACCAACGCATCTTTCACCTCCAGAGGGGTTTCTGGCTGCAACTTGGCCTGCAGCACAGCAATCTGTTGTTCGAGGTCTTCTCTCACAGTCTGTACTTCAGTTTTGGATGCCTTTAACACAGCCACCAAGCTCTCAATATTGGCCTGGGGCACATCCGAGGCAGGAATTACTTCATTCATTTAACCACATAGCCGTTCAATGAGGTGCTCTAACTCTGCTTGTTGTGCGACTGCCACATGTTGTGTTGCCTATGCTTGGGAAAATTCGATAACCTTGGTCGCAATTGTCTACTCGGCCTCACTTAGTTATTGTAGCGCTCGCGCTTCTCTATTATGGAGCTCAGTGGAGATGAACAAGTGGATAGCATGTAGTTTTACTCATTATTCTTCCGATGTTGAGGCTGACCTCTGCACATGCACGGAATTATGCGCACAAAGCTGGTGGTTCTATGGTCAAGGATGCGCCTGGGAGGGGGAAAACCCTACTTTCAGTTGTTGTGACATTGGTTGTGGCTGGCAGGCTCGCTTGAATCAGCCTCACCTAGTTAACGCTCGCTTGTAGTGTGCCTGCTTTTAGCTGGAGCACCTGCATCCCGGACTGCGAAGCCTCCACAACAGCCTTCTTTTGATATTCAAGGGCATTCCATCTATCTTTGGATGCAGTGGCGACAACATCTGCGATCCTTTCCAGATCCTCCTCAGTCAAGGTAACTTCTGCTTCTCCCCCAGACTTGTCACCCTTTCGCTGTTGCCCTTTAGGAGGCTCACCAATGCGCTTTGTTCCGCGTGGGGGATCCACACCCTCCCCTCCAACTCCGTCGGTCCCAACATTTCGTTGTGGCTCCTGCTCCTCCCCTTTTTTGGTCATATTCTTCATGGAGCGCAGCTCATTTCCCTTCGTTGTACTCGGCGGGACGATGTCCTTTAGAGTTGTATCTTTTCCAGACATGCCCACTGTGACAGGAGCAGTGGATTTGAGGTTGATCTTCCATGCAGGCGGCCAGGTTGCAATGACTTGGTGGATCTCCGCTTCGGTGACCATCTTTTCTTTCAGAAGCTCAAAAATCTTCTGACACTCCTCATCCCAGAAAAATGACACATCCTTCTTTAGCAGCTTTTCCATTAGTGCAGTGATCAAGGCGTACCCTTGTATAAACTTCTTGCAGTAACCGGTGTGCCCTAAGATGGAGCGCATTTTTCTATCATTGGTGGGGACTGCTGGATTGATGATAACCGCAATCTTATATAGGTCAACCATCAATCCCTTTGATTTACGATGTGCCCCAAAAAAATTCTGAAAGGTACGCAGAATATGCACTTCTTTAGGTTCAGCTAAATCTGGTGTTTTTTTGCAGGTATCCAACATCATGTGCAGGTTCTACACATGCTTCTTTACCAACCCAAATATTTTCCAATCATCAAAATAGACCACCAGAAACTTATGGATGAATTATTTGAATACTTCCACAACTATGCGCAAGAAAATGGCAAGGGCATTGTTTAGTCTGAATGGCATGACAGTGTACTGGAAGGAACCCCATTTGGCTGTGAAGGTTGTCTTTCTGCGATCTTCAGGTGCAATTTGGATCTGATGGTACCCTGAGAACCCATCAGTGAATGAGTATACTTCTTGACCTCCCACATTATCCAGAATTTCATTAGATAATGGCGTAGGGAACGGATCATGTATGCAGGCATCATTTAGCTTGTGCAGGTCGACGTAGATCCTTGTCTCTCCTTTGGTATTTTTCTCTTGGACTACCATTGGGCTTACCCAATCAAACTGCTCGACTGACTCAATGATAGTTGCGGCCACCATCTTATCCATTTCCTCCTTGAATTTATGCTTATACTTAAGGTTCAGCCGATAGGGTCGCTACTTGACAGGACGTGCATCTGGCTTCAAGGTGATCTTCATAACACCCAAATCCCCTAAAATTCCCTTGAGTTCAGAGAACTTCATTGGGAATAGGTCCTTATATTCAGTTAGCAACTCAGCAATCTTTCCAACAGTACCATCATCCCAGTAATCCCCAATTTTGGCCAAATTTAGCTGCTCTTCCGTCCCAATGTTGACTTATTTCAACTTTAATGGTTTGGTAACGTCTATTGTCTGCAACAGGGGTCCTGCAACTATGCGCACTCCTTCTAATTCTGGGGTTGTGATGTTCCTGGGATCCTTGTCACAATCTTCTACTAAACAACTTCTACATTTAACAATATCCTGCATCTACACATCCCAAGCTAGTGCAGTGCATTCCCTTCTAGGAAAAGATTCATCAAAGTCAAAATCATCTATATCTTGCAAGGCTTCATCCAATCTCTTCGTCCCTCCAACTCAGCCGAAGGTTGCCACGAAATCCTCTATCATTGTTTCCCAATGACGAGTATGTTTGTGAAGCTCCGCATATGAGGTGGTGGGGACCGACCCTAATGCGTCAATAAACATACGGACCCATTCGTTCCAGGTCCTCTCATTCCATACTTCCATCCACATAGCCAAGTGCTTACGCAGGTCCCCACGGCCAGAAAAAAGTTCCATGGGGGGGTTGACTAGGGTTTCAAACCATAGGATCATCATCTTCCAACATTCTTCCCAATCCTGGAAAGCCCCCTTGTGTGTTTCCCACCAGTGCGCAGGGGTGGCGCGCATGGCCAAATCAAGTGCCTAAAATCTCCTTTCCTCAGGGACATCCTTTTCTAGTGCTTTAAGAAATTCCTTAACACTACCAGAGCCATCAAATTAAGGTAGTTCTCTTACCTCTGAGGTGATGCACCAGAAGCTCTTTGTAATCTTGAGGTAGCGCAGCGCAGATACGTCATGCAACCATTTCTGCCAATTTTCCATCTCGCCATCCAAATCTGAGAAACATGAGCTATATTTCTCCCAGTTTAACATGCCATCTATTTTATGAATTGCCCAATCCTTTTCTTATGTAGTCAACTTGTAGATATGGTCAACGTCCTCCTCATCGCACTCCGGCTCCGTATATCTTTCACCTTTAGCTGGATCTAGAGGGACTATGACCCGCGTACCATCGTTTTCAAAAATCATGCTCCTCCTTTTCAAGTTGATGATACCTCCCATGTCAATAGCCCAATCCAGTCCTAATAGTGCATGTTAAGGGTCTGCATCATGCATAATCTGGATTACTTCGAAGTTTGCATATACCTTAACCCCCACGATGTCTACCACAACCTTAGGGAGCCTTCCCAGTGGAATGATATTTTGTTGGTTAGCCATCCGTAATTGAATAGTAGACCACTCCAATTTGGGCTCTCCCATCCTTTTCCAGGTTTTCTTGGGCAGGACATTGGTATCTGATCCCAGATCCAAGATGACATGATCCATCTCGTAGTCTCTGATATGCGCAATCATACGCATCTCCTGACCGGTCCTCTACTTGTTCTTATAAATTTTATTTACAGCCTTAATCTCCCTTTGAGGGGCTTCCTTTTTTGCGCAGATATCTATCAATGCTTGGAGGTTTTCTACAGCCTTCTAGTTGCGCAGTAACTTCATACATGCTTGAAGGAATGGATTAATTGCTTCATCGGCCTTTGGGTCCATGGCAGCTTTTGATGTTGATGCTTCTATTGTAGAAAAATCATTTCTAGCCTCTATAAAAGTTTCCTTTTCTTTGTTCAGATCTAAACCTTATTTTTTGTCATTTTCCTTTCTAATCCATGACTCTGTAGTAGCTTGCTCCGCAGGTCCTCCCGTGGCCATACCACTGCGCGTTATTGCATTTACAATAGAGCCATCATCGCGTGGCTCAGCTTTGACCATTTTCACATTCTGCGTAGGTGTTTGTTTCTTTTCTTGCATCTTAGCCAACAGAACGAGACATTCTTCTATCACATGGTAAAATTTCCTACAGTACCTACAGGACTTCTGCGCAGGGTTAGGGAATCACGTGCACAGTGTCCCAGATCTCCACAGTTATAGCAGATCAATTGGCCTCTTCCTTGACCTACACCTCCTCCTCTCCCCCCTCCCCTTCCTCTCGTCGGGGATCCTCCTCATCCAGAGGGAGATGTTGGTGAAGGGGTCACGACCTGCACTCTGTACATGTTCGCATTTTCTATGATCAAGTCATACGTTCGGCAGTGGTGCTCATCGTGACCACCGAAGAGAAGAATATGCAATATTGTTGCTTTAACTCTGGCACATATGCTCCTGGCCTTGGGCAATGGTCAATATCATTCTGGCCAGCTACCCGGCAGTCAGCGGACCATAGGATGGGGTTTTTGGGCCCTCCAACCTTTGTAGGGAGAAGTGGATTTGGTCCTCCGACCCATAGGTAATCTGTAAATATAGGGCACTGATCCTTGGTGTGGCCTGCTCCTTTGCAACGAATACACTAGATATCTGCACTAGCTTCTTTACCCCGGTCTCTCCGTAAATTATGAATTTCTAAATGCATCGCCTCTAATTGGCACAAGATCTGCAGCACCCCAATTTGGGTATCATCCCTCAGCGCAGCTTCTAGCTTCATAGAAATTTCCAGGGCTTCTTCCTACGAATCGATCTTCTGCTAGCCCATAGGTCCATGTAGATGTGGAATAGCATGGAAATGAACCATTCCTTATGTTTTTTTTCATCGTAAACAAATCCGCCATCACTAATGACTTTCTTCTGTCATTGATCGGCTTCCTAGACTGATTCCTTTTCTCCTTGCTTAAAGTATTTTAGCTCTATTACTAACTACGCATAGGAATTTGGATTTTTGAATTGCTGCTTCAATTCCTTCTTGATATCATCGATGGTAGGAGGCGTAGAATTTTGAGCAGCGATTTGTTTCAGGTATCCCATAAACCAGTCTATCACTCAACCTTCAAAAGCCATGGCCAGCTATGCTCTTTTTACAGCATCAGTATTAACGTTCAACGCAGCCCATACTACATCAGCCACGAACCAAAACTGATCCATATCCTCATCCCCTGCACCCTTAAATGTGGGTAACTTCATGTGTGCATCCATATCATCAGCAGTGGGGGTGGCAGTGATGTAGGGGATGTATGAGTCTTACGCAGATTCGAATATGGTGTAACAGGAGGGATACCTGCAGCGTGCGTAGCCTCAATTTCTAGGTTCGACGGATCTCTCAGAGGGATGTATGCAACTCTTTCCCCTTCTGGTTGATCCTGTAATACTTCCCGCTTCATGTGGTACTTTCAATCTGTTCTTAATTCATTCACTCGGTGTGGCTGCATAGAACACCTTTTTCACTCAAGAGCATCTTAATCAGTAATGGAAACATCTGCAGAAAATTACCTCTCAAACCCTTAAAAAATATTCTCTCAGCTTCAGAGTATGATACAAACTGATCTACTGCAAATTCTATTACAAATCCACCCAAGATACTATCAACCCAGTGATCTATGGTTCGGGTGATTTTGTTATTAGTTCTTTCCAATTGTCGGATTAATTCAGGGGTCCACTGCGTAACCCTATCATTCTTCCAAAATATTTGGAACTCTGCCAATCTCGACAACCACTCTTGAAAATCGTGTGTGAAGGTTACAAAGAAGATCTCGTGCACCTCTGTGAATATATACTTATTCTTCCACTTTTCAGCAGACAACTTCTTACTCTTGTTTGCTTTTAGGGAAAACTACTGGATCTGTTTTTCGAACCAATCTCCGATTTCAGATATTTCCAGATGCTATAAACCCTGACTCATCACCTGGTCTCTCTCTCAAAATGCTCCTGGTCACGACAACATAACCATTTTTTGGTTTGAGGGGTCTTGACCCAGGTTCAGACTTAGGATTAACCAACAAACCCCTGTACTACTGGCCCTTTTGGCAATAGCCTGCTTGCGCAAGTCAATGTCTCACCTGAAGTAGTATGGGAGGGTGTTGGAACCAGGTTTCCACACCCTGAGAGAGATATTTAATGAAGTGGGCACCTTCAGATCTGAATAGACCTACGCTGAGGAAGCCCTAACCAAAAACCCTTAACGATATGTGTAAAAATAACTAGCGCAACCCGTAAATCATATAATAAGCACTAACAGAAGAAATATAACTAGGACCTATGCATTAATAGTCCTTCTAATAACCCACGGGGTGGCGGCTTGTTGGTGATTGAGTGTACTGTTAAGGCACTCGTTTGTAAAGGTCACCGGTTCAAACCCCGTGGGTTCCCGTCAGGCGTAAGCCTGTGAAACTTGCTGTGTATTGTTAGCGGGGAATGATGCCAGCCAGGAGGGTTTTCATTGGCAGTAGCGCGATGTGATCATGTGTGGCAGATTTGATTGTATGGTTCTAGTTACCGATTTCCCTCCTGATATAAAAAAATAAAAAATAAAATAAAAAAAAAATAGTCCTTCTAATCATCTATTACATGTACACACTTAATCTACCATCAGTAGTTAATATTTCAGTGATACCATAGAAATAACAGAAAATTAACACATAGCGCAACTCATACCCGAACACAGAAATATTCCAATATCAGCAAAATGTCTTCTCACTCATTAATATTCCAGATTCCACTTACAAACTCTTCTACATACCAGCGCACACAACGAGCAGGGTCCGCACACAGCAGGACAAGGTTCTCCGTGCACACAGCCAGTAGGAGCCCTTACCCAGACAAGTCCGCACAAAAGTATCACAGATCCAATATTCTCATTCAAACTTCATCCAAAACTTACTTTTAGACTCAGTCTATTCATGCATTTATACTATTTTAGCCTGCGCTACTCTATGGTCGTGTTGACGGGAAATTTGTCCGGCCAACAGTAGGGGATCTCACCAGTAGAAGGTCCCAATTAGACCTTGAACCGTTTGGAATAGGGACACTGTCCGGGGTGTGGGTCCGGCTACCGCTTAAGTCACCTTCCCTTTGGTCTCAAAAGATCTCGATCGAACCTGCGTACACACACTTATTCACATGATACAAGATACATGGTTGATGCATTAAACACGCATATAACACTATGCGTAGCGAGAAAAATAATAAAGCATACACGCCGAAGGAGGTGTCGTTAACAACACATCTTTAGGGTTATGCTTGTAGGCTATTCTGACCACAAAAGAAACAGTTCTTTATGGCGAGATGCCCCTTTACTTCTTGAAAGATAAAACGAAATGATAATAAACAAAGTCATTAACATTCATTAAGAAAGCATTTAAACTAAATATCATTAACACAAGTACAGGAAACCATAATGCATAAATGATGCCATTAAGAGTGCAGCTTCATTAATCAAAAGATGTTTGAAACTGTATAGGAAATACTCATAGTGTTCGCACAGCAAAACACATCAGATCCAAAAGAAGTTTAAACAGGTATCTGTATTCATATGCAAAAGGGGTGTTATCTTTCAATACAATGTTGTATAGTTCTTGAGTCCAAAAAAAAGATCCTTTACATTTTCCCCGGAGGGAGTTTTATAGATAAAAACTTGCCCTTTGGGCTTCCTGACTCTTCGCTTGCCTACCTGTTGAGTTGCCTTGCGACCTGGGAGGAAACTGCGACCTGCGACCTGGCTGGTGAGTGCGACCTGCGACCTGGCTGGGTGGTGCGACCTGTGACCTGCCTCTAAGTGCTACTAGCGACCTACTGCCACTGGGTTATGAAGATGAGCGCGCAATTGAGAGGTCGGGGGCTTCAATCTGCTGTCCTTTGAGGAAGTCTTGCTAGGTCTGATACTCTGCTGCTATGGGAGAAACCAGAGGGACCTCATCTTTCAACCGATGCATGCACTCCAAAGCATTTGGGACTAGAGTTCCCTTCTTCTGTGAGATCAGGTTGGAAAGAGAGGCGAGCTTGGTGTAAATCCATACTGGCGTGACAAGAAACTGGCCCAAGTTTTCTCGTGATGCTGCAAGGTCGAGAGTGGCAGCAGCTTGCCTAATGGGCTGCCGAAATAACTGGATCTCTTGATCCAACTGTTCCCATGTTTTCCCCTCATCCAATGCCCATAGTGAAGGAATGTGGTGAAGGATGTGCATTGAATCGATGTCGCTGATCAGGTGTTCGTATGCAGCCATTACTTTGTCTACATCCTTGGATAGCTTATCCTTGGACTGCATTTTCATACGGATTTGGACTTTGGCATCTTGCGTATGAATCCAATCCTTCTTTGGCAAATGCTCAGGAGCCTGAGGGTACCGCACTGTCCAGTCCATCATTCTGTCCAAGGCAGCTGAGGCCTCCTTCAGCTTCTCGTGCTTCTTCTTAGTCTCTGCTTGGGCTCTTATTATTGGGGCGAATGTTTGTTTTATGGTGAACATTTCCCCATACACTTGCCTCATGGTCACCTCTAATATGTCAAACTCCCTTAGAATGGCAAGCGAAACTTCATTGACAGGGGGATTTTTGCTTCAAAGTTGTTGAACCTCCTCTCTCAATGCCGTCCTTTCCTGTTTTGCCCTTTTTTCCCGCTACTCTGCTTCTTGTAGTCTATTATGTAGAGAAACTATCTCTCTATTCATTCTCGTCACATTTTCTTCCGTGGCCGAACCGAAAGTTGTGCCAGCCGATGCTATCATCACGGGATTGGTCCTAGTATCAAGGACTATGTCTTTTCTGGTTGCGACTGTGGATGCGGCGGAAGGATTTTGCGCCAGGCATCTTCTCTTCTCCTGCTGGATTTTGAAGGGGAATTGATCAAATGTGAGCCTGGTGAGGTCGAATACCTCCTCCTCTTGCCCCTAGGGGGAACTGACATCGGAGAGCGTGGCTCGTGTACTGCCTAGAGGTACCTCAAGGGGAGATACCTCGATGTTCTCCAGCATTTCATCCTCTTCTTCCTTCTTCTTCTTTTCCTCCTCTTCCCTTCGTAGGCGTTCGGCTTCCGCCTTCTCATGTTCTTTCTTCTGTCTGAGCTCTGCTTCTGTCGTTGCTTCTAATTCGGCTTTCCTTTTCCGCTCAGCTGCTACGGCCTGCTCTGCTTTCTTCTGGCGATCAGCTTCCACTTTGTCTAGCTCTTTCTTGAGTTCCTGTTCTGCTGCAGCCTCCGACTCTTTTTTCTCCTTTTCCTTCTTGGCCTCCTCGGCCTGCTTCTTCTTCTGTTCTGCCCTTAGGCTCTTCTTGCGATTATCCTCGTCCTCTTTCATTTTATTTTCTCGCTCTTGCTCGGCTTTGGCCTCTATTTCTTTCTATTGGGTAGAGGTACTATGCCCTATACTGGTTCGAGGCTTTTTAGCTAGAGAGGAAGAAGCACCTCCTAATTCATGACTCCTTTCTTCCATGGTTTGGTCATCTGGGTCTTCTTGGCCAGAGTCCGCCCCCAAAGCAAGTTGTCTATCTGCATTGTACCAGTTCCTTCTTTCATCCTCTCCCGGGCATTCAGTATGCTGATAATTCCATTTGAATTTAGCCTTCTTGCAATGTTCAGGAACTATCCTCTCTGGGTCATATGTTCGGTATTATAAAGCCTCAAAGTGATAACTTTTCATCTCTTCTCCCTCTGCCTCTACCTCTCTGAAGTCTTTAACTGTGTATGCATCGATAGTGAGGCGTAGAGCGGGCCATGGCTTCTTCTTACCTTTAGACAAGACCCTGGAAAAACCTGTCGACATTTGGAAACAGACCTCCTGCATGAGCATTTTGTCTGTAACAAAACAAGGCATAGCATGTGGTGCCCTGAATGAGCCAAAGACTCGGATGAATGTATATTCGGCGAAAGGGAACCAATGCACCACTTTGCTTAGTTTCTCCATGGCTCGCCAAGACATGCAAGGAGTGTCTTGGCCAAATAATTTTCTGTATAGAGCAGGGATGAATACTTGGGAGATCGGCTCTATGTCTTGTTTATACCTAGATTCCCAAAACACCTTGGTTTGTAGATGAATTGTGCGAGTCTGTTTGGGATCCCAGTTATGTACCCATCCCTCAAAGTGCAATCTCGAATAGACGACATACAATAAATAAGAGGCCATATAGAATTCAGAAGGCATTCCTTCATCTGGTACCAATGCCGAGGATAAATTTGTATGAACGGAGGTCATCAATATGCTAGCCCAGTTGAACCGGGTGCCGTGCGCCGTGACGTACTCCATGAGAGTCGCCCATGTGCCGTTGAAGGTAGTGGCATCTGGGTGCCTGTACAGTCTGCAAAGCATGGCAGCCACTAATTTATATACTTCCCTGAGGCTCGCCACTGGATATTCCTGGTCTTTCTTGACCTTAAACTTCTCAGGCTCCTCCCACCATTGCCTTATAGTGTCAACTATAGCAACTGTGTGAGCGATGGCCCATTCTTCCGTGAAGTCTTCTTCTCGCTCAGAAAAAGAGTAATAAACATGGGCGTCCGAGCCTTTGAGCATTGTGAAATCCTTGCCTTCGCTGTCTCTGATCGCGAACTTCTTGGGATCCGTTTTCTGTATGATCCAATCTATCATCTCTGGGCATGGGAATATGGCTGGGTGAGCACCTGCGAGATGTAGCTTGGACCTTTTAACCTGTAAGTATACTTCCGATCCGGGAGGTCTTCTAGGAATTCTGTTTTGGCAAACTCTTGGTACACTTGGTACCATCGCATGTTGTCCCCTTTGGCAAATGTGCAAAGGGTATCTCTGTATATCGGGGGTGGGGAAATTGGCATGTCCATCTCTACATCTTCCACTACTAAGTGCTTGTCTTTCTTCTGGGACACTAGAGGTCCCATATCGCTGGAATCTGAGAGGACAGGTATACACTCCAAGTCTACTTCAAATTCACCTGTCATATTCATGAAAGAATCCCAAGATAAGAAAGAAGCCATGATGATACAAGAACAATTACAGTCTATCAATTACTTCAACTAGGACACAGGAAGAGCTGAATAAGTGGCCTACTGGGTCGTGGGGTCGCGGATTGTAAGAAAATGGCCAAGGTGTGACCTTGCGACCTTGCGACTAGGTCGCAGGGTCGCGGGGTCGCGGGTTGTGGGAAAATGACGGAAATGCGACCTTGTGACCTTGCGACTAGGTCACGGGGTCGCGGGGTCGCAAGTTGCGAAAAAATGAAGAGAATGTGACCTTGCGACCTAGCGACTAGGTCACGGGGTCGTGTGGTCACAAGTCGTGGCGTAGAGTTGTTTCTCACTTTAACTGGAAAAACACAAGGCTAAATGGGTCCAGACAGAGCCAAGGGATAGCTTTTGGAACAGGGTACAGGCCCTGAGGGGCTAGATTGGGTAAGTGGGGTGGAAACTGGAATTAGAAGAAAACCCTAAGCAAGAAATGAAAACAATGGCTAAGGTAAAGGACCATTTAAAGGCTGAGGAATGCAGGGATTTGGAAAGAATAATCAAGAAAGGAAACAATAGGAGGAAAATGACAACTTACCCGTGAAAATCACGCTCCAGTCGACCTGTCAGAGCCATTTTTCCTATCCGCTGCATATGCAAAATGCAACCTAGCGACCTCCCATATATAAAAAGGTCACACGTGCGGGCCATTAATGAGGTCGCAAGGTCGCATGGCGAGGTGGTGTGAGGGGAATGCGACCTCGAGACCTTGCGACCTTGCGACCTCAGGGTCACGGGGTCGCAAGGTCACGGGGTCGCGGTTTTCCACAAGTTTTAATATTTGCGACTCAGCGACTTAGTCTTCCTGACTTTTTACTTAACTTTTCTTTGTGCTCAAGGGGTTCCAAAAATTTTAAAGTGGGGGTTTTTTGGAGGGCGTTGTAGAGGCTAAAAAAAATGGCGATTCACTGGTTGAACTCAGAGTCTCTGTCGATGGTTAGCCTTGGAGGGGGGAGCGAGGGGCCTTCGCTAGCTGTTCCTTTTACCTTAAGGTCAACACTGCCTTGCCTTTGCACCTTGCGGGGTTGCTTGGCCTGCTGGCTTGTTCGGGTGCTACTTAACTGAATCTCATTTCTTCAGGTCTCCAGACCGAAAGGGTTGGATAACTCCATGCGGCTAAAAGGTCTGGTATGATTATTTTGTCCTCATCGTGTTGCTCCGCTGCCAGTGAACCTCTCGGTCCCGGCGGAGTCACTGCCTAGGAGTCATGAACGTTTCTCCGCTGCCAGCGAGCCTAGTCAGTACCCCGGCGGAGTCGTTACATCACCTCTCTGCACAGGAAGCCTTTCTCAATCCTTTACCCTTTATTAGTGTGCTACTGCACTTATTTTGAATGTGCCTAAGGCACTTATTTAGGTGTGTTCGTGGCACTTAATTGAGATGGGAAATTTTTTTGCCTGGGCGGATGAGGGATCCTAACTTATTTTTCTTGCAGAGAGGTTGCTCCTGGTCTGATATGAGGAATTTTGTTTTTCCTGGATGCCCTGACGTAACATGTAGTACCTCTGTTCCCTTCCGATCTAGTTACCTTTGTATCACACTTTCCTTTTGCAGGCACCCTCTCAAACTTGCTAGGTGGGCTCCCCCTGCTTGATGGCTTGAGCTAGGTCATGTGCTGCCTTTAGGTGCCGATAACAAGAAAGCTTTTACCACCTTCGTGTCTATCAGGAAAAGGCCTTCCATCAGCATAGAACCTGTTGCAGTGTGCCAATTGCGTGGCTCTGACAAGTCCTTCCGTTATATATATATATATATATATATCTATATATATTCACAAAAGGAACGAAAACGGAAACTATGCTACAAGGATAAGATAGCCCTCTAAGGGCTGCTAAGTGAAGTAGTGTTTGAGGTCATGCCCGTTTACCGGGAGGACCTCGACTCTTCCCTCAAGAGTTTGCAGTCTAAACATGTGGGAAACTAATTTCTCCTTAACTTGGAAAGGACCTGTCCACAGTGCTTGGAACTTGGAATGTTTTCCCTTTTCTTCGTGAGCTTTATCCCACTTCAGGACTAGGTCTCCTACCTCAAAGTTTTTATTCCGTGCGGATTTTCTATCAAACCATCTCTTGATTCGGCTTTGGTGGATGGCGAACTTTTCCCAGGTTCTTTGTCTTTCTTCCTCCAACTTCAGTAGGGTGTCGATCTGAGTCCGCAAGGTGGGGCATGGGGTACCATGACATTCTTGGGACAGCTGAAGGGCAGGGAGAGATAAATGGGGAGGAAGAACAGCTTCTTTTCCATACACGAGAAAATACAGAGAGGTGCCTAGGGAGGACTTGGGCGTGACACGGTCGGCCCAAAGAGCGTTGTGAAGGGTGTTGTGCCAGTTGCGTTGGTGGGACAACAGGGTCTTCTTAATGATATGGATAAGATTTTTATTGGTTGACTCAGCTAACCCATTTCCTTGGGGATAATAATTTGCAGAATTTTTAAGAACAATACCATTTTCCAGAGCAAAATCATATAATTTAAAAGATGAAAAGTAAGTTGCATTATCAAAAACCAAGGAATTTGGAACGCCAAACCTGGTGATGATGGAATGAGTGACGAATTCCATTACCTCTTGATCATTGATTTGGCGTAAAGGTGCTACTTCGACCCACCTGGTGAAATAATCGGTAGCGGTAAGAATATACCGGTGTTGCTTGGAGGAGTGAGGTATGATTTCACCAATGACGTCTAAACCCCATTGTTGAAAGGGTTCCTCCACTGCTACTGATAGTAGGGGAGTGGCTGTCCATGCCTCCCGGTTTGCGAATTTCTAGCATTGAGTACATTTCCGGGCATATGCATGCACATCTCTAAAAAGGGTTGGCCAGTACTATCCTGCGCGCATTATCTTATGGGCAGTGGTATCGCCTGCAAAATGACCCCCAGCTGGTCCGTCGTGCAGCTCGGTCAAGATTTTTTGCGCTTCATCATGTTCCAAGCAGCGTAGCAGGACTCCATCGTAATGTTTCTTGAAAAGCTTACCCTGGATTAGCTGGTATGATGCAGCTTTGAGCCTTATCGCATGTTTCTGTCGGGCAGTTAGAGCAGGGTCCAGGATGCCCTGGGCTAAGTATCCTGAAATGTTAGAGTACCAAGAAGGGCTTCTCTACTGAGGCACGTGGTCACTCTGATACATTTTGATTTCCTATTCCCAACACTCTTCTTCAACTCCATGTGAAATTGCAGCCTCCGCAGCCATTTGGTATAATCCTTGTCCTCTAACGGTGTGTGCTAGTTTAAACTCTAAATCATACTCTTGCAGGCACGCCACCCAATTGCCTCGCCTCTCGCCTAGCTCCTGCTGCACAAACAGTGAGCGGACATCTGGGTGGGGGACGAAAATCGTGACATGGTTTTTCAAGATGTAGGGTCTAAAATGCTTGACTGCTTTGTAGACCGCATAGGCTGGCTTTTCGATTTCAGGGTAGTTCAATTCAGCTCCTTGTAAACCAGTACTCATGAAGGAAATAGGTCGTTCATCATTGTTGTCATATTTCTACGTGAGGAGAGCTGCAAGTGATGAATCTGAAGCGAAAGTATACAGGATAAAGCCTCTGCTAAAATCTGGACTTTGGAGGGATGGCGCTTCAGCTATAGCCCGCTTGATTTTGTCGAAGGCCTCCTTCTCTGGCAGATTCCATTTGAACACCGCATTTCTTTTTATCATCCCCTGCAAAGGCCTGACTATCTGGGCGAAATCCGATATGAATTTACGGACAAAATTGATTTTCCCCAGGAAATATTGCATTGCTTTCTTACTGCTCGGGGGGGGGGGGGATCTGGGCAACGGCTTTCGCCCACTCTGGATCTACAACAATTCCTTACTTAGTTATAATGTGGCCCAGCAAATTTCCTTCGGCCACAGCGAAAACACTCTTCTTTGGGTTGAGTGAAATCCCGTACTTCCTGCACCTCTTGAAGATTTGCTTGAGGTGGCATAAATGATCACCCTGGTGTTTTGAAAACATGGTGACGTCGTCCAAATAGACTACCACGCTCTTCCCTATCAAACCACGGAAGGCTATATCCATAGCCCGTTCGAAAGTTGCCCCCGCGTTTATCAATCCAAAAGGCATGCGCCTGAAAGCGACCATTCCCCATTTGGTCCGAAAGGTAGTTTTCAATCTGTCCGGCTCAGCTACCAGCACCTGGTTGTACCCAGAAAACCCCTCCAATAAGGAGAAAATCTCGGATCCAGACACAGCTTGCAATATTTGTTCCATAGGTGGCACCAGGTAATTGTCTTTGTTTGAGGCCCGATTCAAATTCCGGAAATCCACACATAAGTGGATCTCACCAGACTTCTTCCGTACCGAGACCAAATTTGACACCCATGTGGAGTGACGAACTTTGAAGATGATTCGTGCATCCAAGAGCTTCTTAAGTTTTTTCAGAATCATCGGTTCTAAAGTAGGGTGCACTTTTCTAAGCTTCTGTTGGAATGGCTTCACGCCTTCCTTCATGGGTATCATGTGCTGAATAATCCGAGTATCGTACGTATGTAAATCATCATACGTTCATGCAAATACGTCTCAATACTTCCGAAATGTTGGGTGAACGCCTGCGTCTCTTCGTCAGTACAGTCTTTCCCAAGGTTAATGAACTTCGAGTTCTTATCTGATCCCAAGTTCACTTGTCGATGTGCCAAGATGGAACTTTGTAATTTGGTATTTGGGGGGTCGCGGAATTGGCTTTGCAGATCAAAGAGTTTTTCAAGTGACTATATCCCCTTGGGCATGGGGTTCTCCTTACGTTTGTAATGCTCTTCTTGCAAAGCTTGGTCGTGATCTGCCTCATCAATTGCCGCATCTTTGAATACTTCAGTGTTGAGCATAAATTCCAATATCTGTTGATCATCATCAAAAACGTGTAAATTAGTAATATTATCTGGCACGGAGGGTCTATATATAAATTCGATAGAAAATCCATCCCTCAAAGGGGTAAATCTAGCAGCAACATTAGCCAGAGTATCAGTTGCTGCATTGTGCATTCTAAGAACAGATTTAATTCCAAATGCATCGAAAGCATAAATAAGATGCCATACCTCTTGTTGATAAGCTTTTAAATGTGGAGACAAACAATGAATGGTATTGCATACCTGCCGAGTAATGATCTCGGAGTCTCCAATGAACTGTAAGCACCTTACCTTTAAATCCAATGCCTTCTTGAGTCTAAGGATTAGAGCTTCATATTCAGCTGTATTGTTGGTGCACTGGAACTCAAGCCAACACGAAATCACCAGACTAGCTCCGTCATGGGTTTTGGAACCGTCATAGTACGGGGTCCACATGTCATTTTTTGGCTTCTTTGGGGTTGTAGGTTGGGGCAGGACTTCAATTTGATGTGAGACGGGAGTGGCTAGGTCTTCTGCGATGAGTGTTAGTTCAAAATAGATCTCAGGGTCTACTAGAGACTGAGGAGGATGATAACATCTGAAAATGGTTTCCAAGAAGCACATGCCAAGCTCCTCCTACGCAAAAATGATGGGTTCATTAGTAGCATCCAAATCAGTCACAGTATATTTCATATATGGTTCGCTTTCGACCCTGATTTGGTTATTCCGGCCCTTGTAAGGAAGCCACAGGTGCGACCAGTCGGTGGCAAAATATCCTTGCAGCTTGTTGGACCAGTCTCTACTAAGTAACAGGTCGTAGGCTTCTGGAATGTCAACCACCACAATGTCAATACATTGGTGGACTCTATAATCGGATGAAATGCAGATGATGACGTTATTTAGTTCCCCTACAGCTGACACCTGCGATCTGTCAAGTTGAATGATCCTCGCGTCAGTTTTCAACGGGCGGATGTTCAGCTTCTTACAAACAGATAGGGGCATGACGTTTGTGGACGCACCAGAGTCAACTAGATAGTTATGGACGTTGAAGTTAAAAATATCAAAAGATAACAAGAAGGGAGGAGTAGATCCCCTGGAGTTTGCATTGATGGTGTTCACAATAGACTGAACACTCGAACTGGCTTGCGCGGACGTATTGCTCACAGGCTTAGTATTTGAGGTATTGGCGAAGGCTTTAAGAATGAGTTCTCGTTGATTCGTTATGCGGGCAAGCTCGTAGAGGGAAATGTTAGCTCTGGTTTTCTTCATGTCCTCTATAATGTTATAAGTGGAATCAGGTTGAGGATAGGGCTCGGTGGTGGTTTTGGGGTACCCCACCGGGAGCTTGCTCTTTTGATTTTCTCAGGTGTTATTATTGGTGGGCTTCTCAGGGGTAGCTTGTTGTTCATTCCCCAGGGGCAGAATTCTCCTTAAGAAAGCCCTTTTCTTCTCCTCAAAGGACGGTTCGGGGACTGGTCCTTTGCTCCTAAGGCTGTAGTTTCTTACGGGTGGGGCCTTAGGATTGTCTGCCATGTTGATATCAGTGACGGTAAGATTATTGTCCCCACGGATAATGTCGAATGCAAGAACCGAGGACCCTGGTTCTTCATCCAGGGGCAAATCTTCATTGTGGTCGGAAACATCATCCTCCCCCGCATCCCCTGGGGTTTGATCATCTAGAAGCTGGTTTACTACTGTAGTCATGCTGCCAATCCATTGTGGACATGTTTTTTCAAAGTGGGCAGCCTGGTGGAAAGAACAGAAGTTATCTTTTCCTATTTCTTCCACATTGAGAACAGTGTTTGGGTTAGATGGAGGTCGACTGGTGTTGGGGTTACTCTTTCTGAAAAAGCGCTTAGGTGCCTTGGTGCTAGTCGTGGATTCTATGCCCTTTCTCTTTAGGTCGTAGACTTCATTTGTCAATAACATGAGGGTCTTTTCTATACTCTCGAAGTCGAAAGCATCCTTATCCTTATCCGCGGTTTTGTTTGTGGAGGACTGACCTTTCTTTGTGATTGGCTTCTGGTCATCTCTCCCCTCGTGATCGATGGCTCCTATAGAAAGCATGTCTCTTTCTACCGCGAGGGTGGTTGCGTAGTTTGCTGCAAGGGTGGGCCGAGCTTCGCGTTTTACGAAGACGGCGATATCCTTGGGGAGAGCTTTTGTATACTAGTCTATGGTAATAGAGTCGTCCAATGCCAGGATAGGGGGGAAATTTTGCAGGATGGTGGACAAGGGTTGATTGAAGTCTCTAACCTTCTCCTTCTTATGGAACTTAATCGTACTTAACTCCGTGAGGAGCATCGAAGGGGTTTTTTCCTCTGAAAATTTTTTCAAGAATGCGCGACGGAACTGGTCCCATGACGTAATGGAGGCACTTGGGAGGGGGCGGTACCAGGTGGCCGCTTTGTTTTCAAGAGTGTGCGGAAACAGGCGGCAAGCAACGTCATCTGTTTGAACCCTCATGATTTGCAGGGAAAGATAGAAGCTACTTATATGATCCTCGGCCAAGGTGCCTTTCTCGGGATCAAACTTGGGGAGATGCTTCTCAGGGTGCCTAGGCAGGTCGTGGAGGGGGCCCAAAAGATCTAATGGGGACTGGGCCATCCAGGCAAGTGGTTGCACTCTCCTAGCATGCTGGTGGTGCCTGATCTCATGCTCAGATTCACTCCCTGTACCTGACATCGATGCTTCTCCCTCGTGGCGAGAGTGTTCATCTTGATATCTCTCACGGTTGGCCATGTCTTTGAGATATCCCCAATTGTAGACAGGCAGCCTATTTGGGTTTTGGCGATGGTGGTTAGCACGGTGTCCTTGGCCACGGCCTCTATTTCCTCTTCCTCTAGCCCCGCGGCCTCTATTCCCCTCAGCTTCATTCTTGCGGGCTCTATTTCCCTCACCTTCGTTTCTGCGGGCTCTATTCCTCTCACCTTCATTCCTGCGGGCTCTATTTCCCTCACCTTCGTTCCCTTGGCCTCTATCTTCATCACCTTCCCCAGGTGGGGGGCGTGCCTGGTTGTTTTTCTGTTGGGCTTGGTTGGGCTGAGGGTCAGGGAAATGTTCGATCGTACCAAATTCCTCCTCTTCACCCACTTGGAGCTCAGGAATCGGTTCGTCACCCTGAACAGCGGTGGTGAGGTCTTCAACCATGAGATTCACCAACTAGGGTATGGTACTCACCAGGGCACCATTACGGGTGATGTTTTCAGCTGAGGTCCTAGTATGGGTCAAGAAACTCATGATTGGGGCATATCGCAAATCCCTAATGAGATTGCGGGCAGCTGGGCGCAAGGCTCTTAACTGTTCTCTGGTAATTTCATAATATGGAACCTCCTCCCCTGGAATATCTTCCAACAGAGGAGGGGTAGTATCATCGTTTATGACCTCCCCATTAGGAGTTTGTGATGGAATGTTGGTTGTATGCTGGGAGGATTCCATTCAGGCCCTCCTTCTAGCGCCAATTCTGTTGATGGGAAAATTTGTCTGGCCAACAGTAGGGGATCTCCCCGGTAGAAGGTCCCAATTAGACCTTGAACCATTTGGAATAGGGACCCCGTCCGGGGTGTGGGTCCGGCTACCGCTTAAGTCACCTTCCCTTTGGTCTCAAAAGATCTCGATTCTAACCTGCGGACACACACTTATCCACATGATACAAGATACATGGTTGATGCATTAAACATGTATATAACACTATGCATAGCGAGACAAATAATAAAGCATACACGCCGAAGGAGGTGTCGTTAACAACACATCTTTGGGGTTATGCTTGTAGGCTATTCTGACCACAAAAGAAACAGTTCTTTATGGCGAGATGCCCCTTTACTTCTTGAAAGATAAAACGAAATGCTAATAAACAAAGTCATTAACATTCATTAAGAAAGCATTTAAACTAAATATAATTAACACAAGTACAGGAAACCATATTGCGTAAATGATGCCATTATGAGTGCAGCTTCATTAATCAAAAGATGTTTGAAACTGTATAGGAAATACTCATAGTGTTCGCACAGCAAAACACATCATATCCAAAAGGAGTTTAAACAGGTATATGTATTCATATGCAAAAGGGGTGTTATCTTTCAATACAATGTTCTATAGCTCTTGAGTCCAAAAAAAAGATCCTTTACATTTTCCCCGGAGGGAGTTTTATAGATCAAAACTTTCCCTTTGGGCTTCCTGACTCTAAGCCTGCTTGCCTGTTGAGTTGCCTTGCGACTTGGGAGGAAACTGCGACCTGCGACCTGGCTGGTGAGTGCGACCTGCGACCTGGCTGGGCGGTGCGACCTGTGACCTACCTCTAAGTGCTACCAACTACCTACTACCACTGGGTTATGAAGATGAGCGTGCAATTGAGAGGTCGGGGGCATCAATCTGTTGTCCTTTGAGGAAGTCTTTCCAGGTCTGATACTCTGCTGCTATGGGAGAAACCAAAGGGACCTCCTCTTTCAACCGATGCATGCACTCCAAAGCATTTTGGACTAGAGTTTCCTTCTTCTATGAGATCAGGTTGGAAAGAGAGGCGAGCTTGGTGTAAATCCATACTGGCGTGACAAGAAACTGGCCCAGGTTTTCTCGTGACGCTGCAAGATCGGGAGTGGCAGCAGCTTGCCCAATGGGCTACAGAAATAACTTGATCTCTTGATCCAACTGTTCCCAGGTTTTCCACTCGTCCAATGCCCCCAGTGAAGGAATGTGGTGAAGGATGTGCATTGAATCGATGCCGCTGATTAGGTGTTCGTATGCAACCATTACTTTGTCTAAATCCTTGGATAGCTTATCCTTGGACTGCATTTTCATACGGATTTGGACTTTGGCATCTTGCGTATGAATCCAATCCTTCTTTGGAAAATGCTCAGGAGCCTAAGGGTACCGCACTGTCCAGTCCATCATTCTATCCAAGGCAGCTGAGGGCTCCTTCAGCTTCTCGTGCTTCTTCTTAGTCTCTGCTTGGGCTCTTACCAATGGGGCGACTGTTTGTTTTATGGTGAACATTTCCCATACACTTGCCTTATGGTCGCCTCTAATATGTCGAACTCCCTTAGAATGGAAAGCGGAACTTCATTGACAGGGGGAGTTTTGTTTCAGAGTTGTTGAACCTCCTCTCTCAATGCCATCCTTTCCTGTTCTGCCCTTTTTTCCCGTTGCTCTGCTTCTTGTAGTCTATTCTGTAGAGAAACTATCTCTCTACTCATTCTCGTCACATTTTCTTCCGTGGCCACAACGAAAGTTGTGCCAGCCGATGCTATCATCACGGGATTGGTCCTAGTATCAAGGACTATGTCTTTTTCGGTTGCGACTGTGGATGCGGCGGAAGGATTTTGTGCCAGGCATCTTCTCTTCTCCTGCCGGATTTTGAAGGAGAATTGATCAAATGTGAGCCTGGTGAGGTCGAATACCTCCTCCTCTTGCCCCTGGGGGGAACTGACATCGGAGAGTGTGGCTCGTGTACTGCCTAGAGGTACCTCAAGGGGAGATACCTCGATGTTCTCCAGCATTTCATCCTCTTCTTCCTTCTTCTTATTTTCCTCCTCTTCCCTTCGTAGGCGTTCGGCTTCCGCCTTCTCATGTTCTTTCTTCTGTCTGAGCTCTGCTTTTTCCACTGCTTCTAATTCGGCTTTCCTTTTTCACTCAGTTGTTGCGGCCTGCTCTGCTTTCTTCTGGGGGTCAGCTTCCACTTTGTCTATCTCTTTCTTGAGTTCTTGTTCTGTTGCAGCCTCCGACTCTTTTTTCTCCTTTTCCTTCTTGGCCTCCTCGGCATGCTTCTTCTTCTGTTCTCCCCTTAGGCTCTTCTTGCACTTATCCTCGTCCTCTTTGATTTTCTTTTCTCTCTCTTGCTGGGCTTTGGCCTCTATTTCTTTCTGTTGGGTAGAGGTACTATGCCCTGTACTGGTCTGAGGCATTTTAGCTAGAGAGGAAGAAGCACCTCCTAATTCACGACTCCTTTCTTCCAAGGTTTGGTCATCCGGGTCTTCTTGGCCAGAGTCCGCCCACGGAGCAATTTGTCTATATGCATTGTACCAGTTCCTTCTTTCATTCTCTCCCGGGCATTCAATATGTTGATAGTTCCATTTGAATTTAGCCTTCTTGCAATGTTCAGGAACTATCCTCTTTGGGTCGTATGTTCGATATTCTAAAGCCCTAAAGTGATAACTTTTCATCTCTTCTCCCTCTGCCTCTACCTCTCTGAAGTCTTTAACTGTGTATGCACCGATAGTGAGGGGTAGAGCAGGCCACGACTTCTTCTTACCTTTGGACAGGACCCTGGAGAAACCTGACGACATTTGGAAACAGGCCTCCTGCATGAGCATTCTGTCTGTAACAAAATGAGGCATAACATGTTTTGCCCTGAACGAGCCAAAGACTCGGATGAATGTATATTCAGCGAAAGGGAACCAATGCACCACTTTGCTTAGCGTCTCCATGGCTCGCCAAGACATGCAAGGAGCATCTTGGCTGAATAATTTTCTGTATAGAGCGGGGATGAATACTTGGGAGATCGGCTCTATGTCTTGTTTATACCTAGATTCCAAAACACCTTGGTTTGTAGATGAATTTCCCGAGTCTGTTTGGTATCCCAATTATGTACCCATCCCTCAAAGTGCAATCTCAAACAAACGGCATACAATAAATAAGAGGCCATATAGAATTCAGAAGGCATTCCTTCATCTGGTACCAATGCCGAGGATAAATTTGTATGAACGGAGGTCATCAATATGCTAGCCCATTTGAACCGGGTGCCGTGCGCCGTGACGTACTCCATGAGAGTTGCCCATGTTCCGTTGAAGGTAGTGGCATCTGGGCGCCCGTACAATCTGCAAAGCATGGAAGCCACTAATTTATATACTTTCTTGAGGCTCGCCTCTGGATATTCCTGGTCTTTCTTGAACTTAAACTTCTCAAGCTCCTCCCACCATTGCCTTATAGTGTCAACTATAGAAACTGCGTGAGCGATGGCCCATTCTTCCGTGAAGTCTTCTTCTCGCTCAAGCAAAGAGTAATAAACATGGGCATCCGATCCTTTGAGCGTTGCGAAAGCCTTGCCTTCACTGTCTCTGATCACGAACTTCTTGGGATCCGTTTTCTGTATGATCCAATCTATCATCTCTGGGCATGGGAATACGATCGGGTGAGCACCTGCGAGATGTAGCTTGGACCTTTTAACCTGTAAGTATACCTCTCGATCTGGGAGGTCTTCTGGGAATTCCGTTTTGGCGAACTCTTGGTACACTTGGTACCATCGCATGTTGTCCCCTTTGGAAAATGTGCAAAGGGTATCTCTGTATATCGGGGGTGGGGACATTGGCATGTCCATCTCTACATCTTCCACTGCTAAGTGCTTGTCTTTCTTCTGAGACATTGGAGCTCCCATATCGCTGGAATCTGAGAGGACAGGTATACACTCCAAGTCTGCTTCAAATTCACCTGTCATATTCATGAAAGAATCCCAACATAAGAAAAACGCCATGATGATACAAGAACAATTACAGTCTATCAATTACTTCAACTGGGACACAGGCAAAGCTGAATAAGTGGCCTACTGGGTCGCGGGGTTGCAAATTGTAAGAAAATGGCCAAGTTGCGACCTTGCAACCCTGCGAATAGGTCGCAGGGTCACGGGGTTGCGGTTTGTGGGAAAATGACAGAAATGCGACCTTGCGACCTTGCGACTGGGTCGCGGGGTCGCGAGGTCACAAGTTGCGGAAAAATGGAAAGGATGCGACCTTGCAACCTTGTGACTAGGTCACGGGGTCGCGGGTTCGCAAGTTGCGAAAAAATAGAGAGAATGCGACCTTGCGACCTAGCGACTAGGTCGCGGGGTCGCAAGTCGCGCTAGGGCTTGCCAGGGTTTTGTGCACGCGCGGCGTAGAGTTGTTTCTCCCTTTAGCTGGAAAAACACAAGGATAAATGGGTCCAGACAGAGCCAAGGGATAGCTTTTGGAGCAGGGTACACGCCATGAGGGGCTGGATGAGAAACTATGATGATTTGGGTAAGTGGGGTGGAAACTGGAATTAGAAGAAAACCCTAAGCAAGAAATGAAAACAATGGCTGAGGTAAAGGACAATTTAAAGGCTGAGGAATGAAGGTATTTGGCAAGAATAATCAAGAAAGGAAACAACAGGAGGAAAACGGCAACTTACCCAGGAAAATCGCACTCCAGTCGACCTGTCAAAGCCGTTTTTCCTATCCGCTGCATATGCAAAATGCGACCTAGCGACCTCCCATATATAAAAAGGTCGCATGTGCGGGCCATTAATGAGGTCGCAAGGTCTCATGGCGAGGTGGTGTGAGGAGAATGCGACCTCAGGGTCACGGGGTCGCAAGGTCGCAGGGTCGCGGTTCTCCACAAGTTTTAAGATTTGCGACTTAGCGACTTAGTCTTCTTGACCTTTTACTTAACTTTTCTTTGTCCTTAAGGGGCTCCAAAAATTTTAATGTGGGGGTTTTTTGGAGGGTGTTGTAGAGGCTACAACAAATGGCGATTCACTGGTCGAACTCAAAGTCTCTGTCGATGGTTAGCCTTGGATGGGGGAGGGAGGGGCCTTCGCTAGCTATTCCTTTTACCTTAAGGTCAACACTGCCTTGCCTTTGCACCTTGCGGGGTTGCTTGGCCTGCTGGCTTGTTTGGGTGTTGCTTAACCGAATCTCATTTCTTCAGGTCTCCGGACCAAAAGGGTTGGAGAACTCCAGGCGGCTACAGGGTCCGGTACGATTATTTTTTCCTCATCGTGTTGCTCCGCTGCCAATGAACCTCTCGGTCCCAGCGGAGTCACTGCCTAGGAGTCATGAACTTTGCTCCACTGCCAGCGAGCCTGGTCAGTACCCCGGCGAAGTCGTTACATCACCTCTCTGCGCAGGAAGCCTTTCTTAATCCTTTACCCTTTATTAGTGTGCTACTGCACTTATTTTGAATGTGCCTGAGGCACTTATTTAGGTGTGCTCGTGGCACTTATTTGAGATGGGCAATTTTTTTGCCTGGGCGGATGAGGGATCTCGACTTATTTTACTTGCAGAGAGGTTACTCCTGGTCTGATATGAGGGCTTTGGTTTTTCCTGGATGTCCTGATGTAACATGGAGTACCTTTGCTCCCTTCCGATCTAGTTACCATTGTATCACACTTTTCTTTTGCAGGCACCCTCTCAAACTTGCTAGGTGGGCTCCCCCCGCTTGATGGCTTGAGCTAGGTCATGTGCTGCCTTTAGGTGCCAATAACAAGCAAGATTTTACCACCTTTGTGTCTATCAGGAAAAGGCCTTCCATCAGCGTAGAACCTGTTGCAGTGTGCCAATTGCATGGCTCTGACAAGTCCTTCCGTTTTTATAAAAAAAAAAAAAAAATTCCCACAAAAGGAACGAAAACGGACACTATGGTACAAGGATAAGATAGCCCTCTAAGGGCTGCTAAGTGAAGTAATGTTTGAGTTCATGCCCGTTTACCGGGAGGACCTCAACTCTTCCCTCAAGATTTTGTAGTCTAAACGTGTGGGAACCTAATTTCTCCTTAACTTGGAAAGGACCTGTCCACAGTGCTTGGAACTTGGAATGTTTTCCCTTTTCTTCGTGAGCTTTATCGCACTTCAGGACTAGGTCTTCTACCTCAAAGTTTTTATTCCCTGTGGATTTTCTGTCAAACCATCTCCTGATTTGGCTTTAGTGGATGGCGAAATTTTCCCAGGTTTTTTGTCTTTCTTCCTCCAACTTCAGTAGGGTGTCGATCCGAGTCTGCAAGGTGGGGCATGGGGTACCATGACATTCTTGGGACAGCTGAAGGGCAGGGAGAGATAAATGGGGAGGAACAACAGCTTCTTTTCCATACATGAGAAAATATGGAGAGGTGCTTAGGGAGGACTTGGGCGTGACACGGTCGGCCCAAAGAGCGTTGTGAAGGGCGTTGTGCCAGTTGCGCTGGTGGGACAGCAGGATATTCTTAATGATATGGATAAGATTTTTATTGGTTGACTTAGCTAACCCATTTCCTTGGGGATAATAATTTGCAGAATTTTTAAGAACAATACCGTTTTCCAGAGCAAAATCATATAATTTAAAAGATGAAAAGTAAGTTGCATTATAAGAAACCAAGGAAGTTGGAACGCCAAACCTGGTGATGATGGAATGAGTGATGAATTCCATTACCTCTTGATCATTGATTTGGCGTAAAGGTGCTGCTTCGACCCACCTGGTGAAATAATCGATAGCGGTAAGAATACATCGGTGTTGCTTGGAGGAGTGAGGTATGATTTCACCAATGACGTCCAAACCCCATTGTTGAAAGGGTTCCTCCATTGCTACTGATAGTAGGGGAGCGGCTGGCCGCGCCTCCTGGTTTGAAAATTTCTGGCATTGAGTACATTTCCGAGCATATGCATGCGCATCTCTAAAAAGGGTTGGCTAGTAGTATCTTGCGCGCATTATCTTGTGGGCGGTGGTATCGCCTAAAAAATGACCCCCAGCTGGTCCGTCGTGCAGCTCGGTCAAGATTTTCTGTGCTTCATCATGTTCCAAGCAGCGTAGCAGGACTCCATCGTAATGTTTCTTGAAAATCTTACCCTGGATTAGCTGGTAAGATGCAGCTTTGAGCCTTATCGCGCATTTCTGCCGGGCAGTTAGAGAAGGGTCCAGGACGCCCTGGGCTAAGTATCCTGAAATGTCAGAGTACCAAGAAGGGCTTCTCTGCTGAGGCACATAGTCACTCTGATACATGTCGATTTCCTGTTCCCAACACTCTTCTTCAACTCCATGTGAACTTGCAGCCTCCGCAACCATTTGGCATAATCCTTGTCCTCTAACGGTGTGTGCTGGTTTAAACTCTATATCATACTCTTGCAGGCATGCCACCCAGTTGCCTCGCCTCTCGCCTAGCTCCTGCTGCACAAACAGTGAGCGGACAGCTGGGTGGGGGACGAAAACCATGACATGGTTTTTCAAGATGTAGGGTCTAAAATGCTAGACTGCTTTGTAGACCGCATAGGCTTGCTTTTCGATTTCAGGGTAGTTCAATTCAGCTCCTTGTAAACCAGTACTCATGAAGGAAATAG
Organism: Pinus albicaulis; assembly: GCA_034641835.2. Lineage (NCBI taxonomy): Eukaryota > Viridiplantae > Streptophyta > Pinopsida > Pinales > Pinaceae > Pinus > Pinus albicaulis. The sequence continues at coordinate 1,673,659,937 of CM076578.1, forward strand.
GCCGTTCATCATTGTTTCCATCTTTCTGCGTGAGGACAGCTACAAGTGATGAATCTGAAGTGAAAGTATATGAGATAAAGCCTCTGCTAAAATCTGGACTTTGGAGGGATGGCGCTTCAGCTATAGCCTGCTTGATTTTGTCGAAGGCCTCCTTCTCTGGCAGATTCCATTTGAACACGGCATTCTTTTTTATCATCCACTGCAAAGGCCTGACTATCTGGGTGAAATCCGATATGAATTTACGAACAAAATTGATTTTCCCCAGGAAATATTGCATTGCTTTCTTACTGCTCGGGGGGGGGGATCTGGGCAATGGCTTTCGCCCGCTCTGGATCTACAACAATGCCTTGCTTCGTTATAATGTGGCCCAAAAAATTTCCTTCCGCCACAACGAAAACACTCTTCTTCGGGTTGAGTGAAATCTCGTACTTCTTGCACCTCTCGAAGATTTGCTTGAGGTGGCGTAAATGATCGCCCCAGTGTTTTGAAAACACGATGACATCATCCAAATAGACTACCACGCTCTGCCCTATCAAACCACGGAAGGCTATATCCATAGCCCGTTGGAAAGTTTCCCCCGCGTTTATCAATCCAAAAGGCATGCGCCTAAAGGCGAACGTTCCCCATTTGGTCCGAAAGGTAGTTTTCAATTTGTCCGGCTCAGCTACCAGCACCTGGTTTTAACCAGAAAACCCATCCAATAAGGAGAACATCTCGGATCCAGACACAGCTTGCAATATTTGTTACATAGGTGGCACCGGGTAATTGTCTTTGTTTGAGGCCCGATTCAAATTCCGAAAATCCACACATAAGCGGATCTCGCCAGACTTCTTCCGTACCGGGACCAAATTTTACACCCATGTGGAGTGAAAAACTTTGAAGATGATGCGTGCATCCAAGAGCTTCTTAAGTTCTTTCAGAATCATCAGTTCCAAAGTAGGGTGCACTTTTCTGAGCTTCTGTTGGAACAGCTTCACGCCAATAATTCGGTCCATTCTTTTGACCATCACCTTGTGTTGCTCACAAACAACCACACAATGGTCAACTGTCCCTTAGGCTGCAACTTTGACAATGTGGACTAGACAATGACATGCAAATTCCTTTGAAGCATTCATCTCTCTTAGGAGACAAATTTAAATTATCACCACCATATTGGTGTGACATATCATCCTCTGATGATTGCTTTGCCTCAAACATTTTAGAACATTTTCCAAACTCTCTATGACGATATCCCAATCCTCAATATCTTGGTCTTTCTTTCACCATGATAGGATTATTAATTCCTTGGCCATTTATTCTGAGGCCTCATCCTTCATAACCCATCCAAGCTAGCAGCTTTATAGCAAAGCCTTTAGTATGTTGTTCAAAGTATGAAAAATATGTGTTATTAACATACACAAAAGGATTTGAACTAGATATGTTTCTTACCTCCTTGAACTTGCCACCCATATTTTCTAGTTCAGATGTTAATGACGAATTTGAAGATGAATCAATCCACCCACTTTTAGCAACAAGCATATAATAAGAATCTTTGAGATGCTGACAAAAATCACAGGCAAAATTCTCCACACAGGGTCCATAACTTGTGTTTGGACCATTCCCACAAATTGGCTTCACTTTGGAGGTATTATTTGTTGTCACTAGAGTAGAACTCTCACCAACTTGTTCCTCAAGAACATGTTTTAGTTGAAGGTGCATATGCCTCTTCTCCTCTTCAGTAATTTCAAGAATTCTTCTAAATTCAATATTCTCCATTCAAAGAGACAAATTCATCTCCTCTAGCTCTTGGAGACTTTCCATCTTCTTTCCCATACCTACAACTTGGTTACAACCAACTTTGATACCAGTCAAAACTTCTCCTTCCTAAAAAGTGTGTTGAGATTCAACAAGATGATGATCCTAGTGAAAAATAAGCACCTACACTAGGTGGGGCCCGCAAGCTATTTTTAGGTGTATGTCTATTTTTAGACATGTTAAACATATTATATTTATAGCAGGAGGCTATTTGTAGATGGTTTATCAAATTACAAAAATAGATGAGATTATATTTTTAGACATATGGGCGAAGTCTATTTTTAGATCGCATGTCTAAAAATAGATCGCATGTCGATTATTATTAGCCCTTAATAATAATCAGACGATAAATAATAACTTATTGTCTTGGAGCACTTGATTTCAGTGAACAGATTTGTCACATCAGTGAGGTGAAGGAATTACGCAATTCCTAGGGTTGGTTGGTGACTCATTCATGGAGGACTTCGTTATAACTGATAGTGGCAAGTTGTAACAGAGTTGGAAGAGTAGTTATGGGAGTTGTTATTTAGTTTAACTCGGTTAAGTGAGTTAAACTCAGTTGTGCTAGTATTCACTCATGATACACTAGTGAGAGTTCAGTGAATTAATTATTTAATTAATTCACAACTACTGACTCACATGTAACTGAATAAATACAGTCGTTAACTACTTGCATTTCAGTTCCAGTGGAGAGATAGGTGAAAGGGTGATATGGACTATCTGTTGTGACTATAGTGATGCATTCAATGCATCTACACATACATTTGAGATGCAAATGAGGATTGTGCAGTCAAGGAGGAGCAAGATCGAATTCATTCAGGGATCTTCTTCAGCAAGGATTGTGCAATGGAGGCAGGTTGTCAGGAGGCAAGAAATTGGTGCATAGATATGCAAATTTCTGCATGACAGTGTGTGACGATTGTTTATTGTACTGAGAGCTCTATGAGCTGAGATTTGTATGAGATTGTTACATGATTCCATTGATATACATAATATATGATAGTTGGTGTTTTTAGCTTTAATATTTCCCGGTAAAACATCTTGTTATGTGCAATTGATTTTTCTTCATGTGTTTGCAATTGGCGATTTAATTTCCGCAAAGAATTAAGTGGAAGGATTATGTATTTAACATAAGATTAATTTGTTAGATCAAGAGAGTCCAGTAATACATATCAGTATTAATAAATTTCTACATGGTATCGGAGCAATGTTAATCACTGAAGATTGCAACATTAAAGCAGTGTTGAGTTTTGTGTGGTGGAACAATTCGAATTTGCTGAAAACTTTTCTTGGTGCGACAGTTGAGTAAACATTGAAATGGATTTCAATGGTTTGCAGTTGGACTATGCACTCGAGGGAAGCTCCAACCACATATCCTGGAAGGACAGGATGGAGGCAGTGCTTGAATATAATGGTTTGAAGGAGTTCATCGATAGCGATGTTCCTAAGGCCACTTCGATGGATGTTGCATTACTTGACGCCTAGCAAAAGAAGGTAGCGAAGACGAGAAGGATTCTTTTGGAAGGTGTGAAAGACCATATTGTTTCAAGCCTTCATGGGAAATCCACTCCATTTTCAATGCGGAAGACTATGACAAATATTTTCCAAAGTAGGAGCGACCATAGGAAGTTGGCACTGAAAGAAAAACTTAGAAAAAACAAAATGGAGAAGGGCGCTAGTATTACAAAGTATCTCACGAAGTTTGTCCAGTGTAGGGATGAGCTGGGGAGTGTGGGAATCATTGTTGCTGATGATGATATTGTGAGCTTGGCTCTCTTGGGACTTCCTATGAGTTGGCACAGTTATCAAGACTCTATCAATGAACGGGAAAAACTATCGGATTGGGAACGATTATGGACAGATCTAGTGCAGGAGGAGTTTAGGTGGAACACTCGAGATGGCTCTTCATCAAAGCATGATGATGAAGAGGATTTTTCTTTGGCTACCAAAGCAAGGAAAGGGAAGGGGAAGAAATTCCACACAAAATCTGAGGCTAAAGGCAAGAAGTTGGATTTGTCCAAGGTGAAGTGTTTTCACTGTCACGAACATGGGCATCTCGCCACTAACTGGCCACAGATAAATAAGAACAAGAAGGTTGTTGGAGCTGCAGCTGGTGAGACCCTTGCCTCGCAATTTGAACTTGATTTCTCTTTGATCGCATGCTTGGTTTCAAGCGCAATGGGATCGGTTTGGTATCTTGATAGTGGTGCGTCCTTCCACATGACAGGAGATAAGAAGTTGTTCAGCAACTTGGAGGAGAAAGATCTCCAAATACATATAGAGATGGGCGACGATGGGCGATACAGTGTGACCAGAATTTTCACCATTATCTTTGAGAGGGAGTCAGGTAAACCATTTCTGTTGAAAAATGTTATGCATGTTCCAGGTCTAAAGAAGAACTTGGTCTCAGTTGCGATGTTGGAGGACAGAGGTTTTGACGTTGTTTTCAGCGATGGAAAAGCTTTCCTGCGACATAAAACAATGGGTCAAACCAAGAGGATAGGTATTCAAGTTAAGAATCTCTACAAGCTGGAGGTAGATGGTTGTGCTTCAATGGTGGGCAAAGCAGAAGAAGTGGTGAGCTGGGATGAGGGCGAATTATGGCACACAATATTGGGCCATCTTCACCATGGTGCCCTGAAGATTTTGCAGTAGATTTCTACTGGACTTCCCAAGGGTACACATGCGCAGTTAGATCAGTGCAAGGGATGTACTATGGGTAAGTTTGTGAAGACCACCTTTCATGAGAAGGAGAACTGTGCTTCGGTGATCCTGGAGAGAATTCACACAAATGTGTGTGGACCTTTCTCGGTTGCTTCAACACAAAAACATAGGTATTATGTTATTTTTTTTTATGACTATTCTCGTAGATGCTAGATATTCTTCATGCAGAAGAAGGATCAAACATTCTCAAAGTTCTGTGATTTTAAAGCATTGGTGGAGAAGGAGTCAGAGAAGCAAGTGAAGGCTCTGCGGAGAGATAATGGTGGTGAATATATCTTGAACAAATTCAAAGAATTTTGTAGCAAAGAAGGAATTCGAAGAGAACTCATAGCACCTCATAACCCACAACATAATGGGGTTACAGAGAGGAATAACAGAATGATAGTGGGTGCTGCATGAGCTATGTTGCATGACTAGGGCCTACCGATGCACTTATGGGCGGAAGCATGCAACACTGCGGTTTATGTGAAAAACCGTTGTCCTCATAGAGTACTTTGCATGAGTACACCTGAAGAAGCTTTTACTGGTAAGAATCTGGATGTTTCTCATTCAAATATTTTTGGCTCATTTTTTTATGTTCATGTGACCAAGAATGCCAGGAAGAAGCTGGAGCTGACTGTAGAAGTTGGGATATTTTTTGTTTACACAGAAACACCCCATAATTATCGTGTGTATTTTCCAAATAGTCGAATCACTATGGTGCGACGGGATATAAAATTCAATGAGGAGAAAGCCATGAAGTTATCGCTTGAGAGGGAGCTACACTTGCATGCAGATGAGGAACTACTTGTTCCCAAAGATGAGCCTCTAGATGTGGATCAGCCACAGGAGGAGATTCGTGGAGTGAAGGAGTCCACTCATGCAGAACGAAACATCAGAAACAGGCAGGAAGCGTACCATAGAAGTTGAGAGATTGAAGCTTGATGCGGCAGAGATTGTAGGAGTCCCTACTTCACATCGCAGATAGAGATAGTCACGTGACTGATTCACTGGATACATGGCTCTTATGAGCAAGTGTATCGTGATAGAGCCACCTTCCTTTGAGGAAGCAACACAGGAGCCCACATGGGTAGATTCCATGGTGTAATATTCCTAATTAGCCCAAGCTAATATGAATATTTAAATTTTGTTTTATTTTCCATTTATGAATAAATGACTAATGGAGGACATGTAAAACTCCTTAGATCAGTGAATAAATCAATGCTCAATGTAAACAAAGCTATATCTGAGCCATTTACATAAAATCCACTTGCAGGTGTGAAAGGGGTTTAAGCTATGAGACTGGGTCAACCTTGACCAAATATACAGCATTGTCTAGATTCAATATATCTCATAAAGGGGCAGCACAGTTCTAGAAGGAGGACCTCATGTGAAAGGGGTTAAGTGATTCAAGGTGGTTTAGGGTTTTGCACATCCTCATCTTATAAAAGGAAGGAGAAGGCTCAAGAGAAGGTTGTTGAAGATATTCAGAATTAAGTCTGCCTAGACTAATTCGAATTCTCTAGGTTTTTTAGCCTGAGAATTGTGCTGCATAGCACAAGAGGATTTCCTGTTTAGGAATCCTCTCTCTCCTTCCATTGAGCAGCTCTTGGAGGAGATTGTTTTGCTTTGTCCACTATCAGGCTTTTAGGCCAAGCTCCATCTCTCTTAGGTAGAATAAATTCAGTCAAGATTTACTTGTTTCAGTAAGCTACAACAAGTGGGATTCTAGATCTGCAGAGATGTAGCTTGTTTTGGGAGCCTCTTCTCATGGAGTGTGTCTTTTAACCTCCTGGAAGAGTGCCTCTCCTGATTGTGCTTCAGATCCATACCTTGGCATCAGGCCAAAGTTTTCTCCACTTCATTAGCATATTCCCTTGAGGAAACTGCATCCTTTTTGCAGGCAGAGTTGCAGTGTGGGTTTCACATCAATTTGGAGGATAGATCTCTGGTGAAAGGGATCCTTCCCTTCACTGTGGTGATCCATAGATTGGCCAACCAATCTATGTTCCATTTCAGATATGATCTACTGTGTATCATTTTCTTTAGAAATTTCTGAATTTTACTGCAGATCCATGGTTCAAATCTCAGATCTAATCATTGTTATTCATCTTCTGTTGAGATCCCCAAGGGGAATGTACTAAAAAAATATTTTGCATATAGATCCCATTCTGATCTATGATTTTTTATTTAGATCCGTTATTTATCCAAAATATAATGAAACACTACTTCATTCCCCTGTAAATTACGTTGTTCAGCTCTTCTATCTCATTCCATGGTTGCAGCACCTCATTTTGAGGCCTTTCTTTATGTAAATCTCTGTTTTTCCTAAATTAAATCATTTGAGTCATATTCTAAGTTTCCATACTAATTCTCCAGCATTATTTCAGTTAAAACCCTCAGAAATTACACTATCCATGCTTCAGCAAATTTCTGCATAATCTAAGCCATGGGAAATCAGGGTTTTTAAGCCTAGTTGGGGAAGGAGGAACTGTTTAACCTAGATAGACTTATTTTTTTGAGCTGAAATTCGGAGAGTAGGTCCCTCATAACCTAAGATATCAGATCCAACCATCATCCCACCTTATTTTTACGCATATACCTGAATACACTCATTTTAGGGCCAAAATCACCTCTTTTCCCCACCCTTTTGAATCCAAAGTGAGTTATAAGCTGCTGCATAATCATTTAATTGAAGGATATATCATTTGAAATATTTTATAAGGCATATTGCTACATATAAAACTCTTTAATACCTTAGGGTATTCTCATTGTTGTAGAAAATCCAGATTTGGAATATTTCAGTGGTATCAGAGCAAGATCTTTGGCTCAAACTATGGCTTCAAGCCAAAGCACTGTAGAGAAAGGAGAAAGGTCAGAATTCTAAATAAGATGAATTTTACCTCATCATATTCCAGATCCATGAAGAGCCTCTTCAAAGAGGGTAGACAGACAAAGGAGAAAGAAGAAGGAGATGAAACTCCTAGAGGGTTTCAAGGAGAAGAAAGTTGCAGTGAGACCTATAGAAGGTTTCAAGAAGGAGAGGAAGACCCATGCACTTCCTACCCTCAAAAATAAGATGAATTGTACAGAAAAAACAAGATCATGGCTCCACCACTTGGAAGAATGACAGAAGAGGAGATCTCCCTGCTCCTTTTCTGGACTATGAAGGGTATTGAAGAAGATCTCAAGAAGATTGAAAGGGTGGAGAATTGTACCAGCGCTGGCATGACCTTGGAGGAGCAGCCTTCATGTTCAGTAATGGAGGAAGACTACACAGTTGCAGAAGAAGCTCTTGCTTCTACATCCCACCAAGGTATAATTAAAAATCCATCTGTTGTCATTTCAGCACATGGTATGAAGAGATCTACATTTTTGTATGTTGTTGATTTAGAGCAACAAAGTTGCACTGCGCTGTGCAAGAGCAGTAGGGAAGAAAGAAGGCACCATTACTCATGGGGGCATTCAAATTGCAGCTTCATTCATGAAGCAATGGAGGAAGAAATGATGAATGGTAGACATCTTGAAGTGATAAACTTTTTCTCCTTTCTAGATGCCTCTTTCTCAATGAGCACTCCCCAGCTCAAAGAGAAAATTCTACCTGCAGAAGATCTAGAACCTCAATGGTTTTGGAAGGACAAAGATGAGAGGTCTTTTCTTGAATATCTCAAAGGGATTTAATTTCAAAAGCCCTTGAAATGTAGAAGGTGTAAAACCATGAGGACACAAAGAGGAGATGGGGAAGAGGGCCAGCCTCATTCTTATCCATTGCAGAAGGTTGAAACACCTAGGAAGGTGATAGGATTGCGCAGTAGAAGCATGGAGGGTCTTCTCCACTCATGTATTCAGTCATCTCTCATTAATGAGGTCTCATTATATGAAGATTATGGCACCATCCATGAACAGCATGTGTCATCACTATCAAAGGATGAGACCCTGAAGATTGCAGAAGGCAAGGAGGAGGGAAAGCTTCACATGGTAAGAAACATTTGTCCCTCTTTATTTCAGCATAATAATGCAAGAAGAAGGCAAAGTGATTTATTCAAGCAAAGCAAGGACACATCAGTCCATACATCCTTCCATGATCTATGCCTTGATGTCTCTTTACTTGAAGGGATTCCACCAAGGAGTTCCCATGATGAGCAGAAGAGCAAAGTGTTCCCTCAACCTTGTGCATCCATGTCATATATTTCTAAGAGGGAAGCCAACACATCATTGGAGACTTTGGGTAAGAATCATGCTTATGTAAATCACATCTTATTTCATGATTTCATGTATTCTCTTACTTTACATTTGCAGGCCATAACTCCCAAAGGGAGTGTTTTACCTTACAAGCTTCATGGCCAACTATGGGCCAAGATTTTTTTCAAATATGGCCACTCCCTTGATGGGCTAAGGGAGGTGTTACGACATGATGGGTGCTTCCCTAAGGCACCAAATATACATTTCACTTTCAGCCATGGTGAAATGATAAGGGCGGCAAGTAAGTGGCATGCAAACCACTTACCATATATAGATCTGAAGCAGGGAGGAGATCACCTGCGTTGGTTCCTATTGGGTGAGTTTGGGTACCACCCAAGGTTTTTGAATTTCTTGTCTCATGCCTTGTATTTCAAGAAAAGAATGCATAAGAAGAAGGCATGTTTTTTTTGGTTGATAAGGAGAGAGTATGGACACCCCATGATGAATTCCATGTCCATACATCTACTTGTACCCATGATGTATGTACATGTATTTCTATTTAGAATGAATATCATAATCATGTATGTAATTTGGGTTGGGAGAAGATGTAACCTTCTCATGGGATGGCATAAGGGAGCATGTTTATATCATGATATTAATGATGCTCCAATCTTTATTATAAACATGAGAGGAGGAAAGGTACACTGGGTGAATGTATCCATTGGGAATGCAATCTCCCAAATTCATTTGTATTTCAAGAAGAGGATAGAACCTTATATGGCTGTTGCATTATATATTGTGTTTTCTTATGCAAAGGGTCGTGTATTGGGCTTATGTCATGAGAATGGATCTCTCACAAGGGAGAACTTGGAGCAAGACATGTGTTGCTTGAATCATGTTCAACCAACACCTATTATCCTCCATTATTTCCAAGCTTTGAAGAAGCTTATGGCAGCAAAAAGGTGGTGGGATGGAAACTTATTGTATCATGATTTGAGGCAGCTAGAGGATGGACAAAGCTGGTCTCAAAGGAGGGACTTGGGTCACCATCCAATGACACTTAGTCCATATTTTTGTTGGAGCACCTATGGTAAAAATTATTTGTTCACTATATGCATAGAAGGTTGGGCAAGAAGGCTCACTAGAACATGAAGAGAATCATGAAGATCCAAGCTCCTCTTGGCTTCATGAGAACTACATTTTTACAGCCCAGGATCAACAGCTCCATGTCCATCAAGAATGGGAAGAGGGACAGCGTGAGTTGAGTATACTTATCTCTCATTTCCAGCCTTATAGCCCCTACTCAATGCACATTATGGGGATTAATGATTGTTTCTATGAGCTATCAAGAATGGCTCCTTTTATTTGGATGATAGCATGGAGAGTAAAGGCTCTTAAAGGGTTTGAACTACCCTATATTTACAATCTCTCATGCCTAGAGAAAACCAATGGACAGCTTGTAATTCTTCCTTTATATCTCCCAATTCTTCATGATGACAGCTATATGGTTCATTCCAGGGAGGAGACAATTCCATTGGAGATTTTGTAGCACTCACCTTGTCAGTTGCTTGAGGGCAAGCAACACTTTTGGAGGGGAGGAATGTAATATTCCTAATTAGCCCAAGCTAATAGGAATATTTAAATTTTGTTTTGTTTTCCATTTATGAATAAATGACTAATGGAGGACATGTAAAACTCCTTAGATCAGTGAATAAATAAATGCTCAATGTAACACAGCTATATCTGAGACATTTACATAAAATCCACTTAAAGGTGTGAAAGGGGTTTAAGCTATGAGACTGGGTCAACCTTGACCAAATCTACAGCGTTGTCTAGATTCAATGTATCTCATAAAGGGGCAGCGCAGTTCTAGAAGGAGGACCTCATGTGAAAGGGGTTAAGTGATTCAAGGTGGTTTAGGGTTTTTCACATCCTCATATTATAAAAGGAAGGAGAAGGCTCAAGAGAAGGTTGTTGAAGATATTCAGAATTAAGTCTGCCTAGACTAATTCGAATTCTCTAGGCTGTTTAGCCTGAGAATTGTGCTGCATAGCATAAGAGGATTTCCTGTTTAGGAATCCTCTCTCTCCTTCCATTGAGCAGCTCTTGGAGGAGGTTGTTTTGCTTTGTCCACTATCAGGCTTTGAGGCCAAGTTCCTTCTCTCTTAGGCAGTGTAAATCCAGTCATGATTTACTTGTTTCAGTGAGCTACAGCAAGTGGGATTCTAGATCTGCAGAGATCTAGCTTGTTTTGGGAGCCTCTTCTCATGGAGTGTGTCTTTTAACCTCCTGGAAGAGTGCCTCTCCTGATTGTGCTTCAGATCCATATCTTGGCATCAGGCCAAAGTGTTCTCCACTTCATCAGTGCAGTCCCTTGAGGAAACTACATCCTTTTTGCAGGCAGATTTGCAGTGTGGGTTTCACATCAGTTTGGAGGATAGATCTCTAGTGAAAGGGATCCTTCCCTTCACTGTGGTGATCCATAGATTGGCCAACCAATCTATGTTCCATTTCATATTTGATCTGTTTTGTATCATGTTCTTCAGAAATTTCTGAATTTTACTGCAGATCCATGGTTTAGATCTCAGATCTAATCATTGTTATTCATCTTCTGCTGAGATCCCCAAGGGGAATGTACTAAAAAGCTCTTTTGCATATAGATCCCATTCTGATCTATGATTTTGTTTTCAGATCTATTATTGATCAAAAATATAATGAAACACTGCTTCATTCCCATGTAAAATACACTGTTCATCTCTTTTGTCTCATTCCATGGTTGAAGCACCTCATTTTGAGGCCTTTCTTTATGTAAATATTTGTTTTTCCTAAAGTAAATCATTTGAGTCATATTATAGGTTGCCATACTAATTTTATAGCATTATTTCATTTAAAACCCTAAGAAATTACGCTATCCATGCTTCAGCAAATTTCTGCATAATCTAAGCCATGGGAAATCAAGGTTTTTAAGCCTAGTTGGGGAAGGAGGAACTATTTAACCTAGCTAGACTTATTTTTTTGAGCTGAAATTTGGAGCGTAGTTCCCTCATAACCTAAGCTATCAGATCCAACCACCATCCCACCTTATTTTTACGTAGATACCTAAATACACTCATTTTAGGGCCAAAATCACCTCTTTTCCCCACCCTTTTGAGTCCAAAGTGAGTTATAAGTTGTTGCATAATAATTTAATTGAAGGATATGTCATTGAAAATCTGTTATAAGGCATATTTCTACATCTCCAACTCTGGAATACCTTAGGGTATTCTCATTGTTGTAGAAAATCCAAATTTGGAATATTACACATGGTGGAGGAGTATGACTCCATTGTCAGAAACAGTGCTTGGGAGATTTTTTCAAGGCTGGTGGGTAAATTAGTGGTAGTTTTGTGATGGATCTACAAGGTAAAGAAAGCTACTGATGTTAATGTCGAGAAGTATAAGGCAAGATTTTTTTTCCAGGGGCTTCTCACAGATCGAGGGGATTGATTATGAAGAAAACTTTGCACCTGTCGCATGGTATTCTTCCATAAGGACCATCCTTGCTCTCTGAGCATAGATGGATTGGCACATTCATCAGATGGATGTGAAGATTGTGTTCCTTAATGGGATCATTGAGGAAGAAGTGTACATTGAGCAGCCTGAAGGATTTGAGATCTTCAGCAGCGAGTCGCATGTGTGCAGACTCAAAAGAGCGTTGTATGGGCTGAAGCAAGTACCCCATGCTTGGTACACTCAGATCGAAAGCTATTTCACCAGACTTGGATTCACCAAGAGTGAGGCGGATGTAAACCTATACCAAATTGTGGTGGAGGGTAAGATTTTAATCATTGTTATTTATGTTGATGATTTAATACTAATGGGTGATGAGCAGTTAATACACTCATGCAAGGAGGACCTTGCAAAGGAGTTTGAGATGAAGGATATGGGCCTCCTTCATTATTTCCTTGGATTGGAAACATGGCAGCGAGAAGGTGAACTATTTGTGCCTCAAGGCAAGTATGCTCGGGAGATACTTGGTAAGTTTCACATGGAGGATTGCAAGCCCATGGATACTCCTCTTCCAAGAAATTGGAAGAAAGAGGATGCTACACTGGCAGAGGTAGTGGAAGCCATTGTTTATCGATAGTTGGTGGGTTCGCTCATGTATTTAGTTAATACAACATCGGATATATGCTATGTGGTGAACCAGCTTAGTCAAGCAATGGTTAAGCCTACCAAGCTCTTTTGGAAGGCAGGCATGCATGTCCTGAGATACCTCAGGGGCACATCTGAGTATGGCTTATGGTACAGACAGATAGATGAGATGGAGTTGCATGGCTTCAAGGATGCAGATTGGGCAGGCAGCCCAACGGATAGAAAGAGCACATTGGGAGGGGTTTTCAGTATCAGATCTACATCATTTTCTTGGTACAACAGGAAACAAAGATCTGTGGCACTCATTTTAGCGAAAGCGGAATGCGTGGAAGTAAGTCAGGCTACATGTGAGGCTATCTGGATGAGAAAGATCCTGGTAGGGTTGTTTGATTCTCATTTAGATCCTACAGTGATTCATTGTCATAACTAAAGTTGCATTAAGCTCTCGGTTAATTCTGTGTTTCATGATAGATCTAAGCATATAGATATCCGGTATCATCATATCAGAGATTGTGTGCATCAGAAGATCATGTTGCTTTACTACATTCCAACAAAAGATCAGGATGCAGATATTCTGACAAAGGCACTCACCGGGAGCAAATTCGAATACCACAGAGACAGGATCAGGGTGAAGGATAATCCCTTTCTTGTTGAGAGGGAGTGTTGAGATTCAACAAGATGATGATCCTAGTGAAAAATAAGCACCTGCACTAGGTGGGGCCTGCAGGCTATTTTTAGGTGTATGTCTATTTTTAGACATGTTGAGCATATTCTATTTATAGCATGAGGCTATTTGTAGATGGTTGATCAAATTACAAAAATAGATGAGATTATATTTTTAGACATATGGGCGAAGTCTATTTTTAGATTGCATGTCTAAAAATAGATCTCATGTCGATTATTAGTAGCCCTTAATAATAATCAGAAAATAAATAATAACTTATTCTCTTGGAGCACTTGATTTCAGTGAACAGATTTGGCACATCAGTGAGCTAAAAGAATTACGCAATTCCTAGGGTTGGTTGGTGACTCATGCATGGAGGACTTCGTTATAACTGATAGTGGAAAGTTGTAACAGAGTTGGAAGAGAAGTTATGGGAGTTGCTATTTAGTTTAACTCAGTTAAGTGAGTTAAACTCAGTTGTGCTAGTTTTCACTCATGATACACTAGTGAGAGTTTAGTGAATTAATTATTTAATTAATTCACAACTAGTGACTCACATGCAACTGAAGAAATACAGCAGTTAACTACTTGCATGTCAGTTCTAGTGGAGACCCAGTGGAGAGATAGGTGAAAGGGTGAGATGGACTATATGTTGTGACTATAGTGATGCATTCAATGCATCTACACAGACATTGGAGATGCCAATGAGGATTGCGTAGTCAAGGAGGGGCAAGATCGAATTCATTCAGGGATCTTCTTCAGTAGGGATTGCGCAGTGGAGGCAGGCTGTCAGGAGGCAAGAAATTGGTGTATAGATATGAAAATTGTTGCATGACAGTGTGTGACAATTGTTTATTGTACTGAGAGCTCTATGAGCTGAGATTTGTATGAGATTTTTACATGATTCCATTGATATACATAATATATGATAGTTGGGGTTTTTAGCTTTAAGCTTTCCTGGTAAAACATCTTGTTATGTGCGATTGATTTTTCTTCATGTGTTTGCAATTGGCGATTTAATTTTTGCAAAGAATTAAGTGGAAGGATTCTGTATTTAACATAAGATTAATTTGTTAGATCAGGAGAGTCCGGTAATACATATCAATATTAATACATTTCTGCAAAGTGATTGTCCTTTGACCCTTTTCAAGTAAAAAATGTTCTTATGTAAAACACAAGTTTTATGGTATCTTCAAGTTTAATTAGTTAGTTTACATGTGAACTTTAACAAGAAACATATCATCATTTAACTCATAAATTCATTCAAGAAGAGAGACAACACAAAATTTGGTGACAGAGTTCACCCCTCTTGGGCTACATCTCTGGGCCTGCTAACATAGCTAGATCGCTCCATATATTTCAGTGAAAAATAAGACATAAAGTTTGTTGAAAATATGAGTTGACACATTTCCCTTCGAGGAAACATTCTCCTGCAAATAACTCTCACTCTAAAATCATGAAAACCTACAATCAGCCATGAAATAATCAGCAAGAAAAGGTCTCTCACATCAATACCCTATACTCCATCTGAAAATGAGCATACAAGTACAATAATTCCACATTGAAGTACAAAAAGAGAGTTTTTCTCACAATAACATAATGAGAAAATAAAAACACGAGTTGCACAATAGAATTCATAGCTACTGCAGTGAACATGTGAATGCTGAAAAACCCCTACAAGGTCCTCTCTATGCTCAAAAGACTTCAAAAAATACTCCAAAACACTAATTGATCCTGAAACCCATAGAATAAAACCTACAAAAAGTTTCTTCAGGAGTGCTCCAATTAGAAACTAGAGGTCTTCATTAGATCCAAAATTTCCAAAAACCCCTATTTGGACTCTTCTTGAGCTCCAAAAGGCCAGAAACTCATCCTATTATGGCTCTCCCATCATTCTCAACATTGATTGATCATGGCACCCATAGACTCCAACCTGCAAAAATTCTCTTCAGAAGTGCTCCAATCAACAAACAAAGGTCTCTATGGGATCCAAAATCTCCAAAAACCCTTATTTGGACTCTTCTTGAGCTCCAAAAGGCAAAAAACTAATCCTATTATGGCTCTCCAAGTTTTTGTTGGTATCCATTCTCCAAATTGGATAAACCTGCTAACAAAGTGACAAATCCGCCCTGAATTCTTCTTGGGAGGCAACAATTTTTCTCACATTCAGTGCAAATTGTCAAATAATTAATTTTTTCATTAACCCTGTGCACTATACTAGGGTCATGTGGCGCGCCATAGGCCCTATGGGCTCCCATATGCCCAGTTTCGAGGCTTGACTCCGCCCAACTCCCAAACACTCGGTGCTTAGTCTCGTGGGATTCCATGTGACTTGGGCTATGTCCTAGAGCCTTTCCCCCCTCGTCAACTCCTCATTCCGCTTTGCTGGGGTCACATGCAGGTGATACGAAAAAGGGTTGGGCTGGTCCCAAAGCCCCACTTCGTTGGGCCATGTTCCACCTGCAACATGGTCATGTGTAACCTTGTGACCGTGGGATTAAGCCCAAATTCCTCTTTTTTTTGCATCGTGGTTCTGTGAGGTAGCAATTGACCGGAGGCCAGGGCTCACCACTCGACCGCTCCTCCAAAAAGGCGTCAACCAAAAAATTAAATAGCAGTCGTGACCCTATAAGTTAAGAAACACAATGCAGGAGGATTGGTAAGACGATGTTAGAAGTCAGCTCATGTCTTCAATACCTTCCAAGGCCATCCAGCCCCTTAACAAAATTTTATCCAACCACAAGGTGTCACATGGCAACCTCTAGTTGGGCCATGTGGTAGCCTCTGGTTGGACCACCACAACAAAATTCCAAAAAATAAAAACACGCCATCCTACACCTATATGAGGCTTCCACTTGGAAAGTCCTACATGGTCCTTACGCGCCCAGTAGGATGGCTGACATCAATGATATGACTGCCCAGTCAGACTACTTGCAAATTTTTTTGTTATCAACCAAAAGCTTCAGAACATTATAATTTTGTCATACGACTTCAGATTGAGGTGAAAAAATTATCGTTGGAATCGGAATTATGAACATTATGACTTGACACCAGTCTCAAAATATTATGGGCACTTTCATTTTTGAGCTAAATCTTGATCTTTGGATTAAGGGTCGACTTGTCATGTAGGACGAATTGGCATCTAGAGGGGTTTTTGACCCAAAATTAATCTTAAAAATTATTGTTCCTTTTTCTTTTCAAGAGGTCTAAATAGGGATTTGACTCTTTGACTAAACAAAACCTAAAAGCATGAATAACATCCTTATTTAATAATAATAATAATTCTTTTGAGCATGAAACCCATGCTTGAAAATCATTTTTCTTTCTCTCTTTCTTTTTCTTCTTTTTTTCTTTTCACATAAAATACATAGAGGTACAATTATGAAGACCAAAACTAGTTACATCTTTCAACAAGACCAATAGCCCAAAAAATTTTGTTGTGTGTGTTTTCTTAGTAGTAATATAAAAGGCCTTAATTTACCCAAAAAAAAAAAAAAAACTTATATTTGAATTATGAAATTTTGAACCATCCAGTTAACATTACAAGATATTTGGAATTCTAGGACATTCTCAAAATATAATACGAAGTTGATTTTATAAAATTTCAATTCATAGATTTTGTTCTTTTAAAAAAATTTAATGTATATCCGAAAAATCAATTAATTTAACTAGATTTTAATATCTTGTTTGGAGTTCAACGATTGGGCTGTAATGGAAAATGGAAATGGGGCCTTGGGTGATGCACTCACCACCCTCGAGTATGTAGCAAGAATTAAAGAGGGAGGACATGGCCTGCCCTCGCATGCATGAGCATGCATTGTTATAGTTGGCATGTGGTTTATTTATGGGTTTAGATGGACGAAAAGGTTATTTTCAGTGAACAGCAAGGAGCCGTGGCAAGGTCCTCAACCTCCTGGAGTGATTTATATGTCACTATTGGCATGTGTGAGAATCTTGGTGTTGTGGGTAGTGGTGAGCTTTGATGGCTGGCTAGGAATTCATGTTGTTAAGTGTAAATGGTGTGTGGTCATTTGGGGTGTTTGCAAAGCCTCATATCATTCATGGTTGGTGGAGGCCTCCACTCTAGAGATCTTGTTGGGGTCAAAAAAATTTACGTGTATCACGCTCTCTAAAGTCACATCTCTTATTTTCTTGGTTCCCATTTTTAGATGTCTTGGAGGGTCTAGTCATAAGTGTTTTGAGTTTATTTTGAGTCACATCTTTGTGCTCTCTTGGGTGTCAAAGTTTTTGGTCCTAGTGTTGTTATTTTCCTTTTCGATGGTAAGGATTGAAGGGAATTTGGTTGAGGAAGTATTATCCTCTGCCCTTTCTAGTGGTTCCTCTGTTAAGGCTAAGTATTTTTCTGGTGTTATTGTGATGAATTGCTCTATTGGTTAACTCGTATTGTAGACAGTGGGTCGAGTCAGTCATTTTTTTTCTTTTGTAGGTAGAGGTGATCAATGTAGTGATAATAAGTCTCCTCATCAAGACTCTGTCATTTCACCTAGGCAAAGAATGAGGTCTAGAATGGGAGGAGTTGGTAGGGCTAAGCTAGGAAAACAAGGGGCGGGAATATTTTCCCATGAATCGGTGGCCCCATATTTCAACGCAGATCCACCTGATATTCATAAGAAAATATATGAGCTTGAGTCCAAAGCGGGGGAGGAAAGGAAATCCTTTCTAGATTCTAAGCTTTCAAAGGACATGTCAACTTGGGTTCCAGACCTTGGGCACACTAGTGGTAGGAGGAAATAGTATCTAAACTTTGTGGATCTTCTTTGGCAAATGAATACCTTCATGGGCTTGGTATTGAGGGACAAACAAGTAGAGAAATATAATATATTTTCTTCACTAGAGGATGTAAAAAGGATGCTCAGAAATCGTAGGTTATTCCTGGATAGAATTGACTCCAATATAGCGCATGTGGAGAGACATATTTCCTGTGACTCGGATGGTGAGGACCTGATGGACCCTCCTAGATCCATTGTGAGGGTTCCAGCAAATATGTTGTCTTTCAAAAATGACTAGTGAGCATGGATGGTGGGTGGTGCAGTTTGGATATTTCTTGATGCTTCTAGTTTGGTTTTATGCAGGTCACTTTCTATTCTTTTGGTTTACATATTATGGCGACATAGGCTAGTTACAACTCTGTGTTTTACATAATGGATTTGGCATGATTTTATGTGGACTCTATTTTATTTCCTTTATAAATTTTGTTATATGTTAATGGTTAGACGCAACACCTATGTTTTTTGTAAATGCATATGGTGGCTCTGGGCCTCCTTCGTTGGGTTTACATCATGTCTTTGGCTATATTTGGTGTTGTGTTAGGGGCAAACATGGCTCTTCAGTCTCCAATTGTCTATCAATGATCCAGTAATGGTGCTTTTGTTAGATCTCATATGGATTTCTACTAGGCTTTTGTTTTCTTGTTAGATGTAGCTGACGACCCTATGTGGGAAATATTGTTTTTTATTTATGACTAGAATATTTGGGCAGAAAGGCCCGCCATCTCTGGCCTTGATCTTTATGTATTATGATCATGGGAGTCTTTTTTGTTTCTAGGCATCAATGGAAGTATTATGACATTTTTTTTATCCTCTATGATCAAATTTGATATCTATGTAAAATTGTTTTCGGAGTAATACAAAGTATTGATTCAAAAAAATATATCTTGTTTAGAGTAACAACACAAATTTAGGTAATTAATATATGGTTTTGTGAATATGAATCATGTAAAATATTGAAATGTAATCTTAATATTAGTTTCTTTGATAATGGAATTATCATCCCCAAGTTGAATATATAATAAGCATTGTTATATGCTAAATGTGGTATTGTCTTCTATAATTAACTTTATTTTGCTCCTTTATAATTTTATTTATTTTCTTAATAAATACTAAATTTAATTCCTAACATAATATAAAATTTAAAGTTTTTACCTCCCATTCTTTCACTTTCCTTTTGTTTTAGATATGAAGGTGAAGGTTTGTGCTCGATTAAAGATAATTTTCATTGTAATTAGAATTGAATTTCCCTATGGAGTTGGTGCCATATGGTTTAAAACTCCTATTAAATGACCTTGTATAATTTATTGGTTTAGAGATAAATCTTTTCAAAGTTGATTGTATGCTCACAAATTCCAAAATTTGTGTTATTATATATCATGCTTAAAAATGTGGTCATCTTTATGTCTATTGATTAGCTAAGATTGATGCTATTGTTATGGTGGGTGCACCAACTATGCTACTTGCATGTTAGTTTCATAGACACCATCCCTACATTCCAAAGGTCATTAAATTTAAGGTCTTCGGTAATATTGAGAATGATCTTTGAATTGACCAGAAAATTCGAAGATATTGTTTGAATATCTATTTATTTGGACTATTGGAACCATGTCTTTGGCTTTTTCCAACTATCAATATGGAAAATTATAATAGTTTGAAAAAAATGTGTACTAATATTCTAGATGTAAAGATGGACTACAGTCATTTGGCGATACTCACTTGCTCAGTAACCAACAGGTACTGCTCATTATGTGTAGCTGCAAGGCAAGGACTAGTTGCTTTGTAGCTATCTCCCTTGTTTTATTTATTTTCATATTAATGTTTATAATTATAATACAGGAGACTTGGGTTTAATTTAGATATCGTTTAAAACAGAGTTCAAAATTTCAGTGGAAATTTCGTGTACTGGGGATTTATTTGGGAACTTCAAAGCTTAGTCAGGGACTTAGGTACCCTATCCACATGGCGTGTTTCCTATGACCATGACCCCCCAGCTATGATAGTGATTTGTAGGTAAATTGTAGTGGCCATAATCTTAGGAAACATACACAAGGTGACAGGTGTGGCCTTCCCTAGTACCTAAATACAGACAAACCTACTATGTCTTTGGTTTGTTGGGAGAGAATTTTTCTCCATGAGAGTGCTTGCACCCTTCACACTGAGGTTTTAGTGAAACTTAGGTGTAATCCCAACTGGGATTTTTCTCATATTCTTTCGATACTAGGTTCCATCGAGCCAACTAGTTTGACTATTGAAATATTTTTGTTTATTGCTTATCTCTTAAGTATTTTTTTCTTTTTAGGACTGTGTTTTCTGTTACTGAGACTATATATAACCATTTAAAAATAAATTTGTGATACATATATCATTCACCATGAATACTATAGGAACTTTTCGATCTAGACGCCTGCGAGGCCTTCCCCCACTCAATGTGGAGAAACATATAGGTGACCCAGATTCCCCCTCTACTCAAGGGAGTCCGTCTCCAGTTTCATACCCTAAATTGAGCCTTACTGACCTATGGAAATGGGTTCTGATTCAGGTGATGAGACAAAGATTTCAACAGATTTTGTGCCAAAAATGAGGGCACCAAATGTTGTATGGCTCTAATAACACAAAGAGATCAAACAAAGAATTCAAGCGGAGAATGTTGAACTAAAGAGACTCCTACAAGAAGCATAAGAGGAGAAATAAAATTTGTAGCATCATTTACAAGCCAAGGAGGCATTGGAAAAGTTGCAGCATAACAAGCCTAAGGTAAAAAGTGATTCTTAAATTTCATGTTCTTTTAATGATGATGATTTTGCTGCTTTTGAGAAATAGTACAAGAATTAGATCAAAATTGTTGAAGAATATGGGGTATCAAGGAAAGGTCCTCGGAATTAATGGCCAATTCATTGTGAATCCCATCAAAGTGGAGGAATTGCCTCGTTATGCAAGACTTGGGTATGTTAGAAAAGAGATTGGGGAATGCTCCAAGACAACCAATGACCAACCAACAATGGATGATGGGAGCACTTCATCATATTCCAGTGATAGTGAGGATTCCATGGGCACTTATCAGAGGCGCACTAGGAATAAGTGTTCCAAGACGATCCATAAAGTTTAGAGGAGAATGAATCATTGTAGTCACTACAACGAGGATGGAAACTAGAGAGACACGTGTCAGACACTCCATACTTGGAAATCACCTATGAAGGAACCAGGTGGTGAAGGTGTTCAATAAGAAAATCCGCCCATCAATATGACCCATTCACTTTATTTAGTAAGAAATGGTTTAACTGTTGGGTGTCTTTTATATTCTTATCATGACTAGTCACACCCGTGGGGGGGTCACAAGGGGGGGTAAATCCCCCCCTATTCGTTGCAACAAGCACAGTACGGGGGCCATAGCACCCTTGCACAAGGTCCATGGCAACGCTCTGGGAAAATGTTTTTGGACCATAAATTAGGCGTACGAACCTACCTATTATATTGTGCATGGGTTTCGCACATGGTTTTGGACATGATCATTTTCTTTCCATGGTATTTTGTAGATACAGTCAAGGGAACTACGATTATGTTCTAATACAGCGTTAATCTATTGGGGTTTATGAATTTTTTGGCATGTATATATGTATTGTAACATTGAAAGGAACATAATAAAAAAATCAATCTCATAGTCCCATTTTTGGGATCCAATGGAAAATCTTTGTGTATATATGTTTTTATGTTTTATTTTCTCGTCATTGTTTACTCTTTTTTTTAAGAATTCGTTTGCAAATAATTTCTGTACAAGGTTAAAACCTGCATTTACTAGATATAGTAGCTTGTCATAGCCGCATTTTGTAAATCATGTGTTGCAATATAATTGTAAAAGTGATGATGTGTTTTCCATTACTTATTAAAGGAACGATGATGTTTTTGGCCTTTTTGTTGATAGTTGATGAATTGGTTCTATTATGATGTAAACTTGACCAAAGAGTGTGTTATAAACTCTTAGCAAGTATGGGGTTGTTTGAGTCGTGTTTGGTCTTGTATGTAATTTTCAAAGAATGTACCGCAGGTTTGCATGGAATGTAGATGTTGAAAGAGTGGCTTGACAAGGGAAAATGTAGATTGCAGAATGTGTTCATGCTTTTGGAGGACCAAAATCTCCTCAGTGGGGAGGAATGTTCCAAGGGGCTGCAAAAACACTTAGAGATCCAAGAGGGATCAAGAAAATCTCAACAATAAAATCTCTAGTAATGTCATGAAATCAAAGTCAGATCGAATAGCTCGTCGCAAGATTTCCAACGATGCAAACGACACATCAATATGACACCATATGTGAAAGCTATGGCCAGTCAAAGTTTTGATCAAACTAGGCCCATTGGCTAAATTTGGCAGGAACGCCAACTAAATTTGGAGGTCCAACTAAATTTGGCAGAAGCCACTAAATTTAGCAGCTACTAACGAGGCAACAATTTAGCACTTATCAGTGACGTATTTCAAAAGTCGAAATGGGTGAATTTGTAACCTCTTTAAAATTTCCAATGACCCTTAAAAAAATTGGCGTGATGGCAGGCCCACCCATGGGTGGCCCCATAATAACCTCCAAACTATACACCAACCATGTCATTAAAACAACGTCGTATTATATATAGAGGTCAACAGGTGTCAAACCCGCGTTGGCCGGGTGGGTTGGCCCACCATTAGCGGCCCCACGTTCCAAAACAAAAATAAAGAACCAAAAAAGCAATTGTATAACTGCATAACCCAAGTGGAACGATGGGGTTCGAACCCTCGACCACCTCAGTGCCAAACTTGACTGCCACCAACAACCCCAAGTGGCCCGTCTTTGATATTTCTGCCCATGATGTTTTATAAGAACCCGAAATTTCATTCGCCCGGGGACAAAGAGCGCACGAAACCCAGAGTACGTAGGCAAACCAAGGCAGGAAACCCTGACACAGGGGAATCATGAGGAATCTAAAAGATTCCCTTAGAGCTGATTTTTTACAGTGCCAGAATCATGCAAACTTTATACTCATTCTTCTCAGTTTTTCGCAGGAAACATGATGGTGTGATCTGTTTCCTCATCTGAGCAGAAAATATTCAGTCAACTTGTAGGGAGGAATATTTTGAGAATCATAAGGAATCTAAAAGATTCCCTTGGGGCCAAATTTTCACAGCGACAAACTTATGTCACATTTATACTCATTCTTCTCAGTTTTTTGTAGGGAACATGATGGTTTTATCAATTTCCTCATCTGATCAGTGAAACTTCAACCAACCTTCTGCACATAATCTTTATGGACTCGTGAGGAATATTTGAGCTTCCCCTCAGGACAAATTTTCATAGTTTCAGAACTAGGCAGACTTTATGCTCATTTTACTCAGTTTTTTGCAAGGAGCGCAATGGTGAATTCATATTTTCCATCTAATCAGCATAATTCTAGTCAACCAGTGTTAGGTCCCTATAAGACTAGTGTATCCCCTTATTATTATTAGTGTATCCCCCTTATTGTTATTGTTGTTCCCTTACAATATTATTGTTATGTCAGCTCTAATTATATTGTGACCCCTTTGACTCCTATATATAGAAAGGATGTTTTTTCATTTGTATCATCCAATAATTGTTCATTTATGTAATGTAAATGAGGTTTCCCTCTCAAAGAGGTTGATTT
Organism: Pinus albicaulis; assembly: GCA_034641835.2. Lineage (NCBI taxonomy): Eukaryota > Viridiplantae > Streptophyta > Pinopsida > Pinales > Pinaceae > Pinus > Pinus albicaulis. The sequence goes on from CM076578.1 coordinate 1,673,683,848, forward strand.
CTAAGTCGTTGGTCTATCTTTTCATCTATTTTGTGAGTTGGTTGCATAAAATTTGGTATCAGAGTTTGTGATTATAGGGTTTCGCTTCTTTAAACATGACATCTTGGAATTTTATCTATAAATATTTTTCTACGAGGCTTCAAAGGCTAAAAAATTTACCACAAAGAGCCGAAATATTGATGAACTACGAGTAAAAAATTTAGATCTTGGTTCGCTATATTTTCAGAGATATGATTTGTGGAAGTTAGGGTTTTTGCAGGCTCCAAAATTTCATCTTAAAGAGGGGACCGAAGGAAAATCATCATAACTTTTGTTTCAGGCATCAAATTTGAATTATGTAAGAAGTGGCCAAAATTGCACGGAATCTAGTTTATTTTATATCGATTTCAGAGTCGAAGGTCGAAACAATGACACGTGGAACATTGTACAAGTTTTATCTACTGAACCAGTCCATAATTAGGTCATTGTGGTATATCGCTAATAAATTTATCTTGAAGAATCCAAATTAGTTCTAACCTATGGCATTGAAAATAAGACTTAGAGGGATACTACAATACCAAATTTCAAATCTTGGTGATCTGAAATCATAGAGATACATCAGTTTAAATATAGAGCTCCTCAAAAGCAAGAAAAATGTGTGTATCTTTTTTCAAAAATTGCATAACTCTTGTTTGAAAAATCAGTTTGAAGTGATTCTAAGGGCATATTGAAGCATAGATAATAGTATTGGGTACTAAAATTCTTCCCAAAAATAATTCCACACCCATTAAGCCCTAATAAAGCTCTACTATGATGCATAAATAGGAATATGTGCAGCATGATATATCAAAATTATGAGACCAAGTGCAACAAATTTCGCTCTCTCAAACAGTAACAAAAAATGAAATGGAAGCTAAGATGGATGGTTTGAAGAAAGACATTTATCGTTTGAATAATGGTGTGTAATTTAATATCAATGGTACAAAATAAAAAATAAAAGGCAACATCGAATATTTGAATAATGGTATAGAAGCAAAAAGGAAAGGCAACATCAAAGATTTGAAGAATGGTATAGAAGAAAAAATGAAAGGCAACGTGGAAGATTTGAAGAATGGTTTGACAAAGTTGCTACAAGAAATGTTTCCTAACGGTCAAAAGGTAGTACATGAAACTCATGATGAGAACAAAAGAAATGTTAATCATTATTTCATGGACTCTAATGTTGGATTTAAGACCCGCAATATTCCAAAGATAGATATGAGGAAGTTTGATGGCAAGGATACAGTAACATGGATACTACAGATGGAGCAATATTTCGATCTCCATAATGTGCAAAACACACAAAAGGTACACATTGCAACTTTATATTTAGAACCCAATCAGTTTGTATGGTATCGATGGCTTTGTTCTCATAAACCACTTGTCACTTGGTCAATTTTTACAGAAGAAATGATTGCACATTATGAGGATACAAAGAGCAACACCTTCCTTAGCCAATTGATAAATCTCAAACAAAATGGTTGACTGATGGAGCAGATTGAGGACTTCCAAAAATTGAATATAAGGGTAAATGATATTCCAGAGGAGCACAAGATGGATATCTTCATAGAATTTAAAGGATAACATCCAACATTAGTTTCGCCTTTGGGAACGTAACTAATTAGAGAAGGCATTCAGGTTGGCAAGAAAAATTAAAAGAAAAATTATGGAAACAAGGAAGCCTACCACTCACAACTATAAATATGGAAGTGTTGCTACTCCTAGCTTTCCAAAACCTACAAGGTTGACAACACAACAATTGGAAGAAAAAAGAGAAAAAGGGATTTGTTATAGTTGTGATAGCAAATAAACTAAAGGACATAAGGGTGCTGAGAAGAAATTAGTTTACATAGATTGTGAAGAGGAGGAAGAAAAGGAACAAGAAACTTTAAAACAAGAAGATTTACACTAGGAATTGACCTTAGAGAAATAAGAAATGAATCCGGCCATATCTTTTAATGCATTAGCAGGAATTACCACTCCTAAAACTCTCAAGATAGAAGGACATAACAAGAATAAAAAGGTAATAATGTTGATTTATTCGGGTAGTATCCATAATTTTATTCATTGTAAGATAGCCAAGGAATTGAATTTCTTCCTATATTCAGCACCAGAGTGTCAAGTGATGGTTGCAAATGGAGTAACTATAAATTTCTCTAGAATGTGCCATAATATCAAGCTAACCATGGGGGAATATGTATTGAATAGCCCAATTCTTTCCATTCCAATGGGTGGTGTTGATTTTGTACTAGGAGTTCAATGGTTACAATCTTTGGGTACGATAGCTTTTAATTTTCAAGAACATTTCTTGAAATTATTTTGGGAAGGAAAGGAATTTAAATTAAGGGTTATCGAGGGGAAACTATGAAATATAATCAGCTCTAATGGCATGAAAAATATTCTAAAGAAAGAAAAATGAGGCGTAATTGCACAATTATGCTCTCTAGAGTTTCAAACATCGAAAACATATTTAAGAGAAAGTTATAAGGTTCAACCAGTGGAAGATCATATTGCGCATCAACAACAAGTTCTCCAAAATTTAAAGGATAACCTAACTTTGGGGCAGTTTTGAATGGAACAACAAGCAAATCAACATCGCAGCGAAAGAAGCTTTGATGTCGGCGACTGGGTATTTTTACGACTACAACCATACAAACAAATGTACCTCAAGAAATCTAAGAAGGATAATAAATTATCACCAAAGTATTATGGTCCTTACAAGGTGTTGCAAAATATTGGTACTACGGCATACAAATTGGAGCTTTTGACATCTTCCCGAGTGCAGCCAGTTTTCCATGTTTCATGCATAAAGAAGGTTATAGGTGAAAGCTCCCAATTCAAACAATATTGTGAGAACTTGACGAGGAAGGAAAAATCATATTGGACCCTGAAGCAGTCACAGAAACAAGAACTTGATAGCTATGAAATCAATCAATTTCAGAGTATCTCATCAAGTGGAAGAACTTACCCGCTGAAGATTCCTCATGGGGGGATGATAATTTTATACATAAGCCTTCCAGAACCACTCAAGCATTGAGGAAAGTAATTTTTTGAAGGAGAGGGGCATGTTAGGTCCCTATAATACTAGTGTATCCCCTTATTATTATTAGCGTATCCCCCTTATTGTTATTGTTGTACCCATGTAGTCCCTATAGTGTTATTATTGTGCCCCATAGAAGCCCACTACTGTTATTGTTGTGCCCTTACATTATTATTTTTATGTCGACTCTTATTATATTGTCACCCCTTTGACTCTTATATATAGAAAGGAGGTTTTTTCATTTGTATCATCCAAGAATTGTTCATTTATGTAATGTGAAGGAGGTTTCCACCTCGAAGAGGCGAATTTCTAAGTCGTTAATTTATATTTTCTTCTATTTTGTGAGTTGGTTGCATAACAACCAGTAAGAATGAATCTTTCGGGGAATATTTGAGATTCATGAGGATCCAGATTTTGAGCGAGCAATAAAGGGGTCAAGTTTATAGTCATTTAGTGCTAGGAATCAATGGTGCAGTCCATTTCTTCAGCATAGGTGTGCATTTTCAGGACATCCCCAAAAGTGGAGGTATAAGGTGCCTTTTGTACATGCGTGTAATTTGATTTTGCTGATGATTAATGAAATATGCCTCCCCACTTTGATTAAATCCCGGATACATATCCCACACTGGGTGAACTTCGTTATCAACCAGTTGTGCCTTTGCTTCTCATGATTTCCTTTCATTTCTATTTATGTTATGGGTATGCATTTTATGGTTACATTCTCTTTTATATGTGATTCGAAATTCATCAATGAAGTAAAAAAATCTTAATCATTAAAGCACTTCTAGATGTTGATCCGTTATGAAACTAGAACTAAACTCTTGACCACTTTACGCTAGAACTATTTCACCCACATCTCTGATCACATCCATGAATGGAGATGGAGGCAGAGGTTAGTAAAGTTCCCTATTCTGGATTACTTTCTAGTTGATTGGTTTTGTAAGTCTCTCCTACCTCCTATAGTGAAGGATATTTCCTTTTCTAGCATTGTTACGGAAGACCAAGTTATTTTTCGTGCCCAAAACTTGGATCTCAGTTATTCTCATTCGGGTATGTTATGACTTCATACCTGATGCTCCTCGTACTTCCAATACTCTTGTTATGCAACAACTTGGTCCTCACATTGACTACCTCGTCAGTGCTTCCTCTAGGACCGTTGTCAAACAATTGAGCAGAAAAGCTACCCAATTATCTATATTGTTAACCCCGCCTCAAATACGCCTACTCAAACTACTCCTCTATCTGCTACAATTAGCTTTGTGAAGTCTATACAACAACCCGACAGAAAGAAAAATAAGAACAAGAAAAATACCTCTCCTTATGAGGAACAACCACCTACTCATAACACTCAAGCGTTTTCTACTTCTAATTATAGCCAATGGAAAAATAAAGTTGTGAAGTTTCATTACAATATATGCTCTGAGGACCATTTAACCTATAAATGTCCTCACCTTCAACAATGCACTTATTTTTTTGTGCATAAGGACACTCCTCGGACTCCTGTTGTCATAAACAACCTTTTCCCTTCCCAACAACACCAACATATGGTTGGGAATCCACCTCCACCCCCAGAGGGACGCTCTGGAGGTTCCCATCTCCCTCCTCCTGGAGAAGGATCCTCTACCATCTATGTCATTGATCATACGATCAGTTTATAAATGTGAGCCAAAAACTATGGAACCATGTTGCAGACACTTTGGATACCCCGTTGACCTCAAATTTACCTTTGCTAACGATCTTCATATCGAGAAATCTATCTCCAACCCTGTTATTCACGCCCCGAAAGGGGCGCTTTTCCTATTTGCATACAACACTACTGCCCAAAATTACAACATTGTAGAAGATCATGTGCATGATCCTTGTGATGTCTTCGCCCTTGAATCTTACAATGTTGTCCAACACAACATAAATATTTACTGTCGGCTATAGGTCGGGTCAACCCCTCGAATTCCAATCTAGTTGTCTTTGACATGGATAAGAGTACAACTCACCTCTCACACCAACTTCCCTTTCAAGTGCAGATTCATGCGAGAGACAAAGAAATTCATCGTACTATCATTGATGAAGGTGCATCCACCTGTGTAATGGCTACTTCTTGTTGGCTTGCCTTGGGAACCCCTACAATTACTCCACCATATAATTCACTGAAAAAGTTTGATGGCCATACTTTCATCCCTTAAGGGATATCCCATTTTTTTCCCATTACTCTTGGGGGGAAGATTGTCTCAGTTGATATTGAAGTTGTTTATCATCCACTTGATTACAACCTTCTGTTAGGGCGTAGTTGGACTTATGCCATGAAAGTCTTTGTCTCGCCGTTTTTCAACTCATATATCTTCCTCACAAAGGAAAAATTGTGACTTTGGACCAAAAATATTTCGGCACCCCATAATTTTAACCATCAACACCTAACAATGTTCATTTAGTGGGTGGTACTCCTGAAACTTTTGTTAGTATCAGTATTGGCCTATTGAAGGGCTTATCGCTTATGTGGTGTTTCTCTATCCCATCGCTCGAGGTGCCTATGAGCATTTATATGGTCTCTACTATACCTGTTGGATCTATGGATCCATGGATCATCCTAACCCCTTCCACCATTGAATCCTTTGGAGAACAAATGTTGTTGTCACTAGCGGAACTCACTTATCAAGTTATTCAATCTACATTTGAATCTTCTCCTTCCTTGGGTGGGGCCCATGGTCCTATGGACTCTTCCATTGTAGCTCCCTCTACTGATATTATCAACACTTTCTTTCCTTCTAACGAGGCTATTATGGAGATCATGTCTCTAGTTTAGCAACCTTTGGATGAGTTCCACCAGGACGAGCATTATTTTTATGGTCATTTTCTTGCTCGTAAAACCCAAAAAATACTTGAGTTTACTCTTCAATCTCGTAAAACTCCCATGAAGAATGTCGAGCATTATTTTTTGGCATTTTTCTCACTCATAAACCCGAAAAGAAAAGAAAAAACACGAGCTTACTTCTTCGGGCTCATAAAACTCCCATGAATAAAGTTGAGCCATTATTTTTCTATCTTTTTCTCGCTCGCCAATATGAAAAATATATTGATCCATATTTGTGAAGGATAGAAATAAAATATGTATTTAAACCAAAAACACATAGATATACCAAAACGGAACTTCAATTAACAAATAGAAAATACTGGAAACTAATTACATACAAAATAAAAACAAACTAGCTCGAGAAGTGGTAGATTATCTTTGAGAAAAAATGTGACAACTACATTCCTTTTGAATTGTGTTACAATGAAGCTTGGAGGCAATTTTATCATGAAGAAACAATGAGAAACCCTAAACATACAAAATCCTAACCCTAGGAGATGAAGCACCAAAACTTATGGGCCCCAATATGGTTAGTTGGAACATCAACTTCCTGGGGTCGTAACTTTGGCATATTGATCACTTTTTGGCACACACGATACCCCATTAGAAAGGCCTATCTGATAAAAACAACTTTCAACTGAAAACAGGGATCTAATGTTTCTCATTTCCCCAAAAAAACATCATTTAGGGCCTCAAAATGGCTATGAAAATTCACGACCTGAAAACTGCCAAAAATAGAAAACTGTTGAAATAGGAAATTGTGTTAAAATATAGGAAACTAATAAAAAACAATGTTTGGGGTCCAAGTGGAATAGGGGGGTGGCCACCAATATCCACGTAGCTTAGATACCCTGAGTTTTCTTCGTCGGACTGATACAAAACTTTACGAAGAATGTCGAGTATACTTTATTCCCCCTCATACTCATAACAAAATGAGTGAATGTCTATTGAGCATATGTTTACCTCTTTATTCAGATTCAATGGACTAACTACGAAAAAGGAACTATGTCGGGTATACTATTATATCTTTGTCACACTTGGTCATCAACCATGAAAAATATCCCTTCTAGAGTCTTCTTTAAGCTCTTTTTAGACTCTCTAAATATGAAAATATCGTCGAGTTTATCCTTTTTAGACTCGTAAAAGTTGAATGGAATGGGAAAAAAATTGGAAGAAGAACAATCATAGTTATCTATATACGTCAGAATTTTTATGGCAGCCTTCTACTGTCTATACCTTAAACATGGCACTCGTCTATCAATTTCACCTTTTTCATATCTCAGATTCTCTTTGAACCCTTCCATTTTATGAGTCTTGTCTTGATACATCGGTGTCTCTACATCCTTGTATCCTTGTGTTTATGGTGTTCTTGAGTCTACATTTCCTGGTCTCCTTGGTGTCGTGCCCTTCACTGTTCAAGGGATTTTCTAGTATATATTTCCCTTATCAACCGCTTTATATTTCATGTGTCCATTTGACCTGAGTCATTCCACCTTGTTGTTCTTGATCACTCCAAAATCAATCACTTTATTACAGTTTCGTGTTGATTGATGTGGGACTCATCATTTCCCTCGTTCGAAAGATCCCTTCCTATCAACGCCAACAAATTATTTGAGAAGTGGATTGAGAAACATCACAGTACCCTAGAGCTTGCGATCATTAGTGGAAAGTTTTCATGTGTTTGAAAAGGAGCTTTCATCATTGGCTCCCAATTTGATGATTCTATGAATGTTCGAACTCAAAAAATATATTCACACTTGCTTAGATTGTACCAGGAATCTTGGAAACCATCATCCTTATCGATGGCCTTCCTCGCATCTGTTAACATTTTCATTATTGATCGGTAATCAAATGAATCCTCACATGTTCAACATCAGCTCATTCATTCACATTTAGATAATTATGCCATTTTGGGACGATGACGAAGACCTTAAGAGGAGGATTACATCACTTAGCTTTTTTTCCTCTCCCAAGCTGCGTATTTTGTTTCTGGATACAACTTATATCAGAATGATTGTACTGCGACATAGATCCATATTGTACTTGTTGGTGGCCATTGTGTACTTTTTTGTGGCCATGATCTATTATTTTCTACATGGATTTGTAGTGTATTTTTCGATGGCCATAATGTAGAGACACGCTATAACTAGGTCAAATGGACACATGAAAGATAAAGTCTACATGGAAAAATGTGTCTACATGGATCTTTCATGTATATATTTGGCCATAATGTGCTATAATGTTGGTCACCTATTATACAGATGGTGTTACCCTAGTCTATAACGATTTGTCTCTTCAGTTAGCATGCATTACCAAAAACCTGCCCAGTCATGAGCGCAAAAGCCCAAGTTAACTCATTGTGACACTCTCATTCACATGAGGAAACTCTCACATGGTGGAATTTGATCGCATCGACCTCATATTTAGTTTTTTACCATACAAAAAAAATCATATAAAAGCGTCTCAAAGTAATTTTTATGAGGAAATATCGCCCAATTTATATATATATATATATATATATATATATATATATATCCCCAATTTGCACTAGAAATAAACTGACAGTCCAGATAGCCTCCATTTACCTATAACTTGAGAGCTTGGCCATTGAGAAAAGGATCTGAATTCATTCTTGTTATGTTGTCAAGATCATTAATGAGAGAGAGAGTATTGGAGCTAGGAGTTGGAGGATGTCATGTTGCAACCTCAACATTTAGTTGTAAACTGCATTCTTATTAATGCTATATAGATTGATTATTCTTCCTTCCAAATAGTTGTTCGATTGTTATTTCTACTATGTTTAACTAATGATTTTTTGGAAGTTTCAGTTACAATGATTCATTCAGTAATGCATTTTTTTATTCATTATGAGTTTGATTGGTGAAACTGATATGATGTGTAAGGATTGATCTAGTATTCTTTATGTATAGGAATAACATTTAAGGCTAGCTAGGAGTACGTCCTAGGTACACAGACAACTCCAATGGATCTACATGTGAAGACAAACAAGTTCCTCCTTCACGTTAACTTAATGATATTTCATTTTCTTCTAGTTTTATTGAATGATTCATATCTTAGAATAGTTGATCCCTTGTCCTTTCTGTCTTGGTTTTGGGAAACCCTGAGAGGGTATTTGTTTATCCATCCAAGAAATATTCCCTATAGTATGCATTACAAAATTAAATGTGTTTAACCATCACCCTATCAAAAAATTTATTCGTTTAAAATATATCAATTTGAACACTTTGAAGTGCAATATATTTTTTTGGACCTAAATATTATCTTTTATATTTTCCAAATTTTCATGTTATCCAAATGCTTGAATGAGTGATTGACTTAGCATTGTTATCTAGTGTTAAGAGTATGTAACTCATGTGTGTAATGTGTGTGATCTTATTTGTGGTGTTAGGATTATTAGACATTATTAGGTAGAGTTGGTTATTTATGAGAAGGATTTTGTTTCTAGAAAAAATTTTGTGTATTTACATTTGTACTATTACATACATTTTGTGTATTTACATTTGTACTATTACATACTTTTTGTATATTTACATTTGTAATATTACATTGAGTTAATAGAGTGCTCAAACACAAATTTGGTGTAATAATATCTAGTTTCCAATTCTAACATGGTATTAGAGCAGGCCTAGGCTTAGCTCTCTCACATGAGAGCCCAAAACAAGAGTAGAGTAGAATAAGTGTGTTATTTGTGAATGTGTGTCCATATTACCCCGAAAGGAAGAGGAGTTAATCTCTTGGGGAATAAGGTTGTTGGTTAACACAAGAACCATGCATTGTTCAAATTCTTATTGTGAATTTTTTGGAATGGGTTGACAACCAGTTAGGACCAAATAAATTATGAGCCATAAGAGTGACATGGGTTACTGGGGTTTAGTGATCTAAATTGAGCCTTACATTCAAGTGCTTGACTCTCTTAGCACCCTAAAATAGAACCTCTAGGCTGAGAAAAGGTTTACAGGGGTAACCAGAAACCTATTTTGGCTAGAAACTGGTCTTTTCTAACCGGAGGGGGCTCCCTCACTAGAAAAAATATAAAGATAAATATAAATCAAAGTTCACCGACTACAGATACCATATCTGGAAAAGGAACCTAAGATTCAATGAAAATTGTGGGAGGTTTAGGAAAAGGGCCACTGAAGTATGAAACCAATAACATAATTCAAATTTCTAAACTAAAACATCAATGCATACATGAACCACCTATAGAAACAGAGGCGAGGTAGGTACATATTTCAAGTTGAAATTAATTGTGGTATAATAAAGAAATTGGAGAAACACATAACAATATTTAATCAAATGCAACAGAGCATATTATGAATTATGTTACATACTTTCATAACCAAATAATTAGAAGAACAACAATGACGGAGTAAGGATGAATTCCATCAAAAAATAAAGATCAACAATCATCCAAAGCATCAAAAGATGAATTTTGGAAAACTACTTCAGAAATATACTTTAAAAATGAGACTGTAGTAAGATATTTAGATTTACAATTTGCACAAAAGAAGCACAATAACTTGTAACATATACCACTTGAATATCTGAAACATAGTGACAAAAATATGCACTAAGATTTTATTCAAAATTATAAGTTCATACACACAGGGCCTCTTTGGATTCTAACCCGAACCCTTCTTCCATATTCTTTTTATGTTTTTATACATTTTCAGCATAGTAGAGGGATATGACCAGATACATTTTATCCATTATCCATTGGGTGGAGCTAATCCAACTAAGCTTAGAAACATCATGTTTTTTCTTTAAACTACAGTTAAAATAAAACTAATAAAGCTACAACATTATCCTTAAAGAAAAAAAACTCTATCCTATCTACTACCTAATGTCTTATCCATTCACTCTTATTCCTATCCTTAATCATCAAAATAACAAGGTTCTATCTTGATTCAAAAGTAGAAACAACATGCACTCTAAGTTGTGCAACGAGTGAAAGATTATGCAACAGTTGCGTAGTAAGCTCTAGATAGGCATGTACACATGTTTCATTGACTGACAGTAAGCTGATGAGTACGATGACAAGGTGGCTGAGGTGGAGAGGGACCCATCTGATATGTATTTTCTCACGTGCAAGCTCAAAATTTGCCCAATTCAACACCTACGCAACAATATTTAAATTTCTGAAATTGGGTTACCCTTCCCACTCCAAAAAACCATAAAATGTCCAAAAATTCATCACATATACCTAGTTACCTCCCATCATGCATCAAAACTTCCAAAATTTGAACTTACAAATTAAAATTCAAAAATTTCAAAATTGTCTCAGCAACAAATTGCAAAAATGGGTCTCCAAGCAGTGCCTGTAACTCTCAAATTGTAACACCTCTGTAAAAATTGAGATATATTTTGTAGATGAATTTTTTCTTGAGAGAAACCTCTCTCAATTTCCTCAAATTATTCCCCAGCTCCTCAGAATATATTACCCAAAATCATGTCTAAAACAGTAAATTGCACATTCTGAAAAATAGGCTTTAAATATGCATTTTAATATCCCAATATTGACACCTGTGTTGAAACTGAATGAGGTTTTTTTTCTTTGGTCCAGTATTAAGAAAAACCTCTTTTAGTTTTCCCAAATTCATCTCCATGTGATTGGATACAACTCTTGAAAATGATGGCTAAAACAGTAAATTTTGCAGCAAATTCATAGCAAGTCCAAGTATATTGAGCTTATGATGACCTTTTAAAACCTCCAAGGCATAGATTTTTATATGTTCATGGCACACTAATTTCGTGGAGGAATTACAACACTATATACGCACTGACAACGCAATATAAAGACACGTGATTGGGCTTGTTCACAAGTTTCAAAGGACTCTGCCTATTAGCTCTAACAACTTTTAAATCATGTTGCATATACAATGAAATGGAGTATGTATGGGTGAAATTTTAAAAAAGGCAAGTGACAATCTTATGAATCCATAAATTTTACACCATTCACATATGACATGCAAACCCTATGGCTGCAATACTATCTCTAACTTGGATCAAAATGTAAACATGGCCTTGCACAGCGGTTGTGTAGCAGTGCATGCAACAATCCTCAGTCGACTTAAACTCGAGCTTCAAAAAGACAAATTTTATTTGGGGATGATGTATCCTACCTCAAACAATAAGGAGAACTAATTTGTAGTTGCGTGTGACCTCTGCAAGGCTCTGGAAAAGGCCACGCAACAACTATGCAATTCCAGATTTTGTGTAGTGATTGCGTAGCAGTCCTCCACAGTCAAACAAAATTTGTCCTCACACCATGTCTGGATGTGTTGTCACTGGGCTTTACAAAGAGCGCCAATTTTTAATGAAGAGTGATACAAGGACGGCATGAAAGGAAATTTAAATGTGCCTTTGTTTATTTTGTCTTTATTATACTTAGTCATGTGATTTTTTTGTTCTTTGATTACTTTGTCATGAGTGTAGGTTTAGGAAAAGGGTGTTATGGGTATAATAGGGGTTAGGAGCATGACATATGAATGATAGTGATAAGATATGAGGGTATATCATTGATGATGGTAGGAGGTGAGTCTAGGAATGTTGGTAATGATGATTATGAGGTGGGTTTAGGATGAAATGATATGTATATAAATGTGAATGTGGGATGTAAATGTACATTTAAGGGGTGTATATATGAAGGGAATTCTTGAAATAAGGTGTAGGATGGGAAAATTAAAGAGATATGAATGGAAGCATAAATTGTAAATGGTAGAATGACTTAATGTGTTATGAAACCAGCTCCAAAAATAGAAGAAAAGAGAGATCAACGCCTTAGAAATCAGCCACTTCGAGGGGGCAACCTCCAATACATTACATAAACGAACAATTATTGGATGATAAAAATGACCAAAACCTCCTTATATATATAGTATTCCATGGGCCCACAATATAATCCTAGCCGACCTAACAATAACAATGTAAGGGCACAATAATAACAATATTGGGGTTACAGGGGTACAACAATAACAATAAGGGGGCTACACTAATAACAATAAGGGACTAAAGTAGTAATATAGGGACCTAACATGCCCCTCTCCTTCAATAAAGTGTTGTCCTCAACGCTTGAGTAGCTTTTGGTGCTTCTATATAAAATTCTCATCCTCCCATGTAGAATCTTCAATGGGTAAGTTCTTCCACTTGATGAGATACTCTGAAATTGATCGATTTCGTAGCTATCAAGTTCTTGTTTCCGTGACCGCTTCAGGTTCCAATATGATTTTTCCTTCCTCATCAAGTTTAGGAAATATTGTTTGAACTAGAAGATTTTCACCTATAACCTTCTTTAAGCATGAAACACGGAAAACTGAATGCACTCGCGAAGAAGCAGGAAGCTCCAATTTGTATGCCATAGTACCAATCTTTTGCAACACCTTGTAAGGACCATAGTACTTTGGCGATAATTAATTATCCTTTTTAGCTTGTTTGAGGGACATTTGTTTGTATGGTTGTAGCCGTAAAAATACCCAATCTCCTACATCAAAACTTCTCTCGCTCCGATGTTGATCTGCCTGTTGTTTCATTCGATTTTGTGCCAAATTCAGGTTATCCTTTAAGAGTTGGAGAACTTCTTGTTGATGCTCGATGTGATCTTCCACTGCTTGAACCTTCGAATTTTCCCTTAAAGATGATGTGATGGATGGTGGATGATATCCATAAAGTGCTATAAATGGGGTCATTTTTGCTGCAGTATGGAAGGAAGTGTTATACCACCATTTAGCGAGAGGTAACCACTTGACCCATTGTGTTTGTTTATCAGATACAAAACAATTAAGATATCCTTCCAAACATTTATTTACTATCTCAGTTTGACCATCAGATTGAGGATGATAAGATGAGCTATGAGCTAATTGAGTACCCAAACAAGAGAATAACTCCGTCCAAAAATTTCCAGTAAAAATGGGATCTCTGTCGCTCACAATAACCCTTGGGCTTCCATGTAGCTTTTGAATTCTATCCATAAATGTAGTAGCAACTGTACTTGCTTAAAATGGATGAGATAATGCACAAAAGTGTGCATACTTGGTAAGTCTATCAACTACCACCATGATGACACTCTTTCCTTCGGACTTAGGTAAACCTGTGATAAAATCCATTGAAATCTCCTCCCAACGTTGACTTGGAATGGATAAACGTTGTAGAAGTCCTGGGGTCTTAATTGTTTCCACTTTATTCTGCTGGCAAACCAAACATTCCGCCACAAACTTTCGAATATCAGATTTAAGGCCATCCCAAAAAAATTCTTTCTTCACCCTGTGGTAAGTTTTTAAAAATCCTGAGTGTCCTCCTAAAGGAGAAGTGTGCAATTCCAGAAGAATCTTTTGTTTTAGTTGGGAAATCTTACAAAGATATAAGCGATCTTTGTACCATAAGGAATCATTTTTCCAACTAAATGTATCAGATGTACTAGGATCTTGCTGCAACTTTTGAATGAGTGTCCATACATCTTTGTCCTTCTTCCATTCATCTCTTGCTTCAGTTATCCAATCTGGTTTGATAATATAAATGGCACAAAGCAATGCTTCCACCTCTTCATTCTTTCTTGAGAGTGCATCTGCAACAACATTAAGCTTTCCTTTTTTGTAGATTATTTCAAAGTCATAACCCAACATCTTTGTGACCCTTTTTTGCTGCTCTTCTGAAGATAGTCTTTGTTCCAAAAAGTGTTTAAGACTATCATGATCAGTTTTTACCTTGAAGTGTCTTCCCATTAGGTAAGTTCGCCATTTCTTTAGTGCATGTAGTATTGCTAACATTTTCTTCTCATAAATAGGTTTTTGTAAATACTTTCCTTTGATTGGACGACTTTCAAAAGCAATGGGTCTTCCTTCCTGCATTAAAACTGCACCAATTCCATTTCCTGAGGCATCACATTCCACAATAAAGGTTTTTGTGAAGTCTAGCGTAGCTAAGACCGGTGCTAGGTACATTGCCTCTTTAAGATGTTCAAAGGCCTTAGTTGCTTCAGGAGTCCATGAAAATGCATCTTTCTTCAATAATGTTGTTAGAGGTGCTTCTATTCTCCCATAATTCTTAACAAACTTGCGATAATACCCTATTAACCCGAGAAATCCTCGCAACTGCTTTATGGTTGTGGGGGCTTTCCATTCCTTAATGGATTTAATTTTGTTAGGGTCTACCTCAACACCCTCGTGAGATACAATATGACCCAGATAACCTCTTGTACTCCAAAGAAACATTTGGATGTTTTTGCATATAATTGTTTCTCCTGCAATAGTGTGAGCACCCTGTCAACATGTTGAACATGATCCTTCCAAGACCTGTTGTAGATTATTATATCATCAAAAAACACTAGCACAAATTTTCTAAGGAAGGGTTTGAAAATGGAATTCAACAACCCTTGTAATGTAGAAGGTGCATTGGTAAGGTCAAAAGGCATGTCCAAAAATTCATAATTACCCTCATGAGTTCGAAATTTTGTTTTCGGAATATCTTCATTCTTCATTCTAATTTGATGATATCCTGAACGAAGATCCAACTTGGTAAAATAGATTTCTCCATGTAATTCATCCAATAATTCATCAATCACAGGAATGGGAAATTTATCTTTAATGGTGAGCTTATTGAGCTCCCTATAATCCGGACACATGCGCCATGATCCATCCTTCTTGTGCACTAATACTACTGGAGTGGAGAAAGAACTTTGACTAGGTTGAATTATACCAGCCTCTAACAATTTTGCAATCATACGTTCAATTTCTCTCTTTTGGACATAAGGATATCTATAAGGCCTGATGTTTCGAGGAACACTTCCTGGAATCAAATGAATAGCATGATCATGATCACGAATAGGTGGGAGTCCTTTGGGAGTTTCAAACACCTTGGAATGATTGTCCAAGACTTTATGGAGATCTGCAGAAATAGATGATTTTGATGTTGGAACTTCTAGTGAGCACAATTGTGCAATTACGCCACGTTTTTCTTTCTTCAGAAGCTTCGTCATGACATTAGAGCTTATTATCTTTCCCGGCTTCCCTGCGATACCCCATAATTCGACTTCCTTTCCTTCTGAAAAAAATTTCAAGAAAAGTTCTTGAAAATTAAAAGCTACCATCCCCAAAGATTGTAACCATTGTACTCCTAGTACAACATCAGCACCTCCCATCGGAATGGAAAGCATTGGACTATTCAATACATATTCCCCCATGTTTAGCTTGATATTATGGCATTTTCCAGAGCAAATTATAGTTCCTCCATTTGCAACCATCACTTGACATTCTGGTGTTGGGTATAGGAAAAAATTCAATTCCTTGGCTACCTTACAATGAATAAAATTATGGGTACTACCTGAATCAATCAACACTATTACCTTTTTCTTCTTGATATGTCCTTCTAACTTGAGAGTTTTAGGAGTGGTAATTCCTGCCAATGCATTACACGATATGGTCGGACTCATTTCTTCCTCTTCTAGGGTTGGTTCCTGGTGTATATCCTCTTCTTTTGAAGATTCTTGTTCATTTTCTTCTTCCTCACAATCTATGTAAAATCATTTCTTCTCAGCACACTTATGAACTTTAGTGTATTTTCTATCACAACTGTAGCAAAGCCCTTTTGATATATTTTCTTCCAATTGTTGTGGTGTCAACCTTGTAGGTTGGGAAGTCTAGGAGTAGCAACACTTCCATCTTTATGTATGTATGTGAGTGGTAGGCTTCCTTGTCACCATAATTTTACATTCAATTTTTCTTTCCAACCTGAACTTCTTTTCCAATGAATCAGGTTCCCAAACGCGAACTTCATGTTGGATTTTATCCTTTAAAGTCCCTATGAAGACATCAATCCTATGTTCCTCTGGAATATCAGTTACCCTTATATTCAATTTTTGGAAGTCCTCAATGTGCTCCACCACCGAACCCTTTTTGTTTGAGATTTATCAATTGCCAAAGAAGGTGTTGCTTTTTGTATCCTCATAATGTGTTATTTCCTCCATAAAAATTGGACCAAGTGACAATTTTTTTACTGGGAGCAAAGCCATCGATACCATACAAATGTATTTTTTGTCTTAAATGTAAAGTTGCAATGCGTACCTTTGTGTGTTTTGTACACACTGCATCAAAAATATTGCTCCATCCTAGGGTATCCATGTTACTTTATCCTTGCCATCAAGCTCCTCATATTCATCTTTGGAATATGGTGGCTCTTCCATCCAACATTAGAGTTTATGAAACTCACGATTAACATTTGGTTTGTTCTCATCATGAGTTTCCTCTACTATCTTTTCGCCATTAGGAAACATTTCTTGTATCAACTTTTCCAAACCTTCGATGTCTACTTTTATATCATTCTTCATGTTTTCCATGTTGTCTTTCATTTTTTCATCGATCTTAGCTTCCATGTCATCCATATTAGATTCCATGTCATCCATCTTAGCTTCCATGCCATCCATCTTAGCTTCCAAACCATTCATATTAACTTCCACGCCTTTCTTCAAACCATCCATCTTAGTTTCCACGCCTTTCTTCAAAACTTCCATTTCATTTTTTGTTGCTCTTTGCGATACCGAAATTTGGTGCACTTGCTCTTGTAATTTTGATATCTCATGTTGTGTTTTTTTGTCTTCATGATTCATAGTAAAGCCTTCTGAAGGCTTAATGGGCGTTGAATTCTTTTTAGGGGGAATTTTAGAACCCAATACTAATATCTATTCTTCAATCTACCCTTGGAATAAATTCAAACTAATTTTTTTCAAATGAGACTTATGTAATTCGAAAAATATACACACCTTTTTCTTGCTTTTGAGGAGCTCGATATTGAAAGTGAATTATCTATGTGATTTCAGATATTCAATATCTAAAATTAGGCCCTGAAGTAGCCCTCTAAATATTCTTTCGAATTCCATAGGTCTGACCTAATTTGGATTCTTCAACACAAAGTTATGCCCAATCTCCCACGATGACCTAATTATGGACTAGTTCAATAGAGAGAACTTGTACGAATTTTCACATGTAACTGTTTCCTCTTTCGGCTCTGAAATTGATATACCAAAAACTACATTCCATGTACTTGTGACCACTTTTTATAGAATCTCAATACGACGCTCAGAGAGAAAGTTATGATGTTTTTCCCATGGTCACCTCTTTGAGATGAAATTCGGGAGTCTGAAACAATCCTAACTTTCACAAATCATATCTCCAAAAATATTGTGAACCAAGATCTGAAATTTTTACAAGAGGTTCCTCAAGATTTTGGCTTTGCACTGTAAAAATTTCAGCTTCTGAAACTTCGTATACAAAAATTTATAGTGAAAATTCCACGATGACATGTTTTAGTTGAAATTTGGGAGTCTAAAAAAACTCTAAATTCCCCAGATCATATCTCTAAAAATATTGCGAACCAAGATCTGAAATTTTTACAGGAGGTTACTCAAGATTTCGGCTTTTCTCTATACAAATTTTAGCTTATGAACCTTCGTAGAAACAAAGTTATTGCAAAAATTCCTCGATGACCTGTTTGGAGCAGCAAAACCCTAGAATCCAAAGCTCTGATACCAAATGTTATGAAACCAACTCCAAAAATAGAAAAAAAGAGATATCAATGCCTTAGAAACTAGCCACTTTTAGGGGGAAACCTCCAATACATTACATAAATGAACAATTCTTGGATGATACAAATGACCAAAACCTCCTTCTATATATAGGAGTCTATGGGCCCACAATATAATCCTCGCTGACCTAAAAATAACAATGTAAGGGCACAATAATAACAATATTGGGGTTACAATGGTACAACAATAATAATAAGGGGGTTACACTAATAAAAATAAGGGACTAAACTAGTAATATAGGGACCTAACATAATTAATCATACTCCACAATCAACATAACTTTAAAATGAAACAGACTTATTTTTAATGGTTCTGACCAGTGAATACTAAAACATAACCCTTTGAACCCTGGCTGACTTCAAAAATAACTGACCTGGTGACTTCCATTAACTGAGACTCTTTCAAACTTTCTATGAACCTTCTATTGACAATTGGTAGTGATGTTGGATAGTGATTTTTACTCTATGACAGCAACATTTCATAGGCTACATTTTTGCACAAAATCCAAAATGAATGAATGAGGCAAAGACATTTGACCTCAAAACCCTAAGACCCTAACAAACTCTATGGCTTGAAAACTCAATAAAATGAAACCTTTCGTTCCTCGGCAATGATGCCAAAATATTAGAACCCTATAATTGAACCTCTAAGATGATAAAAGGTTTACAGGGGTAACCACAAACCTCTTTGGGCTAGAAGCTGGTTTTTTCTAACCGGAGGGGGATCCCTCACTAGAAAAAATCTAAAGATAAATAACATTGAAGTTCACGGATTAGAGAGACCAAATCTGGAAAAGGAACCTAAGATTCAATGAAAATTGTGGGAGGTTTAGGAAAAGGGCCACTGAGGTATGAAACCAATAACATAGTTCAAATTTCTAAACTAAAACATCAGTGCGTACATGAGCCACCTGTAGAAAAAAAGGCAAGGTAGGTACATATTTCAAGTTGACATCAATTGTAGTATAGTAAAGAAATTGGAGAAACACATAACAATATTTAATCAAATGCAACAAATCATATTATGAATTATGTTACATACTTTCATGAACAAATATTTAGAAGAACAACAATGACGGAGTAAGGATGAACTCCATCATAATATAAATATCAACAGTCATCCAGAGCATCAAAAGATGAATTCTAGAAAACCGCTTCAAAAATACACTTAAAAAAACGAGACTATAGTAAGATATTTAGATTAACAATTTGCACGAAAGAAGCACAAGAACTTGGAACACATACCACTTGAATCTCTAAAACACAGTGACAAAAACCTGCACTGAGATTTTATTCAAAATTAAAAGTTCATACACACAGGGCTTGTGATTCCATATATTTTACACCATTCACACATGACATGCAAACCCTAGGGCTACAATACTATCCCAAACTTGGACCAGAATGTAAACAGGGCCTTGTGCAGCGATTGTTTAGCAGCGCATGCAATAATCATCAATCAACTTAAACTCCAGCTTCAAAAAGAAAAACTATAGCTAGAGAGGAAGTATCCTACCTCAAAAAATAAGGAGAACTTATTTCTAGTTGTGTGTGACCTCTGAAATGCGCTGGAAAAGGTTTCGCAACAACTGTGCAATTCCATATTTTGTGTAGTGATTGCGTAGCAGTCCTTCATATTCAAATGAACTCTGTCCTCACACCATGTCTGCTTGGTTTCGATCTCTGAATTGGATGTGTTGTCATTGGACTTCAAAAAAGTGCCAATGCTAAATGAAGAGTGAGACAAGAGCGGCATGAAAGAAATTTGAAATGCGCCTTTGTTTATTTTGTCTTTAGTATACTTAGTCATGTGATTTCTTTGTTCTTTGATTACCTTGTCATGAGTGTAGGTTTAGGAAAAGGGTGTTATGGGTATAATAGTGGTTAGGATCATGACATATGAATGATAGAGATCATATATGAGGGTATACCATCGATGATGGTGGGAGGTGAGTCTAGGAATGTGGGTAATAATGATTAGGAGGTGGGTTTAGGATGAGATGATATGTATATAAATGTGAATGTGGGATGTAAATGTACATGTAAGGGGTGTATGTATGAAGGGAATTAGTGAAATAGGGTGTAAGATGGGAAAATTTATGGTAAAGAGATATGAATAGAAGCATAAATTATAAATGGTGGAATGATTTAATGAATCATACTCCACAATCAACAGAACTTTAAACTGAAACAAAATTATTTTTAATGGTTTTGACTAGTGAATATTGACACATAACCCTTTGAACCTTGGCCGAATTTATAAACAATTGACCTCATGACTTCCAATGACTGAAACTCTTTCAAACTTTGTATGAACCTTCTATGAGAAACCGGTGGTGATGTTGGACACTGATTTTTTTACTATGAAAACAACATTTCATAGGCTAAATTGTTGTAAAAAATCCAAAATGAATGAATGAGACAAATAAATTTGACCTCAAAACCCTAAGACCTTAACATTGGCTCCAATGAGGATGGTAGCCTCCCTTTGTAGTGCCAAGAACAACAATGCAGACTAGAAGCCTAACCATTGGGCAATGGATTCAAACACTATGAACTGAAAATTGACTGACTAACTGAAAAAATTATAACCCGGGCCGACTGGCAACTTAATTTGACTTTCACCATTTCCAAAAATTAACTAATCGATCGATCGACTTACATGTGGCAAAGATATCATCTAACCTTAAGCCCTTTCTTGGGTCAAAGTTCTAATGATAACCACCTAAACCTGCTGAAGACATATATATATATATATATATATATATATATATATATATATATATATATATATATATATATATATTGATACGAAATGATCGCTCCAGTGTAGCTAATCAAGTAAATCACTGTCTGACTTATGCTTGTATTCAACTGCACCAGGCATATAGAAAAATCTATAAAATGGAAACTCAAACTTTCCACTGAACCTTTTCTCATGATCCATAAATACAAGAAAATTCATCTTCCTTGATTACTGCAACAAATTGGCAAAAAGGTATTCAATAATCTGGAACATTACCCTGTCTTGAAAGCTAGAAAAAAGACAAGCATTCCCTTCATTTTCAATCGCTAGTTGTTCTACATTTTCCAATGCAACATCTTCATGAAAATGAAGTAAAATGACTTTTTTATCAGGTTTATCATTTGCATCAGGGAAAAGAATAATGTGTTCTTGAAAATATACAATTGAGGTGACCACCTTATAAACATAAAAAATGTCCACATCCACGAGATCTAAAACAACCTGCCCTTCTTCATTATTTCCTTCAAATTGTGGAGTATAAATTTCATTATTTAGCTCACTACTTTCACGGATAACACATTCATCCTCATTTAAAGTGGGCTCGTTGTTTTGAGTTTCTATACATGGAATTTCATAACTCAGAATTTGACAAGATTGTTCTTGGAATAAAGACCCATGAAATAAAAGGGCTGATGAAAAAAATTATTTTCTATCATGTTCTTTCTCTTGGTGACTTAATATTTGACAAAACCGCTGCAAATTTCCTTCAAAATCAAAAGATGAATCATAACTGTCTGCATCATAAAATTGATCTACTTCATTTCCAGACAATGTTTCACTGTGATAAGCCACTGGATGTCCTTGTTGAGTAAGAACTGCCCCAATAGCATAGTCAGAGGCATCTGTCTCGATCTCAAACGGCTGCTGCAAGTCTGGTAAGGTGAGCACTGGGGCAGAACATAGGCGATTTTTCACCTCGAACGCTCATGGAGGTTCCGACCGAAAGAATTTTGCTCTCGCTCCTCCTTTGGTGACTTGACTCAAGGGCCAAGTGATATGAGAGAATCCCAACACGAATCTACGGTAGAAATTAGCAAGACCCAGAAAGCTGCGAAGCTCTGTTATAGTAGTCGGGGCTGGCTAATCCCGAATGACTTGGATCTTGGCTGGATCCACATGCACCCCCCTTTCATCAATAATGTATCCCAGATATTGAACCTGGGTCATGCCAAACGTGCACTTCTCCAAATTGGCACACAATTTGTGTTGCCGCAGTGTTTGGAGGACTTGTCGGATGTGATGAAGGTGCTCTTCCCAAGTCTTGCTGAAGATCAGAATGTCATCCAAGTACACCACTACGAATGAGTTGGTGAATGGCCGCAACATGTCGTCCATCATCCTCATGAAGGTTGCGGGAGCATTCGTCAACCCGAAAGGCATGACCAGCCATTCAAAAAGGCCTTCCTTAGCTTTGAAGGCAGTCTTCCACACATCAGAGGGTTCAATTGGTACCGGGTGATACCCAGACTTCAGGTCGATCTTACTGAAATATTTTGCACCTTGGAGTTGGTCCAGAAGGTCATCAATCCGTGGGATTGGGTACCTATTCCGGACAGTAATCTTGTTCAGCGCCCGATAGTCAATACAGAGTCTCCACGTCCCATCCTTTTTTTGTACCAACACGATCGGGCTCCCACATGGTGATGAACTTGGTCTGATGTGACCTTTCTGCAACAGCTCCTGAATCTGCCTCTTGATTTCATCATTTTCCAGAACAGAGCGTCGATAGATCGGTCCAGTGGGTAGCGGCGCACCTGGGGTCAGATCAATCGGGTGCTTGACCTGGCAGTGCAGAGGAACCCCTGTGGGTGAGGTGAAGATGTCCCCGTACTTCTCCACGACCTTATCCATTTGTTGTTGTCGTGCAGAGGGGCCCTGTCTGGAGGTCGTGGCCACAGTCTTCTTCTTGCCCTGGGGGCGGATCATCAGGAAAACGAATTTCCTGGTTTGGGAAATGAGCTTACTGCATTGTTTTGCAGTAACTAAAGAGATAGTCGTAGGAGGTGGTACCTCTGGTATCCTGTACAACTTATTTCCCAAAGTAATAATAACAGCACGAGGTCGAGACTCATACACAGCATGACGCTTCCACAAGTATGGTTGTCCTAATAATACATCGGAAACATCAATAGGAGCAACGTCACATAATACCTCATCCGTGAAGGGCTTGATGCTATAGGGAAGGCGACACTGCCGGCTGACGCGGAGATCTCGTCCTTGGTGAAGCCACCCGATGGTGTATGGATGTGGATGAGCTATGGTCGGCAAGCCCAACCGCTTCACGGCGTCTGCTGAAATGAGGTTCTTTTGGCTCCCATTGTCGACAATGAACTGTACCGGGGAGCCCTTTACCCACATCCGGGAGTGGAAGAGACGTTCCTCCTCCTCTGGATCTTCCGGTTCCTCCTTTTGGATCTTTGCAGTGGCAACAGTGGCGTTGGGCTCCGCATCAATAATCTGTTTCCCTTTTTCATTCGCCTTTTCAGGTTCTGATTCGGAGTCAGAGCATGCATCTGACTCATAAGCCCTCATCTCGGCCACTAGCGACTGCTTGGCCCGACACTCACTTGTGTTGTGAGTGGAGCTCTTATGGAACTCACACCACTTTCCCGTGTCCTTCTTTGGCTTTACGGTGTTGTTCTTTTCTCGTGGCTTTGGTGGGTTGTCTTTAGCCGCCATGCCTTGGCTCTGTCCTTTGTTCTGCGGTTTGGAAGCACCTTTTCCTTGCTTTTGATTCGCAGATCCAAAGTCTCGCTTCTTCTGTTTGAATTTCTGCTCAATCTTGGCAGCATACCTGTATGCCGTACCAAGCGAGGAGATGTCGAGGAACTCCATTTCCTCCTGAATGTATCTGTGCAGACAGCTGCGATACTTTAGCACCAAATGTTTCTCCGAATCTTTGATACCCAACTTTGTGCGCAGGGTATGGAACAGATTCGTCAGCTCATGCACATCTTGATCCCTTTGTTGTCGCAGCGTGGTCCATTGTATGTACTTGTCCTCAGCTCCCCACGGGATAGTACTGTTCCTTGACGGCGTCTCGAAAAGAATTCCAAGTTGATACGGTCGAGAACAGAGAGGGTTCTGTCTGGTCCTTGTTCTCACAGTAGGTTTCCCACCAGTCCTTAACATGGGGGGTAGCTTTGAGGAGTGCAAAAATAATCTTCTCCCGGTCTGAAAAGTCATGAACCGAGAAATATCCTTCTAACAGATTCAACCATTTATCTACAGCATCTGCGTCTATTTCACCCTCAAATATGGGAATGTCAAAATTTACTTGTACCTTAAAAGGAGTCGCAACTCCGCAGTGCCATCGATGATGCGCCGCTGGCAGCCGTTGAAGGATCTCGAGCAAAGATATTCAGCTATCCATCATCGCGTCTTGTTTTTCGAGGCTCTCGACAATAATTTTGATAGGACTTCTCGCTCCCTCATCTTTTCTTTTCATCCCCTCATGGGCGTCCGTCGGGGCTTGCGAGGTCGATCTTGCAAGGGTTCCAACCCCATCAAGCCCTAGCTCCTTATACCCCGACCTCGTTGGGGACACGGTGAAGGATCGAGAAAAAGTGCCGTTTTTGCCGTGCATCGTCTATACCACCGATCCGGATTTATGCATGAAACGCAACAACAACACATAAAATACAAGATAGAGATGCACAAGTATAACACTTTACTTCATTAATATCAAAGAACTCGAAATTTGCTTACGTATTTAATGAAACAAAACTAGCTAGGCATCGTGCTTGGCCCTTCGAGAAGATGCGTTTGCTGTGCCTCTCGAACCCGTTACAATGAGGCGCGAGGGCCTATTTATTATTGAGAAACAATGGAGAACCCTAAACATCCCAAAAACCTAACCCTAGGAGATGAAGCGCTAAAACTATGGGCCCCGTTTGGGTAAATTGGTGTTTCAACTTCCCAGGGACGTAACTTTGGCATACTATCTCCGTTTGACGCACATGATACATCATTAGAAAGCTCTATCCGAGGACTACAGCTGTCGGGACAAATTTTATCAAAAAATTCGCTGGCGCTTTCATACCCAAAAAACGTCGTTTAGGGCCTCAAAACGGCTCCGGAAGTTCAGGACCCGAAAAACTGCTAAAAATAGTAAGTTATGCCGAAACTGAAAAAACTGAAAGAGACAATGGTGGGGGGGCAAGTGGAATAGGTGGGTGGCCACCAATATCCACCTGGATCACCTATAATTGAACCTATAGGATGATAAAAGGTTTATAGGGGTAACCACAAACCTCTTTGGGCTAGAAATTGGTCTTCTCTAACCGGAGGGGGCTCCCTCACTAGAAAAAATCTAAAGATAAATAACATTGAAGTTCACGAATTGCAGAGACCATATCTGTAAAAGGAACGTAAGATTCAATGAAAATTGTGGGAGGTTTAGGAAAAGGGCCACTGAGGTATGAAACCAATAACATAATTCAAATTTCTAAACTAAAACATCAATGCATACATGAAACACCTATATAAACAAAAGCAAGGTAGGTACATATTTCAAGTTGAAATCAATTGTAGTATAATAAAGAAATTGGAGAAACACATAACAATATTTAATCAAATGCAACAGAGCATATTATGAATTATGTTACATATTTTCATAACCAAATATTTAGAAGAACAAAAATGACTGAGTAAGGATGAATTCCATCATAATATAAAGATCAACAGTCATCCAAAGCATCAAAAGATGAATTCTGGAAAACGGCTTCAAAAATATACTTTAAAAACGAGAATGTAGTAAGATATTTAGATTAAAAATTTGCACGAAAGAAGCACAATAACTTGGAACGTATACAACTTGAATATCTGAAACATAGTGACAAAAACATGCACTAAGATTTTATTCAAAATTATAGGTTCATACACACGGGGCCTCTTTGGATTCTAACCCAAACCCTTCTTCCATATTTTGTTTATGTTTTTATACATTTTCAGCATAGTAGAGGGATATGACCAGATACATTTTATCCATTATCCATTGAGCGGATCTAATCCAACTAAGCTTAGAAACATCATGTTTTTTTCTTTAAACTAGAGCTAAAATAAAATCGAAATAAAACTAATAAAACTGTAACATTATCCTTAAAGAAAAAAAAAACTCTATCCTATCTACTAGCTAATGTCTTATACATTCACTCTTATTCCTATCTTTAATCATCAAAATAACAAGGTTCTATCTTGATTCAAAAGAAAAAACAACATGCAGTCTTAGTTGAGCAGCGAGTGAAAGATTGTGCAGCAGTTGCGCAGTAAGATCCAGCTAGGCATGTACACGTGTTTCATTAACTGACAGTAAGCTGATGAGTACGATGACAAGGTGGCTGAGGTGGTGAGGGACCCATCTGATATGTCTTTTCACACGTGCAAGCTCAAAATTTTCCCAGTTCAACACCTGCGCAACAATTGCGCAATGTTATTTAAATTTCTGAAATTGGGTTATCCTTCCCACTCCGAAAAACCACACAATGTCCAAAAATTAATAACATATACCTGGTTACCTCCCAGCATGCATCAAAACTTCCAAAATTCAAATTTACAAATTGAAATTCAAAATTTTCATAATTCTGTCAGCAAGAAATTGCGAAAATGGGTCTCCAAGCGACACCTGTAATTCTCAAATTGTAACACCTCTGTAAAAATTGAGATATATTTTGTAGATGAAATTTTTCTTGAGAGAAACCTCTCTCAATTTCCTCAAATTCTTCCCCAACTCCTCAAAATCTATTACACAAAATCATGTCTAAAACAATAAATTGAACATTCTGAAAAATAGGCTTTAAATATGCATTTGAATATCCCAATATATGACACATGTGTAGAAACTAAATGAGGTTTTGTTCTTTGGTCCGATCTTAAGAAAAACCTCTTTTAGCTCTCCCAAATTCATCTCCATGTGATTAGAAACAACTCTCGAAAATGATGGCTAAAACAGTAAATTTTGCAGCAAATTCATAGCAATTCCAAGTATTTTGAGCTTATGATGACCTTTTAAAACCTCCAAGGCGTAGATTTGTATCTATTCGTGGCACACTAATTTCGTGGAGGAATGACAGCACTATATACACACTGACAGCGCAATATAAATACAGGTGACTAGGCTTGTTCACAAGTTTCAAAGGACTCTTCCTATCGGCTCTCACAACTTTTAAACCATGTTTCTTATATAATGAAATGGAGTATGTATAGGTGAAATTTAATAAAGGGAAAGTGACAGTATTATGAATCCATACATTTGACACAATTCACACATGACATGCAAACCCTAGGGTTGCAATACTATCCCGAACTTGGACCAAAATGTAAACAGGGCCTTACACAGCGGTTGTGTAGCAGTGCATGCAAAAATCCTCAGTGGACTTAAACTCAAGCTTCAAAAAGACAAATTGTAGTTGGGGATGATGTATCCTACCTCAAGCAATAAGGAGAATTGATTTGTAGTTGTGTGTGACCTCTGCAAGGCTATGGAAAAGTTTGTGCAGCACTTATGCAATTCCAAATTTTGTGTAGTAATTGCGTAGTAGTCCTCCACAGTCAAACAAACTTTGTCCTCACACCATGTCTGCTTGGTTTCGATCTCTGAATTGGGTGTGTTGTCACTGGGCCTTAGAAAGAGCATCAATGTTGAATGAAGAGTGATACAAGGGTGGCATGAAAGGAAATTGAAATGCACCTTTGTTTATTTTGTCTTTAGTATACTTAGTCATGTGATTTCTTTGTTATTTGATTACTTTGTCATGAGTGTAGGTTTAGGAAAAGGGTGTTATGGGTATAATAGTGGTTAGGAGCATGACATATGAATGATAGTGATAAGATATGAGGGTATATCATTGATTATGGTAGGAGGTGAGTCTAGGAATGTTGGTAATGATGATTAGAAGGTGGGTTTAGGATGAAATGATATGTATATAAATGTGAATGTGAGATGTAAATGTACATGTATGGGGTGTATATATGAAGGAAATTGGTGAAATAGGGTGTAGGATGGGAAAATATATGGTAAAGAGATATGAATAGAAGCATAAATTGTAAATGGTGGAATGACTTAATGAATCATACTCCACAATCAACATAACTTTAAAATGAAACAAACTTATTTTTAATGGTTCTGACCAGTGAATACTAAAACATAACCCTTTGAACCCTGGCTTACTTTATAAACAACTGACCTGGTGACTTCCATTGACTGAAACTCTTTCAAACTTTGTATGAACCTTCTATTGATAATTGGTACTGATGTTGGATAGTGATTTTTACTCTATGACAGCAACATTTCATAGGCTAAATTTTTGCACAAAATCCAAAATGAATGAATGAGACAAAGACATTTGACCTCAAAACCCTAAGACACTAACAGACTCTATGGCTTGAAAACTCAATAATAGGGATTTATTGAAAGCTCTAAAGATGATTAGGTAATTTAAAGATAATCAAATAGTGATGTTGTGAGAGAACACTCGGACCATTGCAGAAGTGAATGTCGTGACACTTGGGGCAAAGTTAAAGGTTGTAGAGTTGGACCAACTAGGGGTTAGACTATGTCAATCAACCAATCCATGTGAAGGATACAAGCAAGAGAAGATTAATTATGCAAAAGAGGCGAATATTTTCCTTAGTCCAACCTTTGAATTGGATGAAGTGGAATTTCTTCTCTATGTCAGGCAAGCAAAGATTGGGTTTTCAATTGAATAATTATTTTTTTTTTAACTGTAACGGGTATAATTTATTATTTGAAGTATGGTTGGGCCTAAGCCTAATCAACCGTCATTACACAGCTTTTCCTTGCATCTAAATGCTTCTTGTTCAATTTTGTGCTTGATTTAAGGAATACAATATGGGATAGAGCTTTTATCATTGATGTTGAGAGCTCTCGGTGCTAAGAGACATCCTTTGTTTGCCATTTCA
The DNA here is from genome assembly GCA_034641835.2 of Pinus albicaulis. NCBI lineage: Eukaryota > Viridiplantae > Streptophyta > Pinopsida > Pinales > Pinaceae > Pinus > Pinus albicaulis. Next base: position 1,673,713,068 of record CM076578.1, read on the forward strand.
TCCGCCTCACTATTCAAACTTCTGAGAATATGATATATTTTGAAGGAAGTGAAATCTTGCATAATGATCTTTAGCCTTTTCAGAGACTTGTTGAGAATGGCGTTGTTGAACTGGTCATCCGAGGTGATCTTCTTAATGAGGATTTCGGAATCTCCGAAAGCTTGGCATTCTTTGATGCCTTTGTCACAGACAATTTGGCAGGCTTTTGTGAGACCAAGGAGCTCTGCCTGATTGTTTGTACGAATACCAAGCCCCCAGCAAAAATAAAATTTTCTGGAGTTGTCTGAGAAATAGATGACTCCACCAGCTCCCGCATCCCCAGGGTTTCCCTTGGAGGCACCGTCGAAAAAGATTGAAGTTGTGTTTTGGGTCTTCCACCAAGCTTGAAAGGAAGCTTCAGGTTCTCTAATTTTCCAAGATGGATTGGGGAGGGGAAGGGGGAGGGGATGGGCTTTGCTTTTGGGATGAGGGTTATGCAGGTTCAGCCATGCCTTTTCTATGGGGAGGAGGGAGGAGTCTGATTTTTGGGAGTGCAAGAGGACAGTTTCAAGAAGAAGAGCTTTTGCAATAGAGGCAGATTTTGCAGGAGAGCGAGTAGAGTTGTTGAAGATCGAGTCATTCCGGGCAAGCCAGATTTCCCAACATACGAATTTGGGGATGGAGAGCCAAATGTGAAACCAGAGTGAATTGTTGGGGATATTATGGGGATAACATTGAAACCAATCAGTAAAGAGATCTTCCACAGAACTGTGCTGGGGAGGGGCGGCCTGCAATCTAAGAAGAGTTAATTTCCAAACTTCTTTGGCAAAATCACAAGTAATGAACAGATGAGAGGCTGTTTCTCCAGAGTTTCTGCACATAGCGCATCTATGTGGCCCAGCGATATTTCGTTTTCACATATTGTCCCCTGTGAGCTGTTTATTCTGCATAAGAATCCAAAAAAAGAAGTTAACTTTGGGTAACCCATTGGTGTTCCAAACCTGTTTCCATAATGTTGGAGATCTAAATCTTTCTTTTTTGGGCTGCTGGGCGATGTAACCCAAAGCTGAAGAATAAGTTCCGGAGTCACCCCACCCCCATCTGTCTGTGCTGTTGCGATGGACCGGCGCTGCATTTGAGAGCAGCATTTTGAGCAATGCGAGTTGGTCGTGGAGCTGCGCCAGCACGAGAGGGAATTCCCAGTCCACCCAGTTCCCTTTACTGTCCCACGCGGAGATGTCATTCAACTTCCATAAACCTGTGCTGTGGAGCCATTCTCTTAGCTCGCGGATTTCTTCGTGGGAGTTGAGAGGGGGGCTGTTCATAATGCGGTCTTTCCAGAGTAAGATTTTCTCCCCATTGCCAGGTATGCGATACAAGTGAATCCTGAAGCTGCTGATACATTTCCTACAGAGATTCCAAGTTTGTGTGCCTGCGGGAGTATTATTCTCTAATAGTTGCCTGAGAGAGATCCCCTGCGTGTATTTGGAGGTGAGCGTTTCGCTGACTGGATGTGTGGGATCTGAGTAGATTTTCCAAAGGAGCTTGCATCCAAGTGCCAGATTAGATAAAGCAAGGTCTCTAATCTGTAGGCCTCCGTCCAATATTGGCCGCTTGACAAGATCCCAGTTTGCCAAATGCAATTTACTGTGATTGCCTCTGCCTCCTTTCCAGAGAAAGTCTCTCAGGAGACAAGAGATCTGTTCCATTATGTGTTTCAGAGCAAGAAGGAAAGAGGCTTGATAAATGGGGAGAGCAGATAAAACAGATTTAAGTAAGATAATTTTTCCTCCCTTGGTGAGCCAGTAACCTCCCCAGGAGGTGATCTTGTCTTTAATTTTTCTGATGATGCCATGCCACAGAGATCTGTTGTTGACTCCAGATGTGAGAGGTAAGCCGAGGTATTTGATGCTGTCCCAATGGGCAAAGCACTCAAAACCAAGAATCTGAGCTATGGTGTTGAGATTGTGTTGACTTACATTCCATCCATAGATCAAACTCTTTATGTCATTTATCACAGCTCCTGAGGCTCTGCAATAACTTTTTAGAACAGAGTCGAAATTAGTTGCTATCCTAATAGAGGCACCGCCCAGAAGTAGGGAGTCATCTGCAAAGAAAGCATGATTTATAGGCTTGAGAGCATTTGCGGTTCGAATTCCTGGGAGTCCACCAGTGTTCATTTCTGCAGTCAGCTTCCTGCTGAGAGTGTCTGCCATGAGTATATACATAAAAGGCGAGAGCAGACAACCTTGCCTTAGTCCACGATGGGCTTGGAAGAAGGATGTAGGGCGGCCATTGACCATGGGAGCTATCCAAGGGTTTGAGATGCATGCTTTAATGAGATTGATAAACTGAGTAGGGAAGCCGAAGGATCGGAGAACTTGGAGAAGGAAGGAGTGGTTGACTCTATCGAAGGAATTAGCCATGTCAAGCTTGATCTTCATCCCCTTCTCTTTCCTCTGTTTGCTAGAGTGGATAGCTTCCTACACTTGAATGACGTTGTCCAAGATGTGTCTGCCTTTGACGAACCCCCCTTGGGAGCTGGATATTAGTTTGTCAAGCAGGGGTTTGATTCTATTTGCAATGATTTTGGACAAGATTTTGTAGGAGGCGTTACATAAAGAGATGGGCCTAAACCTACCGAAAGTTTCTGGGTTAGCCTCTTTTGGGATTAAAGCAAGAAAGGTGGAGTTGATGCCTCCCCCAACCTTGGCTTTTCCAAAAAAACCTTGTATCATTTTCAGCAGATCTGTTTTGATGATGTCCCAGCAGACTTTGTAGAAATGTATTGTAAATCTGTCTGGCCCAGGAGCTTTATCTGATTCCATTGCCCATATGACCTTGATGATTTCTTCTTCAGATAAGGGTTTCAGTAAAGCCTGATTGTCCTCATGGGTGATGAGGTGGGGGATATAGGAGAGGAGATCTTCAGTGTCTTCTATGCTGCCTTCATTCCCTGGACCATAGAGGTTTTTGAAATGGTTTTCAGCTGTTGTTTTAATTTGATCGAATTTGTTGCAGATCTGTCCTTCTTCATTCTTGATCTCGGTGATGTGGTTTCGAGATAGGTGGGCTTTATACTGACGATGGAAGAACAAGGTGTTTCGATCTCCTGCCTTGAGCCATAGACTGTGAGATTTGAGCCTCCAATACTCTTCGTCCCTTCTGAATGCTTGATGGGTATTTCTTTGATAAGCTGCCTCTTTGTTTAATATTTCAGGGGTAATGTGGAGACCTTCCATTCCAATTTGCAAAGTTTCCAGCTGCTGGACTTCATCTTTTCTCTGCTGAGAAGAGGGATTGGGGAGTTTCCTTAGCCACTCTTTTAAGGCTTTTTTGGTGGCTTTTAATTTTTTCTCCCACACATAGCTTGGGGATCCGTTGATGGGGATATCCCAAGCCGATTGGATAGTGTCCAGAAATCCTGCCTTTTCAATCCAGAGGGGACTGAACTTGAAGGGAATTGGACCGAGGTCTTCCTCAGGGGCCATAATGAGTTGAATTGGCTTATGGTCCGAGGAAAGTTTTGGGAGAATTTTTGTTGAGATAAGGAGGTTTTCCAGCAGCAGGGAGCTTTGGATTAGAAATCTATCCAACCAGGCAGCAATGTGATCAAGCCCCATTCTGTTATTGGTCCAAGTATATTTGCCTCTCATCGGGGCAAAATCTAGCAGGTCCCTTTGCTGCATTAATTCCTCTACCAAAGGCAACAGCTGATCTCTGCTACTGTTTCCCCCCCTTTTCTCCTTTGGCTTCATGACTAAGTTGAGATCTCCTCCCAAGATGATGTTGTTTAGGGAGTGGAGATCTAAGAAATCAGAGAGAGTGTTCCAGCATTCTCTTTTTTCAGCATAAATGACAGGAACATAGAGATTTAATAAGGCTATAGTTAACTTACTTTCAAGATGCTTGAGCTCAGTGAAGATCCAGTGTTGGGTCTCGTGGGAGTTCAACAGATGGTACTGGTCTTCAGACCAGAGAGTTGCAACGCCTCCCGAAGTTCCCCTTGAGCTGACTGTTATGCCTTCGTTCTTCTTCCAATTAGACTTATTGATGGCCATAAGGGCTTGCCCTTCAATTTTGGTCTCTTGGAGCAAGAGGATATCTGAGGGCTCTATTTTCATCAGATCTTTGACCGCTTCGATTTTTGGTTGGGTCCCCAGGCCTCTGCAGTTCCAAGAGACTATACGCATTATTTACCTGGCGAGGGATTTGGGATTCCTCCCTTGGTGGATCTTCCTCTTGTATTTCTACCGATAGTCATCTCTATTGTGGACTGGCTGCCTTGCATTTTTAGGCGTTCTGCCTCCTCCTCCCTGACTAATTTGTGGGTCTTCCTACCTGCTTTCTTCGAGGCTCTCTCATAGGTCTCATCCTCTAAGGAGTCTGAGGGCTCTGGCACTTTTTTCTTCTTTGTTATATCTGCATACGACGGCATGGAAGGGCTGCCCTGAGGAGAACCAGACGAGGCAGCTCCGCCTCCGTCTTTATTTGCATGTGGATCTTTGACCTGTGCTGGAGTAGTCAGATCAGTTTCTGGGGGATCTGGTGGAGAGGTTCCTTTGGGGATTGGGATCTCGTCCAGATCCTGAGGGATTCTATTATCTTTTCTAGGTTCTTCTTGGTTATTCCCCTTTGTGGATCCTTTCCCGGCTGCTTTTGCATGGCCAGTTTTCTGGACTGAGATCCATTGATCTCCCTTGGGAATGTGGCTCTGCTCTTCAGCTTTTTCTTGCAGTATTTTGCAAAGTGTCCATAGCCATGGCAGTGTCTGCATTTAAAGGGGATCTGCTCGTAATCCAGCTCTTGAATATGGGACCATCCAGCAACTGTGAGTTTTATTGCTTCAAGTAATCCTTCTTCCAGATCTACTTCCACGCATATTCGGGCACAAGAGTACTGATCTTTCCTTACGGCCTGATATATGTATTTTCCAAGGGAGTTGCCGATGATTTGGAGAGATTTATGGCTCTAGAAATGCAGGGGAAGATGGCGGAGCCGCACCCACACTGGAACCGCAGTAGGAACATCCTGGGTCGGATCAAAATCTGGAAACCATTTATTTAAATATAAACCCTGCGGCCCCATGAAATAGGGCCCGTTCCTGAAGATGAGACTCCGGTCTTCTGCAGATTCAAACACGAATACAAAGAAACCTTTACCTACAAAATACGATTTGATTCCTTCCTTGATCAGAGGGGACCAGCTTCTCTTGATCCAGTCTTCAACTGATTTGGGCGATGGCCAGAGGCCGGTAAACTGCCCAATGAGCCCTTTATCGGCTAGATTCAATGCTGAGTGACATGTTTCTTCCTCAGGGAGGGCCACCGTGGGAATGCAGTCTTTTTTCTTAACAAATTTCTGTTGTTGTGCAGAGGGGGGACGTTTGCTGCATGCATCTACCATTTTTTGAAAATCGAGGACTTCTGGAGGGAGAGGGGGGGTTCCGAACCCCCATCGCTGGGCATGGCTGCCAAGAGGGCCGCAGCTGCTCTGTAGCAGGCGTGCGCAGCGCTGGCACGGCGCAGAAGCTCTGGGGAGCTAGGTCACGCAGCGCAGCAATGTGTCATCAATTGCATTTTTTCAAAATGATCTGACCTATTGACCGAGGTGAAGAGGAGTAATTAAACAGAGAACTGTTCTCAATTGAATAATTTTGAGGCGAGCTTTTGCAGTGCATTAAATTTCCCTCCTCGTGCCATGGGTTTTTCTAATGATGATCATAGAAATGAATTTGAGATTTCATATTGTTCTGTCGAAAAGGCTCTTCATGATTATCACCACATTGATAAGGAAGGAATTTGTGGGTATATAGACCAACATCATGCTGCAATGATGTTCAATTTTGTTGCAAAATTTCAAGTAAACACACCAAAGAATAAAAAAGAATCCAATTAACATGCCAATGAAACCACATTATTGTGCGTAGACTTTGGAGGTGAATTTTTACATTCAATAGGAGTTCATCAAGAAGTTTAATAAACCATATATGCAAAACATCTCCTAGTAAAGAAAAATTGCAGTGGTTAGGTTCCCATTAATTGCAGTGAATGGTTGTTCCTTTCTATGGATGTCGATAGTTTGGAGATGTCTACATGATCAAAGTACGAAATGAAAGCATCATGTTGGACCAGAGGTAGGTTTGCTAATGAGGAGGCTTTTCAATTCATAATGAATCAAATGTTGCAAAGAACATATTGGTGAAGACCTCAACTAATCGAGAATAAGACAAGTAGTCGTTACAGTGGGGGTGATGTAGTATGTAACTCCTATTTGTCATGTGTGTGATATAATTTGTATTGTTAGGAATATTGGTCATTTTTAGGTAGAGTTGGTTCTCTACGAGAAGTATGTTTTTTATAGGATTTGGTTGGACCTAGTTGGATTTGAGATATTCTCTCCAACTAGAAGCATTTGTTGTCGCTGTGAAAAATACCCTCCAAAATTTTTCCTACACTTGAATTTTGGAGCCTACTATGGATCTTGGGATTGGTCGTTATGTAGGTGCTTTTTGGTCAGTTGATGCTTTGTTAAGTCTTTGAGCTCCATTCTTGAATTGTAAGTTTCAAAGTCACATGCTCAGTCTGCAATGAGTTCATGAGCACATTCCTTTACGCAAGCTTGAACAAGCCTAGCACAGTCCATAAAGATAGTTCCTGTGCAATGTTCCATCCATGTGGACAACTAGTGCACACTGACATTGACAATCTCTCACTTCTAGTTGTGTTTGTACTTCTATTTTGGTGAGTTTTGAAAATTGTCTCTTTTTATGCACCTTTGCCTTCATGAGTGTTAATTTCATGCTTTCGAATATCACGTTTGCTTGCTCTCACTTTAATTAGTGTAGTATTCATGTTATATTTTCTTTGGCATGTGTCACTTTCACCGCCGTTCACATATCACAAGTGTTGTTCGCACTTTAGCAAACGTCATTTTTTCGCATGAGAAGTGTCGTTTATTGTGTAAAGTGGAGTTTTGGTTTGTTTCAAGGTGTAATATTTGTGATAATGAGTTTTTCTTATCATGAAAATATGTATCACACTCATTTCCAAAGTTTCAAGCATTATCGCACAAGTGTCGTCACTATTGTCGCAAAATGTACCTTTTGTGTCACACTTGGTGTATTTCATCACAAGGTTGTCACATTAAGGAAAAGCATGTTGTCCATGCGTTTTGAGTGTTACTTGTCATGTTTTCAAGTAATCTAAGTGTGTGATCATGTTGAAGTCTTTCTTTGGTTTAACTTTTCCTCATTGACCTGACACTTAGTCAAAAATGGGAAAACTCCCCAATCAGGCCACTCAACCTCATTCAATCCTCCTGAAATATGCATTGTGCAGTCTCAGCCCTCAAGCAGAAGCCTTGTCTCTTGGAACTATGCAATGTGCAATTTCTGCCTTCCAGAACTGCGCACTACGCAATCTTAGTGCTCAAGCCCAACCCCTGAGCTCTAGAACTACGTAGTCCTTGTCTCCAACCCAGCCTTAACTACATATTGCACAGTCTCAAGCCTCAAGCCTCAACCTTGAGCCCCTGAGCTACGAAATTATGCATTCAGATGGCCTCTTCTACCTCCCATAACTACGCAGTAGGAAAAATCAGTGCTCAAGCCCTTAGCCTGGCTCTTTTGGTCCCTCAACTGCGCAGTCACACAACCCTGGCCTTCCAAAACTGTGCATTGTGGAGTCTCAAGCCTCAAGCCTCAACCTTGAGCTCTTGACATGTGAAAATTTTCAGTCCCTTAGCTTATGTCCCTCCAGAATTGCACACTCGGAAACCTAAAGGCTCAAGCCCCGACATTGAGCTCTTGATTCCCTCAACTATGAAGTCCCTCTTCCCAGGCCCCCAAAACTGCATATTGTGCAATCTCAAGCCTCAGTCTCGGACCTTGATCTCTGGAAATGTGAAATCTCTAACTCAGTCACTCAACCAGTCACTAGTTCCAGCCCTAACAAGTAATTTCATGAAGCATGTTACATTAGGGGTTTATCGTACTAATGTTTTCTTGTCATGAGTGGATTGTAGTCGCAAGTATTCTTTCATGTTATGACACGATGATGATGAATGATATTGAGAAGGAGACCATGCTAAGAGACACCACTAGAACTAAAGAAATCGGATGATCATCAGGCGAGAAGAAGAAGGAACACAAGATTACAGAAAAAGTCAGAAGATCAAGACCACATTGAAGACTCCTCGTCGTCAAGTCATGGGGAGGAGAAAGAAAATACCATGTTCTATCTGTCAAGAAGACACAAAGAAACCAGCAACAAAGAGTGACTTGACATTGCTACGTCATTATGTAGTCCATGTCATTAGTGTCATTTCATGTTGTGTCATGAGTAATCATGTGCCACATCATTTTGTGGATTATTTAAATTCTATAATGGATAAATATAATGTAAATTGGAAGTCCAAGGCTCATACATGTAATGTGGAAATTCATGTAGGAAGTCAAAAAGTCATAGAGAAGTCGAATTGTCATGAGGGTAGTCGAAGATTCACAAGGGAGGTCAAGGATCACTCCACTTGTTATATATACACCCTCATTGTACAAGAAATGGACTTTTCACCTTGGCTTCTCCCATAAGGCATTAAAGAGATAGATTCACTACTTTTGGGGAGCAAGTCGTGGCTCCAATGCTCCACTATTGGAGCTAGTGATGTTCATTGTATACATTTATCTTGGGAATTTTACTTAATACTTGAAGATCGATGAATAGCACGTTTTCATGCATTGGTTGTAAATATTTGTAAGATTATTCTCTAAATGTTTATGATTCATGTTTGCTTTCACCTGTACTAAATTATTTGAAATATTTCAATTATTTTAGTGCTTATCATATTTAGAATGTGTTGTAATGGTTGTAACAATCATCGCATCTATGTGGACTATTCTTCTTGATGTTAGGCGATTTTGTCTTGCTTGTGTGTGCCTATGCTAGGGTGGTACTATTTCCTCTCTCTTAGAGTATCACTTTTCCTCCCTCTGCAGTAGAAGAACCTTGATACACCTGCAATTGAACGTTCACCAGGCACACTTGCTTGCTTTTACAAAGGCACATATGCACTTCTCTCTCTTGCTGACAGTTAAAGCCAAGGAAAACCTATAAGAATATATGGAAATTGGGTCGATATTGTGGAAGGGGCTCATATTCCAAATGGTGTGAGGTATAACTGGGACTTCACATCGGGGAGGCCCCCTTAGTTGACAAATTTCCAGCACTCGTCAACAAAATTTCACTAGGAGGCCTTGAACCAGGTTGTGCCCGTTGAGTCTGATTTGAATCTCTTATCCAAAATGGTTCTTTCCCAAATCATAATCTCGGGATTTTTTTCTAAATATCTTGATCTTACCATCCCTGTGGAAGTTTTTCATGACCTGTCTCACTGTTAATTTTGATGGCAAGGGTGAAATAAATCCTCCGAGACATATGTTTAATTTTGTCTATTTTTTCCTTTCTAATGGAATACATTGTAAGAATGTCATGGCTAGATTGTTCACCCTCACATTTCAAGGTTGGGTTAAGAAATGGTGTCATACATTACCTATTGCTTCTATCCATTCATTTGAGCAACTTGGGAAGGAGCTTCATAAATCATTTGATAGGTATGATTACTGAGATGTTCTTAAAAGAATTAATCAAATAATAATGAATCCTAATGAATCAATTGAAGATTTCTTTGATCGATTCCTTCACCTTTGTTGTGAATTTCTTGGAGAAGACACAAATTGGGATTTATTTAAACAAAAATTTAAGCGTTTGGTTCATATCTCTTTGCACGGTGAATCTGAACCTCCTGATGTTTCTACTTTCCCAACTCTTGTAAATCATGAGACACCTCTAATTTGATAGTAAGAACCAACTATTCCTCTTGTTCCTTGTCCTCCTCCTTTTCTGATACCAATTAGGGTGCCTCCTTGTGATGATAATAAAGTTGGGAAATTTTTGAATCAAATTCCTAATCCATCTTATCATCCTCCTTCTACTTTTCATGATTCAAATCCAATGGAGGAAACCCCGGAATGGTTCATGAAGCCTAGGTTGAAGACTAATCCTTTCATTCCTCAAGATTACATTGGTGATCTTAACCTTAATATTGAATCTGGTTCCATTGAAAGTGTTACTTCTTCAAGGGACATGTCATCCTCTATCATCTGCATATCATGACTCTTTGTACCATGATTTGCTTGATCAATCTATTCCACCAACTAGCTCTTCACACTCTTTTGATTTTCCAATTGTTGGTTCAAATTCTGATCAGGTACAAGGCAGTCACATCACACGGATAGAGGAGTAGGAAAACGAAGATATGTTTTACCTCTCTTGCTTCTTCCAAAGTTCCTCATGTCAAGATGATGTTATTACATTTTTGGATGATTATCAATCTGTTGATATCGGTGGCGAATCAAATGAAATCAATTCGTTTAGATATTTATTCTTGGGAAACAATCATTATGATGATGATGACTTTATTTTTTTCTACGATGATGAATCTTGATGCAGCCGAAACTGCAGTTTAACATATAATTGTGGACCTGTGGGTTATGGGCCCACATAAACCCCTCATATATGCGCAAATTACAATATCCGAGCTAAATAAGCATACATACGTGAAGCAACCAACAACACTCTTTATAACAGAACGCGCATAACCCAAATCACGTTACATACACACGGACTTCCTGCTAGAGGGTCCCACCATACCTTGAACCAATCACAGCACATCGCAATCGCTCATGCGCAAACTTAACTCTTTTCCAATAATGCTAAGCCATAAATCTTGCGAAGTGCGCTATTGTGCAAAGACAACATGTGGCTCCCCCTTGTCGCATCGCATCCTTCCATCCTTACCGCATCGCACCGCAAACAACTTACCTTGCGAACTCTTAACGGTATTTGCTATAATTTGCGAAGTGCGAAATCGAGACTTGTCGTCCTCCGTTGATCTATTCCCCTTTTAGATCTGCAATTTAATCGTGATCGTTCGCTCGTTCTTTACTCCTTTGTTGTCCTTCCCAAGCTTCCTCCTGTCTTTAAACACATTGATCTCTCCTGAGCTTCTTCTCCACCTCCTCATCCCTCGATCTATGCCATAGATTTGTCTATGCGAAGTTCATAGGAACTTCCTCCTCTCGCTCAATCGGTCTATTCATTGACAAAAATAACACGCATATTTAATAATCACAAGGCTACAAACAAAATCCAGATTAACCTTCATGTTGTGCAATTAAATGCAATACTCAATTTCGACAGGGAAATAAACAATAGGGTTAAAACAGAGAGCCCGATCAAAATACAAAACACTTGGAATTTAATTTAGAAATGAATACACAGAGTCAAGCCCTTGGATGGTTGGTTTTTTCATTTGTTTCTACTCTTTGTTCACCCCTCTCTCGCACCTATTCCACACATATTTCCCTCTTGTTCTCTCTTTCTCTTTATGAATGGCAGAACCCCACAATGGTTGGTTTGGTTTGGTTTTATGCCTTTCCCAAAATCCCCATATGGTTGAGAAACTGTCATTTAGTTTCAGAACAGTTTATTCAACTAACTACTTAACTAATCCTAATTTAACTATTCTTTTAACCTGCAAATTACAATGGTTGTGTTAGCCCAAATTAACTTAAACAAAATACTTAAAAAAAAAAAAAGTCTTCAAATTCTTTGGACTGCTAATCCTCTTCCCAAGCCACAACATGTGACCAGCTTGTCATGTTGCTAGCTCTACCTTAATTCTCCTACATCGGACTCCCAAGGTAGGAAAATTATGACCTCCCGGTCATATCCATCCAATGTCCACGCACCTGGTTTCCAAACTTTATATGACAATTCTCCACTGCCTTCATTTTCATCACATTTCAGTTCTGGTCTCGACTTACCAGGCTTCCATACTTTATGTTGCAATCTTCTATTGCATTCACTTATCACTCCCTCTTCAATCAATGAATTGAAACAATTCATATTTTTCTTCTGCTTGCTACACATTCTCCTAGAATGTTTCACCTTAAGCTTCCATAACTCCTCAAGTTCTCCATCAAAATCTAAACATCCACCTTTAAATTTTTTACTGCTTTCTTCTACCATGTCCTTGAGAGCATCTCCTTCAGAAATATCCATTTTTGGTTCCTAAACTTCAAGTTTACTTCCAATAAGTAACTTAAGTTCTTTAACCACAGTATAATATTCATTATTCCTTTCTTTTTTACTAGCAAACATATTATGAATTCGAAAACTGGTATCCACTCTTATCTCAGCAACACTGTATTTCTTGAGATCAACCACCTTCTTTGCTGCATTTATAATTTCCAGTTTTAAATCATACTTCACAGCTCCATTTTCTTCACTGTCCCTCAAGACAATTTTCTGTTCAACAGCACCATACTGCAGCAACAGAATTCCATCTTTATTATGAGACGTCCAAGCCTCATTTCTCTCCATTTCAAATTTATCTTTAAAACCAATTTCTTGCTTTGAATTTACTTCATATTTCCCTATATCTACACACAAATTGTTATCAGAATTACATTAAGTTTCCAGCACTTCTACCCTGCTTTGTTTTCTTGTAAATTTAAGGTTTATGGCAGCCTTCTCTTCAGATTTTCCATTGATGACAACTCCCTCCTTATTATTCAGCCCTAATTTTACAGTCTGAATACTCATTCTCTATTTTTCTAGCCTCTCTTCCAAAAGATTTACCTCGCACCACAAACCTACCATCTCATTTGGAATTTCTGCTACAAGTTATGTACAATCTTCACCATCTTCTTCCTCTCTATCAATTATCAACCAGATTTCCTTATCTTGGTTGTTTTCAAGTTTAACATCCTTTAGTAACTGATGATCATCTATAGCAACACTCAATAGTTGCTCTTATTTGACATAACCCTGCAATAATTGTCCAATATTTACAAGATATTTCATAGCAATATTCAACAATTTCTCTTCCTCCTTCGTCATAAGGTTATATGAACCTTCTTCCATCTCTTGAAAAGACAGAATTCGGCTTCCCTCTTCTTTTGTGACAACATGAGATAGTTTTCCTACTTCAGTATTTCCTGCATTCACACACAAAACATTAGTTTTAAAATCATGGGATTCTAAGATCTCTCTGGATGGTCTCACTATCAATTCTTTTAGCTGACTTTCATTGTCAACATACTCCATCAAATTCTTCTTAAATTCCATATCCACTTCACTAGTGTTTCCCAGAAAACTGTCTGTGTCATATTCACATGGGCAGACTTCTTTCTGCTCCATCAATCCCTGCTCAAATTCTACTTTCTTGAGCTCTCTATCCTTCCTCAAAACTATTGAATGTAGTCGTTGTTTCTGCTGCAATGCAGACCATTTCATCACCCAACCATAATATTCATCTCCATTACTCTCTTGAATCAACTCCTCTATTTTACTAAACCTTTCTTTGAATTTAGTAGACTCTTTGTCACATTCCTTTTCACCTATCTTCTAAATGTCCTTCAGTTGAACATCTTTCTTCTTCTGATTGTAGTCCTTTTCTATATTTCTCTTATGACTATGAACAAGCATTGTCCTTCCTAACTTTTTGACAGTATCAAGAGACTGTCTTTCATTTCCCATGCCTGAGAAATCTACTTGGCTGCGGTCTATCACCTTCTCCCTTGTCTGTGTGACAGTTTCCAATGACTGTCTACCATAATCGGAGTTTATACAACCTACAAACGTACAATAATTATTTGTTTCAAAACCATAAGGATACATAGCCTCTCTTGTTGTCTCAAACATCAGTTAGTTCTCATCCTTCCAAGGATCCATGAAACCGTCAGCTGGTCTCATGTCTTCATCCTCATTACTACTATCACCAAGAATGGACCCTTGGTCAGGTTCACATAAGTAAATCTCTTCCTTAGCACACATCTTATGTTGCAACTCAATTCTTCTGAGTTCTTATTCTATATGTAAACATGTTTCATGTCTCAGCCTGCTCTGTAACTTACTCCACTTGAATCTTTTCTTTTGAAGAACCCAACCATACCTTTGGTGTTCCATATTCCCCTCTATGAATTCTCTTAACACTTCTAGCTGCACTTTTATCTCAGCTAATTCTCTATCGATTTTATACTTACTTGATCTTTCATAATATCCCTTAGAACCTTTACTATGACTATTAGTCTCCATAGTCTTCTCTCCTTCATGAACTCCTCTTTGTTCCTCATGGACTATATACAATCCATATCTACAAGCTGACTCCATCAACCTGTCTGTAGATACCACACCAAGCTTTTCCATGCTTAGTCTTTTACTGGCATCTCTGTTGACTTCTTTCTTTTGATTGTGACTCCTCCTTGAACCTTTTAGATAACCATTAGTGGTCATCTCTTCCTCTTCCCTCTATGGAATCATCCTGATCCACCTTGTGAGATGCAACAAACCTCTTTTATCTTTAAAACAAGTATAGTACTTGTCCTGAGTCCCAAGTCATCTCTTGGTGACACTTCTTCTTCTTGGCTCTTTAAATAGAACCATTCCTTGAGCACTCTTGCTCCTCGGCTTTCAAAGCTGCTAGGCTGCTGATTTTCAACTACTCACCTTCCTTGGAGAACTACAGTTAGTCTCCCTTCTCTAGCAATGCATTCTGTTGTCTAGGTTCATTCACAATCTTCTTTCACTCTATTTTATCCTTCGAGGATTTCTTCATATTCTCTACACTCAATATCTCTTCCAACCTTCAGTTTAAGAGATTCACTGTCATCTACTCAGATTCTCTTACTTCCACCTGCATGCAGTTAATCTCTTCACACAATAGTCGAAAACTCTCAAAACTCTTGACTCTTAGCCATTTAAGCTTCAATACATATCACTACTGCAATTTTTTTGTCACTGTTCTTCAGACCAAGAATACCTATTTTGCATATTAGTTCTTCAACAAACCTGTCCTACCTCTCCTCCCAAGGTATAATATCCTCCATGCACTCTAAAATTTATACACTTTAATGCACTAATCCTACAATCAACCAATTATCATATAACAAATTCAAAAACTTTCAAAACACATTACCTATAATCATTCCCCCAATCTTGTAATGCTGGAATTTCTGTACCTTTCTTTCCAAGGATTCCTGGTGAGCTACTCCCTCAGCCTCTGCAGTAAGCAATTTTCTTCACCTTGCTATTATACCTCACCAAAACTTCCCAAAGAGCATCAACCTGCTCTGATACCAATTGATGCAGCCGAAACTGCAGTTTAACATATAATTGTGGACCTGTGGGTTATGGGCCCACATAAACCCCTCATATATGCAGCGGATTACAATATCCAACCTAAATAAACATACATACGTGAAGCAATCAATAGCGCTCTTTATAACAGAACACACATAACCCAAATCACATTACATACACACGAACTTCCTGCTGGAGGGTCCCACCATATCTTGAACCAATCACAGCACATCACAATCGCTCACCTGCGAAATTAACTCTTTGCCAATAATGCTAAGCCATAAATCTTGTGAAGTGTGTTATTGCACAAAGATGACATGTGGCTCCCCCTCGTCGCATCGCATCCTTCCATCCTCACCGCATCGCACTGCAAACAACTTACCTTGCGAACTCTTAACGATATTCGCTATAATTTGCAAAGTGTGAAATCGCGACTTTTCGTCTGTCGTTGATCTATTCCCATTTTAGATCTGCAACTTAATTGTGATCGTTCGCTCATTTTTTACTCCTCCATTTTCCTTCCCGAGCTTCCGCTTCCTCCTATATTTAAACGCGTTGATCTCTCTTGAGCTTCTTCTTCGCCTCGTCATCCCTCAATCTCTGACATAGCTTTGTATATGCAAAGTTCATAGGAACTTCATCCTCTCTCTCAATCGGTCTATTCATTAACAGAAATAACACACATATTTAATAATCCCACGGCTACAAACAAAATACAGATTAACCTCCTGTTGTGCGATTAAATGCAATACTCGGTTTCGACAGGGAAATAAACAAACGGGTTAAAACAGAGAGCACGATCAAAATACAAAGCACTTGGAATTTAATTTAGAAATGAAATACACAGATTCAAGCCCTTGTGTTAACACTGGAAAATCGTACAGCATAAGATGGCATTAATTAATGTCATGCCAAAGGTTTACAGGAGCTGAAAACATTACAGGATCTCAAAGTATTTAAAATCTCTAAGGCTTTGAGAAAATCAAATTTGAACTAGTCTTAAATGTTGGATTTTGTGCTTTATCCTTCGAGAAGAGCACCTTATGCACGCCTTTTTGCCCGATAAGTGTGCATTCCTGGAAATGGAAAAATGTCGCTTTCTGGGACCACACAAAACAAAGGACAGTTTCTCCTTATATGAAGCCGCCTAAGGACAGCCACCAGTGCCTCCTTAGACACTATGTGAATCATACCTCTCCCTTGGGTCACCATCCATAATGTACCAAGGGATGGAAGGAGGATTTGAAACCCCCCTATATAAAGCCACCAAGAGATGAAGAAAGGGTGATCACATTGTTATGCTGGCCAAATTTTCCCAAGCAACACCAGCAGTGTGTGACCCGACGCTGGAGCCAAAGAGGACACATTTGTTGGCCACCCAACAACCTTATTCCACCACAGCAGAGAGAGAGGGAGACTGCATCAGAGGCGGAGCTTTGGAAGGCAACATCCTTGCATCGGTACCTAGAACCATTGTCTAGGGGCCCTTTGGCAAGTGGGTAAAATTTCTTCTCCATTTCAAACGTTTAATAAGAAGAGGCCTAGAGCCGTCGTTTGCATTATTATCGTTTGACTCTCTATATAGCTTCTGTATATTTGTGTTTTAGTTTTAGTTTAATCATAGCATACTTTTGCATACTTTTTCCACTAAATTGTGTGCTTTTGATCTCCCCCACTTTCTGCCTGTTACCAATAGTTTAAAGAGTAGACCACGCTCTTTAAGTTGGTGCGATTTCGTACACCCGTGCGACAAATCCACCACAACACCTTGGATGGCTGGTTTTTACATTTGTTTATGCTCTCTGTTCACCCCTCTCTCGCACCTATTCCACACCTATTTCCCTCTTGTTCTCTCTTTCTCTTTACAGATGGCAGAACCCCACAATGGTCAGTTTGGTTTGGTTTTATGCCTTTCCCAAAATCCCCATATGGTTGAGAAATTGTCATTCAGTTTCAGAACAGTTTATTCAACTAACTACTTAACTAATCCTAATTTAACTATTCTTTTAACCTGCAAATTACAATGGTTGTGTTAGCCCAAATTAACTTAAACAAAATACTTTAAAAAAAAAATCTTCAAATTCTTTGGACTGCTAGTCCTCTTCCCAAGCCATAACATGTGACCAGCTTGTCACATTGATAGCTCTACCTTAATGCTCCTACATCAAATTCCCAAGTGCATTAGTTGATCTTTCGGTTTCTCAAGAATATTTTAATTTAAAAGAGTTAAATTAAGAATCTGATTCAGTCAAAGAAGATCTTCCTATCAAAGCTTCCTCTTCATCTCATAATATCCCTTGTGTTCTACTATTTACAATGAATCAACTTGCGATGATGATACTCCTTGCTCTTCAAGTTATTCATCCGATGAGTTAACTTTCCAATTGGCATAAGGTACTGAGGTTATCCATGATGAAAAAGAAAACAATCAAACCATTGAGTATTCTTTCCATCCCTCGTTATCTCTTGTTTTTCATGAAGACAACTCTTCAAATCATCTTGCTCATGAAATTTCCTTGATTCATACATCTTTGGATTTGTGATCAGAAGAATCTTTTTGCTTGAGTAATCTGGTTGTTGAAGTTGTAAAATGTGATCAAACTAGTTATGTAGATAGTTTTCATCCAGATAATGGTGATCATGTTAACTTAATCGATAGTAGATATCCACATGCAATTTTTTATCTAACTCAATCTATAAAATTTTATTATATGTCTTCTCAAAGTTCCGTAACTTGTCAGGAAGTTGAGGCACTTCAACTCTTATTGATGGTTATGTCAGTTTCTTGCAATCCTGGTGCAATTCTTGAACAATGTCATAATTGGATTTTCTCACAGAAATATTTCATTCGTATTGCTTCGCTACATGCAAACTCGTTCTTAATGGATTTTGGGATTTCTCGTTACAATATTTATATTTCTCGAGATCGGGTTTCTAATCATACTACTGTAGTTAATCCATCTTCATGAAAATATCTTGTATCAAATTCCAGTTTGGAATGTGTACCTCTCATAGAATAATGGAACTATTAAGTTGATAATTTCAAAGATCATCTTTGGCCGAAGGAATCATGTCTATCAAATTCATTTCATAATAGCAGCTCTTGGTTTCTCTTGTAAATGTTATATCATGAATCGTGTTCTTCATTACTCCAGAAATCCTCTTAAGTGTTTGAAAGTGCTTGAGTTATTTTTTGAATCAAGTTCCTCTTTTCCATCCATAACATCCTGACTGGCTTCGTATATTTTCTATACTTGCATTCCTTTTCAATTCTTTCGATGATTAAGATGCTTGTTCAGTTTTTCACCAGTTACAGGAAAATAGTTTTTCATATTTTGCATGCAAGGAATATGGTTATATTATTCAGAGCATTTGCAAAATTGTTCAAACTGATCTATCTTTGTTATATTCTAATCGAGAATCTCATGTCACAAATGGTCCATTTGATCATAATATTAATTTTCATTCATTTTATCATTTTCCCATCAGTATATTTGATGAAAATTGTTTCACATTGATTAATCCTTATAGTTTATCTCACTACTCGGATACTTGTCAAGCAGTTGAGGCGCTTCAACCTTCGTTGATGGTTGTGTCAAGCTCTCACTATCTTGGCAAGCCTTCTAAATACGATCATATTTATTTTCCCTCAAAAGATTCTCATCTTGATTCCATATCATTAATTAAAAATTATTTCCCTCAAGGATTTCAGTATTTTCAAGAGGATTGCTTCGAATTTTATGATCCATTCTATGATTCCTTCAAATCATATTACTTAGCAAGTCCTTTTTCTAATAAAAAATTTCGTTCTATTCTCATGCTTGTTAAATGGGTGGCACAAATGAAGATACATTCACAAGAAACTTTCGAGGTTTTTCGATTTATAATTTTCATCGAAAAGGTAAACTCACAAGTTGGGTAGAAGTAGTGACTATGGCATGCCTTTCTATTGATAGTCAAGACCTTCAATTTGTTGTGAAAATTATTCAAGCTCTTAACTTTATTGTTGCACATCGCTTTATATCACTTTTAATTAATCTTATCTTTGTGATTGTAGTTAAAGAACAACTACGGTGGCTTCATTGTAAATTTCATTGCACTTGACCCTGACCTTCTAGTTGCTTAGGTTAAAAGTAGGTATAGCTACATGTTAGTTTCCCTTACACCTGCACCCTACACTCGATTTTTGTAGTCTTTCTTTTGTTTTCTAGATTTTGTCTCGTGTTTTTTTTTATCTCTTGACTTTGTTTTCTTGTCTCTTATTTTGGTGTTTTTCTTAATAAGACTCTGCATGAAGATGCTCCGTTGGCTCAAAAGGCAATGCGGCAAGACTTGAAAAGGGAAATTGTGATGATGAACAATGCTTGGCTTATCTATTGCCTCTTCTCTATCTTTGATTTACTTATCTTTAAATTCAATGATGTCTGAACGGAAAATATGATTCGTCCTAGAGAGAAAATCCTTTGACCAAAATGTGAAGCCCATATCTTTATTAGGACCCCCATTATTGATGCATCCTTGTATTGAATGGTATAATTTTTGACTTGTCGACTTGACCGAGTAGAGAATGGAAAGGAGAAAAACTTTAAAACGAGCATGCATACTTTAAATCCCTTAAACAAGGAACAACCTCTCTTGCTCTCGATAAGTCGAGATCCCTTTTCTGCCCTAGTAAATAAATAAATCCCTAAGCACAATTCTGTAAATAAAATAAATAAAGGGTGAAATAAAAGACAAGCTTCATGCGTAGAGAGGTGAAGCAAGCAACTTCGTTACGGTACTGTCCAGACCTGCTAGAAGCAAAGCGATGTTTGTGTTTTCTTGACGTGAGACTCCATCGGGGTATTGTTTAAGCTCGTTGGCAACAAAGCAACACTGGGGAATGTGCTTAAAATCTAAATATACTTACTATTATCCTTTATCAAAGTAGTTGATCCTTGACTAGTCTTATATTGATGTGTTTTAAGTTGAGCAAAGAATAGAAGGGACTATATTTTTAACCGGGATAAGTGGGAAACTAGGGATAATATATATGGCAAACCAATACTTTCTGAAGGATTGAGACCTTGCATTTAAGGGTAAACGCAAACAGAGAAATTGGGGTTCTATCAATGTGTCACCAAGTGTTGTCGTTGCGACAAACACTTGAATTTTGGAGCCTACTTTGGATCTTGTGATCGGTCGTTTAGTAGTCACTTCTTGCTCAGTTGATGCTTTGTTAAGTCTTTGAGCTCCATTCTTGAATTGTAAGTGTCGAAGTCACCTGCTCACACATGCTTAGTCCGCAACAACTTCATGAGCGCATTCCTTCACGCAAGCTTGAACAGGCCTAGCACAGTCCATCAAGACAGTGTTTGTTCAATGTTCATTCCATTTTGATAGTCAATGTGCACTGACATTGACAGTCTCTCACTTCTAGCTGCGTTTGTACTTCTATTTCAATGAGTTTTGAAAATTGTCGCTTTTGTGCACCTTTGCTTTTGCGAGTGTCGTTTTCATTCTTTTGATTGTTTCTTTTGCTTGATTTGACTTTAATTATTTTTGTTTTCAACTTATATTTTCTCTGGCATGTGTCACTGTCACCGTCGTTTGCATATCACAAGTGACATTCGCACTTTAGAAAATGTCATATTTTCGTATGAGAAGTGTCATTTATCATGTAAAGTGGAGTTTTGGTTTGTTTTAAGGGGTAATCTTTGTGATAATGAGTTTTTCTTATCATGCACATATGTATCACACTCATTTCCAAATTTTCAAGCACTGTTGCACAAGTGTATTCATTTTCATCGCAAAGTGTACATTTTGTGCCGCGCTTAGTGTAGGTCGTCGCATTGAGGAAAAGCTTGTTGTTGATGTGTTCTAAGTGTTCCTTGTTGTGTCATCAAGTAATCTAAGTGTGTGATAATGTTGAATTCTTGCTTTGGTTTAAATTTTTGTTATGAAACCAACTCCAAAAATAGAAGAAAGGAGAGATAAATGCCTTAGAAATAAGCCACTTTGAGGGGGAAACCTCCTTTACATTACATAAAATGAACAATTATTGATGATACAAATGACAAAACCTACTTCTATATATAGGATTCCATGCTAGGACCTAACAATAATAATGTAAGGGCACAATAATAACAATAATGTGGTTACAGAGGTACAACAATAAAAATAAGGGGGCTAAACTAACAACAATAAGGGACTGCACTAGTAATATAGGGACCTAACATTCCCCTCTCCTTAAAAAAGGTATTTTCCTCAACGCTTGAGTAGCTCCGGATGCTTCTGTATAAAATGCTCATCCTCCCATGTATAATCTTCAATGGGTAAGTTATTCCACTTGATGAGATACTCTAAAATTGATCGATTTCATAGCTGTCAAGTTCTTATTTCCATGAATTCTTCAGGTTCCAATATGATTTTTCCTTCCTCATCGAGTTCTGGAAATATTGTTTGAACTGGAATTTTGTCACCTATAACCTTCTTTAACCATGAAACATGGAAAACCGAATGCACTCACGAAGAAGTAGGAAGCTCCAATTTGTATGCCATAGTACCAATATTTTGCAACACCTTGTAAGGACCATAGTACTTTGGCGATAATTTATTATCCTTCTTAGCTTGCTTGAGGGACATTTTTTTGTATGGTTGTAGCCGTAAAAATATCCAGTCTCCTACAACAAAAGTTCTCTTGTTGTGATGTTGATCTGCCTATTGTTTCATTCAATTTCATGCCAAATTTAGGTTATCCTTTAAGAGTTGGAGAAATTGGACTATTCAGTACATATTCCCCCATGGTTAGCTTGATATTATGGCATTTTCCAGAGAAATTTATGGTTCCTCCATTTGCAACCATCACTTGACATTCTAGTGCTGGGTATAGGAAACAATTCAATTCCTTGACTACCTTACAATGAATAAAATTATGTGTACTACCTGAATAAATCAACACTATTACCTTTTTCTTCTTCATGTGTCCTTCTATCTTGAGAGTTTGAGGAGTGGTAATTCCTGCCAATGCATTACACAATATGGTCGGACTCATTTCTTCTTCTTCTAGGGTTGGTTCCTAGTGTATATACTATTCTTTTGAAGTTTGTTGTTCTTTTCTCCCTTCTCTTCACAATCTATGTAAAATAATCTCTTCTCAACACACTTACAACCTTTAGTGTATTTGCTATCACAACTATAGCAAAGACCTTTTGCTCTTTTTTCTTCCAATTGTTGTGGTGTCAACCTTGTAGGTTGTGGAAGTCTAGGAGAAGAAACACTTCCATTTTTATAGATGTGAGTGGTAGGCTTCCTTGTCGCCATCATTTTACATTCACTTGTGTTTGAGATTTATCAATTGGCTAAAGAAGGTGTTTCTCTTTGTATCCTCATAATGTGCTATCATTTCCTCCGTAAAAATTGACCAAGTGACAATTTTTTTACGGGAGCAAAGCCATCAATACCATACAAATGTATTGTGTTCTAAATATAAAGTTGAAATGCGCACCTTTTGTGTGTTTTGCACATTATTGAGATCAAAATATTGCTCCATCTGTAGTTATGGGATCCTTGCCATCAAACTTCCTCATATCGATCTTTGAAATATAGTGGGTCTTCAATCCAACATTAGAGTTTATGAAATCACGATTAATATTTATTTTGTTCTCATCATGAGTTTCCTCTACTATATTTTTCGCCATTAGGAAACAATTCATGTATCAACTTTGTCAAACCTTCCATGACTGATTTTAGATCATTCTTCATGTCTTCCATGTTGTATTTCATTTTTTCTTCTATACCATCCATCTTAGCTTCCATGTCTTCCATGTAATTCTTAAAACCATCCATATTATCTTCCACGTCTTTCTTTAAACCATCCATATTAGCTTCCATGCCCTTCTTCAAACCGTCCATCTTAGCTTCCACATCTTTCTTCAAAACTTCCATTTCATTTTTCGTTGCTCTTTGCGAGAGCGAAATTTGGTGCACTTGCTCTTGTAATTTTGATATATCATGTTTCACTTCTTCATCTTCATGAGTCATAGTATAGTATTTTGAGGGCTTAATGGGTGTTGAATTATTTTTAGGGGGAATTTTATAACCAAATACTGATACCTATGCTTCAATATTCCCTTGGAATCACTTCAAACTGATTTTTCCAACAAGAATTATGCAATTTGAAAAAAAAAATATACACATTTTTCTTTCTTTTGAGGAGCTCGATATTAAAACTGAATTATCTTTATGATTTCAGATCTTCAACATCTGAAATTCGGTCTTGTAGTAGCCCTTTGAATATTATTTCGAATGCCACAAGTCTGACCTGATTTGGATTCTTCGAGGCAAAGTTATGCCTAATATCCAACAATGACCTAATTATGGACTGGTTCAGTAGAGTGAACTTATACAGCGTGCCATGTTTCACTGTTTCCTCCTTTAGCTCTAAAATTGATAAACAGGAAACTACAGTCTATGTACTTGCGACCACTTTTTATAGAATTCCAATCTGATGCTCGGAGAGAAATTTATGATGATTTTCCCAAGGTCACCTCGTTTAGTTGAAATTTGGGAGCCTGAAAAAACCCTAACTTCCACAGATCATATATCCAAAAAATTGTGAACCAAGATCTGAAATTTTTACAAGAATTTCCTTAGGAGTTCGACTTCATGTGATAAAAATTTCAGCTTTTGAACCTTCGTAGAAAAAAATTTATAGCGAAAATTCCACGATGACCTATTTGGAGCAGCGAAACCCTAGAATCTAAAGCTCTGATACCAAATGTTATGAAACCAACTCCAAAAATAGAAGAAAAGAGAGATAAACGCATTAGAAATAAGTCACTTCGAGGGGGAAACCTCCTTTACATTAAATAAATGAACAATTCTTGGATGATACAAATGAAAAAACCTCCTTCTATATATAGGAGTCCATGGGGTCACAATATAATCCTAGCTAACCTAACAATAATAATGTAAGGGCACAATAATAACAATATTGGGGTTACAGGGGTACAACAATAACAATAAGGGGGCTAAAATAACAACAATAAGGGACTACACTAGTAATATAGGGACCTAACAATTTTCCTCACTCATCTGACACTTAGTCAAAACAAGGAAAACTCCCCAACCAGGCCACTCAGCCTCATTTAGCCCTCCTGAAATGCGCTCTGCACATGCTCAGCTCTCAAGCAGCATCTTTGTCTCTTGTAACTATGCAATGTGCAATTTATTCCTTCCATAATTGTGCACTGTGCAATAGCAGTGCTCAAGCCTAGCCCTTGAGATCTAGAACTTTGTAGTCCTTGTCTCCAGCCCAACCGTAAGTGTGCATTGCGCAATCTCAGGCCTCAAGCCTCAGCCTTGAGCTCCTAAGTTGCGCAGTCACCTAGCCTCCTCTACCTCCAAGAACTGCGCAGTAGGCAAGCTCAATGCTCAATCCCTTAGCTTGGCTCCTTGGGACCCTCAATTGCGCAGTCACTCAGCCGTAGCCTTCCAAAACTATGCATTGTGCAGTCTCAAGCCTCAAGCCTCAGTCTTCAACTCTTGAACTGCAAAATTGCGCAGTCCCTTGGATTTTGTCCCTCCAGAATTGTGCAATGGGAAACCTCAAGCCCCAACCTTGAGCTCTTGAGTCCCTCACCTACGCAGTCCCTCTTCACAGGCCTCCAAAATCGTGCATTGTGCAATCGCAAGCCTCAGTCCCGGACCTTGATCTCTGGAACTACACAATACATGAGTCAGTCGCTCGACCAATCACCAGTTCCAACCCTGACAAGTAATCTCATGAATCATGTTAGAATGCAAGTTTATCGGATGGATGTCGTCTTGTCATGAGTGGATTGCAATCGCAGGTATTCTTTCATGCTATGACAGGATGATGATGAAGGCGATGGAGAAGGAGACCATGCTAAGAGACACCTATGGAGAAAAAGAAACCAGATGTTCATCAAGCGAGAAGACAATGGAACATAGGATTACAATAGAAGACAGAAGATCAAGACCACATTGAATACTCTTGATCTTCAAGTCATGAGGAGAAAGAAAATACCATGTTCTATCTGTCAAGAAGACAAAGAAACTAGCAACAAAGAGTGACTTGACACTGCCATGTCATCATGTATTCCATGTCATCAGTGTCATGTCATGTTGTTTCATGAGTCATCATGTACCACATCATTTTTTGGATTATTTAAATTATAGAATGGACAAATATAATGTATGTGGAAGTCCAAGAGTCATTCATGTAATGTGAAAAGTCATGTAGGAAGTCAAAAGGTCATAGAGAATTTTAACAGTCATGAGGGTAGTCCAAGAGTCACAAGGGAGGTGAAGGATCACCCCACTTGTTATATATACACCCTCATTGTACAAGAAATGGAGTCAGTACTTTTGGGGAGTCAGTCATGGCTCCAATGTTCCACTATTGGAGCTAGTGATGTTTGTTGTATACATGTATCTTGGGACTTTTACTTAATACTTGAAGCCTAATGGTCAGCAAGTTTTTATGCATGGATTGTGAATATTTGTAAGATTTTTATGTGAATGTTTATGATTCATGTTTTCTTTCACCTATACTAAATTAGTTGAACTATTTCAGTTATTTTAGTGCTTATAGTATTGATAATGTGTTGTAATGGTTGTAACAATCGTCACATCTATGTGGACTATTCTCCTTGATTTTAGAAGATTATTTCTTGCTTGTGTGCGCCTCTACTAGGGTTCTCTTAGAGGCTCACTTTTCCTCCCTTTGCAGTAGAAGAACCTTGATACACCCGCAACCAACCATTCACCAAGCACACTTGCTTGCTTTTTCAAAGGCACATATGCACTTCTCTCTTTTGCTGACAGCTAAAGCCAAAGAAAACCTGTAAGAATATATGGCAAACAGGCCGATATTCCAGATGGGGCTCCTATTCCAAACGGTGTGAGGTATGATTGGGACTTCACATTGAGGAGACCCCCTTGGTTGACGAATTTCCAACACTCATCAACAACATCCTAGATTAATGTGTGGTTGAGATATTTGCTCAACTACATGATTTTGTATTCAAGATAGTCTATCTATCTTGAGGCAACATTTTGTGTACTTATATTTGTACTATTACATTGAATTAATAAAGCCCTAAAAAAAAAAAAAAAATGCAATAATATCTACTCTCCCATTCCAACATCTAACACTTTGTCTTAATATATTGGTTATGAGTTTGAGGTGTTTACATAACACTAATAATGGATGTTACTCAGATGAATGATTCACTTAAATTTGTCATCTAAATCTTTGTTTCAACATATGATTTTGAGGAGTATACTTGGCACTACTATTGGATGTTAACATGACAATTTGCAACATTTTTTTATAGTTGAATCTTATAATTTATTTTAAATTCCTATTTTGAATACATACCCAACTTGCCTAGTATTTCGTTCCATGGTATTTTTAATATTTGAATAATAAAACCAATGTTATATTTGTGAATATTGCAAGTATTTATACATGTGTATATAAAAAAAATTGTTTATATATTATTCTAAAAAATTGAGTTATAAGAATAAAGAGTGAATACTACCATTTTAGTGAATGGCCCCATGCATTTTATTATGAATTAGTTGTTATTATTTTCTATTTATTAGTTATGACGATACCAATTGGCAATTGCTTTTTTGTTTTGAAAGTTACAATTCTTCATTCTTTATAATAAGTAGAAAACATGGTCAATCCTTTAAGTCAAAGGAAGTTCACCTTCCTTTTTGTTATGCATTTGTGTAAAGAGCGTTCACATTGGAATCAATTAATTCTAACAACTCTGCTTTAAAAACAAGTATCCCATATACATAGCAATTGCAAGCTAGATATGGTTTACAAGGCATTGCTTACACCAAAAGCTTTGTCAATTTAGGAATCGATTTTGGGGTGCAAGTCCCCAATTTGATGTGATAGTTTCCTCCCTCACATCATTTATCTTGAGTTGATGTGATAATAATCCCCCTCGCTCTAGTAATAACATTCTCTCAAGTTTTAGGGGAGGCAGGGGCCGAGGGGGCAATCTTTTGACCCAAAGGAATTCTAGAAAGCAAGTTCTCATGGAAATTAAGGATTATGGCCAAAAAATATTGTTAAAACATATGCTATCTATCAAGTTATTATCTTGCTCTCTTCATCCTAACCCTCTCATTTTCTTTGGTAATTCTCTAATTCTCATTTTCCATGTGCAAAAGAGGGCCCACGCCAAGGACCTCCGAATGGAAGTTATCCACTGTCAAATCAGAGCCTTATCTGCATCAACGGAGTGTCATATTTACTTGTTTCACATTCAAAGAAATAACAATAGTTGAGTGGACTCTCAAGAAAATGTGGCCATCCACTTCGGAGAAAAAGGAGCTTTTAGTTTCAATGCCCAACGTGGCATCATTCCAATACCTTAACATGATGAGAACCACACGTGTCACTCATCAAGATCCAACAAAAGGTGGTGGATGGTATTAAGGTTGCACAAGAGGCACATCCCACAACATCACTCCATTCCTTAGCACTCATGACTCCTTACCACTGCCCCATGGTAATTATATCACCCCATCCTATCAAACATAATACAGGTGGGATATCAACCGACGTTGTCCCCTTGCATTATTACATAAACATGCAGGTTGATGACTCCCCATTCAGTGCCTCTTTCACACCAGTTCCAACTCATCTATTTCTCGTGGTTGTTGGACTATAGGCTCCAATTCCCTCTTTGCTTTCACCATTGTCTTAATCACTCCATGTGGATTCAATAGACTATAACAAGCTTAGGCCGATATGGTTCCTTAATTCAGGAAATTCACTCTAAAATCGTGGCACTTACTCAAAAAATTGAGCCTTTGAAAGTTGCATAAGGTGTGAGAAGACTCAACAAATAAATGTTGCTATTATCGCATCTCCATCTGAAGCAGTGTATCAACCTGTTGAAAGCAGTTGTGTTAAAATTGGTAAATGTCGAGATTGTTCCTCTCTCTAGTTCAAACGTTGAAGGCTTTCTTGCACTCTGCATTCCTCAAGTGGTACCTCCCCCTCAGATCCTCCAATCACTTCAGGACCATAGTAGACTCTCAAGGACCCTTTCACATCTACATAGAATCAATCAGCACCCTGACTCTTGGATTTCAAGCAATTCAACTTGGTCTACATTCTTTGGTTTTAATTATATATGATAAGGGGTTGCTTTCTCTATCTTTCATGCTTGTCAAGGTTTATCAACCCGATCTTGGCGTGTTACTTTTATGAATTTTGTCTCTCTCAAAGCTAAAAAAAAATTATCTACATGTCCTCAAGTCTCATTATATCAGTTATAAAATCGCAATCACTCATTTTGGTATGCAAACTTTTACTATGTAACCCTTGTGTGCCTCGGTCATAGTGTTTATAAATAAATAAAGTTCTCCATTGTGTTTAACAAAAAAAAAACAATGTTGTCTCTAGTTTTGTGGGAAATAATTTCAATGTCATGCTTTTATGTGCCAAATTTTCTCTTGTGGCCATTAACTATGTAATGTTATAGGCTATCTTATTACAACAACATATCCCTAATTTGGGATTTCATATTACATTAATACTCTTTTAAAAAAAATTATGTTAACATCAATATAATATGTGTTTCAAACAATCCCACATTCATTATAATTGTGAGATAGAAGAGATGGTTATAAGTTATAACAACACGTCCCTAAATTAGGATTTCATACTACATTAATGCTCTTATAAAATGTTGCGTGTAAACATCATTATTATGGTATCTATTTCAAATAATCCAATATATATAACCGTTGTGAAATCATCATTGTGTTCCACCACTATGAAATCATTGTGTTCCAAATAATCCCATATACATAAGCATGATAAGAACCTAGATCACCACGAATTCAAATTGAACACCTACAACAAAAATTGATAATAACAAATAAAACAATATCTCAATATTGAAATTTCAATAGGTAAATTTAAAAAAAGAAAATAAACAACAACAACGAAGATTTCAACACATAGTACCCTCTCATTTTTTTTGTTTCAGATGTAACCACTTTAATTATCTATAATTACTTTTATAAATACCAATGGCCTTTTTAATTACCTATGACTAACTTTCATAAATACCAATGGCCTCTTTAATTGCCTATGACTACTTTCATAAGTACCCATGACCAAAGTCGAAATTGGGGGATAACATTGAAAATGCTTGTTGCTCCTCGTGATGGACCCTAAAAAATCTGTTCATGTATTAAAATTAATGTAGTATGTGCAAAATGAGAAGATAGACTTAAAAGTTGTAACATAAATCAATTAAGTTTGCTTTAATTGAGAGCTTAGATGCAACTGACTCCAGGATTTTAGGTAAAATTATGTTTGCATCAACTTCTATGACTGAGAAGATAGCCATCACTATTTGGAAATCCACAAAAAATTTGGTGCCAGGCTTCCATTATTGAAAGAAATAGAATACATAAAACTGGACACCACATATTGCAAAAATCAATGCATTCTCTACTCTAAAAGATGCATAAAATTGTCAACATACATAAAAATATAAGCATAGAGTATGAAAAGATAAATGTATAGTTGGAACAAATCCAGTCTTTCCAATATATATAATTTTAATTTTAAGGCCAACTAAAAGACTTTGCCTTTCTTATCCCTTATTTACATTTATTCATGTGATCTTTCATACACAACACAAACTCACATAAGCTAATTTGAGACATGTCCATTACATTCCACCATGAACATATTAAAATTTTCCTTCATGAATGTATGAAGGTCTGTAAAATTTGTCTTTTGAGGTTTCTGCTTCTTGGAGCCTCATCTCCCAAATCAACTTCTTTCCTAGTTCATCAGTAACTAGGTACGTCAATCTTGAGTAGATATTCCTCAACAATGGAATATGGACTCCTTGTTCCAGCCATCAACTTGTCCCATAATGCCTCATAACCCTCAAGTTCTAAAAACTTCTCTAATACCAAAAAATTGATCCACATTTCAGGGGACACATTCGGTTTCTTAGTTCAGAAATGTATACATGTGTGTGCATGTTATCCAAAACACAAATAACATTCGCATTTCCATGAGATTATCTTATAAGCATTCATATAAAACCAATGATAAAAAATTATATTAAAAAAAAAAAAAAACAAGTTTATACAGCTAATATTCCCTCGCCCAGGGTTTTGACTTCTTATCACACAATTCATTTGATTTATTTTCCTTATCCCTACACAAATTTTCTATCTCCAAATTTGAACCCATCGTTTCCTTGGATTAATGATAATATTAAAACAAGAGGATCTTAACTGATTATGATGTTTGCATAACTACAATGCTCATCATTTGTGTCAAACTAATTCACCTTCTTTATCTTCTCTTTGCATCTATCTATTGTCTTGTACTCTTTGTCTATAGGTCGGAAATTTCCACAAGTTTTGTGAAAATTTCAAACTTGAAATCCTATTGCAACAATTGGTATTATTTCTTCTAATTGTTAATTATTTTAACAATTTATCTGCTACGGAAAATATCAAAATAAACACACTGCAACCGTCACAAATAAAACTATAGAAATAAATAGCATTGGAATCTCATAAAATTCTAGCACACACATATAAAATTTGACACCATTATTTTTGGACAAATGTCCCAAAAAAAAAAAAACCAACTTGGGAAAATCGGTGCAGCAGGGAAAATGTGAGTACAATATGGATGCCTGAAACTAGCAATCCACAACAAGAAAAATATGGGAAAATTTATTGAAGGGAATTACCCTTCCTCCACAAGCAATCCCAACACAACCTACCTTCAGAAAACTCGGCCTCCTGAACCCTCTATGTCAGCCTCTACACTGCACTGCACAGTCTCTATGACGTCAAGCCTCCAACTAGTCATGATGAAGTCGTTCTGCCTACCACTACTGAGTAAATTGTCTCTCTGGCACTTTGGAACCTTTGGCCGGCCTCTGGAACTAAGAATGAATTTTTCCTTAGCTAAATCAAACTGCCAATCTGAAGCAACTGCGCAGTCTTCTACGCTGCCTCATTGGGAATAACTCGACCCTCTTGATGTTGCCTCTCTGGATTTGGAAACTTCCTCTAAATTATTGTCCCTACCCCTCACTATCTTTGTTTCCTCACTAAAGCTCGAACTCTCCGGCAACTAATTGTTGCTACTCTGAAAAATCAAATTCTCCAAGTGACTCTAGTGCATTCTCCATCACCACGTCGATCTCCTCTTATAATCCATTGTTGGAGCACCAATGACCAAGATTAAAACTTAATCAATGGCTAGGATCATTTATGGATCGATCTGTGTGAGTTTCTAGACTATTCTCACCTTGATTTAATTAATTTTAATTAATTAGCCATATTCCCTAAGTTTAGACAGGAAATATTTAAAAATCGGCTAATAATATAATCAAGCCATTTCTAGGTGGAATTTATAGAAAAAATTTATAGGTTTTGGAGATCTCATGTATTCTAGCCTCTCCACCAAATTTCATGGCTAGAACACATCCGATGCTACAAAAACTAACACTCCCTCTTAGCGAGGATTGTGTTCTAGTGTTGCACACCCTGTCACAACACCTTGTTGATGTATCATCTCTTGTCACGTTGTTGATGTCTGGTTGCTGCTTCCCACCAATTACTCTGCAACTCTAATGTTGTATTTGTGTTGTTGTTGACCGTGCTATACTACTACCAACACTGCATATACACTGCAATTCTGTTGTTGCTACTATTGCGACATCTACAACTGAAAAACACCCAAAATATTGAATCAATTGTGTTTAGTATGATGCATTTGTCACTCGAGTCTCTGACTGCTACTAGCTACTGCACTATCTACTAAAAACTTTGTGCTGTTGACTCTGCTCTATGCGATTTTCACTGCTGCCAACTCTGCACTGCGCTCCCCAGTATCTAACTACTACTAGTCTCTGCAACTGTCACTTTGGCATCTGACTACATCTATGACACTGATCCATCTTGCTACTGAATATTGTGGGCCCCCGTAGCCAGGTAATGATCCATGAGGTGGACTCCTCAAGGACCCTGCCCAATCTTTGTAGCTCTCTCGGGATACAACTCCAAGTCACCCCACCTCACTCCTGGAGGTATATGGGCAATCATAGTGAAGTCTTCCTCCAACCTGGAGGACAACCTATCTATCTCAGCATGAGATCTCGCCTGGTCCTGCTTCTCCTTTTTATCCTTCTTCCTGATAGGAAATTGGGTATTGTACTGGCCAAACTCACCACACCTAAAACACTTGACCTTAGATAGTTCCTTATTCTTCTTTCTCTGCTCCCCTTGCCCCTGACTAGGACCCTTTAATGCGAGTGCCACATTCTCCTCCTCCTTTACCACCATTTGTCTGTTGCTACTGCTGCCACCAATGGAGCTCTTTAATAGAGCTCGTCTCAACTCCTCCTATTGCAAATCAGCCCACATTTTATCCCACTATGGTAGCCTATCTTTGCCCAATATGCTTTGGACAAAAACTTGCCAATCCTTTAAGATGTTATTGAGCATCAATCGCACTAGCTCTGATGGTTGAGGCACTGCCCCGACAGATGACATCTGGTCTCAGACCCCCTGAATCCTGGTAAGGAAGGGATCTATGCCTTCCCACTTCTGCATCCTGATGCATCTTAGCTTCTCCTCTAGGAACATCTTTCGTTGCTCGGAAGTACCCTAGTGTAATGTGGAGAGAGCATCCCACATCTCTTTGGGCATTCCCTTGGCCGCTATATGTGATACTATATGGTCTCAGATTCCGTCCAGGATCAACCACTTCGCCCGCACCATATCCTTCCTATATTCCTTTAGTTGATCTGCATCCTGGGGAACTGCCACCACATTATCAATGTAGGCTTTCGAGCCATATTCATCTAGAACGAAGGACATTCTGGCCTTCCAGATGACATAGATGGAAGCTCCATCCAACCAATCCTAATCTTTAAGCCCTATAGTGGCCATCTCTGAAATTGTCGAAAACTCCCTCTTTCCATGTGCTCGGTTCTTGCTCTGTTATTCACACTCCCTTCTAGAATGTGTGACACTGCTAACTGCTATTGCCAATCTGCAACTGGAAATTCGAACTTCCAAGACTCGAAGTGAGGAAATTTTCCCTCTATTGTGTGTGATTTTCTCTTCCACCAAGCGCTAGCTTTGCTTTAGTGCATTGCTACAAAACCCTTTGCGTCTAGTCAGAAATATTCCCAACAAAAAAATTGAGTTACTCCCTCTGCCTACTGGAATCACTCAATCTGGAAAGTTGAATTTTTGTCTTTCTGCTCTGAAAAATCGAACTTCCTCGAGCAACTCGGCCTGCCTAGCAATGGATTGCGCTGCCTCTGGGAATATACTTTAACAAAGTTTCCCGTGTGTTTAATGGAATATCAAGTGCTAATGCCTTCTTCCTGAATTTCCTATGTAAACTCTTGCACACTTTGTCCTTTACCTTGCCTTAAACACTGACAATCTATTACAGCATGTTGCATATATCCTAAAGGATAGAACTGCTTTCTAAGAGCTTTAATAAACTTGTGAGCAAAAAATAAGCATAATAGCATAAATAAAAGACGCAAACACAACAAACATTGATTACGGAGTTCGTCCCTCCTGGACTACGTCTCCGGGTCCACTTCCAAGTGGGCATCCATTTTATTAGGAATGCTCCAAAAAGGTTCTTTACATGGAATTTCAGCAACTGAACTATGCACGCATGCACTACTGGTTACTGTCAAAAGAAGCCCTTTGTCTCAGCTTTCCAACGCTTGTCTCGGTTCTCCAAAAGGACCAAGGACGGCCAAGATATGCCCAAAAGAGCATCTGCAGGCATACATAAATCTTTGTCCAAAGTATTATTGTTTGTACATGATTGCATTGGTGCAATGGCTAAATCTTTTATAAGGCCTCGTGCAAGTTCTAGGGTCGAACCTCTCGGGCTATACATAGGCAATTGTTTTGGTTTAGTGAACTAACTTTTACATGGTGCAATGAAATGTTCACACTTAGCGCAAACTTAGCTTAAGGATGGCTAACTATGGTTTAGTGAACTAATTTTTACATGGTGCAATGAAATGTTTACACTTAGCGCAAACTTAGCTTAAGGATGGCTAACTATGGTTTCGGTACATATGGTGCAATTTCCTTTTGACCTTAGTGCATAAACCAACCATATCTCATTAATACTTTTATCATAGTTTGATACATTGTTAACCTTGGCGCAAAAAATACCGACCACATGGCATTTAACATTAATGAAGGTTCGTTGAGCGGATAAATGAAGCTTCGCTGGTCAACCAGAAACCCGACCCGTGGCTTGGACTTGGCGGTGAATTGTCATGTGACCACCTGTTGAGCGGTCGTCTGACGGGTTACAACCTAGTGGCATCCAACTATGCCACCATATCATGTCACCTCCGCGCCAACTGTTTAATGACGTGACCCGCACCTATAGTAGTGCATACCCGGTGGTCGATGTGAATTCGTTGGCATCCCCGTGGCATTGTTGACTAGATTCTTTGGCGGTCGTGGCATTTAACTTGGCGCTATTTATAACATTTGACTTTAATACCATACCAGATTTTTAATAAACTCCGCCATATGCGTTTTTTTAATATATCTGCCATAGGTTCATTACATACCATATCCATTTGCGTTATGATATATGCGCCATAGTATACGCTGATATACCTTAGGTTTTGAAACCTTAATACTCTGCCACCATGGTTTAATACCATATGGTTTATGCCTTAACATTTAAGAATTGCGCCCACTTTGTAATGTCTTTGCACTTTAGGTTTTCATCCATATGTCTTTTGCATGAATATATAGATGCGCCCACCATGGTTTTTAGTATAAGGTTTAGAAACCAAAATTTGTAACTGCGCCAAACATACTAATGCATCTTTAACCAACCAAAACCCAAAAATCTCACCATCACAAGGAATGAACATTGACTTCATTGATTTGACTGTTACCACATGTCGAGTAGTGAGAACGCCATCTGACCAGCAAGGCCCCTTTTCACATGTTCACCACAAACATCAACGGATGATTTCTCCTTTATCCGGAGACCAAATGAGAAACCGAAAGTATTGTCGGATTTAGAACGACAGGCTCTACCACTTGGCATTATTTCAGGAAAGAGTTGAACCCTTTGAACTTGGACCAACTGGAGGATCCTCCTGGATCTGTACTTAGCTCGAATCATGCTTGCAAGAACCCTGTCCTTAGCTCTTAAATCCTTGCACTGGCCAACCCTTATTTCCTTGCATTGATCCTAGAAATTTCCTCCTATTTCTGAGCACACACCAACAAGAATTTTCTACCAAAAAACTATGTATAGGCCTCTCCTTCAAGCTCTTCCTAGCTTTGCTAGCTCACACACTAAACTCAACAATTAATTGTACAAGTGTCCCTTCATCCTCCTTATAAGCAATTTGACTCATCTAAATCTAGCAAATTTATTTTTGGAACTCGAACTTGTGATTGCCTAGTTAACAGAGTCTAACTAACTCTTGCAACTTTTCCTAGCCACAAATAATCACTGAGACTTGTCACTTGTCCTTTTCCAAATTTAACTCACATTAGGAGACAAGCAAATTGAGCCTGCAACTATATGCATGAGTTAAATTTCTTCATTAGGAACTCGAGGATGCTAAGGAAGACTAATAATGAGGCCTTCTTGACTAAGGCACAAGTCAAGAAACCTTTCTCACTACTATTTTCAACACTCCCTCTTAGTGAGGAATGGATTTTGTACAACTCCCAACTTATCTATGAAATGAACAAAATTGCTTCTTACTAATGGCTTGGTCAAGATATTTGTTGTCTACTCATCTATCAGAATGTACGGTAGCTTCACTATCCCTTTCAACACACAATCTTTGAGATGATGATACCTTATCTCGATATGCTTTGAGCAATCATGAAACACTGGTTTTTAGAGAGCTTAATGCAACTCTGATTATCACAGTAGGTTCCATCCTCTGTCTGAAAAATCCACAAGCAACTTCCTCATCCAAATACTCGCATGTTGCCAAACTGGCAGCCATGTACCCGGCCTCTACTGAACTGAGTACAATTGATCTTTGCTTCATGTTGTACCAAAAAACAGTTGTTGACCCAATGCTGAAGACACCACCTAAAGTACTCTACCAATCTATGGAGCACCCTGCCCAATCTGCATTTGTGAAACCCTCAAGCCTCACTCCATCAACTTGTCTATACCACAATCCATAATCCATTGTGCCTCTGAGATACCTCAAAACATGCTTTGCAATAACCCAGTGAACTCTAGTTGGTTCCATCATGAACTGACTCGGTTGGTTGACTGCAAAACAAATATCAAGTCGTGTGTTGACCAAGTACATCAACGATCCGATGAGATTCATGTATACTGTAGAATCCACTCACTTTTCTCTACTAGCATCCACCTTCCTCTAGTTTATGACTAGAGGCATGGCCATGGGCCTACAATCCTGCATATGAAATCTTCGGAGAATCTTTGTGTGAACTTCCCCTATCCCACGAAGACCTCACCATCACCCTGCCAAACCTTCAAACTAAGGATATGGTGCATAAGCCCCATATCCTTCATCTCAAACTCCCTTGCAAGGTTCCCCTTGCAATCCTGGATCAAGTTGCCTACTCAAGTCAATATAAGGTCGTCAACATAGATCACAAGAATGAGCAGAAGCCCTCCAGCCATGATGTAGTACAGGTTGGCATCTGCCTCACTCTTAATGAAGCCCAATCCTCAAAGGTAGTTGTTAATATGAATGTACCATGTTCTCGGAGCCTACTTGATCCCATAAAGAGCTCTCTTTAGCTTGCACACATGTGTGTCTCTGCTAAACTGCTCAAACCCCTCTAGCTACTCCATATAAATCTCCTCCTCAACCACTCCATTGAGGAATGTTGTCTTCACGTCCATCTGGTGGATCTTCCACCCCACCTGTGCTGCAACTATCAATATAGTCTTGATGGATGAATATTGTGCTATTGGGGCAAAGGTCTCATCATAGCCTATGCCCTCAATCTATGAGAAGCCCTTGGCCACAAAGTTGGCCTTGTAGTTCTCCACACTCCCATCTGCTCCATGCTTCACCTTGTACACCCATCTCGATCCTACTACTAATTTACTCTCAGGTTGTGACACAATCTCCCAAACATCATTCTTTATGATGGAGGAATATTCCTCCACCATGGTAACTTGTCAAACCTTCTAAGAAGTTGCCTCCTTGTAAGAAGAAGGCTCAATGTCCACCAACTCTGTCATCAATGCCATATAACTTGTGTACCTTTTCGGTTGTTTTCTCTGCCTGAGCATGGTACTAGGAGGTTCAACCTGCTCGTGGGCCTCTTAAATCAACTTGTCAGGCCACTTGGCTCTCTTACTCCCTGTGCTAGGAGTCTCCAACTGAGTAGATGCTTGTTATTGTCCTAGTTTCTTCTCCTCATCAACCTGATCTGCATCCTGTTGTGCGGCCCTCTTGACACCCAACTGAGACTCTATATGTGATCCTGGCTAAGGCTCCTCCTCCTGAGTTACTGCAATCTACTCTCGCTTTAAGGACTCCCTTAGAGCTCTATCCTCCTAGAACTTCACATCCGACCTGAGAACTGTCTTCTTGAGTCCTGGTAGATACACCTTGTATGCCTAAGCTATCTCACTGTACCTAATGAAAATACCCTTTTCTGTTGTGGGCTCCAACTTCTCTCGACTATCTTTGGACACATGGTAATAAAATTTTGTGCAAAAAATAGGAAAGTGTGAAACATCAGGCTTTTTTCCTATGAAAGCCTCCTCTTGTGCAACTCGTCCAAGAACCCTGTGTGGACTCTTGTTCTACAGGAAAAACTGCAGTGTTGCATGCCTCTACCCACAAGAACATAGGCAGTCCCTAATCATTGAACATGGCCTTGGCCACTCCAACAATATTGTGATTCTTCCTCTCAACCACAACATTTTTCTTAGGGTTACGGGGTGTTATCAACTCTCTCCTAATGCCCTCCTTCGAACACAACTCCTTGAAGGAATTGGAGACATATTCTCCACCATGGTCACTCCTCACTGCCTTGGTCTTCTTCTCGGTCAGGTTTTCTACCAAGGCCTTAAACTCCATGAACTTGGTTAAGACCTCATCTTTCTTCTTCATAAAATATATCCAAATTTTCCAAGAATAATCATCAATGAAAGTAACATAATACATATGTCTCATAAGAGATGGAGAAGAGAAGGGTCCACACAAATCTAAATGCACCAGCTCCAAAGTACCTTTGGCTTTGTTGTATCGACCCTAAAAAGAAGTATTGGCACACTTGCCAAGCGTGCATCCCTTGCACACTCCATTCTTGCCAAAGATGCATACTGGTAATCCTGTGGATATCTACTAAAGAATCTTCAGTGACCCATGATGCAAGTGTCCCATGCGCCTATGCCAAAGTTCTCCAATATCTCTACTCTTCTCACCACCTACCTTGTTGCTCAAGGCTGCGCAAGTCTCCACCTGCAACCTGTAAAGGTTCTTCACCCTCACCTATCTACTTCATTGATCCATAAGCTAAGTGCTTTAGGCAAGCCTTACCTTTATTGAAGATAACAATATATCCCTTGTCCTCAAGGGTTGTTATTGAAACCAAGTTCTTCTTCAGCCTTGGAACATAGAGAACATATTTGAGATGGAGGGAGTTCCCAGACTCCCTCTCAAAGCTAACAGTACCAACTCCCTCCGTCACATATTGGGCATTATCTCCAAGCTCGATATGAACATGCATGTCCTTCTCCTCCAGCTAGCTGAAGTACTCCCTGTTCCCGGACATATGGAAGGAGGCTCTAGAATCAATGAGAAATCTTTCTCAAACTGGGAAGCAAACCCATCTATCTCAATTGATGTAGTAACTTGATCCTTACCAGATCCCTTCTTTCGTTTTGGACACTTAGTAGCATAGTGCCCAAACTCATGGAAATGGAAGCACTTGATCTTACTTAGATGCTTCTTCTTCTTCTCGCCCTTCTGACTAGACTCTGCCTTCCCTTTGCCTTTCTTGCCCTTAGCCTTGCCTATAAGAGAAAAAATTTCCTCGACTTCGGACTTTGTTGATCTACCATCTCAGGTCCCTCTCCAGATTTCCTCCTACACGCAATCAATCCATAATTTTTCCCAACTGGAAAGTTGTCACTGCCACTGATAGCATCATAGAACCCATACCAAGACTTGTAAAATCCTAGAAAAGCAAAACAAACAAGGTCCTGCGCAGGTACAGTGACACCCACACCTCCTAGCTCATCTCGAACATGAGTGAACTTCGTGAGATATGAGACAATGGGCTCTCCTTGTTTCATCCAGATACTCCTTAGCTTCTCCTTAAGAGCAAGCTTCCTGGCATCATTGGTACACTGATATAAATCTAAAATAGTTTTGAACATCTCAAAAGTTGTCTTCTTCTCATGGATATGAGGAACTATATGATCTTTGACCCCTTCTAGAATAATCCTCCTTGCCTTGATATCATTCTTATTATGTTGGACCAAATGTTGGGGATCTTGAGGTGACGTTATCGCCTGTTTCATAAACTCTCCCACCCCATTACCTTCCAGTACTATAGTGATGGTCCCTTTCCAAGAGACAAAGTTAGAGGCTCCCCTTAAACAGTGGTCAGCTCTCAGTCCTTGGTACGCCATCCTCTTTGTCCAAGGAACTGCTCTTCACAAATATGATCTGTCTTTAACAAATCTGAACTCTGTGTGCTGGTCTTTATGCTGTTTTGAGCTCTGATACCATGTAGAATATCCTTGAAATTCTGCTACTGCTTGAATGAACAAATCTGAAACGAATTTATAACACCAAGACACAGAATTTCTCTGCCAATTTGCACCGGAATAGAACAGAATTAAACTCAGTCACACAATAGCAAAGAACACAATATTTTCTAGGGAACCCAACTGGAAAAACCTTCTGCTAACTGTAGAAATTTTATCAACAAAGCTTGAGCAAATAGAATTATTATAAAGCAAATTGTTTCTCTAGAGAACAAGCTTGTTCTCCCTGCTAGTACTTAGCTCGAATCCTGCTTGCAAGAACCCTGTCCTTAGCTCCTAAATCCTTGTGCTGGCCAGCCCCTATTTCCTTGTGTTGATCCTGGAGATTTCCTCCTATTTCCTAGAGCACACCAGCAAGAATTTTCTCTGCCAAAAGACTGCATATAGGCCTCTTGTTCACGCTCTTCCTAGCTCTGCTAGCTCACACGCTAAACTTGTGCTCAACAATTAATTGTGCAAGTGTGCCTTCGTCCTCCTTATAAGCAATTCGACTCATCTAAATCTGGAAAATTTATTTTTGGAACTCAGACTTGTGATTTCCTAGTTAACCGAGTCTAACTGACTCTTGTAACTCGTCCTAGCCACAAATAACCATTGAGATTTGTCACTTGTCCTTTTCCAAATTTAACTTGCACTAGGAGACAAGCAAACTGAGCCTCCAACTATATGCATAAGTTAAACTGTGTCATGAACTCGTCCTAATTTTTAGGAACTCGAGCATGCTAAGGAAGACTGATCGTGAGGTCTTATTGACTAAGGCACAAGTCAAGAAACCTTTCTCGCTACTATTTTCAACATGTTGCTTCAATATTTTCTTCTTGCTTGATTTGATCTGGAACTCAGCAGATTTACGACAGCTCATCCAGCAACAATTATAGGCTTACACAACTGCCCACTATTGTTCACTAATAGGAGCAATCCCATGTCATAATAGTTCATTCCCCTTATCAACAAAGTAGAATTTGATATTTAGTCATGAACCGGCAAAACAGCCATGTGCAATTAACAGTAGCATACCGTCAAACCTTTAAAAGATGACACAGAAAAACAAATTACTTGTCACATATAGTGATATCGGTGTTAAGAAGGAAATTTTGAGCTTTACTGAACAAATTAAATTGAAATTTGGAGTATGAATATCGATTCTATCCTTAACCAATGAATTTACAACTTTGGAAATAATAAGAATACCTTTGAAGAAAAAATTACATATTATTTGCAGGACCAAGCTAAATTTAATATTTATAATACATAGCAAGTACCACCAAAATTATTGTAGAAACAAGTAAAATTTTATATCCCCAAAGTCAAAGAAAAATTCATCGATGCAAGAATCTCCACAGTTGAGAATTAATTACCAGTGATAAATATTAAGCATTGTAAATTTGCATGAAAAACTAGAGTTGGGTTTAAAACTGATCAATAAAATCTTTACATAAAATCATATGTTGAAATCTTCAGAAAATAAGATATTAAGAGTACAATTGTTGCAATAGGTGTTAAATACTCAAAAATTTAACAAGACAACCAGACAGAATTCTTCCCCAGAAAACTTCACCTAGAGCTTCATCAACAACCTCCAAAACAATTCACAGCAGAAATTTCAGTGAGAGTATTAGACAGAAACTATCATCAGAATTCCGTTCCTGGTAAGAATGTAGACATAAAATGCATCAGCAGAATAGAGATATATGTTGCATAAAAACACTGTTTTCCAAATAAATGAGTTCAATCTTCCACTAATATATATTGCTGTGGTGAACCATGACTCTTACCATAGACCATATCTTTGCCAATGGTAAAGAGTAGATCTACATTATTGGCTGGACCAAAGCTCTGCTATCACTTATGATACAGCAAACAATATAAGAGATCAGACTTGCACTTCATAAAACTCCATGAGAAATTCGAATGAATGCAAAGAATCTAAAGGAAAAGAAAGACCGTGCAAAATGAAAATCTGAGTCAAATAACTCCAGCCCCTACAGTTTAACTTGTGGTGTGAGCATTTGACAGATTAAATTATGACCAAGAATTTGATCCAGAAAGAGGAGACAGAAGTGAGAAAATATTAGCTGACAGATACGCAGCTTTCTTGATGAGAAATGCAATCCAGTTTGAAGTCATTCTGTTTCTTGTGAGATGAAGCATTAGAAGCTAGGATTCCTTAAGAAGGCCCTGATCCTGAAGGTACTTCAAAGCCATACTACAAGTGACGACTGAAGGAAGCATCATGTAACCCCCATACATGATCTCTTTCAAGGATGGTATATCCACTGTCAATATTTCAATAACCTCTTCTGGATCCATCGGGTGAGGCTTAGCATCTCTCTGTAATATGGATTGAACAATTTAAATCAGCTCATAGTGACATCGGTATGTAAGTCGAGATCAAGACCAACCATTAATTTAATCTAAGAGGCAGCTTTAGAGAGCTGATCTACGATTGAACAATAATGGAATGATGCAATAAATCAAAAGTAAAGGGAAATGAGTCTCAACCTTAGGATCTAACACAAGGAAAGGAGTAAACCGGTTACAAGACCATTTTACCTGTGACAAAATAAAAGCACAAAACTTGACAGTCCATAAAAATTGTAGAACAAACATTTTATGATGCCAGATCATGGATTCTATAAACATTAGTAATTACCTCCAAAAGACCAGGATGTTCATCAGGTATAAGCTTCACTAGATTTCCTCCTTGAAGTTGTGCCTGCATATAACATGTGCATTTCTTTAATGTTTCTGTTGTGGATTCCAGCCAATGCCAGCCAACCGTGAATTACTATGTCTGACCAAAAAAACCACAATGCCGTAGCTGCCTAAACCAGCGATGACTGAAAGATGAAATATAACAGCCTTCACAGCCCTGCTTGACCCCAGCTAAACGATGAAGTTTTGCTAAGATAAAGTTTACAGATAGTGAGAACTGACTCATTTGACATTGCATTATTAACAGTGGGTTTCGAACACCTTGCCATGCAGCCAAGGTGTAGTCCAGACTCCAAATGGTAAATAGAATCAATTTCACCAGCTTATTGAGAATTCTGATGAAAGATTAATTGAAACTGTGATTTAGTCTGTAGCGACAGTAGGGAGAGAGATATAGATTTCAGAGGCCAATATTCACCATACAAAAAAGGAATAGCGCTGGACTCTGGAGAAATCCATCAATCCAATGAATTTTATTTATGAATAGACACTGACTTGTATACATAATAAACAGTAGGATGTAGAGCTTGGTGGTGCAGTTAATTTGCTACCACACTTCTGGATCTACTGAGGATTTATTGGGCACCTTATAGTAAACTTCTTTCACACGGTTACAAATATAAAATAATTAAAAACACTTGTATTGAACAACTTACCTCTTCAGAAAGCTCCATTCTCACACAGTCTTCTAAAGACTGATGCTTTTCTGACAGCACGCCACAGGGAACTCCATACATGTAACAATTGCCCCCCTGCAGCCAAGACAACAATGGCTAGATATTGCAAGAAAAACTCAATAAACTGTGATCTAATCTATAAATCAAGTTCCCAAAGCTCCAGTCCAAACAGTGAATGTAAACAAAGCTTCAAATCTCATCTTGAAAATCTTGACCCTATACGCTACTAGTAAAAACTGACACTCCCTCCATCAGTGTCTATCTTTGCAATTCACCAATACCAGAAAGAATCCCCTCCAAGCTGGTTTGACAAAACGTTATTACTCTGATCACTACTTGCTTTCATGTCAGACCAACCCCACCTACTTGAGCAGCAATTTGTAAGGTTTTGCATGTGCTTAAACTCACAAAAATTTTGAAAAAGTCAATAAGTATGATTTTACCTGAGCATATTCTTTGATGTTGGTAACAGATTTTGTGAGGGCGTCATAAGGCAAAACAGCACAAAAATGGAAGGAACGAGTTTTTGCACCCACAATATCATACTCCACAATTTTTCTCTCACACTTGCTGGGATCTGCTACTTCTTCCTTGTTCGGTGGGTGCTGAAATGCAAAACAACTAATAATTACTTGTGTTAAGAATACAGAAATACAAAACAACATGAATCTATCTATTTATATAAAGATAACCCACCTGGACAACACGGTTATAGACATTCAGATAACGAGAATAACGAAGTTCCTCCTACACCAACGAGGCAG
This sequence comes from Pinus albicaulis, assembly GCA_034641835.2. Classification (NCBI taxonomy): domain Eukaryota; kingdom Viridiplantae; phylum Streptophyta; class Pinopsida; order Pinales; family Pinaceae; genus Pinus; species Pinus albicaulis. The sequence continues at coordinate 1,673,757,244 of CM076578.1, forward strand.
CCCAATATTACAGTCAATTGCCATCGTCAAGCTCCTATGAATCAAAATGGGTAACGCTAAATCAATCCCAAAATACTTTAAATCAAAATGGTTATTGTATTTTACCTTCAATATTTTGAATCCAAATTCTGAATCTGGATCTGAATGTATAGTCAATGATTGAAAAGCAGGAATATGTTTTGTGGTTACAGACATATTGTGCAAAAGTGCACCTGGTTGATTTTGCAGATGGCAGCTCAGATTGATTGTTTTCAAATATGATGATTAGTGGAATAAAAACATGAGAACCAGGCACTTTTGCAGTCTATCAATGGCACGCAGATAAGTAATCAGAGAAGAAGAGATTTAATGGGCCAGTAAAAAAATGCAATGTAAAAAATTGGTTGAAGAGCGTTATATTCAAAGTGCATGCAGATGGCATTGCGGTCGAGTATGGTTTACCATTTCCATTGAATGAAGCGTGGCTATAATTTTTTACTTGGAGCTTGATGTCACTCCCGTGTTCTCACTGGCGGAATTGATTCAGCGTAACCCGTGAGCTATTGAGGCATCGAGTCAATATTTCAAAAAACTGGCACAGCATGAAGCTCCGCTTCCCTCTAACAAAGTCATACTTACGGAAAAATTATTTGCAAATAAATAGTCTATAAAATGATATGCATAAATGTATTGCATAAATTTTTTAAATGATAATTTAATTTTTAAAATAAATCTAATCACACAATAAAATGGATCTAAATTTTTTTGATATATCTCTAACTCATTAAATATACAACTTGAATGGGCCTAGTGGTTCAGACTCCAGAGTAGGTGTTATGTTCAAAACCAGAGAGGGTAGAGTATGTATGCCTTAGTAGACCTTAACCAAAAATATGATATATTTAATAAAAAGTCAAAAAGTTTTTTCTTACATATCTTTTCTAATATCATTGAGCTTGATTCTCTTTGGGTAGTTTCATGTTAAGTATGATCTCTTTTAATAAAAGGAAATTTAATATCATCTAAGATTTAAGAACTATTTCCAAACTTCAAACTTAGATTCACTTGATCATTGGTTTTTTTAGTCTTTCTTAAAGAAATAATCTCAACTTCTAGTTTCTCACAATGTCTTTATTTTTCCTCGAGTTAGCTTAGTAATATTTCTTCTATTTTCTTTGTCTCTTTTATATGGAACTTTATGAGAGAGATTGTTGATTTATTAAGATCACGATTCTTTTCTTTCTCATGTTTCTGCAACATCTCCTATTTTTTATCGAGTCTTTCTATTTCTTCTAATGCACAGATAAGTTCTCCCTTAAGATCTTCAATATCTTCTTCCTTTAAATCTGATTTCTCTTGATCAAAGTATTGAGCCTCCATGTTCATAAACACGAATTTTGTTTTGTCATTATCAGATGCATATCCATTACTTCATTTTGATGAGCCACATCTTTCATTTTCACAATCATAAGATTTTCTCTTATCTTTGTTTTCTTCTTTATCATTACTATTTTCCAAAATTACATCTGAACATATAGATGCAATATGACCTCTTCTTCTACAATTACAACAGAATAGTAGATTACCTTTGCCTTTGCTAGTTCCTCTTGAGATAGGTTGCACTTCTACATTTAATACATCGTTGGAACTATCACAGGCTTTGATATTTTTCACTTCTTCCTCGAAATCTGATATCTCCATGTCAATGCATTGAGTCTTCATAGCCATGAATAGAAATTCTTCTTGGTCTTCATCATATGCATATTCATCATTGTCTTCTCGTGAGCTACCATCTTCCTTAGAATAGAGGCTTCTCTTCTTGAAAAATATTCCCTTCATATTTTCATAAAATTTGCTTCTATTTCTATATTTATGAAATTTGTTTCAGTCATTATATTCTTCTTCATCATTATTATCTTCCAATTTTGCATGTGAACATTTAGAAGCATAATGACTTATTCTACCACATTTAAAACATTTGAATGGTATCTTACCTTTATATTTTGCAGATCCTCTTTTCAACTTCCTTACAAATTGAGCTTCATTTTCATCTGATTGAAAGCTAAAGTGAGCATGGTCCTTGTGTCCTTTTGTATTCTTCGATGCTTTGAAGACTACTTCCTTTAGTCTTGACTTCTCCTTTCATGTTCTCATCTCATATGCAGAGAGAATTATGTGTAATTCATCCATATTTATATTTTTAGATCTTTCATTTCTTCAATAGCAAATACCTTTGCATTGAATATCAATGGAAGGGATCTCAAAACTTTATGAACAAATAATGTTTCATCAATCGTTTTACCAAGTCCTCTAATAGTATTCATAACTTCATCTACATGAAGGAAAAATGTTGTGATGTCTTCTTCTTCATTAAACTTTCAAATTGCAATCTATGGGTTTGAAGCTTAGCCATCTTTACCTTTATATCTCCTTCATAATTGCCTTAAATATTGTTCCAAATTTCCTTAGCAGAGTTACACTACATTACCTTGAAAAAATTTGAACCAACAAGACGACTTTGAATGGCATTCATTGCTTTGGCATTATTTACAAAATCATTTTTCTCATTTGCATGTGTTGGAGGAATTCCTAGAACTTTATATCCATCTACCATAGAAAGCCATGCATCAACACCAAAAGACATTAGATATGCCCTTAGCCTTATCTTCTAGAAAGCATAATTTGTTCCATCTAAGAGTGAGGCTCTGTTTTAGAAGGAACTATCCTTGCTAGCCATTTGTCCCTCTAAGATTTACCTTTTAGTGGTTAGAGTGTTTTTCAAGGAAGTCGTTATGATACCAACACAATTATACTAAGAAGTGGGTGAATCAGTATAGTGAAAACTTTTACTTATTTAAACATTTGAATATCATAAAACATCAATCCCATAAACTGAACAAGTAACACAAGATATGTGTGGAAACCCTTGCACGATAAAACTGCAAAAATTCTTTATATGAAATATCTTATAGCCCTCAACCTATAAGAGACACCAATCCCCTCTATTTTTTTGTAGGAACCAAGCTACATGACACCAATCCCCTTTACTTCTTTGTAGGCACCAACCTAGTGGAGACACCAATCCCCTCTCCTACTTTGTAGGTACCAACATACAGGGGGGAAGATCAATCCCCTCTGTTGTAATATTTATAGGCACCAACCTATAGGAGACACCAATCCCTCTGCTGCTTTGTAGCCATCAAACTACAAGAGACATCAATCCCATCTATTTCAATATTTGTAGGCATTAACCTATACGAAACACCAATCCCATCTATTTCAATATTTGTAGGCATCAACCTATAGGAGACACCAATCCCCACAACTACAAACATTCGTAGGCACCCACCTACGTCATTGAGTCTACTTATTTTTTGACAATGTCTGTTAATTGCCTCTACTTTCACCATGTTTGTTTGTTGCTTCTTTCTTCACTAGCTATGTTGGTTGCTTCTACCTTCACCAAGTTTACTTGTTGCTTCTTCCTTCACCAGGACTACTTGTCCCAAATTTGTTGCTTTTGAACACTTCTCAAGAACGAACTTGCACAACATGGCATATTCAATTTTGAAATTTGGTTTTAAAATTTATACCATAAGTACATAGTGGTCTCTTCTCTGTCTCCTCTATATTTCACAATCTAAAACATCTCAGAAGGAAGTTATAGCAAAAATGCTAATCTGGCCTATTTGAAGTATTTTTTAGGAGCATTCAAGAACATTAACTTCCTCAAATCATATCTATGAAATTATAACAAAATAAGGGATAAAATTTATACTATATGTACCTTGATATATCTTACTTGCCTCCCCTATATTTCATAGTCTGAAACATCTCAAAAATAAATTTATAGCAAAAATGTCAAGTTGACCTATTTGAAGCATATTTTAGGAGCATTCAAGAAGACTAACTTCCTCAATTCATATCTCCGAAATTATATCAAAAAAATATTTGAAATTTCCATCACATGTACCTTAAGATCTCTTATCAGTCTTGTCCAAATTTCACAGACTAAAACATCATAGAAATAAAGTTATATCAAAGATACCAAGTTGACCTTTTGAAGAAAATTTCAAGAACATTCAAGAAGCTTAAATTCCTGAGAGCATATCTCCAAAGTTATAGTGAACCAAGATTTGAAATTATAACCACAAGTATAGGAATTTCTTATATCTTTATCCTCCAAGTTTCATGGTCTGAAATGTCCAAAAATAAAAGTTACAGTGAAAATGCCAAGCTGACATGTTTGAAGCATATTTTAAGAGCATTCAGGAAGCCTAACTTCCTCAAAGCATATATCCAAAATTATAGTGAACCAACATTTGAAATTTTAACCACATGTACATAATGATGTTTTATCTGTATATCCAAGTTTCATGGTTTGAAACATCTTAGAAGAAAATCTATAGTGAAACTTCCAAGTTGACCTGTTTGAAGCAAATTTAAGGAGCATTCAGGAAGGTTAAATTCCTTAGAGCATATCTCTAAAATTATATTAGTACAAGGTATAAAATTTTAACAACATGTACATGAAGATCTTCTTTCTAGCTCCTCCAAGTTTCATAATCTAAAATATCGTAGAAGAAAACTTATAGCGAAAAATGCTACGATGGCTCGTTCACCCCCTACATCACATTTTTGCTTCCACCTTTAAACTCCAAGAATCACCCCAAAAATATTCCTTAGCTCCTATTATGCACCTTAGATATCTTCTTGCTTGGATACACATCAAATGTATATACTTTATTTATAATATTTATATGTTCACTTACGGGGCCAACTTGTAAAACTGGTTGGGTTGGCCTACTTGTACTTTGGTTCGGTCATCCTGACAAAATCCTTCATATCTCCTCATTCATGTGGAGTTAGAAGGAGTGCCATATATCATTGTAAAGGTTCCAGAATGAGATTTGAAACGATATATCCTGCTCTAATTTTATCTAGGAATTTTGAGTAAAAATTCCTTCAAAGATAGGGTATCCAAATTGGGCATCAAAAGCCCAAAAACAATATTTCCAACAATCTTCATTTTCAAATCTTTATATTGGACATATCTAGTTTACCCCTATCTTTGAAAATTATGGACGATTATATTTTGAACATCTAGATGCATTCCTCCTTGGTCAAAAATCAACCTCGTTTCTTATTGATGATGCTAAAGCAATGTTTGGTTTGAAATCGTTGGGACATCTACAGTATAAATACCCATCCAGTCTAAGGAAAGAAGTGTTGGGGCTCAAATCGAAAGAGGAAATTTGCAGATGTGATCGATCAATGGGGGTACAAAATAATCTACATTGTGTCACTTGCCATGACTGCAACCTTTAATTCATCCCCAACCTGTCTTTTCCCTGAAGTAGCTTATAGGAAGGATAGTTATTAGAGTTATGGTTAGGAAGATCAACAACATTCAACCTGAAGAAGAAGTAGTGGCATGCAAGACATCGTTAACAGCTTCGTGTAGAGGATGTTGGCCACGTGTTATGGCTTGTTTGTAGTGATCAAAATTGTGCCACATAGTTATAACATGAGGGCCATGTGACACTCCACACATTGATGTTTAAGTCAATTTAAGATGAGATCCTTAGTTTTCAAATAATACAAGTTCTTATTCTAGTGTGATAAAGAATAATAAAGTATTTGTATATTATGCTTGTTTTCTTAATAGTGTGAGCAAGCATATATATCTAAATACTAACCAATTTGGTAAATATCATCAAATTTGTAAGTCCAATTTCATAGGATTAACAATATTTTCTAGTGATTTTTGTATGAAAATATGCATTTTTCTTAAATAAAATGATTTTGTATTTATTGAAATATAAATTATAATACATATAATTTATCTTTTATTTTTTAAAGATTTGTTTCGAACTAGTTTGAGCCTAAGTCGGGTCGACCCCATTATTGGATTGAAAAACGATCTTCCCATCAGTGTGACACCAAGATTGTACGAAGCTCAGTCAAGTGTAGAAGCCCCTTGGAATAATTTAATTCCCCCATAATAATTTATAGGATAATTTTAGTTATTAAAGAAAAAAGTTATAGCATCTCTCAGTTGAAAACAAAAATTACTATAAGTTTGTTTAAAGTAAAATTTATTAATTTTACATATTCATAGGCCATAACTTTTTAAATGCCAATGACTTTGACATTTCCCAATAAAGAAGTCTCAAATCATTGGATGATGCATATGCTTTCTTCTCCATGTATGAAAGTATTATAGTTACTAAGTTAATTGCTTAGACTTAGTCGAGACATTGCTTGTAAGCACAAATGAAATGCATTAACATCATTATAATTTTGTGGGAAATGGAGCGCCAAGTATGGTATCCCTAACTGTAATTGCACTGAGAGTTGCTCTCCAGCCCATGTGGAAGAGATGTTATAATGTAAACATAAACATTTTGACTTGGTCAAATAAAATAAAAATAATGGTTTAGCATTGACAGATTTTGGGCTCCAGGTTTTGACAACCCATCATTTTTCCCATGTTATTTGTTATGATGAAGGCTATTTAAAGGCTTGAGGAAATCCATTATGGAATGCAAGAGTACTAGCTTAGATCCATCTTAACTCTGGACTTAATCCCTCTCGGTGCTTAGTAGATCTGAGTTTAAGATGGATCTAGGATAATTTTACTAATTCTCTGTTAGATGCTAAAGAAAATGTAACACCCTCTTCCCACATCTACGCAAGTAACCAACCAACCGGGCTAAACATGTGATGAGAGGCTACTATATGGGTTCTTAGTAGATATAAATTTAAGATGGATCTAGGATGATTTTTTAAATTCTCTATTAGATGCTAAAGCAAATGTAACAACCTCTTCCCACATCTACCCAAGTAACCCGCCAACCGAGGTAAACATGTGACGAGAGGCTACTATATGGGATTCAACCTCCTAGGTGACCTTAAGGAAGTGGAACCGACGGAAACACAACATACAAACCTTGTACATCATAAATGACACCCCAAGGAGCTCCCAACCTTTCAAGCCTCTTACCCCTAGATCACACTGACATTTTGGCCTCTTTGAGCCATTTACGCAAGCACAAAATTGCATTCCTACGACCAGGAGGCTATATCACCATGCATAACACTGCATGCCTATAGCTAGGGCCCCAAAACATCAGTTTTGTGCCCGCAGCTCTAGGATTTGAGCCACCTTTTCAGGCCCATAGCCCAGGTCACTGCCCAGAATTTCATGAAAACTTAAGGGATGATAAATAACAATAGGACAATGATACGCAATAAATCACATCAACAAGAACTCATCTGGACCCCTCCAAGCCATGACAGACATTTTTTCAAACATGTCACAAACATTGAATCTATAGGTGTAAACAACATATTTAAGCATAGGGGTCTCATACTTATCTGAGAACTGCTAAGAAGCATTGCTCCCTTACATCATTAGTTGCAATACAATCTATTTGACTGTAGATACATTGTGCATTCATTTACAAGTAAAAACATGGATAGAACCATACATCATCATTGATCAAATACATGATTATAACCAGCATAACAACCAAAGTAATACATACGATAGAACAATCATGTTGAAAAGTGTAACTAGGTTCGGTCTTCATAATGACATGTAATTGGGACTCTTGTAAATAATGTAATAAATAAATAAATTATTATTGGCTTGCTTCATCGGTTTCATGAGCAAGGGATTATTGTTTTAGAGTCAATGTTATGTATGACCCTTCTTGGGCATAAAAAGAATGTATCTAAGTCTATAATTTGTCTCGAATCTCTCCAAAAGACAAGCACATTCATCCTCTTCATGGTCGGCCTCAATATATATACATAAAATACATGTCGACTTGCATATAGAGACACACCCATTCGGATGGTCATGTTGGCTTAAATATATGGACAAATCACTATATATAGGAGGTTAGGCTCTTCGCATTTTCTAGAGTACAAACTTCTCATATCTCTGAGATTTTGGATGGGTATAACAATGATAGAACTCGGATAAACCACAATAATCTCCTCGTCATACTTCTGAGATTTTTCATAGTTAAGACAACAATAAGTTTGGATGTTATCTTAGGAAACTCAGTGACCACAGTTCGGACTGTAGCACATAATTTGGGTGTTAAGGTTTCAATGTTGTTTCAAGGAATCTCGGTGCTCGATGCTACAGTGATGTTATAAAGTATGGTGCTATAGTTTTATGATATCTCGGTGGAAGATCACATGAAGGACAAGGAACCATAGTTCGATGGTATGTATAGAGGCCATAATTTAGTGATGTATAATTGTGGTTGGATGCTGCTACAACAGTCATTATTTGGAGACTTCACAATGACATGTTCTGATGCCATGAAGAGATGATCTCATTTTGAGAAAGATGGAAGAAATGGAAGAAGAATATCAAGGAATAAGGATGATTGTGTCATGGTCCTGAAGTGGAAAAATAAGTCAAGGGTCATGGTCTTGGTATTCATCAATTGGAATCTCTATAAGAAGAATTGTGTGTGGGTTTTCCTGTCAAAGTGTGAGAGGTTTTGGCCCTGGCTCATAGCCTACATGTTTTGTCTCTTGTCTACTTATGTTCATGCATTGGTTAATGTTTGATGAATAAGAACATTAATAATCTAACAAGAGGAAGATCCTAATCTAAAGAAATAAAAATCATTCACAAGCAATCACTAAAGGAAGAGAAATCACCCTAATGTTAATGCCATGTATTTTTCAACATGGTATCAGAGCTATGGTGCTAAAGTCAAAGGAAGGGCATCTAATCAAAGGGGCACTCAAGGATCAAGTTTCATGGAAGGCATCAAAGAAAAATTGAAGCGTCTACATTGAAGAAGAAAGTCTACCTCAAGAGGAAATCTTGGGATCATCAATCAAAGCAAGGTACTTGAATTCTACACCAGCAAAAGTATGGAATTCTATAGTCTTCAACAAAAGATCGCAAAGACCCTCACCAAGATGAAGAGATCTACATATCCCAAAGTATGAACGTCCAAGTGAAGCAATTCTAATCTGCACTCATTCACTACCAAATAGTTGAAGTATCTTAAAGGCTATAAGGCAAGATCCCTATCATTACAACAAGGATTCCCTTCTTATCTTTGAAGAATATCATCTGAAGAAGCATCAATCACCATCAAAAAAATAAATTTGGATCTAAAGATGTTGTCATCATGAAAGAAGCAATATCCTTTATTGAAGAAAGGATTTTTCATTTGGAAGAAGATCATCCAAAAGGGAGCACTAATACATCTTCTTCAACCACCATCAAAGTGATCAAGCTGAAGATTTCATCTTCACTTGTCTAGTAAGTATTTTTTATTCTATAATCAAATTTGGTAAAATTACTTCGTGTTTGCAAGGATATCTATAATTTGATTGGGTCATCAAAGTTCCTTGCATGTAAAAAGGAGGATGGACATAGTCCTCGAAGAAAGTGAAGTCATTGAACACGTCAATGAAAAAGGTCTCCTCTAAATACATGGAAAGGGACTCTTATGAAAGGTCCTCTCATTTTGGAGACATCAAAGGGATGAATATGATAAGCTTGTAAGGCTATTCTTTGAAGATAAAGCAGGTCATATCACTTAGACCCGGTCTACAAAAAACTGAAGGTATCAGAGATGAAGGGATATCTTCATAAGATCTAAATTGAAAGATATGGGATGAGATAATAATCATTGTTCTAAATAACAAGGTAACAAATATTGATGGGGATAATAAAGTTACCTCATTCAATAACTTGTGGTTTCTATATAATAGAAGACAAGTTGTGGGAAAAAGTTTTGAAGGTTAAAGGACTCAAACATTTGCAAGCAGGAAAGGGAAGTTTAGAAAATTTGTTCCTCAAAAAAGAAAGAAGAGCATAGCTAAAATTCAATGTTATGGAAAAGTTATGGACATTACAGAAAGGAAGCCCATATCACTGGAAAGATGGAGGAAGTTGAAGGAAAGAAGTCCAAGGAAAGAGGGAGTAAGAAATCTCTACTATGATTGAGATAGTTTCCCTCATAGAAGGTCTTGTCATAGCTCCTAAATAGTTTATTATAGGATATGGCTCTAATAAATAATAAGATGCATTGTGGCATCATGGAAGCATTATAAACAAGAGCTCGTGACATCACCGTGGAAAATCATAATGGACAAAAGGAACAAAATCCATGGCAGCCAAATATGAAGGATATAGCTCTTGATAACCTCATTGGATATTGAAGGGAAGGACGAAGTCATCCAGGACAAGGCTCGTCATACATCAAAAAGGAAACATCTGTCAGATAATGATCTACAACATCCTTAATATTCTCTGATGGAATCCTCATCGGAGGGTTCACTAATCTAGAAAAGAAGTAAGTGTTTCATTAGGAACTCAAACTTGTGGAATTCATGAATGATGGTATGATGACATGGGATATGAAGCAGATCAAAGGATTTAAGCTTTTCTCAATCAAGGAAGTTTCTTAAAGAAGCCTAGATGACCTGAATGTAAATGAGGTATGTATGCTTGTATTTAATGTCATGTCGTATGGTTGTAGGAAATATGGATCGTTGCTTCTATCTTGAGAAGCATGATCAAAGGAAAATGATCTCCTCCTCTGAAAGGATACAGGAAGGCATAGGTCACACTAGATGAAATCAACATAATATGTCCTCATATGAACTATGAGGTGGTTAACTACAATCAAGGAACTATGATTGGAAGCTCCTAGGAATGAAATGTGTGAAGAAAGGAAGGAAGAGATCATGAGATATGCAACCATGGTAAAGGCAATCAACATCTAAGAAGAGCAAGAATACTTGGCTAGGAAATCTCCTGGAAAGATATGAAGACTCTGATGGAAGTCTGAAAAATATGGAGACCCTTGACAATGGATATCTTTGGGAGATATGTCAACATGTATGCAGGATTTTGATACCTACATGAAGGTGCCATGATGAAATACCATCACAAAGGTAATTTTTATTTAAGTGTTCATTTCTTATTTTGAAAAATATCTATATGGGCTTATGCAGGGTTTCCAAAGGGAAGTGGATGTCTTCCACCGTTGATAATCGTGTGGTAGAATGAAAGATCCTTGAAGAAACATGGTATGAAGAAAGCAACATGACATGAAGCGAGGCTAGATGAAGATTGATGGATCACTTTATGATGAAAGGAATGATGGCATGATTCGTGGATGAAAGTGATGGATGGTATATGCCCTGTGAATAAATCCCTAAAGGTGAAGACTCTCTAACAAAGAAGAAATTCATGAAATAAAAGAAGGAGTTCTTCAAAGCAGTTGGTTGTCACATTATCTCCACCTGAAGAGATGTTGTAGGTCCCTGATTAAGAGGGAGCCTGGAAACAAGTTTCTTACTTGGAAGAAATTTGGAAATTCCTAAGCCATGAGGGAGCTTAGGTACATTCCTAGTATAGGAATGAGTACATTCCCTTATTGGAATATGTCCTCCCTAAATGAGAAGGAGATATAGACACAACATTATTGTCTTCACTTGGGAAGACATAATGGAGGATTGGGTAATCATATGGCATCTGATACTCTTTGAGGATGAGATAGGGCATCCAAGATAAGAGTAGTCGTAGAGGACTGATATTCTTTGAGGACAGGGAATCCAAGATAAGAATAGTCCTAGTGGAACACACCCTGAGAACCCGAGTAGGGTATGTTCCAAGAGAGATAATGAACTTATGTAGGGATGCCAAAGGGAAACATATATCTTACACAATTTGATAACCATATGGCAAGATGAAATATCCTTGAAAGAAGTATGGTTTGAAGAAAAACAACATGGCATGAAGTTAGACCAGATGATAATATTGATGGATCACTTTCTGATAAAAGACACGACTCTTGGATGATTTGTGCCCTATGAAGATATCCCAAAAAAATGAAGACTTCTCAACAACGAATAAATTCATGACATAAAAGAAAGGAGTTCTCCATGAGCAGTTGCGTGTTTTCATCATTGTTGTTGCAAGTCCTTGATTAAGAGGGAGCCTGGTAATAAGTTTCTTACTTGGTAGAAACTTGGTAATTCTTAATCCCAAAGGGAGCTTAGGTACATTCCTTGTATAGGAATAAGTACATTCCTTTGTGGAATATGTCCTCCCTATTTAAGAGGGAAAGATAGACACATCATTCTAGTCTTCACCTGGGAAGATAGAATGGAGGATTGGGTAATCATTTGGAATCTGATACTCTTTAGGGGATGTATTAGGGCATCCAAGATAAGAGTAGTCGTGGAAGGACCGATATTCTTTGAGGAATGGGGATCCAATATAAGAATAGTCCTGGTGGACATATCCTGAGTGAACCCAGGTGAGATATGATTCAAGAGAGACAATGATGTAGGTTTCTATTCATCATTTGTCTCACCAGCATTGGAGCTCAAATATCTCATGGAGAGATGGAGTTGTTAGTTATGGCCTTGTAGTATGAAAATGCTGGTTGATATGATGTTAGACAGATGGGATTACCAATCATATTCTTCTTATGATATTCTTCATATTGAGAGTGACCATGTACCATTATGAATACCTCCCTAGTTAAGAGGGAGTGTTGAAAAGTGTAACTAGTTTCAATCTTCATAATGACTTGTAATTGTGAATTTATGTAATGAAGAAGACAAAGATAATAAAATGTATTTTGTAAAGCTTGCTTCATGGGTTTCATGGGCAAGGATTTTCTATTATAGGTCAAAGACATCTTCTTGATGTCTTTAGGGGTTTGTCATCTTGTCATAAATGTATAATTTAGAGTCATTTATATGAAATGTTGTTACACTTGTAAAAGAAAAATTATTGATGTAAAAAGTATGCCTCAAGACCTTGTCAAAGTGCTCTTTGAAGTCGGCCTAGAAGATGTTGGAAGATCTCCTTGAATAAGTCAGCTCACCATGAGATTGTCATGTTGGCCTAAAAGACAGAGACAATCCCTATATAAAGGAGGGATTGCGGCCTCATTTAGTTACCTACAGTTCGGATCAAACTCTGAAATAAAGTGTGAGATAAAGGTATGGTTTTGGAAGTGAAAGTGAGGACAGTTCAGCAAAGAGGAAGGGATAGCATATTTTGGTCTTGGGCCTACTCGTCTCGGTGAAGGGTCTGCAATGTGAGACAAAGTCTGAGGTTCATGCGAAGGAGAGACATATCTCAGCAGATTATAAAGGCATATTCATCTCAGTCTAAATCTTTGATAGAAACCCGAACTATAGTGCGTAAGGAAGGCTGCTTACTAAAGAAGGAGAACAATTATAAGTGTGAATATGTCCTATACCTTTCTCATCTCAAGGGTCCCTACAACAGTGAGGTAAGGCTATATACAAGCCTTGATCTATATCTCAGAAGTATAAACTACAACAAAGAAGAAGCCTAATGTATCTTGGTACAAGTCTCTAGGAGGTTGAGGCCAGTTCGAGGAAGATCACTGTGTAGAAACCAAGCTCTTCTAATATTGGTGCAGAATGGTGCAGAAAAGGAGGTCAACATAAGGAGCCCAAAAAGAGCAGTGACAAGGTATTGGAGGCATACTAGTGTCAAGGGTCTATGTCATGGTTATGGTACTCGTCAATTGAAGATCTATAAGAAGAATTACTTTCGGATTTTCCTCTCCAAGAGGGAGATATTTTGGCCCTGGCTTGAAGAGCCTAAACTTTGTGTCTCTTGTGTTCTGATATTTAACTTGATGAAAGACATAATAAGCTATCAAAGATAAGATCTAAGTAAATGGAGCATAACAAGTATAACACAATAAATTATCAACTAAGAGAATTGGATTAAACACTGCCCTACTATATTCTCAACAATAAGGAGCTGAGAAGAGAAGTAAGGGATACTGACAAGGGTCTTGGAGGAATACTTGTTTCAAGGGTCTTTGTCATGGTCCTGGTACTTGTCAATTGAAGGTCTATAAGAAGAATTTTGATCGGGTTTCCCTCTCAAAGAGTGAGAGGTTTTGGCCCTAACTTGCAAGCCTAAATATTGTGTCTCTTGTGCATTTGATAATTGACATGATGAAGAACATAATAATCCAACAAAGACAATATCTAAGTGAAATAAGCATAAAGTAAATCACAAGTAATTATCAAGAAGATAAATTGTAATAAAAACCCTAATTTCTCAACACAAAGAAAGACTGAAGAACATTGTCACACTAGGCAAAACCCATGCCAATGACAACAAGAGAACTAAGAACATACATGCAAAACCTTTGCATGCCAAATCTAGCAAGGAAATCACACATGAAAATCGATACCTGTAAGTAAACCTGTTGTAGTTGCTTGATCCTGTTCTTCCTTGCTTGATATTTGCTTCCTCTTTTCATTCTTTTCATTCCTTGATCCAATGATGAAGTGCTCCAAGAAAACTCTACGTGTCCAAGAGTGTGTGAGAGAGAGAATAGAGAAAGATCTCCAAAGCTGAAATGACAAAAGGTACCAACTGATCCTCATGAGCCTTTTTATTAATGAGGCCTCTATTTTCTTCATTTTCCATTACTTTTCCTTCATTTTCCTCCTCACATGCAACCCGTGACCTTTCACCTTCCTTTTCTCCTAATTTCCATTATTTTCATAAATAAATAGCAATAAATGCCTCATGCATTTCTAAAGACTTTGTCATTGCCTTTGCCAATTTCCTCAACCATAATAAACCAAATGAACACCCACACTAGGATGTTTTTCTCAACATTAATCTTGGAGTAAGTGTCCCATAACTGTGGTTATTATTTTCCCTTTAATAACTTTTATTACATGGAATTTTCACTAGGGATGTTACAACTTCATATGTGAGTACAATGCTTCTTGTCTCTCCATTAAAATTTCATGCCACTAATATATTCAACATGATTAATTTCCATTTAGCTAGTGATGTATGAGCAAAATATAATGAATAATCATGGTAGCGAGTCAAACTTAAACTAATTTTCTTCACAGGGGCCCCCACTTAATTATGTTATTTATCACTTCTACATAGTGAATGGAAGGGATTTGTTGCTTTGCAAATTTTTAAAAATCACAAGGGTGTAGGTTATCAATAAATTCCTCATCCCTCTTCCACAATTGCTTATATCTTATAGTGGTTTGCCAATTTAAGGTAGCTTGAGCCAAATTGAAAACATATTCCCTCCGAAGAGAGTTAATACAATGGTCTAGTAACTTATCAAATTCTTCACATCCCACCATGGATCTATTCCAAGCCCAACCTTTTCACCATTTACTACCTTCCAAACAAGTTAATTACCTATTAAGGGCAAAGCGACAATTATGGCTTTCCAAACCATGGATACATTATGGGTGTTATTAGATGGGCTTTGGATACAATCCTTAATAGAAAATGGGGCAATGTGTTTCAAATTATGATTAGCTTCCAACACTAATCCATAGAAATTAGCCTCCATAACCTCTTAGCAACACATTTTGAAGCCCCAAACCTCCCATATCTTTGGACTTAGCAAAATTTTCAATCTGACCAAGGGAATACCTTCTTTGTCTCTATTCCTAAACCATAGGAATCTAAGTATGTCAACATATCATTTATATAAACTATATTTATTTACTGTATTTAAATATTAAGTCAAATAACTTGTTATATTATTGAACTACACAATATATTTAGGTATATTATAGGGTCATAGTCACAATTTCTCATGATGTGTGTGTGTGTGTGTGTGTGATGGATAGAAAATGTGACCTCATGTGATGCCATGAGCCTTTAGCTAATTTTTTCCTATCATAAGACACACTATGAGATTATTTGCTATTAATTTCCCACTTGCATGTAGTGATGATAATGATGGGCAGACACAAAATGGGCTTCATTTTGTGGTTTAACGACACCCTATCATGGTGCATGAGCTAGCATGATATGGAATCTTATCTAATGAAAAGGCTAGCAAGGGAATCTTGTTTTGGCATGCAGGTTAGTGAGACATCCAAATATTTCCTACAACACTACTTCTATGGATATATTGAGTTGCTATGTTAATTCTTATTAGCAAGTAGGCCAATAAGTTATCAAAGATAAGTTGTAATCTATGTGATTATGACTCTTAGAGTGCTTAAATTAGTGAGACAGTGTTTCATGTTGCCCTAGTATATTCATGGTCTTGTCTTGGAGGTGGAGATCATGTAAGGATTTCTTACGATTGAGTGGAAATAATTCCTCCACAAATATTCCACTTGTTAAAAACATTTGCAAGAAAATTATGTTGTTGATGTGAATGTTGTTGTTTATCTAAATTACTTGCAAACTTTTTCTCATGGTGAGGCATTTTGTATTTTCATTAATGATTTATTCCATGCATGTTAATAATTCTAGTTTATTTCATATGCTTTTATGATGCAACTTGTAATGCCTTCTTTAGCAATGGGAATTAAGTGCTTCACGATATAGCAAGGAGGTTAGCCCCATCTTAGTATGGTATAGTTGCAAAGCTTCTCAAAGCTCAAGTTTAACATGTGCCAAGAAACTCAAGTGCATATTTATTGTTCAATAAACATGTAAGGATTTGGAAAGTGCGGGATTGAAAGAAACTACTTTTGAGAAAGAATCTTTGCTGTAGTATGGGATTATTGTTAAGTCAAAACTAAGTTGATTAGCAATTATTCTATAGAATTATTGATGGATTTGTTGATTTTTCCTATATTGTTTTAGTGGCATAAAAACTTGCATTGGCACTTATGTATATAATGATTAAGGTAGAAGTGTCATGTTTCCCCAATAAAATGGATAAAAGGAACCAAGTTCACCGCAAGAACAATGATTTGTGGTTTGAACTTGTACATGCCATGCCAATCCCATCTGTGTGGTTATCCCAATAATATATGCATATATAGATAGGCAAAATGTCACATGTTTCCATTGGTATATGGTGCATTAGAACTTGCACTAATGTGTGACACTCAAATTCTTACCCAACTTAAGCTATCTAATTTGCATGAATACAAGTGTAGTGTGGCCATGAGTTGGAATTGTGGCATAGAAAACACAAATACCTAATTCTTTTGGCTTCCATTGACTATGATAAAGTAAAATGATTATTGATGAAACCACCATATGATTGTGGAACACACACTCATCCTCTTCTTCCAAATCATTTTTATTGGATTAAGCTAAGCTTACATGCGTAATGAGTAATGTGAAGTGGGAAGATTCATGTCTTGAATCTACTATTTACTTCCTCCAATCTTGTGGTGGGGGGAGGGGGGGGGGGGAGTGTCGAAAGAGACCTATGCCAAAATATTTTTGCTACATGACACTCATCACTAAAATGTGAAGTTGACTTGTGGAAATTATACCACTTACTAATTTGATTATGTTGTTTATTTGGTATTGAATTGTTCAATGTTTTATTGTATAAGTATATTGTTAATTGCCAATGCTTTCCTTGTCACGCCAATGGATATTCTTTGGCACATATTTTTTTTTCATAACAATGAATTTGGCTTTATGATAACCATGTTGGTCATTGGGAGCATTATTAAAAATTTGATGTGAAACTTCTCGTCATCCTTTTGTTTGAATTGGAAAGCATTTCAAAAGAATTCACAAGAAGAAAATTAAAGTGAGTTTGCATATATTAGTGTAATTTTCGCTAATACTTGAAACTTAGGCTGTTTTCAATTTTTTTGATGTCCAAACAATGCATGAGAATATATATATATATATATATATATATATTGCTTGTAGTCTTGCACAAATTGTTTGTGACACTCGTGTTGTTACTACCATTGAATGTAATAGTCTTTCTAGTAGTTCAATTTATATTACCTATCATGAATGATCTTGAAAAAAGTTCTCTATTTTGTGATGGACTCACCCAATATTTGCATTATTAGTTGTGGGATTCCTATCAAGCTTATACAACTAAGGACACATTCATGGTTGCAAGCTTAATTGGTTTGTCACCAAATATCCTTACTCCATATGAATGGAGAGAAAAATCTATTATTTAGCGCCTTCACATCGATTTTTCTTTTAAAAATAAGTTTTTCACACTTGATATTGAGATAAATGTTGGGTGTGGAGCTTGATTATATTCTTGATTCAGAGGTCTTTTTTTTAGCCGTATGTATACCCTAGGAATACTATACATCCCTCCATGCAGGGGGGACTTGTCCCCCTCACGGGGGTTTGGGGAAGTGCCCCCGAAGCTAAAAATAGATGTAAAATTGCCTTGTATAATATTGTAATTTCGTGGTCAATATAGGCTGTTCATTAGGCAGATGATCTGACTGTAGAAGTTATGTTTAATTTAGGGTTTTTTTTCCCTAGAAGGCAACCCCTCGATTTAAATGAGGGAATTGTATTGCAATATGTATTATGTGTATTTTGAGAGAGAAAAAGTGAGCAGACTATGTGAGAGAAGAAGAAATTATAATGGACATGTTGTAGGTTGTATATCTTCATTTTGCTGGATAATATAAAAGGAAGGACTGGCTATTTCTCTGTGGACGTAGCCCAAATTGGATGAACCACGTATATATGTTTCTCTCTTGTTTTATGTGTTTTTTTGTTTGTGTTTATGTTATGTAGGTAAATCCCCTCTGCGGACAGAGGTGATCCCTCTAGCCCTAGGGTGGGTCTAGTAGTAAGAGGACATTTTAATGTGGCAGTTCCTAGTTAATGAATGAAATGAATTGGGATAGATTGCCCTACTTGTGATCCAACACGATTGTCGTAGTTGTAGCAGAGGTCTCCTGATCCTTGTCTCGACACGTTGTGATCCTTCAACAATGGTACTAGGGTGCCTACACAAAGATCAAAGGACAAAAGCAGCATACATGACAATAATTGAATTCATAACTAGCTAATTAGTCAAGGAAGATTAAACATATTGCATAAGATAAATCACATCAACACAAGACGAAAACCAAAACATCAGTCATGTATTATTAAGAGCAAGAAAGAGATTACAACCAGAGCCTTGCTATCACAACCTCCTTCAGCAGGTCCAGTAAAAACGCATCTCAAGCATTCATCGGGGAATTTGAACATGGCGAGGCAAAAGCCTAAGCTCTCTCTCGAAAATGGTCTCTCTCTCTGCTCTATCTCACACCAGCTATATCAGACCTTTACAGCAAAATGTTCGACAATTCATCTTCAGCTAGTTGCATCTATGTGAGAGACATGTATTTATAGAAGGAGAGGAGGAGGTTGGGATCTCTCATATGGTATAAGGGAGGCCTTATTCTTCGGGAGGTTGCCCAATAGTAGGGAACAAGAAGCCAAAGGAGGGTGCTCAACGTTATTCAGTCGAAACACCCAAGCTGACTCGCTCACGAAGTGATTGGAAATAGAAACTTCGCTTCTATATTAAAAAAAATTTCCTAAAACAAGTTGGCACGCGCAGCTCACTGAGACAGAGGGCCAATGGGCGCGACCTTCAATGTTAATTTTAACATTGGCACGAGGCCTGAACTGTTCACGAGAACCAACCTAAAAACATGGGTTTTTAATGGTATGCTCTAGGAATAATCAACAGAGGAAATGTTCTTCTCATGACTAGGGATGCAATGATACTTTTTGCAAGGCATGACACGTCATATAAGTCATAGAAATGGTATTCCAATGTGCGGGATGGGGATTGCAGGGACGGTGACAAAATGATGTGTAACAAATGCCCCCTAAAGCATGAGGTCCGAGAGAGAGGGAGGAGTGAAATGCTTTACGAGAACGCATTTGAACTAAACACCGTTGTTGGAAGACCTGCAAGTAAAAATACAACTGATGTCTTTGATGCATGAACATGTGGCTTGGGCGCAACCATCCATAATAGAGTACATATAAAACCGATATCTAAGGTATGGACACATCCATCCAGCAATAAGGATCAAGAAATCGACTCAGGTATGGTCGCAGCCATCCAATCAAAAGAGTCATGCATATAGTTATGATAAACCAAAATATCTTGCAACCTAGATCTTATCATACAAAACCCAGGGTCTTGCGCTCTATCTCGACCCGAACAAGTACAAATTCAAGCACACAAATATGTGAACTGAAGTCGAACATGCAAGAAAGTCACCTGATTACCAGCCAATGATGAAAGATGTTAACAGGCATGAGAGAAACCACCAATAATGAAAATGGTTGTCAAGGTACAACTAGTACAATCCATGGAATTTGAACAATGATCTGGCGTCAAACACCCACAGAATCACTCGATCGAAGGCCAATGATGTGGACCTATCATCGAACGCGAATAACTTACCATTGAGGCATGCAAGCTCCAAGGTAGCGGAAGGAAGTCTCTAGATCAGCTTCCTGGATAATGAGTTGAATTCGACAGGAAGTGACCCGGTCGAAGGGGGGCCATAACGTTTCCCACATCATCGATACGAGACAAAGGAAAATAGTGATGGCGAATCAAGAAAAAACGAGTATCAGAGGGAGGTTGAAAACTACAAATGGAAACTTCTCTTGAACATATCAGCAACATGACTCCGCATTTAGCAACATTTCACATCAAGGGATCTGAGGTCATGGTGACGTGGCAAAGAGTAGATGAGAGGTCAAAACATATTACCCAAACCCATGGAGGAAAAAATGACGAAATGAGATGTCCCCAACCCGACACGAATGCAGATAAGTTTCATGTTCAAGAGCGACATACTGCTGACACAACTGAGAACTAGTTCCATTTTCCCCCACCATTGCTGGCGAGTACCCCAATTATTTTTGGAAAACAAGCTTGAAGGGGATAGCATATGCTTGTCATGTAAATTTTTCCTTCGGAAAAATCCATCCTAGTACATTTTACGAGCCCTAGGAGGGAGGAAGGAGGTGACTTCATGATGACAGTTTATGATGTCATTTAGGGTTTAACGAGTCTGACAAAGGAAGAACTCGACATCTTTTCATGTTTAGAGAGTTTGAAAAGAAGCAGAAAAGGAAACTCCAGTAGGTTCCTTTTCGTAGGTAGTCTCACTGATCCAAAAAGGTAGAAAAATGTGTCTGAGAGAACCTCTTAGTCGTGATAGGCTAAGGTATTCCTTTTTCGTAAATAATATATCCCAGCCCAAAAAAGGGGTAAACGTATACTGGGAAGATATCGTTTCGCAGCCATTTAACGAGTTCAAAACGACAAGAGTCTCGACAATCTTTTCAATTTTAGAGAGTCATAAAAGAGCTGAAAGATGACTCCAAGAGTGACTTTTTCACGTTTTTACCGAGTCCAAAAAAGTATAAAATACAACTCGTTACTTCATCGCCATCACGTCGAAGACCTGTCGTTGCACAAGAGACGCACGTAAAGCCCATTTTTAGAGATAACATAGCGAAATAATTGAAAAATGTGCTCTAAAACCTAATTAGGGTTCTGAAAAAAGTTTATAAAATGCCAAATATGGTAAAAAAGAATTTTATTTTCACTTTTACCTCTTGTGAGCATTTTGTTACCCTTTTTTACTGCGATTTTACGGCATCGACAATGGGTAATCCGGAAGACCAATCTTGAATCCGTCAGTTCCAGGTAAGAGTTAACATCTGACAAAATGACGAAATGAGATGTCCCCAACCCGACACGAATGCAGGTAAGTGTCATGTTCAAGAGCGACATATTGCTGACACAACTGAGAACTGGTTCCATTTCCCCCCACCATTGTTGGCGAGTACCCCAATTATTTTTGGAAAAAAAGCTTGAAGGGGATAGCATATGCTTTTCATGTAAGTTTGTCCTTCGAACAAATCGATCCTAGTACATTTTATGAGCCCTAGGAAGGAGGAAGGAGGTGACGTCATGATGACAATTTCTAATGTCATTTAGGGTTTAACGAGTCTAACAAAGGAAGAAATCGGCATCTTTTCATGTTTAGAGAGTTTGAAAAGAAGCAGAAAAGAAAACTCCCGCAAGTTCCTTTTCGTAGGTAGTCTCACTGATCCGAAAAGGTAGAAAATTGTGTCTGAGAGAACCTCTTAGTCGCGATAGGCTAAGGTATTCCTTTTTCGTAAATAATCTATCCCAGCCTGAAAAAGGGGTAAACGTATACTGGGAAGATATCGTTTCGCAACCATTTAACGAGTTCAAAACGACAAGAGTCTCGACAATCTTTTCAATTTTAGAGAGTCAGAAAAGAGCTGGAAGATGACTCCAAGAGTGACTTTTTTTCACGTTTTTACCGAGTCCGAAAAAAGTATAAAATACAACTCGTTACTTCATCGCCATCGCGTCGAAAACCTGTTGTTGCACAAGAGATGCACGTAAAGCCCATTTCTAGAGATAACATAGCGAAATAATCGAAAAATGCGCTCTAAAACCTAATTAGGGTTCTGAAAAATTTTATAAAATGCCAAATATGATTTTTTTAAAAAAAAAAAAAAACAATTTACTTTTCACTTTTACCTCTTGTGAGCATTTTGTTACCCTTTTTTACTGCAATTTTACGACGTCGACAACAGGCAATCCAGAAGACCAATCTCGAATCCGTCAGTTCCAGGTACGAGCTAACATCCTTCCCTGCATTTTGATTATACGTTCATTTCCTGCAAACCAAAATTTGGAAATATATGGGGGATTTTGCAAAAATTAGGGCCAGGTGATTGGCGCGGGTATTGGGCACGGACCTGCGCCAATCGCCCTAAAATTTGAAATGGGGCGTACCAATTGGCATGACTGTTTCTAAAACAATCGCGCCAACCACGACAATCAACTTTAGCTTACAAATTACACAAGAAGGCCTAATTTAAATCATTCAAGAGCTTTGGATTTGGATAATGACAACCATATGGATGTTTTTGCATGTGATACAAGGCAAAATGGTGATTGAGTGGAAAGAACGAGAACACAGTGAAGAATGCAAGGAAGCCATGAACAATAACAGATGCATGGAATCTCTCAGATATTTTGGGCTAAAAAAATTATTTATGGCACCATGTCTCAGGGCTCAACCAGAGCTATTACAATACTTGATCAGTATCTGGGATGTGGATCAGGAAAAATTCATTCTTCGTGATCAGGAACTTGAGATTGAGGTCTCAGATATATACTTCATAACCGGACTGTCGCGAAGGGGGGTAGCACCAATCCTGACTGGCACCCGGTCCACCATGGAGAACATGAGTATGGTAATCGACAGTGTGTGCCCAGGGGCAAGGAAAGGATCAGGAAGCGGGAAAGTGGATATCCATACTATCCCGGATTTGGCACTAAGAGTAGTGCTACACACCATTACACGAGCTGCAGGATCACAGGGCCCGCATGAGGCCACAAAGACACAACTACTTCTTGTTGTAGACTGCATGGCACCGACCCTCTACAACTGAGCTGAGGCGATAACAATCAACATGTAGTGCCAACTGAAGAAATGCAAGAAAAATAAGTTGAAGCAGTTTGGTTACAGGTCCATATTGGTATCGTTCATCTTGGAATGATTACTAATCTTCTAGCGTCAAGAGGTAATAGTTCCGACACCACCAGCTCTGGAGGCACGGATGGTCCGTTGGGAAGAACTAATGCCAAGGTCAGGGGGCAGTCAACAGATGTCCTAGAGACCAGAGTTCTTTGACTGGCTCTGCTGACAGTTGATTGTCGTGGAGGATTGGCCCTACACTGGCACCTGTTTCACTAGTGATCCAGATCTTCCACTTCTAGAGGGAGAAGACTGGGATGAAGCATTAGGTAAGACTCATTTTTTATTTTCATGAGTATTATGAATTTTTTGTTATGCATGTCCTGACATTAATTCATGTAATTGCAGATGTTGGCCCAGAAATACCTGCAAGTATATCCTCGATAGCGCGGAGGATCCCTCACGAGTTTGATGTGGCCCCTCATGGTGAGGGAATCGAGGATGAGGAAATCGTTCACAACTTGTAGGGAATCTCCCATGGGATCTCAGACTATGCATGATTCGATGATGTTCCTCGTGCCTACCAGAGACATACTATAGGGGTGTCGAACCATGTGCACCGCTTATTGAGGCTTCTTGTGCGGGCGGTGACTTGTTATCATGATCACCATGCCGATTAGACACCTAGGATTTTATTTCCGCATATTTTTTTAGAGACATGATGTCTCAGGATGTAACCGAAACATACATATTTTTTGAACTTATGACGCACATGGATGCAAGCACTCAACATATATATATATATATACATCTATTTTCCTATTTGGATCTTGTCATGTGATGATGATTTTTACAAATTACGCAAATGTCTATCTAATACAATGTTAGCTACTGTATCAGTCAATGCATTCATTCGTCTAGGAATATGTTTATATGTAATGTAATCAAAATGTATTTCTAGTAAACAAACACGCAAATACAACCTTAGATGTGAGGGTTTCTAATAGAATAATGTCCATTAAGTTGAAGAACAACAAGCTGTGAGTTTAGGTTAACAAGCAATGCACGAATGTCGTGGGTAATTTCCTCGGTTAATAGTTCAATAACAACACTATATTCAGGACATTGTTTGTAGTTCATTCTATACACGTACCTTGAAGGTCTATCAACTCACCAGCAAGATCATAAATCACCCAGGCTGTTGAAGATAGGTTCTGGGTACTACAGGAAGCACCATCCGCGAAACCGACATAAGTGTTAATAGACATCTGCACAATAAGCAACGACCCAATAAGTAAGAAAACACTCGCAAAGCAGACCAGGCTAAAAATTTACAAAAAATGAAAAGAACACCTATGTACAAAAAACATGCATGAATGACTCATGTATAGTATTTTTTAAGATACAACCCATTTCTGGGTTGATCCAGCGGATGACCTTCATAATCAATAAGCTCATAGGCCCCATTCCGCAAAACATGTTTAACAATGTAGGGCCCATGCCACATGGGTTGAAATTTTCCTGTCCCCAGCTTATCATGATCTTGGTCATACAGGAGGACGAGGTCTCCTTCTATGAAGGATTGAGAGGAAACCGACTAGTCAAAATGAGCTTTGACCCGCTTCTTATGTGCTTCAATGACTAGAGTAGCAAAGCAACGAGTTTCATCAAGCCTCTCCAAATAGAGAGAAGACTCTCTTCTTCTCGCGAAGTGTTCAACGACAATTCAACAACTAGCTTGAGCGAAGGTATTTCACATTCAATCGGAAGGGTAGCTTCCAGACCGTAAACAAGCTGAAATGGAGTGAATTCGGTCGCATCCTTAACTGAGGTTTGATAAGCCCAAAGAGCTGAAAACAACATGAGATGCAAGTTTGATTTGTGCATCCCAATCGTACGTTGAAGCATAGTGACGAGAACTTTGTTCACGTCTTCAACCTCGCCATTGGCCTGAGGATAGTATGACGTTGAGCTGTCGTGACGCATGCCAACTTGGAAGTCAACTCTGCCACCATGTAATGCCGAAAATGGGAACCATGATCGGTAACAATGGCTTGAGGGACACCAAACCTAGAAATAACATGATTGAATAGAAATTGAGTTGTTGTTTTACCGTCAACCGTAAGTGTAGGCATTGCTTTGGCCCATTTGGTGAAGTAGTCAATGGCTACAATGACATAAGCATGCCCCCCGAACGAGTGAGGGTTATACGCCATAAAATCGATGCCCCGTTTCGCAAAGGGACCAACGGTAATGACAGGGTGGATATGGGAAGGAGGTGCGTGCATCTTGCGCTGATAGATCTGGAAATCATGGCACTTGTGGACATCAACAATGTAGTCTTTGAAGATGGTGGGCCAGAAATACCTAGCACAAAGAATTTTTGTGCAGTAGCATAACCATACATGTGACTATCACAGGCGCCACTATGACAATCATTCAAGGCTTTCTTAGCCTCCTCGAGAGTCAAACATTGGCAGAGAATGGAATCAACTCCGATGCGGTAGAGTGTATCTCTGACTATACGATAGGGTTGCGATTGATGACGGATGCGTCAGCGAGCATCCTTCGTCAACTCAGATCATAAGGTAGAAGTTTGAAGATATATGATGATATCACCGTACCAAGAATTGAGGGTGCTAGTCAGAAAAAAGTGTATCATTCAGAATGCGTTCTTCAGAACTAGACGAAGCGGAGTCAAAAGGGAGAGAGCAAATCAAATCAGCAAAGACCAATGACTTCTTCGACTTGGTAGTAATGAACTCCAAATCGAACTCTTGGAGGATGACGATCCACTTCAAGTACTTTCCCCCCAGCAGTTGACAATACAATATATAGGTCATAGGGTTGCAGCCAAAAATCACAGTCACTATATGCAACATAATGTAGTGATGAAAACATTGAACATCTTGAACAACAACCAATGCCAGCTTTTCAAAATATGCATATCATGTTTTAGTATCGAGAAGGTTATGAGACAAATAATAAATGACATGCTCGTCACCACTATCATTGTCTTGTACCAAAACCATGCCAATCGTGCTGAATGCACGACCAAATAGAGGGAATAATCACGATGATAATTGGGAGGACGCAATAGAGGAGCATTGACAAGCAATGTCTTCAGCGCATCAAAAGACTTCTGAGCAATCTCATCCCAGAGGAATGGGACACCCTACTTTAGTAATCGCGTAAATCCTTTAGCCACTTCAGCATAGTTAGGTATAAAACAACGTAAGAAGTTAGATTTCCCCTATAGACTCTGCAGCTGATGTAATGAGGACGGAGAGGGAAGATTAATGATAGCTTCAACTTTGAGTGGATCGAGATGAATCCCGTCTTTGGAAATGATAAACCTTAAGAGTCTACCGGAGTCAACATAAAAGACACACTTATGCGGATTCAACTGGATGTTATAGCCTTGACAACAAAGAAAAATCTGACGGAGATGAGCAAGATGGTCTTTACGCTTAGCCGAATGAGCCGGAAGGTCATCGAGATAAGGCTAAACAATGTGCTTGATATCGTGGAAAGCATTTGACATTGCTCGCTGAAATGTAGCCCCAACATTTTTCAAACTGAAAGGGGGCTTTCTATAAGCGAAAGTACCCCAAGGACAGATAAAAACAGTCTTATGTTGATCAATCAGAAGAATGTTAATCTGGTTGTAGCCAGAAAACCCATCCATAAGGGAAAAAATCTCACTCCCAGCACAGTCATCAATGATTTGATCAATAAAGGGAGTAGGATAATTATCCTTAGGGCAAGCACGGTTAATGTCACAGTAATCAACATAGACGCGAATGGTACCTTGTTTCTTATCTATAGGAATAATATTGGAAACCCATTATTTCAAGGGAATTGGATAGATAAAACCAGCTTTAAGAAGTTTTTCAAATTCTCCCTTAATAGCGGCAGCCTTTCTAGGGTGCACAGGACGAAGACGCTAGCAAACAGGCTTCGCACCAAGATAGGTAGGAATCTCATGCACCACTATACTTGGATCGATGCTGGGCATCTCTTCGTAAGACCATGCAAAGACGCCGCAAAACTCACGGAAAAGGCCAGTATAAACCTGAATCTAATAGGGAGAACAAGTCACCCCAATATGGATGTTCTCGACAATTCCCGGTTTGACAGAAATGTCGATAGGCATCGTTTGTGTAATGTTACTCAAGTTGCCTTCCGTAAAAACTTCGTGTGTCAAAATAGGCATTTGAAGCAGAGGAAAGGGAACCTGAGAAGAAAACCTCTCAAGACACGTAGACATGGCCCAAAGGCCAGGCATGAATGAAGAACGATGATGACTATCATCCCAAGGAGGATCCTCGAGAGACATAGTTTCCACGATGGCTTCATCGGAGGGAAATATCTCTCTCAAGGGATTGGGCGAATCTGAATCGCCGAGGTAAGGGGTTTGAGAACAAGTATCAAGATACATGCCCCAAGGAGCATGATTAGGAGGCGAAGGATCCGAAGCTAAAATAAGTTCACAATAATCAATCTCAATCGGACTCAATGACATCGAATCTCCAAATGAATTGATCTGTTCAGGCGAAGGGATGATCCACGGATCGTCAGACTTGGAGATCATATTAATCTGAACAGTTTTGGGTGGATGAAGAGGGAAAATACCCATAAGGGTAGGATCTTTGAAGAGACCCAGCCCGACGCTCTCTTAAGGCGTAGGAATTTGATCCACGTACAGAACATTGTTCTCAGAAGAAGAAGTGAAGAACGACAACTGATCGACATTAATGATCTTTCCCTCGTGCGAAAATCGCAAAACACGAAAGAGAGTGGGAAGAACACACAACATGGCATTGGTTCAACTGCGACCGAGGAGAATATTGTAATTGAGCTTGGCATCAACTACTTCAACCTCGACGTTGGTTGTCTTCCCTTCTAGAGTAATCGGTAAACTAGCAAGAACACCAAGAGGTTTAGATTCCCTTCCATCAAACACTTCTAAAGCATTTGGAGATGAATTCAGAGCTGGAGAATCAATAGCTTTCCAGCAGGCAGATGACATGACGCACGTAGATGCACCCTCATCCATGACCGCTCGATGGATATTCAGTCCATTAATGCCAACTTGTATGATGAGTGCAAGTTGGTGAGGTAGATGTGGGACAAAATTCTCCAAGTTGAAAGTGATAAGGCTTGAATTAGCAGGATCAACCCCACCGATGGCGGATAGCAAAGCCTTCCATTAAGATGGGAAACTCTGAAGTACTTCTAATGCAGACATCGCAGATGGCGCCTGAGCCAAATCCTCAACAATGTTGTAATGTTGAGCAGCACAGACGTTCGGATTGTAAGAAGACTTACAGAGTACACCTTTGGAAGGTGGTCGTATAAGGGGCTCAGTACTAGGCCTTTCAATCTAAAGAGGGCCAGAAGTAGGCAGAGGAGGAGGACCATCAGCGATCTCTTTCCCCACTGCCTAACGCGGTTCCGTATAATCTTTCGACCGGGTAGCTATGGAAACGGATGCAAAACCGTTCATCATGAAAACCTTAGAGCCAAATGGGGCAGAGGACTAAGGTTTCTCTACCAAATAAGTCTATTGTGACAGAAATGGTTCTTTGAGAACAACCGAAGTTCCTTGGGTGCCCTTGAGTAATCGACTCACTTCGGGCCATTGAGGACAGTCCTTGGTGTAGTGCTCTTTGTCGCATATCAAACAAGGATACTTCAGTTTACGCTGTGAACCATCATCAGCACGATATTTTCGAGAATCCTATTTCAGGGTATCGGCTTTGGCCTTACCTTTACCCTTCTTTTTACCCTTGGAAGCTTTATCCACCAAATTGGCCTGAACGACATTCACTTCCACAGTTTTACCAGAATTCAGGGTTGGTTGAGAAACAATATCGTTGGAAGGAGTGGATTTTTTCTTCCCAGGGTTCGGAGGAGAAGACTTCCGAGAAGTTTGAGACATGAAACTGATGATATCGTCGACGGATGGTGTCGTCGGTGCTTTGGAAGTTCCAAGTCCAAGAGCATCAGGCAAGAGATTGTACAACATGCCAGATTGAGAGTACACAAGATCAAGGTACTGGGCACGGGAAATGGCTTGTTCCTCAGTGATGCATGCCGCCATAGCAATGTCCTTAGCAATCAGACTAATGAAAGAGGTAGTAAACCAATCAGTTAGAAGCTAATTAGGAATCTTAAAGTTAATCAGGTGAGGACGACGTCTCCATTCATGAATATGATCTGAGATATGGGTAGCTCGTTCTTGTTTCAAGGATGTGAGGAGATGCGTCCCGGTTTCATACCGAACTGGTAACTGAAAATGTGTGAGAAACGCCATGGTTAAAGAATTGAAATCTTGGAAGATACCACGAGATAACTCGATGTACCACTTGGTAGCGACACCAGTAAGAGTCCGTTGGAAAAGACGGAGTCAAATAGAATCGTCAACCCAAGAGTTAGAGGAACACCAAAGATGATATGTCATAACATGCGCTTGGGGGTCTTCTTCGAACTTGCCCTCAAACTTGGGATAATCACCAAGAATTTTGGTCGGAATTGGAGGCCAATACGAGTTATGAAGGATGGGATCGTTCGTTAACTTTGACACATCAGGCATCTTCAATGTAGCAAGAAACGACAATTGAGGATTAAAAGACATTGGAGGTCGTTGATAAAGACCAATATTAGCATTCCACCCAGGTTGAGAGAAATTATGCCCCCATATTTTTTGTCCCAGAGGATTCTGTCTATAGGGGTTATAAGCTTGATAATTCTGCCCATACTGGGGTTGAGGACTAGGATACTGATTCTGAGCATACCATTGAGATCCTTGCTGAGAGATATATGGATTTTACTGTGGAATGTAAGCATTTCCTTGAGGTGGATTATACACCATCTGGGAATGAATTTGAGGGTAATAAGTGAAACCTTGGGGCACACTATATACCACTTGAAATTGACCTTGAGGAGGGTAAGTAGCGCCTGGAGGTTAAGCAGGTTGTCCCTATGGAGCAGGTTGAACCAGCTGCTGAGCAGGTTGAACCAATTGTTGAGCAGGTTGAACAGGTTGAACCGGTTGTTGAGGTTGGGCAGTCTGTCCTTATGGAGCAGGTTGGCCTGAATACTGAGGGCCATCGGGTTGTCCTTGTGAAATAGGTTGGCCCAATGGTTGAGATGGACTCTGTTGCCCCTGAAAACTAGGTTGGCCCAACGCAGGACCATAGGGTTGTCCTTGTTGTACAAAATCTTGGCCTTGTTGAATGTAAGGTTGATGTTGTTGCACGAAAGGTTGTCCCTGCGATGGACACATTTTCCCCCCCAGGAACATAAGACGCTCATGGTTGAAACTGAGGTTGACTAGACAGACCGTGGGGTTGTCCTTGTTGGACTGAAGGTTGACCCTGTAAGGGTTGTCCTTGCGGACCATAAGGTTGTCCCTGTGGACCAAAGGGTTGTCCCTGCTGGACCAAAGGTTGTCCCTGTAAGGGTTGTTCTTGTAGACCTGAGGGTTGTCCCTGTAATAATGGTCCTTGATGAGCAACGGTCTGATAAGGATTAGCCAGAGGCAAATAAACAACTTGGTTAGGATCGATGGGAGGCAAATACACAGGATTACCGTAGACATCATAATGACAGGGAGGATTGACAGGAGCTTGCAGCTGCTGAAAACCCTAAGGTGTGGAACTCTGCTGCTGAGGGTCTGGGGAAGGAGCATACTGTCGCTGAATAGCCAACAGTTAGTCATCAAACGTATAACCTCTAGGAATATAAGTAGAAACCATAGGCGCACTATAAATAGGCGTGGCTTCCACAACATGAGATTGTGATCCACTCACGATGGGCCTAACGGGCCACGTGGGATTAAGAAAGATAGACCTGCGAACAACAGAAGATCCTGATGACGATTGAGCCATACTAAAAACCAGTGCAGAGGAAGCCACACAAATGGTAGGTCATACTGGGACAGATGTAACAATGGCCGACGAGATGGGCATCGAAGGTGACATTCCTAGTGAAGGAAAAACTGAGCTTCATGTAGGAGCGACTATACTGGATTGTGCCATGGAGGCAACACCAGACATGATCTGACCCAAAGTACGATAACCGGACATAAGAGATACCGATTGAGGAGAAGGTTGACTAGAGAAATACGGCAAATCTTCCGAGAAAAGCTGATATTCCTCGGTAGAAACATGCAGTTCTTCACTATCGACCGGACTCGAAGAATCCATATCTGACGAGGTCGTAAGATCGTCGAAAAGACGACGAGGACTAGGAGGTATAACAACGACCAAAAATGGTGATCCCGAAGTAAGAGGAGGGAATTCTTCCTCACTCCCAAAACCAGGCCAAGCACCCTGAGGTGGCCAATTGAAATCAACTGACACTTCAGGAGGAGACCGGGTAGCGAGAGGTAAGATACTCGGGAGGATAGGCTGTTGCGAAGGCTCGACAGGCCTAGTGGACTGAGGTGTTTCCAAAGAAACGTCAGGAAAAGAACTACCACTAGGAGGCAGTGAAGAAGACGACGAAATCGGTAATTCTGCCACTGTGACAATGTTTCAAAATAGGAAGAAAACGAGATAGCCTACTCGAAGCTTCAAGATAAAACACCAAGGAACTACTCAAAACAAACGAAACAAACTTTAATGGGCATGTTATTGTAGGTATTTAATTTTATGACATTGAAACAAAACTCTATTATTTCATGTTTTAAGAGTTGAGAAACATGCAAAAGATGACTCTAGTCACTTTCAGATTAAACGAGCGTGAAAGGATAAGTGCTCGATGATATTTTCTCTTTTAGAGAGTCACGAAAGGATCAAAATGACTACTCAGGTAATCTAAGCAAGAGGGTGTACCAAGTTTCCGTGAACTGCCATATACACCTTAGTGATCAAATGAAAGAGAAATGACCAAGGACTTGACGTACGTGCATGTAGTTTCCCCGAATGCTGTGTTCGGTGTATCACGGTTACAGGGCGGTAGACTCGGCTTCCTATGGATAAAGGATTGAAACCTATGAGGGCCTCCCTTTATATATGCGATGGTACGGGGAGCACAAGTCCGTACTAGTGTTTTCTAATGCCTATTGACGAACGACAACTACTAGGTTTAATGACGTTGGAACACATCACTAGCCTAGACCTCTAAAATATGTGCGTTAGGTTTCAATGCTTCCTTAGGTTGATTGAATTCATTTTAAAGTTGATCTTGAATTAATGTTTCAATTCCAAGGCCTTATCGAATGTGATCTCGAATTCCTAAATGCACGCTACATGCAAAAGAACATCATTTCCATTCAATGAATGCTAGCTAAGAGAAGGATAGGAACCTTTAACTAAGTAGAAATCAATGAAAACATAAGAAAAATTCCACTAATGCATCTAATACAACCAAATGAGAAAACAAAAATTCTTTCCTAGGTCGTTAAGAGCTAGTTATGCAAAAGAAAATTTTCATTTCCAATTCAAAGCGGAAAAATGCAATTTATTTATTATTTATTTATATATATATATATATTTTTAATTTTTTTAGATGAATGAAGTACACGATGCACTGTTACACTAAAATCAAAACAAACACTAATTTTGAGCACTACGAATGTAAAGATCTAACAAATAAATCAAATGCAATACAAACATAAAACGCACTCAAAACAAGAACACACTCTTCCAAACAAGCGAAGGACTTTCGAAACGATCCAACGAGCAATGTAATCTATGCTCGAAATGACGAAACAAAGAGTCGAACAAAAACCAAAGTGATCATCCAAAAGACCAACGGCAAGAAGAATTGAAAGAAATACTAACACAATCAGTCAGCGAATTGAATTGACAAAGATCAAACTAACTCGGACTAACTCAGAAGGCTCAATGATGAGAGGGCCGAACAAACAACATAAGACACCTAGAAAACCTAGGGCTACCATTTCCACTGATAAAATGATGGACAAACAGTTAAGAAGACCAAGACTACAGAGTCAAAACACTCTTAAAAGACCAATTGCAAATCAAGAAAGCAACCTAGAGCCAAGAAACACTGACCAAAACTCAGGAAAAAGGTCAAATCAAACCCTACAGGTTTCGGTGCAACCGTTAGGCTGTAATTCGCGCCTAACAGGGATTGGTGCACCTGTGACAAAAGCAACCTGTGCCAATCGGCGCGACTGTTCAAGGAAAAACCTTGCCGAGCTGGAAAACTATGGGAGAAATATAGAACCACTAAACAGAGGTCAGACTTGACACTCTGGAACTGAACAGGGTTGTAGGAAATAGTCAGACAAGTCAAGCAAAGCATCGAAACAATCAAACGACCAAAGTTGATTTGACAAGTCAAATGCCCAAAAAAAAACGAGATAACAAACACACACTGATCCCCAGCGGAGTTGCCAAGGTAAATCCCCTCTGCGGACAGAGGCGATCCCTCTAGCCCTAGGGTGGGTCTAGCAGCAAGAGGGCATGCTAATGTGTCAGTTCCTATTTAATGAATGCAATTAATTGGGATAGATTGTCCTACCTATGATCCAATGCGATTGTCATAGCTGTAGCAGAGGTCTCCTGATCCTTGTCCCGACATGTCGCGATCCTTCAGCAATGGTACTCGGGTGCCTACACAAAGATCAAAGGACAAAAGCAGCATACATGACAATAATTGCATTCATAACTAGCTAATCAGTCAAGGAAGATTAAACGTATTGCATAAGATAAATCACATCAACAATAGAGGGGAACCAAAACATCAGTCATGTATATATTAAGAGAAAGAAAGAGATTACAACTGGAGCCTTGACGTTGCAGTCTCCTTCAGAGGGTCCAGTCAAAACGTGTCTCAAGCATTCTTCGGGGAATTTGGACGTGGCGAGGCAAAAGCCTAAGATCTCTCTCGACAATGGTCTCTCTCTCTGCTCTATCTCACACCAGTTATATCAGACTGTTCCAGTAAAATGTTCAACAATTCCTCTTTAGCTAGCTGCATCTATGTGAGAGAGATGTATTTATAGAAGGAGAGGAGGAGGTTGGGATCCCTCATATGGTGGAAGGGAGGCCTTATCCTTTGGGAGGTTGCCCAAAAGTAGGGAACAAGAAGCCAAAGGAGGGTGCTTGACGTTATTCAGTCGAACCACCAACGCTGATTCGTTCACGAAGTGGTTGGCAATAGAAACTTCACTTCTATATTTAAAATTTTTTCCCAAAATAGGTTGGCGTAGGCAACTCAATGAGACAGAGCGCCAATGGGCGCGACCTTCAGTGTTAATTTTAACATTGGCAAGAGGCTTGAACTGTTCACCAGCGCCAACCTAAAAACATGGGTTTTTAATGGTCTGCTCCAGGAATAGTCAACTGAGGAAATGTTCTTCTCATGACTAGGGATGCAATGATACTTTTTGCAAGGCATGACACGTCATATAAGTCACAGAAATGGCCCTCCAATGTGCGGGATGGGGATTGCAGGGTTGGTGACAAAATGCTGTGTAACAGTTTCCGAATATTTTATGTGTTCCATTGCTTTGTAATATATAAATTTTCTAACAATAAAATGGATTTCCCCTCCATATTATTTTGACTGGGGCTCCATGAATGCATCAATATTTACTGAGGGCATGAGTTTGCTCAATAAATCTACAAATTGAGAAGATTTATTTAGGTGACTTATGGGAAGCTTTACTAGTCATTGATTAAAAACTATTTGCTTAAGGAATCATGGAACTAATGGGGTTGTGCACTTGTCATGTTTTGTGCTAAGCATAAAATAAGGTTTGATGTGGGAGATAAATCAACCCTTTCCTTCTCATGCTCTAACCTTGTCTACATAGGCATATAATTCAGAAAAAACTACAAAAGCTTGGATATGTTCGCTATGTCATCACTAGTTATAATTGAGTAGACTTAAAGAAGAGGTTCAAATATTGATACCAATCACAAGGTTGTTAAGTCATATCCTAAGTTCTTGCAGGCACATTGAGATACTCAATGGCTAGTGTGAATAGTAGGAACCATAATTTGCGAGTGTGATGAAAATATTTGCATTATTGAAAGAGCAAAGGACTACATTATAAATGGTATACTATATCGAGGAAAATATTAGTGGATTTTGTGGTCGAGTACATATGCATTTATGATAATCATACAAAGAACACAACATGTAGTTGCAAAATTATCTATTGAGGATAGTGAAATGTATCAACATGGTGCATTGAATAACAAATACTTAAATTATTAAACATTATATTTAAACCTATCTATATGAGCACTTAGATGTATACCAAAGAACCCACCAATAAACACCAAAATATCCAAACATAGAAGGCACTGAGGATGCTCAAGGCATACCATTTATACAAAATCAGGGATTGTAGCATTGTGAAAGAACAATATTGCTCAAGTCATGCGAGTATGATCATTACTATGAGCAGAGCATTGTGGGTACAAAAAAATATAGATTAAGATATATCTCTTAATATGTGAAAAGATGATTAAAATAATTTACAATTCATTCATCATAAAATAATATATAATGGATGAGTGATTGAATCCTTCATTGAGGTGATGCACATTGATTGGCTTCATGCATAGCGTATGATTATGATCACTACCATCTTCTTGGAAATCCTGTTAGTTGAGGCATGCATTGAACTAATTAGCTTTGATAACTGTGATGAATGTGTTGCTCTACTCGACTTGGTTAAACTTGATCACTTAATGTGATATTTATGTGGCCCCTCCAAGTAGTGATGTGGGATACCACATTGTCACTAAGGTGGCGCAAACGCCAATTAAGGCACAAAAGACACCCAATGTACTTGTCGAAGGTGTAGGGTTATGCAGGTTATGCATGGGATTAACACAAAGGATGTTGACACAAATCTAAGGATGCCAATGTTGTCACAAAGTGGATATGGCATGACAAGTGCTATTGAAGCCTTATCGCAATGTGTGTGTGTGGTGAGAACAATGGTTGCACGACACATAGTATCATTGCTCATGTGCATAGATCAAAAGGTCACAACTTAATAAAGGAGGACTTGGTGGATTAGTAAGGCAAGGGTGTTTTTATTGGTTGATGTGAGGCACCATCATGTAAACAACTTATGCTCACCTTGGTGGGTGTAGAGCCCTTTCATTACATGTGAGTCAAGTTCTTTCCTCTCCCATGGTTGGTTTTCCTTCATTATCAAAGGGACTTAATACATGTTTGACAAGCCAAAGTGGTTTAGATGGACATGAATTTGATAGTTTTTTTATTTTACTTAACTCCAACCATGTTCAAATCCTCCCATAGGTATGTTTTCCCCTTGTAGGTCAGTCACTCACATAAGTGAGCCATTTATTATTGGAAAAAATTGATAAAATCTCGGGTGACATTACAAGAATAAATATCCCCCAAGTGTCACTACTTTGTTAAAGGTTAATCATCACATCATCTAAGATCTATTCATTTTATTGTAATAAATGCTTGTACTAGAAAAAAAAAGTTGCTGGCTTGTTTTGTATAAAAACACCCATAAAAATTTGTTAGAAATTAGACTACAATCATTTACTATTTCTTTACAAGATTCTTTATCCTTTGCAAAATAACCATTACTCTTCCTTTATAAGATTGATTTATCCTTTGCTAAATAACCATTACTCTTCCTTTGTATGACTGATTTCCCTGTGATACTTTGTCATTCATTTTTTAACCACTCACTGCTTTCAACAAAGTATCATAGGCCCCTTTGACAACTCCACTGTGTAGAAATTAGGTTCCCATATAACGTAAAAACCACTCCTACCTACCTCACAACTAACTTGTAACTTGTAATTGAAAGTGTTATTTTGAAGCTTAATAACCTCCTTTATAAATAATTGAATACTAATGAAGCACACATAAAGTAATAACTATAACTTACACTAACCACATAAGTTATCTTCAATGAAGGTATGAGTGAAAGAAAAGAACATGGATGAGACAAAACAACAAATGGATGCAAAAATGGAATATCTACTTGAATGCATGTCCCACAAATAGCAAGGAGTTAAAGAATTTTGTGTTGGAGAAGTTTCGTAAGGGTATATCGGGAAAAGAGTTGGGGAGAAAGAAGAAGTATTATGTTAAGGAATTCAACCCCACTTGTGATCTCCAACAAAAAGAATACATTAGAGTTAGCATTCCGTGGAGAGCAAAGGTTCTTATTGCTCAATTAAGAACTAACTCACATCAACTTCAGTGTGAAACGGGATGGTGGAAGAGACCTAAAGAAGTTTGGGAAGAAAGGGTATGTACTTTTTGCACCTATGGGGTAGTGGAATCAGAAAAACATCTCATTTTGGAATGTGACGCTTTCAGAGACATCAGGGATGGTTACCGCAGTATGTTAGCATCAACTCCGTGGCATTGTCTTTTCAGTGATGGAACTATTAGAAGATTGGGTCAGCTCATCATCAATTTGAGTAAAAAAAAATTGAATTACAAAAAGCAAAAAAACAAGGAAACTGGAGATTCCATAAACTATTTTTAGTCTCATGAACATTTAAATTTCATTCATTCACATATTTCAAAAATATCACTTCACAAAAAAAAAAACATTTTTCTAATGAGCTATGTTAGAAACTTGAGACTCAACGAGTTACAAGGAAGGTTGCCCTAAACGAGTCCCACACGCCAAATTCCACATGATGCATACGACCAAAACCTAACCAATCACATTTACCCTTTTATTCCCTTTTATTATTACTTTTCAAATGTCCCCGATAAATCGAGAGTACCCTTACAGTTTTTGGTACAGTCGACAAGCTACATCTATCATCGAGAAAATGAGTGGGAAGCAGTGTACAGAATGCATTGTAGATCTATTTTCTTCTTCTTCAAAACAGCCAAGTGTCATTCATACAGACGAAGCAGCATTAACTCAATCAGAAACGTAGTCGGGTTTAACACAGGTACTCTCGATGCCCATTTTACACCATTTTATTTCGAGTTCTGGTTTTCACCGATTTAAGCTTAAATCTTCTGATAAAATGCTGAAGCAGACTAGGGTTTCGTTGTAAACAATTCTCAGAATTATAGGTCCTTTACTAATTAAGACGTGCACGATTTAGGATAGTAATCCGTTTTGAACATAATTTAGTGGTGTGGCATGTGTTTGTGTCAAGGAGAAAGAAGCTTACAGCATTCTCAAACTTATGTAGCATGGGATACATGGAAACACGAGTAATAGTATACGAATTCTATACAGGAGTTAAAGAATAATGATTTTTTTGAAGTGAACATGGACATTATAATGATGCTGATGGATCTGATAAGTTTAGAGATCTATAACCCAACAAGGATGATTGCAGCAGTAGCAGCAAACAGGTCGTTCTAGCTTTTATTAAAGAAACAAATCTATGGAGCCACATAAAGGGACTAGATATTTTAAAGGGGAAAGAGGTGCAGGCATTGTAAAAACAATACCAAGAAAGAAATAAACTTATGCGAAGAGGCATTCCACTTTTAACCAATTGGCAATAAGGAAAAGAATGATATTATTCTTTGGAAAGAAAATTGGGTGAGCACATGGGAATATCCTTTTATCAATGTTAAAATGTACAAGCAAGAAAGAATTGAATTTTATTAATGTCCGCAAAGAACCAAAGTAGGTCAGTGCAGGAAGAAATATCCTCAGCAATGGCAATGTGGAAGTGTCCAGGATTCCTTCTATGCTTAAAAATAAGTAAAACATAATAAAGTGAAATCTATATTATTGTTCCCAAACTAGGTCAAAAGGACTAGAAATTACATCTATCTTTAGAAGTGTTGAAATTCGAGGGCCCTGCAACCATGACAAAATTCAGCCCTGAAATAAGGCTTCAGCTAGCAGATTTGCAGCAGAGATATTTTCAACCCTAAGGGCACAATTTATTTTTTCAAGTAACACCTGTAAAACTTCAAATCTGCACTTCAAAAAACTGCTAGGACAACATACAAGCATCTAGACACTGCAAGATAAATGTTAGATCATTGCAGCAGCTATTGGGGGAAGATCTAACCCTCAAATCAGATCTGGGAATTACAGTAGCAATTGGCAGCTAACCCAGATATGAATGCCTGATCTGAAGGTAAATATAAAACATGCTAAATCAACATATCAGTTATCCCAACAGTTCGTTACATCGGAATAATAAATTATCAAGTACACATCAGCAAACTGTATCCATCAAATCAGATTGAAACTCCAAATTTGGGACAGGATTCACATCTCTTTCTACTGTACATTAAATATGATTATAAGACAACAAATTAGTTTATCCCAAGCTAAAAGTCCAATGCTCAATTCAGTTAGAAACCCCAACTGTTCTTCACCCAAGCAAAACAAGTAAATATAAAACCTTAGCTGGTCCAACTTCTTCACATTTGCCTTTCCATCCTAGCTTTTTAATTCATAGCAATGCCAAAGCAAAACATAACAAAAGATGTTTCAACTTGCAAACTCATGACAAGTCTCATGAATCTTTTGTGATCCTAACATCTCTCCTACAACAACAGACTATAAAATTGACTATATCCAGGAGGAGTGCTCTACTTTCGTTTTATGGACCAAGGGAGAGGTAGATTACAAGCAAGCCCTAAGCTTGGTTCACAAGGTAGCTTGAGTTTAGATAAACAAGTGGAGCACCATACAAGACATGCCACTTTTTATCAGTCATCATAATCTCCAAGAGAATTTTCCTTCAAGAAAACTCCATCTCTGATTCCCCCCCTCATATACAACATCCTTGATGAAATTGTGCACCCAAGGTTAGAGACGCATAAATCCACATATGCCAAATGTGAAAATTAAAAAACTGAAATCCTATTGCAGCAATTGGTATTATTTCTTCTAATTGATAAATTAATTATTCAGTTTATTGCTGCGGAAACATTGAAATAAACACACTGCAATCTTCACAAATAAAACTGTGGAAAATAATAGCGTTGGAAACTGAGAAAACACTAGCACACATAGTAAAAATGACACCATTATTTTTGGATAAATGTCCCTGGAAAAAGCTAACTTGTGAAAACCGATGCAACAGTGAGGGTTTTTATTATTAAGAAGCAGTGGAAATCTGAGTACAATATGGATGCCTGAAACTGGCAATCCACAACAAGAAAAATATGGGAAAAATTATTGAAGGGAATTACCCTTCCTTCACAAGCAATCTCGACACAAATTGCCTTCAGAAAACTCGGCCTCCTGAAGCCTCTGCGCTGTACTGCGCAGTCTCTATGATGTCAAGCCTCTAACCAGTCTCTGATGAAGTCCTTCTGCCTGCTATTGCTAAGGGAATCGTCTCTCCAACACTCTGGAACCTTTGCTCAGCTTCTAGAACTGAGAACACATTTTTCTCAGCCAAATCGAACTGCCAACCTGAAGCAACTGCACAGTCCTTTGCGCTGTCTCTCTGGGAATAATTCGGCCCTCTTGCTGCTGCCTCTCCAGATCTAGAAAACTTCCTCTGGATCACTATCCCTGCCCCTTACTCACTGCTTCGATCTTTGGCTCTCTCCGGCAATTGACTGTTGCTACTCTGGAAATTGATTTGCCAAGGAAATTGAATTGCTTAAGTGTATTCTCCATCACCACATCGATCTCGTCTTATAATCCACTGTTGGAGCACCAATGACCAAGATTAATACTTAATCAATGGCTAGGATCATATCTGGATTGATCCGTGTGAGTTTCTAGACTATTCTCACCTTATCTCAATTAATACTGATTAATTAACCATATTCCCTAAGTTTAGACTTCGGAAATATTAAAAAAAATGGTTAATAATCTAATTGAGACACTTCTAGGTGGAATTTCCAGAAACAATTTTTGGGTTTCGGAGATCTCATGTATTCTAGCCTCTCCACCAAATTTTGTGGCT
Organism: Pinus albicaulis; assembly: GCA_034641835.2. NCBI lineage: Eukaryota > Viridiplantae > Streptophyta > Pinopsida > Pinales > Pinaceae > Pinus > Pinus albicaulis. The sequence goes on from CM076578.1 coordinate 1,673,798,364, forward strand.
TGAACACATCCGATGCTACAAAAACTAACACTCCCTCTTAGCGAGGAATGTGTTCAAGTGCTGCACACTCTGCTACAACACCCTGTCTTTGTATCACCTCCTATCACGCTGCTGATGTCTGGCCTCTGTGACTGCCTGTCACTGCCCACAAACCACTGCGCAACTTTGATGCTGTTGCTGACCCTGCTGTACTGCTGCCAACACTGCATTTGCACTACAACTCTGTTGCTGCTGCAATTGTAACATTTGCAATTGAAAAGCATCCAAAATACTGAATCAACTGTGATCAGTATGATGCATCTGTCACCCGAGCCTCTGAGTGCTACTAGCCTCTGCACTATCTCTGAAGAATCTACGCTGCTGTTGGCTCTGCTTTGCGCTAGCTGCACTGTTGCCAAATTTGCACTGCGCTCCCTAGCATCTGACTGCTACTAGTCTCTGCAACTGTCACTCTGGTATCTGACTGCATCTACTGCCACTGATCCATCCTGCTACTGAATACTTTGTCCCCCTCGTAGCTAGGTACTGATCCACAAGGTGGACTGCTTAAGGACCCTTCCCAACTGTAGCTCTTTGGTGCTACAACTCCAAGTCACCCCACCTCACTCCTGGAGGTATATGGGCAATCATTGCAAAGTCTTCCTCCAACCTGGAAGACAACCTATCCATCTTAGTATGTGTTGCTACCTGGTCTTGCTTCTCCTCTTTGTTCTTCTTTCTGAGAGGACATTGGGTACTGTAGTGGCCAAACTCACCACACCTGAAGCACTTGACCTTAGATAGGTCCTTCTTCTTTCTTTGCTACCCTTGCCCTTGTCTGGGACCCTTAGATGTGAGGGCCACATTCATCTCCTCCTCCTTCACCACCTTCTGTCCGCTGCTACTGCTGCCACTGATGGAGCTCTTTAACAAAGCTCGTCTCAACTCCTCCTGCTGCAAATCGGCCCACATCCTATCCCACCTTGGCAAGGTATCTCTGCCCGAGATAATTTGGACGAATACCTGCCACTCCTTTGAGACATTGTTGAGTGCCAATCGCACTAGCTTCGTGGGTTGAGGCGCTGCCCCAACTACTGTAAGATGGTCTCGGACCTCTTGAATCCTGGTGAGGAAGGGGTCTATGCCTTCCCCCTTCTGCATCCTAATACATCTCAACTTCTCCTCTAGGTACATCTTTCGCTGCTCGGAAGTACCCTGGAATAGCGTGGAGAGAGCATCCCACATTTCCTTGGGCGTCCCTTGGCCAACCATATGTGAGACTATATGATCCCGGACTCTATCCAGGATCAACCGCTTCGTCTGCGCTATCTCCTTTTGTAAAGTTTTGTAGATGTTCTATGCTAGGAGCAATTTCACTTTTCTTACAGCAATCATACAAGTAGTTAAGCAAAATGCAGATAGAACATAAAAGTAGATCTTACAGAAGACAAATCAGAAACAGGAAAAATGTGTGTGTTCGTTTCGGCGGTCAACAGGATGCTTCAACCAGCAAAGTCTCCTTGGTCAGCCATCCCAGTATGTGTCACAACAGCCCTCCAATCAGCAGATGAGTCAACCCAAGTCAACTCTACAAAAGTCAACGCTGTCCTGAAAAAGTCAACGCAGGGGCAGCAAGCTAAAAGTCAACGCAGCAGCAAAACGGTCAACCCTTTGACCTCGATTTTTGTGCCAGGTAGTACGGCCTTCAAAAATCGAACCTTCCACAAGTTTTCAGCTTGATTGGACCATGCGTTGACCAAAGTCAACGCTGGTCAAACTTTCTGCGAAACCCTAGCAGCAGAAAATCGTACTTCAGCTCAGCCGTACGGTCTGTCCTCTTTCTCCTTCCCACGTGTGGCTGAAATTCGTCCTCTAGGTAGCTCGTACTATTTCAGATGAGAGAGGAAGATGTGAGTTGTGTTGTGATGAAATTCTCTCCAACTTTTCCTGTATTTATATCCATCAATGAGGGTGTGTGACACATCTGTTGGGCATGTGAGCCTACATTACAAAACTGGCCGACCTTGCACGTATAATTTATTAAGAATAATAAATTCAAAATATAAGTTCTGCTCATCGGATTAAGACATATTTTATATGGATTTTACACCTCTCAGTAAGAGGAATCCAACAAAAATATTAGCCTCTTAATCTGAGCATCATAACATGGAGTTTGGACCTAGTTGTCCAAATTTAACACTCCCTCTCAACTAGGGAGAACTCCATCTATCAGTGCAATCAACATCGTGCGTCATCCCGCCGAAACTTGCTTTGCTGGCTTCTTTATTTCAGAACAGAAATGGGTCAGTCACAAAGACATCATCCCCCCACTGACATAATCAGTCCAAAGGTCCCAGACCTCACAAATCTTGATCCCAGATCAAGTGGTTGGACCGTGCCATCCTAGATAGAGAGTACGGCAATCTCTGATGCGTCCATCAGTCTTTGCTAATAGTCTCTAGCTTTTCCACACCTCATTGGCCAAATGAGAGGTACTTCCCATGAGCCCTGAACTCAATGGGTAGGATGCATACTGGGCACAGATAAATGAGTGGCGAACCAGCTCAATAATCACAAGGGTGGGGCAGAAGCATTATGAGTGCTTATAGCTCCGAGAAGCTATCCCCAAAGCCCCCCAGAGCTCCCAGAGCTCATCGTCCAACAGGACCCTCATCATAGGGTCTTTCCACGACACCAAGATTCTCACGGAAGGTTAGGAACTTGACCTTCCCCAGGGGCTTAGTGAGAATATCCGCGACCTGCTCATCAGTTCCTATATGATCGAGCCTTACGGCGCCTCGCTGTACCATATCCCGTATAAAGTGGTACCTGATATCAATATGCTTGGATCGGTCGTGGAACACAGGATTCTCAGTCATACGAATCCCACTCTGATTATCACAGAGTATCACAATGGTATCTAGCACATGTCCAAACAGCTCACTAAAGAGCTTCCGCAACCAAACTGCTTCACAACAGGCCATACTAGCAGCAATGTATTCGGCCTCCGCGGTGCTCAAAGCCACCGACTTCTGCTTCCTGCCCATCCATGAGATCGAAGCAGAACCAAGATTGAAGCAGCATCCAGATGTGCTCTTACGATCCACCAGCACGTTGTTCCCAATCGGCATCAAGATATCCACGGATATCACACTCCCAAAGGTATCTCACCATGGTTTATCGTGCCCCGAAGATATCTCAAAAGATTCTGGGTAGCAACCTGAAAATGATGAGGCCCAACCATCCGTTGATCTCAAAGTGTTCATCAAGAAAACATATGTCCGGACGGCGTGTTCACTAAGAACATCAAAGCCCTCATGAGCTGGGACGATACTGTAGGATTGGCCAAGATAGCCCCAAGATATCGCCGCCACTCAACTCTTAAAGTTGAGTTTTATCTAAGTGTCGATACCTGGATTCGTCACCCATCCCAAATCTTTTCAGAAGCTTCACAATATATTTTCCTTGAGAAAGGAAAATCTCTCCAGGTCTCTGCCAGACCTCCAGGCCTAGGAAATAGTGCATCAGTCCTAGGTCCTTCATCTCGAATTCAGCAACAAGCTCCCTCTTACATTGATGAATGAGAGGGTCATCACCAGTCAGGAAGAGGTCATCCACATATAGTACTAGAATGAGAGGCTTCTCTTTCACAACCTTGAAGTATAGGTTCGGATCAGCATTCCTTCGAGTGAAGCCCAGCTTCATCAAGTAACTATCCATCCTTTCGTACCAAGCTCTGGGTGCTTGCTTTAACCCATAGAGGGCTTTCTTCAACCTGCAGACATGAGTGTCTCGATCCTGAACTTCAAATCCCAGAGGTTGTTCCACATACACATCTTCCTTTATTGCACCATGCAGAAAAGCGGTCTTGACATCCATCTGATGAAGACTCCATCCTTGCGTAGCAGCAAGGGCTATGATTGATCGGATGGTGGTATATCGTACCACAGGTGCAAATATATCGTCATAGTCAATTCCTTCCTTTTGAGAGAAGCCACGGGCAACAAACCTTGCCTTAAACTTTTCAGCACTCCCATCAGATCCATGTTTGATCTTGTAGAGCCATTTAGCGGTGACAACAGATTTGTCCTTTGGTCTCGGGACCACATCCCAGACATCATTCTTCATGATAGACTCATATTCTTCATGCATAGCATCCTTCCAGATTTGATGCTTGATGGCTTCCTCAAAAGATCCAGGTTCAGATTGTACAATAGTACTCATGGCAGCTAGATACCCTTGGTATCTACACGGCTTCTTGCTTTCTCGGAATGTCCCCCTTGGGGGAGCATGACCCTCAGCATCTTCGAGGGTGTCCCTGAGCCATGATGGTCTCTTTCCTAGTGAAGGGGGTGGATCAATAGGGTCCATTGGCCCTTCAATATCAGGCATAGTCTCATCCTGGGGTTCTTCCAGATTACCCGGTCTATCTTCATGATTTTCTTCAGATCTAGGAAGATCTACTACTTTCTTCAGGGAAGCATCTTCGTCAAAAGTGACATCATGGCTTATCTCTACTTCCCTTTGACCGGGTACATAGACTCTATATGCCTTAGAAGTCTCACTGTAGCCCACAAACATTCCTTTCTTCCCAGTAGCATCCAGCTTACTTCTCTTTTCTTTCGGCACATGAAAATAGACAGGACATCCAAAAATTCTAAAATGTGAGACATCGGGTTTCTTACCAGAGAAAACCTCTTCGGGAGTTTTGGAGTCCAAAGCGGAATGAGGGCATCGGTTTTGAATGTACACAGCAGTATTTGCAGCTTCTCCCCACCGAAACTTTGGTAGACCCTGGTCACATAGCATGGCACGGGCAGCTTCCACAATAGTCCTATTCTTGCGTTCAGCAACACCATTCTGCTCAGGAGTATATGCGGTGGTAGTCTCCCTCTTAATGCCAGCTTCTCTGCAAAAGTCTTTGAACTCATTTGACTCATATTCAGTGCCATTGTCGGTCCTCAAAATCTTGATCTTCTTTCCGGTCATATTTTCCACCAAGGCTTTGAAGGTACGGAACCACATGAAAGCCTCATCCTTCTTCTTCAAGAAGTATATCCAAGTTTTGCGAGAGAAGTCATCAGTAAATGTCATATAGTAAGAACATCCCCCCAGGGATGTTACAGGCAACATACCGGAAAGATCAGAATGGACCAGTTGCAATATCTCGGATGTCTTTGTGACACTTGAGGGGAAAGGTCCCCTTGTATGTTTTCCTTCAGCACAGCCCTTACATACACCTTCATGATTATTTCCAAAATCAGGCATCCCTGTCACCACCTTCCTTGCTTCGGGAAGGGCTTTGTAATGAAGGTGTCCAAATCGTCGGTGCCATAGTTCGGTTTGTCGAATAGTATCACAAGTCATAGCTCCCAACGGACTCCCTCCAACCTGGTAGAGTGTACCAACTCTAAAACCAATTGAGATAGCTTCCTTGAAGATCTTCTTCCACATGAGCACCTTTCCATCAGAGAAAGTTACATTGAATCCTTTGTCTTCCATGGCAGATACAGACACAAGGTTCTTCTTCAATTTAGGTACATAGAGTACATCTTGCAAACGGAGGACTTGTCCTTGGGACAAGTGGAGGGTCACTGTCCCTGTCCCTTTCACAGGATAAGTGGCATTATCCCCAAGGATAATTTCTAGATTAGTATCCCTTTCAACCATGTCAGAAAGTGCTTCCTTGAATCCGGTGATGTGTTTTGAGGCACCACTATCGATTAGCCAGACATCCATAGTGTCGAGCGGAGATGCAGCTAAGAGAGCAGATACCAGAACATACTCATTTCTTTTATCAACAACATTAGACTCTTCATACCTGGTATTTCTGGTCCTCTTAGAAGGTTGATTGTTTCCTCCAAAGTGAGCCTTCCTCTTTCCTTTGGATTTGTCATTTCTTCGATTCCCATTCCTTCGGTTGTTATTGTTATCGTCACCATCGGGAGAATCCTTCTTGAAGGGGCATTCTCTAACATAGTGTCCAGGCCTATGGCAGGTGAAACATTTACCCTTCTTCTCTTGAGTCTTAGTCCTTCCTTTGTCCTTAGAACCACCAGAGTTCTTCTTTCGGGAATGAGCACCATAGGCGGCATTTCTTTCATTATCAAATTCCTTCATCCTTGTTTCTTCTTGCATACATCTTGACAGAAGCTCATCAAAGTTAGGAATGGTATTATTGTTGAGAATGTTAGTTGTGAATACTTGCCATTCATATGGAAGTCCTCCAAGTGCGGTGAGAACCATCTCACGATCAGCTATTGTCTCCCCAATAGCTAGCAGATTGTTCCTGGTTTCGGTCAACTTCATAAAGAAAGTTTGGATAGACTCATCTCGGCCCTTCTTCATATTCTTCAACTTGTTCTTGAGGAATAGCACTTGGTTCACATTGTTTACTTGGAACATAAGTATCAATTTGTCATACATCTCCTTGGATGTGCCTAGTTCAGATATGTAGGCTACCAGAGTCTTATTTATGGATTCCCTGATCAGCAGCTTTGCTCTGATTTCTCCCTTCTTATACTTGTTTCTAACAGCAGCAGAGGCATTGGATGGAGGTTCTTGAATCTTCCCTGTCACATGATCCAGGAGATCATGATCTTCCAATTTGAGATCTAATATCATCTTCCAGGGATGGAAGTCATCACTTCCAGTCAGCTTGTCATTCTCCTTGAATTCAAGACTAGTGGAACCCATTTCTTCGGTGATGATTGCTAAAGATAGAGTTTGTCTTCACCTCAGCTCCGATACCATGTAAAGTTTTGTAGATGTTCTATGCTAGGAGCAATTTCACTTTTCTTACAGCAATCATACAAGTAGTTAAGCAAAATGCAGATAGAACATAAAAGTAGATCTTATAGAAGACAAATCAGAAACAGGAAAAATGTGTGTGTTCGTTTCGGCGGTCAACAGGATGCTTCAACCAGCAAAGTCTCCTTTGGTCAGCCAGCCCAGCATGTGTCACAACAACCCTCCAATCAGTAGATGAGTCAACCCAAGTCAACTCTGCAAAAGTCAACGCTGTCCTGAAAAGTCAACGCAGGGGCGGCAAGCTAAAAGTCAACGCAGCAGCAAAACGGTCAACCCTTTGACCTCGATTTTTGTGCCAGGTAGTACGGCCTTCAAAAATCGAACCTTCCACAAGTTTTCAGCTTGATTGGACCATGCGTTGACCAAAGTCAACGCTGGTCAAACTTTCTGCAAAACCCTAGCAGCAAAAAATCGTACTTCAGCTCAGCCGTACGGTCTGTCCTCTTTCTCCTTCCCACGTGTGGCTGAAATTCGTCCTCCAGGTAGCTCGTACTATTTCAGATGAGAAGATGCTGGAGTTGTGTTGTGATGAAATTCTCTCAACACTCTTTGTATTTATATCCATCAATGAGGGTGGGTGTGTGACACATCTGTTGGGCATGTGAGCCTACATTACAAAACTGGCCGACCTTGCACGTATAATTTATTAAGAATAATAAATTCAAAATATAAGTTCTGCTCATCGGATTAAGACATATTTTATATGGATTTTACACCTCTCAGTAAGAGGAATCCAACAAAAATATTAGCCTCTTAATCTGAGCATCATAACATGGAGTTTGGACCTAGTTGTCCAAATTTAACACCTTTCTATATTCCTTCAGCTGATCTGGATCCTGAGGAACTGCCACTACATTATCAATGTAGGTTTTTGGGCCATATTCATCTAGAAGGAAGGACATCTTTGCCTTCCAGATGACATCGTTGGAAGCTCCATCCAACCTAACCTGATCTCTAAGCCCTGCAGTGGCCATCTCTGAAAAATGTTGAAAACTCCCTCTTTCTCTGTGCTTGGTTGTTGCTCTGCTACTCTCACTCCCTTCTAGAATGTGTGACTCTGTTAGCCGCTACTACCAATTTGCAACTGGAAATTCGAACTTCTGAGACTAGAAGTTCCCTAAGAGAAAATTTCCCTTTGCTGTGTGTGCTTTTCTCTTCCACCCGACGCGGATTTTGCTTATGCAACCTGCAGCAAAAGCCTCTGTGTCCAACCAGGAATCTGCTCAGCGAAAATCTGAGCTACAACTGCTCCCTCTGACTGCTGGAATCACTATGTCAGGAAATTCAACTTTTCTGCTAACCATGCAACTGAAAATCAATTTTTTTGCCCTAGAAACTTGGCCTGCCTGTCAAGGAACTGCGCTGCCTTAAGAATTATGGCCTGCTGCTCCCTCTGAGTAGCAAAATTCTTTCCTTCGCTTCTGAGCTTCCGGTTGATCACTTATGCTCTGATCCCATGTGAAAATTTCAAAACTGAAATCCTATTGCAGCAACTGGTATTATTTATTCTAACTGATAAATTAATTATTCAGTTTATTGCTACGACAACATCGAAATAAATACACTGCAATCTTCACAAATAAAACTGCGAAAAATAATAGCGCTGGAAAATGAGAAAATACTAGCACACACAATAAAAATGACACCATTATTTTTGGACAAATGTCCCCGGAAAAACCCAACTTGGGAAAACCGGTGCAACAGTGAGGGTTTTTATTATTAAGCAACAGTGAAAATCTGAGTACAATCTCGATGCCTGAAACTGACAATCCACAACAAGGAAAATTTGGGCAAAATTATTGAAGGGAATTACCCTTCCTCCACAAGCAATCCCGACACAAGCTGCCTTCAGAAAACTTGGTCTCCTGAAGCCTCTGTGTCAGCCTCTGTGCTATACTCCGTAGTCTCTATGACACCAAGCCTCCAACCAGTCTTTGATGAAGTCGTTCTGCCTGCTATTGCTGAGGGAATCGTCTCTCCGACACTCTGGAACCGAGAATGAATTTTTCCTTAGCTAAATTGAACTGCCAACCTGAAGCAATTGTGCAGTCCTTTGCGCTGCCTCTCTGGGAATAACTCAGCCCTCTTGCTGCTGCCTTTCCGGATCTGGAAAACTTCCTTCGGATCACTGTCCCTGCCCCTCACTCACTGCTTCGATCTCTGGCTCTCTTCGACAACTAACTGTTGTTACTCTGGAAATCGATCAGCCAAGGAAATCAAACTGCTCAAGTGTATTCTCCATCACCACATCAAGCTCCTCTTATAATCCACTATTGGAGCACCAACAACCAAGATTAAAACTTAATCAATGACTAGGATCATCTCTAAATTGATTTGTGTGAGTTTCTAGACTATTCTCACCTTATCTCAATTAATACTGATTAATTAACCATATTCCCTAAGTTTAGACTTAGGAAAGATTTAAAAAATGGTTAATAATTTAATTGAGACACTTCTAGGTGGAATTTTCAGAAACAATTTTTGGTTTTGGAGATCTCATGTATTCTAGCCTCTCCACCAAATTTCGGGGCTAGAACACATCCGATGCTACAACAACTAACACTAAATTGAAATGCCGTAATCACACCAAGCATGAAACCTTGAGTATCCCACTTAGGACTTGAATTTTTCAAAAATCCAAGTGCAAAGCAAGTAGGTGGTTACATAACATTCATGACTAGCACAATTCTATAAGAAACAACCCATGTGGGGCATCCCACATGTGTCAATGTGGGTATGCACATATCCATATGTGCCAACTCACCCACTCCATATATTTTCATGAAACATGTGTGCCCTCTTAGCCAATCATCTCCAAGTGAGTGCACCCTACTTGTCCATGTGTCGAAAGTAAATGAAAAGGGCCTAGGAGACAAAACACCCATCATTGAAACTCTCTCCAATGAAGCACTTTTCCTGCAAGGAAAGTGCTCCTCACCTATGAAGTGCTCATACAATTGAAGGAGAATGGAGAAAAAATTCAAAGAAGCCAAAACTAACGCTCCATTTTTGCAAGGAATGTGTTATACTCCAAACCAAATTACTCCCTCTTTATCTTGAACTTCTCCTTTGCTAGTGGCTTCATCATAATGTTGATAACCTATGAATATGAAGGAAGATAGCCTTGGACCATTGCTACTTTTTGTACTATGAAATATTTTCAAAACCTTCAAGGTGCATTTCCTTGTTCAAGGAAAACTTTATTAGCGATGTGTGAACCTTCAATGTCCTTCACGCGAAATTCATGAGCCTGTATTCTTCTTAGACTGCAATATAAGTTGTTCAAAACTTCATGTAGTGAAAAATCATCTACATAGAGGACTAAGACAAGTGGGTTGAATCTATCCCAAAAACAAAGATTAAATCATTACAGTGCACAATTCTGGGAAAAACGCAACTTGAATAAAAACTCATCAAATGGGAAATACCTAGGTTGTGGTGCTTGCATCAACCCATAAAGGGCTTCATCATCCTACAAACATGGGTAGCTTGCCATGCACCTCAAACGTCTTGCAACTTGAGCAAAAGTCCCATCAAGAGGATTCCTTCTTTTTGAGTGAATTCTCTGGCCACTGGAGCAAGAGTCTCATCTAGGTCGAGTCCATCTTTTTGAGAGAATCCTTTGGCAACAACTTTGTTTTGACACTCTTTAATAATCCCATCAACTGCAAGCTTGGAATCAACAATTAGTTCCACAATAGATTTTGAAATTGTCTACTGGACACATTACTCCATCATGCCATCATGCAAAAACTTGCTTTGCATGTGCCTCCTCAAATATGGAAGGATACTCCTCCACCTTGGCATCCTATGATAACTTCTCTGCATGTGTCTCCATAAAGATGGAAGGTTCTATCACCAAAGTGCCGTTGTGATGTACAAGATCCTCATGCTTCATTTTATCAACAAGTAGCATGTAAAGGCCTCCTTCTTGCACCTCTAGCCAAAATTCAAAGGCTATTTTGGCCGCAATCTTTGATATTGCACTGCTGATCTTCAACTAAACTACACAATTCAAATATGTGATAGTTGTAACAAAATTAAGGTTTTTTGGTAATCCAGGTACCCAAAGAACATTATTCAAACCAAGAACTTCAGTTGAGGGCATCTTGTGTTAAATTTCTAATACCAACCAAATTTATTTTGACACTGTTTTGGCACTCTTTAATACTCCCATCAACTGCAAAATTGGAATCAACCATTGGTTCCACAATAGATTTTGAAATTGTCTACTGGACACAATACTCCATCATGCCATCATGCAAAAACTTGCTTTGCATGTGCCTCCTCAAATATGGAAGGATACTCCTCCACCTTGGCATCCTACGATAACTTCTCTGCATGTGTCTCCATAAAGATGGAAGGTTCGATCACCAAAGTGCCATTGTGATGTACAAGATCCTCATGCTTCATTGGATCAACAAGTAGCATGTAAAGGCCTCCTTCTTGCACACCTCTAGCCAAAATTCAAGGGCTATTTTGGCTGCAATCTTTGATATTGCACTGCTGATCTTCAACTAAACTACACAATTCAAATTTGTGATAGTTGTAACTAAATTTAGGTTTTTTGGTAAGCCAGGTACCCAAAGAACATTATTCAAACCAAGAACTTCAGTTGAGGGCATCTTGTGTTAAATTTCTAATACCAACCAAATTTATTTTGACACGACAAATTAATTTATCCCCAACAATTTATTTATTCATCCACATAAACAGTGATTTACCGAAAAATAAAATCACTGATATTTTTAACTTCTAGAATTAAAAATATGCAACGAAAATGAGATCAACCACACATTGCAAAATTGACCACAACAATTCTCCATCATTTTATTATCTGGAAAATCTGGGTTTTTCAACCTGCAAAGATACAAGGAAAAATACAAATTTGGAACCTACAACTTGGCTCTCTTAGAATGAACTCGGCCCCGGTAAATCAGCCTCAAGGAAATTTGCCTCTGGATAAAATTAACCTGAGGAACTCGACCTCCAGCAACTTGATTCGTGCCCTGCCACTAATGCGCACTGGGAAAACTCCAACACTCCGACAACTCAGCCTCCTCCAAAGAAATACAATCTCCCTTTGGCAACTTGGCCTTGCAATCTCCTCTTATTCAGCCTCCTTGGATTCACACGAATCAACTCGCACTTCTACTTCTCTATGCACTGGTCCACTGAGCCACTCACACTGTGGAGAAAATCACTCTCTTTGAATGATGACTTGATCACACAATTTGTGCTCTTCGTCTTGTGTCTTCACCTCCTTGCTAGTTTCCCTTTATAATCTTCATTGAGTCCAAATGCCTAACCCCAATCTCCCTTCTAGAACCATCTTGGAGATCAACGATTGATATTATTTTGAAGTCACTTAAATAATTAAATTATTTATCCTTAGAAAATAACCAAATAGTCCACAATAATTAATTTACTTTAATTATTGTACTTTTCCTAAGTTAGATTTAGGAAAGAAGATATAAATCACTAGAAGAGGCAAACATGGTCTTCCACATGCTAAGACACCAAGCTGATGCAAAAGACCTTCCGATGCTACCACTCACATCAACATCTTGAAGGACATGGTGCTCATCCTAGCAACAGGATATGTTGCATCAACACCCAAGTCCACTTGCATGCTGACACAGTGACATCTTGTTCATGACGTTTGCTAAAGATCTTCTCATCAAACATCATATTTATGGATGTTGCAATGCTCACATACCACTTAATCACTAGAAATGGTATTGTTGTAAAGGCAACAAACCATAGAGAAGGCAGTCTCAAGTTTGGATAATAATTCATCCACTTCAGCTACATTCTTTGTACTCCCTGTAAATTGTTTCCCGTGTTGCTTATCCTTCCCTTTTTTCTTCTCTAGACATTAACTAGCATGATGCCGCTTCTCCCAACACCTAAAACAAGTTTGATGACTCAAATTCTCCTTACCATTGTTAGAAGAATTTGAGTCCTAAAATTCCTAACATTCATCACCTTCCTGATGAGAGCAAGGTTTTGCACTACATCTACTTTGGCAGTCACTATTTTTCGCCTTGTTTTGTTTTGGATGAAATTGTTGCAAAGCTTCTCAAAAGTTGACATATGTTCATGAGCCCAAACACCCTGCACAAAGGCTTCCTAGGGTGCTGAGAAACCATGCACTGCAATAGGCACTTGCTCCTCATCTTCATTCTTCACACTGATCACTCATCATTGTGTTTGTGTCACTCACGTGTGAATGGGTGAGTTTATTTTTTAGGAGCAATTTCTAGGAGACATTAGCACACTGATATAGAGAGGTCAACTGATCAAAACTCTCCTTCGGGGATTTCCTTGCAATATGAGGAATCAAGTGATCCTTCACAGAATCTAGAATAATATTATAACCCTCTTTGCCTTAGTGATCTTCTTCTCTTACCGAGAGAATTGTTGATAATTGGTAAGAATAACAGTCTTCCCCTAGACTATGGTCCAAAGGCCCTTCTCCTCTGACAATACCTACAACCCACACTTCCAATGGGTAAAATTTGAAGCTTTCTCCAATTGGTCAGAGTCTCTGAGACCAATAAGTTTTCCATTTCAGCATCTCCTTGAAGCACATCTTCAATCACACTTCATGAGACCAAATAAGTTTGCCATTCTTGCAGCTCCTTGAAATACGAATTCAAACAAAACGGATCAGCCAAAATCAGCAACCTATGACAGGTCCTAACATTCCTTCTGGGCTCAAAATAACTTCAATCACTAGAGCAACTGGGGCATGACACCAAACAACTTCTCACATGCCTTGATGCTTTTCACATGCATGGAAAAACTCCGACGACCGGAGTTCTCTAAGCATCACACCCAATGAAATCTTCCGTTCTAAACATCCTCTTACAAGAGAGAAAACTTGAGCAAACTGCTTTGATACCATGTTGATATTCTAGGGCCTTGCAACCATGACAAAATTCAGCCTTCAAATAAGGCCACAGATCTGCAGAAGAGTTGTTTTTGGGTCTAAGGGACAATCTGTTTTTTTGGAAACATCTGCAAAACTTCAGATTTGCACCTCACAAAACCGCCAGGGCTACATACAAGCATGTAAACACTGCAAGATAAATGCTAGCCTTTTGGGGCATTCAAAATTAATCATTCGTCTTTGTGAAGATTGGGGAAGTTGTCCTCATAGGCTCATTGCGCCCAGGATGAAAACCCTTGGGTATTGTTTATCTGAGAATTGGTGAGATTGGACGAAAACCCAACTCTACCAATCCCTTGGTGAATTCATTAAGAATTCACATGTGTGTTTATTGGTTCCAGTTGCCGTTTTTGGGAAGCCAATATGAATATTGCTGCAATCATTTTGTGGCCATCATCTCAACTAGTGCATTGGCATGTAATCTTGCTATAGTAAATTAAATAAAGCTGAGTTTTGCTGCATGTTTTCCGTGTTTTCTCTAAAGTTGCACTGTTTCTGATTTCTGTTACTTATGCAATGTTATTTGAGCTGGTAAAATTGTGCAATCTGTTTGGAATTTTTTCCAAAGAAATATCCGGGCAGATCCACCCGAAGGGATCACATCCCGCCGGCTTATTAGCAGAGCCTAGCCCCGAGGTTGTCGGGAAGAATTGAGCCTGTGACCTCCCATTAGCGAGGTGCTTTAGCAATGAAAACTTGACCAATTGAGCTAATCCTCGGGGCTCAAACTGTTTGGAATTAATTGAAGAAGCTTATGGAATATATATATTTTTTAAGCAAAATTCCGGAAAAATTTGTCAAAATTATTTTCAGAATATCATAGGAATGGTGACCACCAAACATAATTTAAAGGTGGCCCAAGATAGACAGAAGAGCTATGTGTACCACCAGAGAGTGCATAAGGAGTTTAAAGTAGGGCAGCATGTCTACCAATGGGTTCGACCCAAGAGAAGTTATCTAAAAATTGGGTCATGTGCTAAAATGGCACCACGGTTTTGTGGGCCATTTCAAGTGCTTGAAAGGATATGGCCAGTGGCATATAGGCTGGCCTTGCCACCAATAGTTAAAGTTCATAATGTTTTCCATGTTTCTTTGTTCAAGAAGTATGTACAAGACGCTAATTATGTGATTGATTGGTCGATGTTACAAGTAGAACCAGAGGGAGAGAGTTCCAACCTGAACCTCTGTGCATTCTAGATTGGAGAAAGATCACACTTCAGAATCAAGTCATCGAGCAAGTCAAAGTGTGGTGGAGGCCCTTTGGGCCCGAGGAAGTCACATGGGAGATGGCTGATCATATGCGGGCAACATACCCTTTTTTGTTTGGTTAAGTAAATGTAAATATTTCTGTAAATGATTGTACAAAGCTGACCCCGATTTATGCTTTGGCTTAAGCATGTTTTTGTATTTGTGTTCAGGTTTAGAACACCAAGGGTGATGTTCCTCCAAGGGGTGGGGTTTGTGACAACCCTACTTGTAAATTGTTTGATTATTAATTTTGTAAATATATAGGAAAATTAATAAAGGGAATGGTTGAGAAAAATTCACATAGGTTTAGAGCTTTGGGGAGGAGATTGCTTGGGAAACTGAGAAAAAGTGCTCATTTAATGGCAATCATGATCTAACTGGTTTCCTTTGAATGGAGTTGACTGCACACATATTTATGGAGTTGGAGGAAGTGTATGGGCTTCGTCAAGGGAGAGGACGAGCCCATACTCCTCTTAGGAAAGTCAACAAGCAAAAGGACTACACATTAAGAGAGTAGCAGTGCTGGCAGGGAAGAGAACAAAGAACTCTGGGAGAGGAGTGCGGACGAAGGAGAGAAAGATCGCAACGTGGGGAGCATGAGGTGGGCTAGAACAAGCCGATCGCAGTGACTGAACAAAGAAGACATTATCTGAGGTGAAGGAAGTCAAGGACCTCTGGATTCACAGTTTGGGTGGAGGCGTCAACTCCCTTTGGATTCCTGGTTTATACAGAGTTGTTTGCTCTATGTTCATTAAGGCTAGACTGCTCGGTTGCAATGTTCTAGTGTCCTTTAGATTCCCGGTCTAGGGTGGAGGAACTGGGATATCAAAGTCTGGTTGCTGGGCAAAGATGGTTAATCTCTGGATTCCTAGTGGTATATGGTTGTCAAGTGGAGATGGTTAATCTATGAATTCCCAAAGGAAATTGGTTGCTGGGTGGAGATGGTTAATCTCTGGATTCCTAGTGGTGTTGACTGTGTGAGCAGTCATCTTGTGAGCACTTCTCCTCAAGCTCTGAACCTGGCTCGGGGTTGATCGACTGCAAGAAAGCCATGGTGCAGTCAATCTAAGGTTGGGTGGAGAGTCATAGTCCCAATCTTAGTTGCCAGACATCTCATTATAAGATAAGTGCCTTGCTAAGTTCCTGTGTATATGAACCTTATATAAACACTATACAAATGCTTACTATGTTGTTAAACTGCATATGCTATTGATGAGTCATGCTTATTCCTGTATGAATGATGAGGAATATGTTGATTTCCTGTGTTATTGATGAGGAAAGGTTTATTTCATCTTTGAATGACGAGGATGGCTAATTCCTGTATTTATCAATGAGCTTGATGTCTGTTAAATTTCCAAGACATAAGGGGTGCAATTTTCTGATTATTTAGCTGTTTCTTTTTGTATTAAGAAGGCTGGAAATAGTAGGTCATGTGTTGTGAAATTGCCACAGGAAGTTAGGCCTTTCTTTTATGCGTAGCTGTAATGGCTAGGCCGAGCGTCGAGAGTCCTCGACAAAGGCTTTATATATATATATATATATATATATAAGTTGCACTGAAACGAATACGGGAATGGATACGGATACGGGGTTTGAAACGGATACGACAAATTTTCAAAAAATCTGGATACGATATGGCAAAGAAACAGTGTATATATATATATATATATATATATATATATATATAGATAAGAATTTCATATTACCATTCATATTTTAGAATCTAGATTCTATATCTAAAAATACATAATCATCATCGTCAATTCAACGTAAACATTGTTAATTTAGCCAATAGTTATTTTCTCATTTCCCGACTATTACTAATGTTAACCTCAATAGTATGAAGTGGATGAACCTCTTATAAAAATAACAAATAAGCGCATTTCTTTATACTATAGATAATCAAGTTATTGTATATTAAACATATGAAAACCCTTTACATTAGAATCCACTACCTTAAGGCTTAAATAATTAAGACAATAAATAAACAATAATTCACATGATGAAAAACCCTTACCAATCAATGATAGATTGCAAGGCCTTCCAATATAAACATATAAATTAAAATTAAAAACTTAAAACATTAAATCATTAATTTATAAATTAAAGAAATATAATTATTTTTTCTTTCCATTATGTAGCTCTAGACGGTTAGATTACACTTTTACTCTAGCAAAGTAAGGGATTTAAATAAATTATTAAAAATATAGTTTTTTATATTTAATATACTTTTACATATCCTAAATAACACCTACCAAATATATGATTATCGATTCTTTCTTGTTTTAATTTTAATCAGTGATGGTTATTATAACAACTTATTTCCTTAGTTATTATAATAGTTTAGTTCTTTTTTTTATATGACTGTTGGACGTATGCCTGAGCCTCCTCCAATCCAAGTAGCGACAGGTCATGGGTTGCCTCCTCCAACAACGTTGCCTCCAACTCTAAGTCTGCATGCAGTTGTCACGGTCTATCGTCTCCAACAAAAAAGGCATGAATCGAATGGAATTGAGGGTTCCATCAGTTAAAGGGGGTCGGGCCCTCAAAGCAAACCTTTCTCGATTTCTCTGGTGAAAGAAAGGCGCTTTGTTCTCGACATTTTGCATTTTTTTGGGTGGATCCGTTTCCAAAAAAAAATTACATCCTTCAGAACCATTTTCGAAACTGGATCCGCGGTTTCAGAAATGTCGATACAACTCAGATTCGTTTTGCTGACGTTTCAAGGCGAATCATGCACGGATTGTACCCGTTTCCGTTTCGGTAACATAGAACGACGTTTCAGGGAAATTTTCTAGCCGTTTCCGATAACTTTTATATATATATATATATATATATATATATATATATATATATATATATATATATATAGGGATTTGCAACTGTTTGAGTATCGAGGGTGCCGATACATAAATATATCTATATATTTATTATATACATTGGCATGACACGATCCAAGTGTTGAGAGTGCCACTGACACATACATGTAAATGTGCAAATATAAGCTCAGGAGAGATAGGCCTAGTCGAGAGCCGAGCCTCCTCGGTGGAGGCTCATACATATAGATACATGTAATGACCCACCTCGAGTTATAGGGAACATAGAAATATTAGCATGCATACGAGACATGCATATGATAACTACATATGCATGTATTGCATTTACTACACTAGTATACATACTGGATAATATTGGAAAATGTCTAAGGAAACGGGGAACGACGTTTTAGGGAATTTTTCTAGCTGTTTCCGTTAACATAGATATATATATATAAGCTCAAGAGGGATTTGCAACTGTTTGAGTATCGAGGGTGGCGATACATAAATATATCTATATATACAAGCTCAGGAGGGATTGGCATGACACGATCCAAGTGTCGACAACAACGTTGCACGAAGCGGGGACATTTTTTGGAAGCGGGGATGCGGAAGCGTCATTTTCCAAAAATTTAGGAAGCGAAGCGTTTCGCAAGTGTCTAGTATATATATATATATATATATTATTTTTTTATATTTTTTTGTGTTTATATTCAAAACAACAACCCCAAATACCATATTAGTTGTAGAAGACATGAAAACATGCATATTTTTACATAAATCAAGATAGATATGACATCCATGATTCCATTGTACATCAATAAATAATTATTCAAGCATCAAGAATCTAGAATCTAGATTCTAGATCCTAGCAATTACAAACATACATCAAATAATTAAGCATGATAAAACATTTAAACATACTATAAAACATAACACATTTAAGCATACTGTAAAACATAAATGATAAACATAAAACATTTAAGCATACTATAAATTTTAAAACATAAAACATTAAAAAATTAAGCATACTATAAAACATAAATGATAAACATAAAACATTTAACCATATTATAAAACATAAAGCATATTATAAGTGAGCAACTGTCAACATTAGTCATGTCCAAAATTCAAATAATAATGTTTACAAAATAAGCCACTTGGCCACCATCAAGACAAAAAAGTTCAAATTCACAACAAGCCTACAAGTCTAATGATAATCTATGACAAAAGCAGTAAAGTGTGAACACTGAAAATATCTACTCATCTCTCCTCCTTCCACCACGAAGAGTACGTGACGATGCGCCTCCATGTGGTGGTAATGAAGAAGATGGTGGCTGTGGAAGCTGTGGCAATGGCATTGTAACTGATGAAGACGAAGCCCCCCCTGTTGAGGTTGAACCATGGAACCTAGGAAGCAAGGGACCAGTGGGGGGTGGCATGTCAAGTCGATCATCATCATCATGGATAAGGGCATCCTCTAATTGCTCTAATCGCAACACTCCATCCTCCAAATTGGTCTCCTCTGGATACCTGTCCCAAACCTTAAGGTCTCTGTTACTCTTTGCATCATCACAGTAATGGGACAACAATCTCAAGTTGTAATGAACATAAACCAAGCTCTCTGCCATGTGTAAACACAACCTGTTCCTTTTAACACTGTGGATGAAAGAATAAGAGCTCCAACACCTCTCTGCAGAAGAAGTGTTTACCACCTGTGATAGCACCCGCAATGCCAAAGTCTGTAGAAGTGGAGTAGCACCTCCATGCATGTTCCACCACTCAGTAGAAGAAAAACTCTCTCGATCTCTAATAGCATGCATGCTCCCAAATGGACCAGTGGAAAGTGTATAGTTGCTCAACTGTTTTCGTACCGAGTGTGCCTCCTCCTCATCAGGGACTAATTTAACCAGTGCAATCATATATTTTTGTAGGACCTCTGGATCTAGGTGTGGTTTTCTCTTGCTCGCTGCCCCTAGGTGTTGTTGTTGAAAGCCATGATGGACTATAATATTGTTGAACACCTAATCCTCTATGGGTAGGTGTGGAAGGCGAAGAGTCACAAAGGAGTCCAAGTGACCTTGGAAGATGAATCCAAGAGTCACACCGTTGTATTATAAATGTACATCTATGGTGAATAATATGAGTATCTCATGCTTATCTTTCTATGTGTGTGTTTAGTTTCTTCATACACCATGTATGTGTTTAACATGGTATCAGAGCCATGATGTGTGGCCTTCCTAAGCCATTGCTCTCCTCCTTGTGGATTTTATTCCATTTTGAGCATTTGTGAGAATAGAGTTTGTTACCTCTATAAGTTTTTCCATTCTTTTGATGTGAGAAGACCGACCTCTATGGCTGCAAAGAGGAATATTGTCAGAACTGCATTTAAGTACTCTTCCCTTTCTCCATGCCTTTCCTCTGTGTGACACCTCTAATTAAAATTCTGTACCAGAACCTGCATCTCTGTAAATTTGTGTGTTACTCCCTATGATTCTACCAAGCTTGACGCTCCATTACTCCAACACGACAACCTTTCCTCTGTTTGTTTGTGCGCTTTGTCTCTCAGGATCCTTGACACGTCGACTCCCTCACACCTGCGCCAACTCCCTTACACCTCCTTGCCATACCTGTCCGCTCACCAGAACTGTTACTGTCCACTAAACTGCATATTGCTCCACTCCAGGAATCTTGTCAGTGGCAGTTTCGAAAACAAGCAAACTTGAAATTTCTGCAGATCCACTGCTCATGACCTTGGCCCTCGCCTCTTCCCTTGTGGTTTCACGATGGTGAGTTTGAAGGACTGCGAGCAATCAACCATCAATTGAAATTGATTCCTGCGAGCAATCAACGATCAACCGACCCCTGATTCCACACGCAGTTCCGTTCCTTCGCTCGCTTCTCGCACGCGGCCCCTGCACCCTCACCCACTCACCTTTACTCCGCTAGCAGTCGGCCTGTGGTCTTCTCCCGTTCCACCTCACCCCTCCCACCTACCTCTGCCACCTCACGGCCCCTGTCCACCTGCTCCGTCCCTTCGACTCCACCAGGAGCAACATGCTTCCCAATCGATCCATTGCGAAATTAAGAACTCAGATTCGCCTTGTTGGGTGCGCTTGATTTAATTTAAAGACGGTGTGAGAGATATCATGGGCCTGAGGGGAAACGTGGGTCTGAGCTTCGAGCCATCTCCTGAGAAGCTCGTCTGCTGTGTCGCGAGTCTTCTTTGAGCCCAAACGAGATTCGATCCGCTGATCGCCGGCTTCAATGTTTTCATGGTCTTGATCTTCGTCATCGTTCAAAGACCTACCCATCCAAATCTTGTTTTGCTGATGGGAAATCCCGAATCTCAATTTCTGCTCCTGATCTAGATCGAAACTTATTTCAGTTGCAGAGGAGAGACAAACATAAGAGGGGAAAAGAAGAATCAGAAATCTCTATATTGGATTGATTACCTTAGAAAACGTATTCTTCATAGTGATTGGTATATTGCGTTGAACCGAGGAGTTCCTACATTCTGAGAGTTGAAGGAAGTTTTCAAGGGAGATTGCATAGTGCTTATTTCCCCTACGCACAGTCCACTACGTTGTTTGCAAAGTCGACCCCTCTCTGTTGTGCCATTATTGCTCAATAGCTCTTGCTCCGGTGACAATACCTCCCTCCATCATAATAAAAGGCATGGCCTTCGGCACCCATCCATGGGATTGCTAACATAGGTATTTCTATATTTATTTCGATTCCAGAAGTATTCCTTGCATGTAAATCCTTGAAAGCACATCTTCAATAAACGTACAATCTTCAATCTAGTCCTAGCATTGTAGCTTTATTTGGACTTGACATAACATCTGGAAGAGAGCGGAGGGAAGAGGTGAGGAAGCAGCCGACGGGGACGTGAAGGAGGATAGTAAGTTGTGTGTTGAATAATGAGTCTTTTGGGTAGATTTTATACATGTTTGTGGGTTGGTGAATTTATACCCAGAAACCTGTGCAAAGTGCGACATTAAGTTGGTTTTTATATGTGCGTTGATGTTATGATATATGGGAGGTTCATGGCATGTTACTTCAATTAATCACTCTTTAGATATGTTGGTCTTTTGAACTGAATCTGAAGTGTTGCATTGAGTATATTGCATGCTTCTCTCATACCTTGATTTATTTGATTTATATGCACATTGGTGGTTGAAAGCAAAGAGAGAGAGAGTAAGGCGTTGAGTGTTTGAGAAATTGAAAGCTCTTTGGAAGTATTATCTGCATATAGTTATTTTCTAGATGGCGAGAATTGACAAGTTATTAGAGTTATTGAGAAATTTAATCATGTCTACTGTTGAAAACACAGTTAAAGTCAATAAAAACACTCTTTTTAATATTCAAACTTGCTTGCAAGATGCACAAGACAAAATTGAGTTTTTGCAGTTGGAGTCTCAGCTTTAGCAAGATGAACTTCAGCAAAAGAGTCATCATTCTGAACTTGTTTCTGTTCAGAAAATTGAGAGGGACTCCCATCAACAGCAAGAATATAAAGTTGAAGCTGGTTCACATTCAATACTCATTTCAGGAGCAGATGTGTAGAAAGATGCAAAAATACAACCAGCACCTCCCAAGCCCATCATTAGACCTTGGGAAGAGCTTGTCCATAACAAGCACAAAACTGGTCTTGGATATGACAAGGAATTGTCCTTTCATATTCCAGACTACTCCAAGCCCATAAAATTTCAGAGTGCCGGATTTCTGTATGACAGTTCACCTTCAGCTGTTCCAGATCCTGCTCCTCTTCCAAAGCAACAACAACAAATTGAAAAATGCCAACACTGTGATCGAGTTGGCCATAGGAAAGATCACTGTTTTGATCTTCACCCATGCAAGCACTGTGGTCCGCACACCCACTCTTCACACAGATGCTTCAGAAACAAGCCTCCTGCAAGAACAAAGATTCATCTTGGATGGATCACTTCTTGGCAATGGGCATCAACAACCAAGAAGATGTTTAAGTCACATGTCAGAACTTGTTCTCGAATATTGAACAAACTTGCAGTTGAGTTTTCGCCATCATCTCACCTTGTACCTGACAGGGGGGAAAATGGTGGTCTTCTACAAGCTTCGACGCCACATCAAGGGAGCTTGAGCCACAATCTCTCATTCCAGATTTAGAGTTGTAGCCAGAGACATAGCAGTTCAAGAGAGCTTGAGCCACAATTCGTCATTCCAGATTCAGAGTTGTAGCCAGAGACATGGATGCCCATGAGCATGCCTTTGGTTGATGGACAACCTTAAACCATCCATGTGAGGTTCATATTCTTCCTCTTCGAAGAATTCAGAGCACTTCCTCTAGCAAAAGACTTCAGCTTCTTGCCAGCCTTGGTAGAGTTCCAGGAAATGCATTAAGCATTCCAGTGTTGGTGGTCATCCTTAAACCATCACAGGTTGTAGACTTCCCTTCTTTTAGGTTGAAGGTCTCCCTTTTCAAATATGAGGAACACTTCCTCTAGCAGAAGCCCTTAGCTTCTTGCTTGTTTTGGAAGAGTTCCGGGAACTACAATAAGCGTTGTGTTCTAGTGTTGGTGGTCATCCTTAAACCACCTCTTTATGACAACATTTCAGAGAGCTGATTCAGCCTAAGTGCTGCCATGCATACTTTGCAGATTTGTATGACAACTCTCTTCTTGGATTCACACATACCCCTTCAGATTAAGAGGGGGAATGTTGAACACCTAATCCTAGGTGTGGAAGGCGAAGAGTCACAAAGGAGTCCAAGTGACCTTGGAAGATGAATCCAAGGGTCACACCATTGTATTATAAATGTACATCTATGTTGAATAATATGAGTATCTCATGCTTATCTTTCTATGTGTGTGTTTAGTTTCTTCATACACCATGTGCGTGTTTAACAAATATTTAGGTGTCAATACATATGCTAATGCATGCAATAGAATATTTAGCATCTCCCATCTTTTTACCACCTCTGCACGAATATATTTGTACAAGGTGGTATCTCTAGGCTCAACAATGTCTTTAATCTGCCCCAACATGTTATCCATTTGCTCATACACCTCCCCAATTATTGGCTTATCTGAATCCCCAAACTTGATCATGTAATAAATTGGTTTGGTGAATTGCAAAACATATTTAACCTGTGACCAAAATAACATGTCAAGAATAGTGTCCTTTGCTGCATTAGCACCATCTCTATCAGTGTTAATCTCCTTCCATGATTCAACAGTGACCATATTAGTTAGAGCTTGTCTCACCTTCACTAGCCGCCTAAAGGTGAAGTAATAACTTGCAAATCTGGTTTTTGCAAGTTTAAGCAACTGCAACTTGGAGTAAGTGCCATAGAAGTAGTTTACCCTTGTATGCCTTGTGATAAATTTAATAAGTTTCTTCCCTCTCTTGTAAAGCTCATTAATCCACCCACATTCTTTATGCTTCACAATATCATGCATCAAAAGGTTCAATGTGTGCACCAAGCACCCAGACCAAAGTATGTGTGGATAAGTATGCCCAATAATTTTACTTGCTCCCTTACAATTTGCTGCATTATCTGTGATCACTTGAACCACTTTTCTAGGACCAACATCTTTGATTGATTGCAATAGGAGATCTGCAATGTTTTGGGAAGTTGCACTGACTGAGGAGGAATCATGACACGTAATAAACACTGCACCAGTAGCAGAAAACACCAAGAGCATTTATCAAATGTTGGTTTCTGATATTTGTCCACCCATCTGATACAATGGATACCCCACTATCCACCCACTCATTTGTAAAACGTGTCAAAGCTGCTTGAACCTTTCCTTTTTCTCTTTCTAATAACACTGTTCTAGCTTTCTCATAGTTGGGGGTCTTGTATCCTTTTGGGGCTTCATTGATGCCCTTTACCATTTCATGCCAATAGGGAGAGCGAAGCACATTGAATGGTACACCGCAAGCACAAAGAAATCAGACTATCTTTTTATCCACATCATCTCTCCCAGCAACATTAAGGAAATCTGCTATTGTTTTTTTACCTCCAGAACTTGCAGAAACACCATGAGGAGATGCTGATGAGCTACCAAATCTAGAGGTTGCACTTGATTCAGATTGAGTTTTTTGTTTTTTATTTTTTTGTTGTGCAACCTCCTCTATTTGGATCTATTTTCTTCTTTGTTCAGCTAGAACCTTTGGGCAAATTGCTATCCCCACAACACCCTTTCTTTCATCACTGTCCATCACCCCACAAAGATGCCTCCTCACACGAGTATATGAACCGCTATATGGTTTTCCTCCATGACAACCATGAGGGCACAAAAACTTGTAGCTTCCACCACCTTTTCCACCTTCAAGTTTGGTCACATAGTTCCACAAGGGTGTCAATGCAGCTTTCCCATTTTGTGATTCAATGTTTTCATCATCCCCTTCCTCTTCAAAGCCTTCCTCCTCATCATACATTGGGTCACTCATATGGGGACCACTTCTTCATGTTCTCCTCTTCTATTTCTACTCCCCCTTACCATCATCAAAACCAAGAGTGGAATGATACATAGAACCCAAAGAAACATCATCTTTGAGTATGAATATAGATGGTGCACAACCTGCAAATAAATGTACAAGAAGAAAGAATGGGAAAGTGTAGGAGAGGGAGGAGAGAAAATACAAAAAACAATGACAAAAAAAATGAGAGAGTTTGGGGTTTGCACTTACCTCTTTAGCTCTTGTAGATGGAAGCCCTTCTTTACTCCTCCAAGCTCCTCCTCCTTCACTCCTCCAAGCTCTCCTCAACTCTCTCTTCTCCTCGCTCTCTTCTCCTCTCTTCTCCAAGCTCTCCAAAAACACAAGTGAGCAAATAATAGGTGAAATAGAGCTGATAAGATTTTCATCTTATCCCTAACCCAAGACTAACTCACTAACTAATCGAGCTAAAACCAAAAATAAAATAAAAAATAAAAAATTACGCTTTATTTGAGTGCGCAAGTCGGATCCATACGGCGCTGTTCGAACCGCTCGCGAACCGTACGGATCCGTACAGGAATCGCGACGCTTTCGTACGACGATCTGCTATACGAAACACAGATTCAATCGTACGGATCCAAAATTCCAGGAAACAATTTTTTTTCCGAAACGCGTTTCAGTGTACGAATTCCGTATGGACTGCGTTTCGGGGGTTGGAGCCGGGGGGGGGGGGGGATGTTTCCTGTAACATTGGTCGAGAGTGCCACTTACACATACATGTAAATGTGCATATGTGAGCTCAGGAGAGATAGACCTGGTTGAGTGTCGAGACTCCTCGGTGGAGGCCCATAGATATAGATACATGTAATGATCCACCTCGAGTTATAGGGAACATACAAATATTAGCATGCATACAAGACATGCATATGATAGCTACATATGCATGTATTGCATGTACTGCACTAGCATACATACTGGTTAATATTGGAAAATGTCTAAGTTTAGGGTAATGAATTGATTATCGATGTAAATTCCTAACTCACCAGAATATAATGAATATATCAAGTGGTGTACTTGATATATATACCACCATTATATATATAATTAATGCATTAATAAAAAAAATACAATGGATTATGAATTAAATTTATTTAATTTATAATTTAATTTAATTAGAGTAAATAAAGTAATTTATTTAATATACAAATAAAGCAATTTATTTAACTTTTAAATAAAGTGATTTATTTAACTTTTAAATAAAGTGATTTAATTAAACTATAAATTAAATAAAATGAGATAATGTTAGTTCATAAACTAAATAAACAATTATAACCAATGCTCCATTACATTTTATAAACATAACTGCCTCTAAACAAAGGAAAAAGGCGATTCTAGAAAGTAGGAGACCGACAATAGAGAAAAGGGAGATGGTGGATTTTGGGGATATAAGGGAGTCGAGGAGACCATGAGAAGGGGGACAGAGGACGAAAAGCACGGAAGGAGGGTTTTATTTCTAACTATGGGAGAAGCAGATACTGCAGAGAGAAACATAGTGTCTTGAGCAATTGTTCTTGGGGTTTTGGGCACGGGGGCTAGAAGACCTCTATTTAAAAGTCATTTGGGTTTGGGAACCAGACAGGTTGATCCCAGATAGGCTAGGAGGAAATAATTAGTTTGGTAGCAGGAGCGGGAGTAACAATAGACTAAAAATGCCTTCAAACAAGATTTTCAGGTAAGTACTTGCAAATGAATTGTTAATTTAGGTTCTCTGGTTAAATTGTAAAATTAGGGCATTAGAATTTGATGTTAAATTGTTGAATTTTAGTTTCTCTGGTCAAAATTCAAAAATTAGGCTTTACAATACATATTTGCGTGTTGCAAGTGAGCTAAGAGGGAAATACATAATTGACTAAATGTCAAAGGGAGGAAGGGGCTGAGATGGAGAAGAGTATTCAACAATGAACGAGAATAAATTCTTGTCTTAGGACCTCGGGGATCCCTTGGAGGAGCGCACGAGCGCGACAAAGAGAGGAATGGGGGTCGAGATGAAGGTGTTATTGGCAGTAGACATAATGGGAAGTCGTATCTCGAGCACTCGAGGTGACAAACGTATTGCAAAAGTGGGGCCAAGGAGAGGTCCGATGGAGGCCTAGGGCCGAAAACCACCCAAAGTACCAAATTATTTATAAAGGAAAATCCATCTTGCACCAAGTGTCGGGATTGGTGGGACCCAGGCCTGATGGCGCAATGATGTGGAAATTAGACTGACGTGGCACCTCAGTGGCAAGCAACATGGCAACCATAATCGACAATATCAAAGGGTCAAAAGGCCCAAAAATGGGTGAAACTAGCGCTCTCGGAGGAGGCCACGTGGACAAGATGACATCATCTCGGGCTGACGTCATTTTGGAAGTACTGTCTATGCGTTTTCTAGGGCAGCGGCGAGATAGACATTATATTTCCTGACAGATGATAGAAATGAGTCCATCTTGGGACCTCAGAAGGAGTCATGGTGTGCGTAGTAAGGAAAAGGGGTGAGATGGACAGAGGGCGAGACAAAACTATTCTCGATAGTTGATGGGTAGCCTTTTCTGTCTCAGGACTTCGGGGTCTCAAACCTTAGGGTAGGCATGCAACGATAGTGAGCAAGGTTGACTGGTTGAGACAAGAAGTTTCATGTCATTTAACGAATGCAAAGCCACTTCGGGACTTCGAAGTGCCATAGAGTGTGCTATGGAGAGAACAGGCCAAGATTGAAAGGGGGCGAGATGGGAGGCCCTCTTGTTCATTAATATAAATTAAGTCTGTCTCGCCTCAAGGTTGTTTAACATGAGATTGCATGGTGTGCCGAGGAGTTAGTCCGATGGGCGAGAATTCATTATAACAAGAAATGAATGAATTGCAAAGCCAAGAGGGTGGCTTGGTAGGGGCCACGATGTGGTGAGATGGCATATGCCACGATGGCATAATGCGAGTAGAATGTGATGACATGGACCACCCTTGGGGAGTGGAGGGCTGCCATGTGGAATCGCTACCACGTGGGCACCACATACAATGCTGACATGGCCAAAGTTTAATGGCATGGGTTCAAATAGCCATATCTCATGATCTCTGAGTCAGTGTTTGAAAACATTTATATTGTTAGAAAGCTCTCGATGAGTCGGATGCGATGGTGGAACTAGATATTAGTTTCGGGAAGATTGAAAAATGAGGAAAATTTTAAGACACCATTTTCATGGTAGGACCTTGGAGGTTGGGTCAATGATAATAACACCTTCTTCTGCCCTTAGGATGGTCTATGGGGTAGATGGGGGTGTTACGCTATCCATATCTCATTAAATACTTGGTCAAAGGTATGTCTTTTCCCAATAGTGAAAAAGGGGTTCTAACATTTAATTCAATGGAGTGCGGTGTGGCTGCTTAGAACACAAACAAATTAGGATTTTTGGCCAGTCATGGCTCTCTTTCCACGTTGGTGTGGTTGTCACAGTTGCGTTACACTAGCAGAGTAGGGCAGGGGGATGTTACATTTTGATTTGAGACCATGGACTGGTCACCCTTGTGTATATTGAGTGCCAAATTACAAAGAAGGTTACATTTAGCTTCCAAAATTGCCAAATGCTGTTTCAATTCCACCAGAGACCTTACGATTTTTGTTGCTTATGTTGTAATTTGAGATTTATTTTTGTGATTTTTTGAAACAAGATTAAAGAGTGAAGACTTGTTATGGTGAATGTGCTCCTCATGGCTACTGAGGACTCTACATATTTCTTGTAATTCTTTGGAGTCCATTAGCTGCCTTGTGTAACCAATATCTTTTGCAAGTGGAATGTACTTTAGCCTGCCTACAAAAGCCACTTGGATTGTGGCGCTTCTTGATCTCCTCTCTCCCAAAATGAAGAGCTGAAAGTATGTCCGAAAGATTAGGTTCAATTGTTATCGAATCCTTGGAGCCCCATACTGGTCTAACCAATTGCTTCTAAGCTCAAGTTCAAATTGAGGTCTTTGGATTTCCTGTAGGTTAATAATTTGCCAAGAGGGGTGGTTCCCTTGGTAATTCCTTGGCATAAAAGATGCAGTCCAAGAAATAACAAAAAAAAATTGAAGATTGTTAGCACACAAAGAGGATTGACATATCCTCTGTGCCTAGTGAACAACACCACTGTTATCCCACATTGAGCTGGAAATATAAGGAACAAGCAATAAGCATGCAAACTCAATGCAAAGAGCATACACATGAGGGAATCCCATACCTTCACATTATTGTTTGTATATTTGATGAGGTGGTCAGGATGGTTACCACTTATATTGCATGAGGGTTAGACATGTGATTTGTATCACATTAGTCATTCTTTTTGCAGGTTTGTATTATGTTTCTAACCGCAAGTGTTGGATGCTAGTTGTGTTGGATGAGAAGTGGCTCATGTGGTGGGTTGTCATGGCTTGGTGATTCCTTCATTATTGCATATCCTTGGTTTATGGAGCTTTAGGGTTAGAAGTTTATGGTCTTGATGCTTTGGTTGATGCTTATGAGATGTTCCTTGGCCCTATGGTATATCATTGGTGGATGTTGTTCATGGTTGACATAGCCTAATAGTCGTGGAACATCTTAATAAGGATCAACAGGGGCATGGTGTGATCGTAGTTCATGATGGTATTGTAAGGGTGCAACACATGGTTCCCTTTGGTTAAATTTGGTTTATAGTGGGTGGGCTAGGGATATCAACTTCTATTTCCTTGGTACAAAACTTTTATGAAAGTACGCCTTGGGTGGCACACATGGGCAGGTAATTTATTATTATTTTATGTGCCAATGGATCATCCCCTCCATTCATCCATTAATCCTTTTTGGAGGCAATGGTATTCTTATGAGTCACTCTTTTTTTATCAACCCATCACTTTATACCAAGGTAAATGCAAATTAAAAAGTTATCCATAGTGGGTTGTCCCCTTTATCATGTCAATATTACTCAAACTCTATTTTCCCCATGTGCATAAAAAGGGTACGCATGTTCATGCATAATATATTGTAACATTATTATGTGAGGGGCTTTCACATGGTAAATTTTTAAAGTTTTATATGATTTAGGGGGTCTTACTTTCATATCTAATAAGTAATATGCAAGTCTTATATGTTTGAGATAAGCAAGGTGGACACTAGCTCATACATGGAGTGTACCTTTATCATAACATCACATGGGGCACAATTGTTTATAATCTAATAAATTGATGGAGCCACTGTCAACCATAGTTCACCAATTATGATTGAAACATATTTCATTATGCGAGCTGCCCCTCATGCCACAATTCAACCATTTGAACATATGATAAGGGGCTTCCTTCACATGACAATCCATGGAGCCGCTAGCCATGGATCCTCATTTCATTCATGGAACCATTTTTAATTCGAGTTGAGCTTGTTGATGTATGTCACCATGGGATGAATTGTCCCTTATTGTCTTTGCATAACTTGGTTAATTAATCAAATTGAGATGGGATTGCCCCCTTAATTCATTTGATGGCTTGGTTCACACATGGCATATCATATGGTTCGAGTTAGATGTGGAGACGCTATGTAATGAAGTGGATGGTTATCACTATGTTTTGAGGGTGAACAACTTCTAGTAAACTCATTCAACAAACATTTTGCCAATAGTGTATCATGTGGAGCCATGGATTGGTGACATGGGTCCACTTTAATAATGCATATGTTTTTCAATTTTTTTGGGGCCTACTAGTTGATCAGAATGCATATGGCATGGGCATATATGGACCCATCTTTCCCATTATGCTTATTGATTCATTGTATAGCCATGGACCATGTATTATCTTGTTATTTTGTTGACCAGTTCTATCATTAGACATATGGGGTCATATCTCTCTTCTCATGCATGGTGGATTGATTCGTTATCTTGCTACAATTGCCTAACTCTTGGAGACTTGGTGATACATTGTATAGAGCCTTTATAAAATTCTCACTTCCGCATGGTCCACCTTGGAGGTTAATTACTCATTGTTTGAGGAAGAGATGATGGAGATTGTTGAAATCAATTAACCACATTTGAAGGTTGCTACTCTTAGCTATTTTTGAAAGTGTTTGTAGCTAACAATTTTTTTTTTTTATTGTAAGAGGATTTCAGCATAAACCTATATAAGGGTTTGCTTTCTCCTTCATTTGGCAAAGTTGGTATTGGGAAACTTATCTCCCTTGGAGGTTAATGACAAATCTACTAAATGTGCCTTGGAGGTTATTTGACTATCTTGTGGGTGAGGTCACTTGTATTTCTTATTGCTTTTCCTTTATTTTTGAAATAGTTAGACATACATTTTAGGAGTTAAAGTTGGTGTGTTTCTCCCATCTTCATTTCAAGCCATCATTTGTAGTTTTCTTAAGAATACATCTCCTTGTTGACTCATGGACTAAATATATTTGATACATTATTCCTGATAGCTATGATATCCTCAAGTGCTGGGTGTTGTCTACATATGTAACACTCTTGGTGATATTTCTGCAATATAGAGCAGCAAGGAGAGAGTAGCATTGACTTATATTTTTCAGCCATATTGTCTCTTTCCCATCTTTCAAACAACCTCCCATTAGCGCCTTATTATGGTCCCATTCACCCAATGGACTAAGCATTGATCTCTATTCCACCATCCGTTGCTTTTTGTTTTTCAACTTTTAAATCTTTATTGCCGAAATTTACTCTCTAAATCACCTTTATACTTCATTGCCTTAAAATTCCATTAATGCTATTTAGGGAAGCCTTCCTTGAGCCGGAAGAGATCCGACCTAAAGAGCGGAGTTGGTGAGGTGACAGTGACCTACCTCATAGTTGCACAAATCTATCATCTAGGTGCTTGGGAGTTTTACACTTTCACAATGACAAATTTTGTGGTAACAGGGATTACATGCCATATGAAAATTTATGAATCCATTGATACTTGCCATATGATGGCTTAACAACATTCAACATGTCTTTGGTACTACACATTGATTAGGGGATGGGTTGGTTGATATGCCATAACCATAAGCTTCCCCTGTTTTTGATTTGAGCCAAAATTAGCCCAGTTATCTGCTTCTCTATTATTTTCTCACAAGACATGATAGAATTTGATGTTGGAAAATGATCTAACTTTTGTTTACTTCGTTCTAGAATTGAAACTAGGGATTGTCTCCAGGCTCTGAATTATACACCATTTGTTTGATAATAGTCTTGGGGTCTCCTATCACTTTAATTGAGTGCATGTCCATACCTTTTTCCAGTTTGAGTCCTTGTCAAAGAGCATATGCTTCCACTCTATTGTTGGAAGAGATACCAATTCCCTAAGCATAATAAGTTTCAATAGTCCCTCAGAGGTCCCTGATGACAATTCCTCCCCCCACCCAGGTACCTGTTACCGTAGAGTTCCCTAGTAACTTAAGAAATCAGATTCGTCCTCCCTCCCTCTTGTGTCCGGAATCCCATGTGTTAGACACGATTCTCTAGGGATTTATGTCTGATTCATGGCTTGAGTGTGTCCTGACATGTGGGATTCACTGGGCACGCGAATTATATTCGACAATCTAGCGAATCCTAAGTTCGGGACACGTGTCTCACTAAAAAGCGTGCAATGCGGCTTTAAAAGCTTGATTTTGGCCAACTTATGCCTCATTCTTGTGTCTCTCTCTTGCTGTGGGTGTGTGGGAGTGAGTAGCAAAGGGTTTGGGATTGTTTTGGAGGTGATTCAAGCGACATGTAAGTGCATTTTGCTTACATTTTTGCTACGACAGTTTTCCTATCCATTTTGTTTACATGTTTGTGCATTTTTTCTTTATTTTTTTACAACATTCATGGTTCAATCAAGGGCAACAGGGAAGGGGCAAAAGAAGGGGAAGGATGTCCCCATTGGTGATGCCCCTCCTGTTCCAATTTCATCAGGGTTTGCAAGTGTTCCCTTTGTTGGAAGTGGGGCTGCAACAACAACTTCAAATATTGAGGGTAGAATAAATTTAGAAAGACAACAGACTCAAGAAAGTAAATATCCCTTGTGGAAGTATGTCACAAGAGATCAAGGGCCAGACAACAAGTTGAAGGGAGGAGGCAATGTTTCTTGGACATGCAACTATTGCAACACTCATTTCTGGAGCACTTATTTCCATGTGAAAACTCATTTGTTGGGCTTACCAAGTTGTGGAATTGGAGCATGTGCAAATGTGTTTGTAGCTAAGAGGAAATAAATGGAAAAAGAGGCCAATGCTGCTGTGGCAAGGGTGGCTGCATCGTCTAAAAAAACAAGAATGATGATCCCCTTCCATTCTTGAATAAAAACAACAACAAATTTCCATTTGAGAGTTTTGGTGGGGGTGTAGGTTAAGCATAAAAAAGAAAGACGGTGGCACTTGGTCCAATGGACAAGATTTTTCAGAAAGAGAGTTGGGAAGAGTTTGATATCACCGTTGCCTTCTTTTTCTATTTGAACTTCATATCCTTTAATGTTGAACACTCACCTTTATTTCTTGAGATGTGTCGAGCTCTAACTCAAGGGGCTCCATTAAGGTATGTGCTTCCTAGGCCAAAGAAGCTTAGAACCACATTGTTGACTAAGGCAAAGAAAGAAGTGGACAAAATGCTTGAGTCTGCTAAATCAACATGGTCAACATCTAGGGTTAGTATTGTTTCTGATGGATGGACAGATCCAACACATCACCCACTCATCAACTTCATGGTGTCTTCCTTGAATGGACCAGTTTTCTTGAAATCATTGGATGCACTTGGACAATACAAGGAGGTTCAATATATGGGTGAGTTGTTCATTAAAGTTATTGAAGATGTAGGTGTTGATTCTTGTGTGCAAATCATGATAGACAATGCACTTGTTTGCAAGGATGTTGGCATGATTGTGGATGCTAAATATCCTCAAGTATTTTGGACACCTTGCATTGTCCATTCCTTGAATTTAGCACTTAAAACAGTTTTGTCTAATGTGCCTCGAATTGGAAGTGTCATTGGGGATGCACGTCATATCCGCAACTTTGTACAAAATCATACTAATGCCTTCACAATCTCTGCAAGGAGTATGTTGAAATACGTAACTAGGTTCGGTCTTCATAATGACATGTAATCATGATTTTATGTATTTCCTGTAATGAGATAAATAAATTTGCTATTGATCTTGAGGCATGGGTTTCATGCTCAAGGAAAATTTATTTTTAGGTCAAACTCCCATTGTGAGCTCTTAGGATTGGTCATTAATTTATAAAGTCAATTGAGTCTTTGTCATGTATAAGAGACCCTTCTTGGGTGTGTTACATATTTATTTGAGTCATTGTAAGAGTCAAAATACCCTCCAAGACCAAGTCCAAGTGCTACTAGCAAGTCAACCTTCAAATGAAGCAATCAACCTACACCAAGATCACATTTCGGCTTAGGATCAAGGCAAATCGACTTACAAGCATGGGAAGGAAGCCTATATATAGGGCACTCAGCCTCATTTAAGGTGACATCCACTCTCACATTAGAAGTTCGATCAAGGGACAAAAAGAAGCATCACATCCAAGCGAAGAGAAGGAGATTAAGATCGAAGGAAGAGTGAAGTAATTGCAGGTCTGTTTTGGGCTAATTCTATTCACACGTGCGAGGAGACTAGGGTTTATCTCTCTGCTGCAAGTCCAAATTACAATCATTACAAACATGATAAGAAAGGAACCTATTTTGAAGGTCAAAGTCACAAAGAAGCCAACACTAGCTAAGCGAAGGAGAAGGAAGGCTGAAGTAGCCCTAATTCGGTCACACGTGGGAAAATTACAATCACTTATAGGAGGTCGAAAGTTGCAGAGAAAGAGGCCGAGAATTTCAGACTTAAGTTGCTGTGCTGAGGGTTAGTGAAGAAGGAAAAATTGCAGCATCTTCAAGAAGTAATTGACTTTGACTTGAAGCAAGGATTGACTTGATCTTGGAGGGATTGTTGGTCAAGGGTCTAGGTCTTGGAATTCATCAGTTGAAGATTCTATAAGAAGAAGAATTTGATGGGTTTTCCTCTCAAGCTTGGAAAGGTTTTGGCCCTAGTTGACAGCCTACATATCGAGCCCTTTGTCTCATTGTTATTTATGGTTTGGTAGCTGTTTGATGAAGAAGAACACATAGTAATAATCAAGTTAAAAAAGAACCTAATTAAGAAAAGTAAAAATTCTTCACAAGTAGTTATCATTGCTAGAGAAATCATCTCATCTCTCTGCCCTAGATTTATCAACAGGGTACACCCCTCTATCATTGTTGAAGATTGTAGATACACGGTTTTCTTCTTCATTCATCATGTTGAAGAGGTTGAGGGAAGTCAAGACCACTCTTGGGGCCATGGTTATTTTAGAGTTTTGGTATTTTTGGAGAAAGACAGATGAAGTAGCTTAAAAAAGAGTCAAGGACCCAATGTTAGATGATGCTTGGTGGGACGGGGTAGATCTCACTATTAAGATCATGGACCCTGTCATTGCTTTGCTACGATTTGTAGATACAAGTGAACCCATCCTAGGAGAGGTTTATGAGGGATTGGATTCCATGTTTGAGTCCGTAAGGACCATTATTTTATAGAGTGAGTGCCCTGAGTATGAGATATCATCAGAGACCTTCCCGCAGATTCCCTCCTCACATGGATGGTGAAATTTCACAGGGGAGGAATGATGCATTGAGGTGGATATTTCAGGATAGAGCATCGCTTAATGAGGTGGAGGATGCCTTTGCAGGGTTTTCCACTGGCACTGGGCGATTTGCAGGCTATGATGTGATTAGAGACAGGGGAGCTAAGAAGCCCTATTCTTGGTGGGAAACTCATGGGGCAACAAGCCCTCCTCTACAACAGTTAGCCATGAGGCTCCTCTCTCATGTTACTTCATCCTCTTGTTGCGAGAGGAATTGGAGTACATATGGGAATTTGTATAATGTCAAGAAGAGCAGGCTTGAGTAGTGTAGGGCAATGACAATGGTGTATGTGCACACCAACCTTTGTCTTATTTACAGGCAGAGGGATGAGTGGTTGAAGGGAAAGACAAAGATGTGGGATGTCTTTCCTGATGATATGGGTTTGGACAACAGCGTTGAGTTGGCATTTAGCCAACTTGGATCTTAACGAACCAATGCTAGAGCATGTTACTTTTGATGATAGTGATACTAATGAGGGGTCATCTTCCACACCAGCAGATGCAAATATTACATTGGATCCATTGGCATTGCTAGTCAGGAGTCCTCAGGACTCAAATGTAACACATTTTGATTTTGATGACTTAATGAGAAAACTGCAGTTTCTTGTCTTTCTCCTATTGGATCATTGATGAATCTGTCACAATTGTATTTTTATGCATATTATTACATTGTACAACTTACAAATTTACAATGTAGAATCAAGATCTATTTATGAATTTTTATCATGAATGAGAATTTGTGTAATATGAAATCATTGAAATATCCATTTAGTATTAATTTTTAATATATATATATATATATATATATATATATATATATACATATATATATATAACGTGTCCTACGTGTCCTGTTCCGGGGGGTCTATGTGCCTCGTGTCGGATACTCGAATTTGCGTGTCCTGCATGTCCCCGTGCCAGATGACTTAGCTTGTAACCTTGTTTTTAGACTATTAATATGTAAAATAATTTGTACCATGATGTAATATATGCATTTTAGAAAAAAGACAAGAACTTAGAAGTAATATATTCTATTACCGACTAAAAATGATATTCCCACTAGTCAATTGTGAAAATTGTTCCCCCCTCTGTAAATATTGAAATGTGAAATGTTGTTCCCACCTATGAAAAACGTTGGTCTGTCATGAAAACATTTGTCTTTAGATACTTTCCACCAAGTGCTATGAAACTGCTACTCCCACTCTGAAAATAGTCCTCCCACTATGAAAAAGTTCGTTGCTCTACTTTGAGTATGATGTTTGCTGTTTCTGGGGTGGGGAGGAGGATATTTGTTTGTTTCTTGTTCAGGGGGAGGGCACTTTAAGGTTTAGATGGATTTCATTTTATTTATTACTTTTGTTCTGTTTGGGTTGCAAGGAGTTAGTGTTTTGCCAAAGCCCTGGGGGTTCTGAAGGCATTCCCTAAACTGCATCATGCTGATGCAAAGTGTGCCCCAGGATGCTCAAGTGATATTTTCCATACTTGTAATGCGTTCCCGATCGCAAACTTGGAATATGGGATGTGTCACCACCCCTTATTTGCATCCCATACTAGTAGTGAATGTGAACCCTGCTACACAAATAGGATCCTATTTGTAGTGAATCACAAGACATTTAATATGAAAGAGTGAGACTGGGTGGAGTAAGATAAATAATAAATATTGCAATGTTACACGGGGTCTCGCCCCCCCACCTAGGGGTCTAGATTCCTCGCCCCCCACCTAGGGGTCAAGATTCCTTGCCCCCTCGCGCTCCGGGGTCTTGGGGACTTCTAGGGGACGTTTCCCTCACGCCCTTTCACGCCCTCGCACACCCCCTTTCACGCCCCCTCACGCCCCCCTTCACGCCCCCTCACGTCCCCTCACCGCCCCTTTTAGTTTATGGTTTCGTGTTAAAAGTTGATGTGCCACTTAGCATATTTGAGAATCCAAGTGATTCTGATTCAGATGGTGACATGGTTGATCCTGATATATTCGTGCAGAAGTTGGATGCAAAGACTAGTGGGGCATTAACTTGAGCATTTATGCTCATTTATCATTATGATGATATCGTTTGATATTCATATGTTATGTTTTATGTTTTATGTTTCAGACATAACTTATTTGCGTTTAAGTTTTATGTTTCAGACTTGAGTTGTAAACTTCAGTTTAAACTCTATTTTGAATCTTGATATAATATGTCATATGATATCTTAAACTTTATTTTCATTTTACATTGTTAGTAGTTACATTAATGATTATATAGCTACAAACTTACAAACTTACATGCATGATTGTATGATGTATGTTTTAACTTTTAACTTTTAGATTTGTTTCAATTATATGATTCATCATTCATCGATTTGTAATTTTATCATTTATGATTTATCTTTCATGATGCAAGTGTATGATGACTGTATATACATTCCTTGCAAAAATATAGTTACATTATAAATATTAAATTTTATAATTTTTATGACCCCGACGTCCTCCCACGTTTCCTGAAAATTGGTAGGGAGCTTTTGCATAGGCCGCTCCCGCGCTCCCTCGCCCCCTCGCTCCCACCTCCAGGGGACTTGGTGGAACATTGAAATATTGATTGCAATTTTCAAATAAGGTCTGGCCAAGAAGCAATCGTTCCAGTTTAATTTGGGTCCCATATTTAAGAGATATTGTTTTAAATTCTTCTAGACTATGAAGCAAGGCTTCAAGAAAGGATACTTACTATATGCTGGTTGGATGAAAAATGTATACTAGCCATGTGAATAATGGGAGTTACCCAACACAAACCAGAATGGTGGCATGATAAACATTTATGCAAATTGGGGTCCCTAATACTGAAATGTAATGGCAAATCATATGCCAGGAAAATTGAAAATTATGAGTGAGCTTGGGCAATGTGGATGTTATCCCTTGTGAAAAGGCAGTCAATGGATCGAGACTTAAATTATACAGCCCTCTAGCCCTCGAGGTGAATCATTTGTGATCTTCATAGAGCCCAGGCAGCAAATGCAAATATTTGATTTCTGTATGAGTACTAAATATCAACTTTAAAAGAGTGGATTAATGAACATGCAACAATATCAAAAGGTACAGATTTAATTGATATTATTCCTTATAGAGCCATTCATTGAAGCTTTTGAAGGTAAAGGAGAAAGAATGACAAAATTCATTGTTAACAACTAACTAATGAACTTTAGAGGAATCTATTTGACTGAAAATTCAATGAGAAAGAATCAACTTTTTCAATTTTATTTTACAACTTTTTCAATAGAGGAGAAATTGTTTGATGAGAGCTCCTAGAAATTGCAAAAGAAATTTATGTTATCATACCTATAACCGAATCCCACCATCTTGACCACCATTTTTTCTTTTGTCTTTTCCTATCTGACATTTTTTGTCTTGCTAGATTTTAGATAAGTTTGCATACTTCTAATAACTTTAATGACTAAGAAGTGGTGTCGGTTTAGATTTTGTACTTTTGGTTGGACGTCTTTTCTCTTTTAGCAGGTTTATTTTGGACCCTGATATCCATCTGTATCGTCTTCTAAGGCTCCTCTTTGTAGACTTTATGAAGGGATTAGAGTTCATGCAAGAGGACAAGGGGAGCAACATCCAGGAACTCATCAAGTTCTATGATTTCAATAATTCAAGACAGATTCTCTTTCTCAATTTAGCAGGGTAACAATTTCCAATTTGGCCAACCGAGAAGCTAGTGCTGATTCATTTTTTATGTCATTTCAGAGAAGAATGATGGGGAAGGTCTTGTTTTGGCACATGCAAACCCAAGTGCAAGACCTGTTTCAACGGCAGATATAAGAAGTAGACCCTACAGTTCTCTTGAAAAGAAAGTGACATTATCTTCTAATCTCTATCAAATGGATGCTGCTAATTATAGTCAAGCAGTGACGGGCGGAAATCTTCAGATACAGCAGACCACATTCTCAAATAAAAAGGAGGAATATCTTGATAGTACCAAATCTACTCCAGAAATTGAAAAGAAATATGTTCACAGTGTTTATGATGCTATTGCACCTCACTTCAGTTCTACAAGATTTGCTAAGTGGCCAAAAGTAGCCAAGTTTCTTGAATCATTAACACCAGGTTCGATTGTTTTAGATGCAGGATGTGGGAATGGAAAGTATTTAGGTTTTAATCCAAATTGCTTTTTCTTAGGCTGTGATATAAGTTCTCCCTTGATCAGCATTTGTGCAAACAGAGGACATGAAGTTTTAGTTGCAGATGCACTCAGTCTTCCTTACAGAACTGGGTTTGGTGATGCTGCATTATCAATAGCTGTTCTGCATCATCTTAGTACTGAAGAGCGCAGGAAAAGAGCAATAGAGGAACTTGTTAGAATAGTTTGTAAGGGAGGAAGGATTCTGATAACTGTCTGGGCTGTTGAGCAGGAAGACAGGGCATTGCTTACAAAGTGGACCCCTCTTACTCATAAGTACATGGAAGAGTGGGTAGAACCGACTAGCAATTTTGGATCTTGCTCATCAACTGCTTCTTTAGCAAGCATTCAGGAATCAGAGCATTATAGCTCCAGTGATTTGGAGACCCAGAACAATAATAGTGAAGAACATGAGCAAGCATATTCTCCCAGTGAACAGCATCTAAGAGTCCAATTGCCTGACACCGAGAGGTCTACAGTTGAGAGCGAGAGAAAGCAAGAATATTTTGTACCGTGGCATTTACCTTACCACCGTGCAGAGATTAGTGGGGCCTCTGCTTCTGCTATTTCAAGTGGGTTTGCAAAGCGGGATGATAAGAAGGGGGCTGTCATCTACAATCGTTATTACCATGTATTTGCTGAGGGGGAGCTTGAAAGGTATATTAATCTGACTTTTTAATTCTATCATTTAAGTTTTCAATCATCCATATGTCACTGATCAAGTACTCTGAAATTCAATATTAATGTAATTTTGTTGCTCAATGTTCAATTTTTATTTATTTATTTATTTTTTTTAATTTTAATTTTATTTATTTATATATTTTTTATTTTTTTGGTCGTTTTTTCAATTATTTTATTTATTATCCTTTGCTGTTTTTTCGCTTTGAGGATATATATGTGATCATGTTGTCACTCTTTGCTATCTGCATTTTATTTATGTACAGGGTTGGATTTAAGATATGTAGTGGACTCCAGTTAGTGGAAAAAGTTTATTCTATGCATTAAAATGTTAGTAATTCTGTTGCCTAGGTTGAGAATGCATTGGTAAAAGAGATAAATTTATCCTGGTATTGGGGCTGTAGTTTTGAACTTTTCATGCCGTCTTTCCCTCCTAAACAAGAAGACGTGTCTTTTGAAGGGCTCATTTCTCAAGCTTTTTCCATTGAGCTATCTAAGCAAGTTTTTAATAGTTGATTTGATTTTTCAGCTGCCTACTGCTTTCCTTTCATAGAAAGTCAAGACCCCATTCTCTACTCATGTTATATTCTTGGTTAAATATGTTTCAACTGGCCATGGAATACTTACAATGTTCATTTCATGCTTATTCCTGTATGTGTAAACTTTAGTACCATATTTATTTCTGCTGTAAATAGTTTTGTTGCTAGCATGGGAAGGCTATATAGGCCTTGTAATGCCAACTTCAGTTTCCTTGATTCACACTCTATAACTATTTACACAGATACATACGAAGTTGCAGAGAAAGGAAAATATATGATATTGTATTAGCAATGATTAAAATGAAAAGATGCAGATCACTGTCCTTGGGAGGAGAGGGTCAATGATATAGCGAATATGATTAGTATTAAGACATTATTAACTTCTCATTTCCCCTTTATTATTGTAACGTGACAAATTTTTTAATGCTATTACTTTAAACCTATAGAATTTGCTTCCGACTTGTGGAATGATACAATGTCCTCCCAATTTTATAAATCTCCATAATCCTCTTTTCCGAAACTGGAATGGGAATTACCAGTTCTATTTCCATAATATAGATCTGCCCTCACATATTTCTAGTACGGGTGGGTTGGGTAGTGTTACCCACCAAAAAGTGGGTAACCCCATAGGATAAATTTTTTCTCCTACTTTGACAGCCAGCTAGCCAACGGCCCTACATTTGCTTAGTATTTGTTGATATGCCACATTCCTCCGCCATTTGCATCACTTAGACATCTCTCTCCATCCGACATTCATCTTGAAGGAAGGTGGGTCGCCGTTCAGCAGATACTTTGATGATTTTGCAATCATGTGCTTTTGCTTAATGTTTTGGGCATTCTAACATGGATTAAGGGGTGATCTGCATGATTGAACGATCTTGACTATAAACTTGTTCTCTCACCTTACTAGGGGGGGTTAGTTTTTGACCCCAGTATAGTGGGATCTCCTCTAAAGCCTTTGGGTTATAGGAGGGACACTAGGGAAAATTGTATTGAAGTAGCGTGTCCATAACCTTTCCATGCTTGCCACCTTTCACCATTCCCTTGATTTCATGTCCATCCTTCGGGTTTGTTGTCATTGGTTCATTGGGATTGACAAATTCATGTTGAAATTGGGGCAGCGATGGGACAAATTTCCCCATAGAAACCCTACTGCCCCAAGGAGAACCCAAAGACCCAAAGGAAAGCCCATTCTGCCCCAAAGAGAAAATTCAAGATTGGTTAAGGATAAATATTGTTTGCAATATGGTTGACACTTCTATTATTATATGTCGTGGCAAAACTATTTGGGCATGCAATTATAAAAGGAAATATATTTGATATTATAATAAAAGTTTACGTTGGCAAAATCAGGTCGGATCTTCAAATAAAGTCACCCATTCAATCCATGAAAATGCATATAAATACCCTATCATTAGTCCCTAAAAACA
The DNA here is from genome assembly GCA_034641835.2 of Pinus albicaulis. NCBI lineage: Eukaryota > Viridiplantae > Streptophyta > Pinopsida > Pinales > Pinaceae > Pinus > Pinus albicaulis. Next base: position 1,673,841,076 of record CM076578.1, read on the forward strand.
ACTAAGGTTGATTAAGCTGTAAATAACAAGAAATGTTCTAAGAGTTAATTTAATTCACCAAAAGCACATTTAACCATTCAACATATACTCCATAGCATGTACCTTGAAAGCATGTAATCACAATTGATAAGAAAATGATATAACAATAACAATCACATAGATGAAGTACTCATAAGCAAAGATATAACAAGGTAAATGAAATACTCATAAACGAAGGATATAACAATGTAGACGAGTGCCCATGAAAGAAATTTTATGTTGCTTGAAAGTGAATCCCAAATGAAAGTGATTGAAGCCCAACTGAATATACTATACAAAAAGTTGTGGAAAGTGTTCTTGGTAAATTTTATTAGATTAGTTTTACTTGGAATTAGTAGTGAATGTGAAATGAAGTGACAAAGATGTGGTGATCTGTGTGATTTGCAATGAAAGTAAATCTAATCTAATGTGTGTTTCCCCTGTTGTAACATTATCTAGTTTTGATAAGTTAGCATAATTAGTCAAATAATTTTGAAAATGTTAAGGTAGGATATGGATGCAAAAGAATGAAAAAGTTAAAAAATGTTAGGAATTTTTTATGTTTTATAGGCATCCATATCATTAAAATGATAAGTGTTAGCTACCTTAAATAAAGAAGGCAAATCAAAATAAACTATTAGGGAAGCAAAAATAAAAGGAAAGCTTTATTTTTGTTTTAAAAATTCCATTGGCTGCTAGTATAAATGCGCCCATAAAAGGAGAGATTTATATGGTTTAAATATCATTCCAAGCATTATTAATCCATATCCTAAGTTTTAAGGCCATATAACATACCCACGCCATTCTTCCCTTTTCATTTCATTTCCCTAAATCATATCCCTTTATAACATTCCCAACGCTTTATTAAATAAATCCCGACCCCACCATTCCACATCATCGCATCTTAACGTCCTCCCATGACCCCACACATTTGACGATCCTCCTCACACCTGTCGGCATCCAACGGCTCTCATGGCCTTTCGGCCCCCCTATGCGATCTGAACCTTATCACCGGGGGGGGGGGGGATCCGAACTCAGCCATAAAATAAAACAACCCACTAATACATGTCAGTATCTCAGGCTTTCAGATCCCCCAGACACGAAACCATAAAACCGCTTAACCCCCCTCTGAAAGTTGATTTCCCGATACCACTCATCTGACCGTTGATCCCCCATCCCATTCCGTTGTTGCCACCTCATCTACCATCTCATTCGCCTGTTGAACTGTCATATCTCCATTATCAGTTCGTTAAGCTTTTAATTAACTTAACCGTTAACCCGCGCCACCAACGGAAAGCCTGTTTTTCTATATAAATCGCTTTTTATCCGTTTACAGGTTACACTATTGTTATTTGCAAGTTATTTGTCAGAAATCAGACATTATCAAGCTTCTAGCGCCTGCACATTCCAACTATCCTCTCTGTTCTCTGTCTATAATGATTTCTCTGTTCATTGTCTGTATTCCTATTAGATTACACTCCTATCCTTAGCCATCATGCCTCCCAAGGATAAAGGACCCGAGGAAAACATCAATCCTCTGATTTTCCCTCCTGTAGACCTTCATCATGTCCCTATGGCTGATAGAGACTACAGGATCTATGAAACACATTCTGATATTGATATTCTCAGATGGGATACAAGGAGAGAAGACAAATGGATTGAGAAATCAGATGAAATCCAGCTCGGGAGTCAAACCTATCTCGTTATATCTTTTCTCCTACCCACAACGCTCCTGATTTCATTAGGAAATGCCATGCCTCATATTTTCCAAGCCAAAGAGCTATAACCAATTCCAATGCACAAGTTCTGTTTACCATAACACCTCAGGCTATTGAACAAATGATGCTAGCCCCCACAGTCAACAATGGTATCCCATTTTCTCATGAAGCTCTAGTTGAAATATATTAGAGATTAGACCTTGCTAAGAGAACCCACAGTCTAGAATTATTCCTAGCACAAGATGCTTCATTTCCTAAGAAAAATCCTCCTTATCCTTCATCTCTATTCCCTGAGAGAACCAAGCAGATAATTACTGTTGTATCTTACCTTCTTGGATACTATTCTGATCAATATGTAGATGAGGCCATTATAGGATTTTTATCAATATTTTCCAATGATGCCAAACCTTCAATTGTGTTCAATTTTAGTCATTTCCTTGCAGAGTCTATTCATCAACAGTTGGTCAATTTCAACACAGAGGAGGTATTTAAATATACCTCTGTCTTAGTCTACATGTTCATATACTTTCAAGAAGACAACATGAAATTGTCATTGCAGAAACTAAATGAGAAATGAGACCAGCAGTCGGTCATTTAATAGACCACCTTGGTTATGAAAGATCAGAATGAGTTCACCTATAAACAGTTCAGTGAGATGTTTGTCCACCCAGCTATTAGCCTTTTAAGTAGCAGAGATGAACCAAGAATCAGTGAAGAAATCGAAAAGATTTTGCAGTTGTCAGAACAGGTACAAACAGGAGATTGGTACTTCTATGAAAACTACACAGAAATAAGAGTTTTTGGATGTGAGCTGCAACCATATAAGTTGCCAAAATTCCTCCCAATGAGGATTTTTGCCTTAGAATTTATCAGACAAATGATCAACATGGATCAGGTCCATTTTGTCGCTGCCAAGAAAAAGTCTCAGTTTAAGTTAAAAACACAGGTTGGCCCATTCATATGTAACAACAGGAAAGCAGGAGCAGAGGTAGACCAACTATTCAAGAAAATGCAGTTTGATTTAAGCTTCACTTGGTCATATGATCCATTAGGGATAGTTTCCAAATTAAGGGTAGAAACCAAATCTACTCCTTATTTTCACACACCAAGGCCAGAAATAGAGAAGTATAAGAACCAGCCAGAGTGGATAGAGAATACATTACATAAGGCAGAAGAACAACTAGTATCTTCATCAACAATGCAGACTCCTACAAATCAAGAGAAGACAACCAAAAGGAACAGAGAAGAAGGATCCCCTTTAGAGACAAATATCTTTAGCAAGGGATTTAAAATCATGTACAAAAAGAAGGCTAAGCTTAGCTCTAGATTACGCCTTAGCAAAGATTCAGAGCAGCAGACTCCTATCAACATTAATGAGCCTCTTATATCCTCATTAATAGGTGAGTAGTCCACATAGTCTCCTACCACTTCCATGACTACAACAAAGCAACAACAGATTATGCACACAGGTACATCAACTTCAAGTGAGCCAGAGAAAAGCACCATGGACATCTTCAAGGAAATCAAATTAAAAAATGAAGCCTTGAAGATAAACACATACAATCAATTTTGGAAACAAACTTCAGGTGCCCAAAGCAGGCTATTGTAAGCCTTCGACTTAGAGAAAGAAAGAATGCTAATGGCATTTCTTCAAGCACAAGTTCTTCAGCCTAAAGGAGAATCAGATTATAAGAAGACATCTCTTGAGTTTGATGTCAGGGACATACATCCCATTGATCAAATGGAGATGCATAAACAAACTGGGGAGATGATTTTCTCCACTGTAACTAACACTGCTATGTCTTTATCTAAATTGCAGGTCACATTAGCAAATGTCTGGTCACAACTCAACATGGAAAAGTTTCAGCTTTTGCCAAAGGTACCAAGATTAAAACCTTGGAAGATTTGGTAATCAGATTGGGTTATGATCCTACAAATGTTAATGCTGCAGAGGAGTTGATTAAGAAAAAGAATGCAGATATTGTAGCATTAAGGAAGCAGTTAAAACTACCAGCAACAAAAGATATTTTAGCTAAGGAGATTGAAGAGACAGAGACAGAAAAGGCAGACATGATGAAGCTCATTTTAGAACAGAGTACATAGTTGAAGCAAATGGAAACAGAGATGGAGAAGTGGATTAAAGAAAGCAAGAAACCAGCTAAGCAGCTGCTCCTTTAGAAGCACTTCCTATGACAGTTATTCCTACTGCTATATCTGCTACCACTAGTAAAGGAGATGCTTCAGACTAGTTAGCCTCTACACTCCAAAATATGATCTTGCAGACTGAAGAAATAAAGAAGTTATAGGACCAAATGAAACTTCTAGAGGATCAACAAAAGAAGTCTGACACTTTCCATGCATCAGAGCTTCAGAGAGCTCAGAACCAAGTAGAAATATGGAAGAAATCAGCCACTGAAGCTTCTATTGGCTACCCTCTTGGTAATGTCAAAGAAATTATTTGGAACAACATCATTGAGGAAATTAATGAAATCTGGCCATGCATCAAGATCATCTTTGAGCAAAAGGAGTTAGTGGAAAAAGCAAACCAGGCAAATTCTGATATAAATACTTAACTGGGAGAAATGCCTAATACAACAAACAACATTAGAAAGTTTCTAAACTCTAAGGACAACCAAGAACTGGATGAGCTAGGGCTAGATGACAGGACTGAGACCATTCTTGAGGTAAAGAAAGTTCTGATAAAAAAGAACTTAGTAGTGCAGTTAACAGAGAAGTGTCACACTCTGGATATTGCAATCAACAGATTTCTCTCAAGAATTGATGCATTGATTAAAAAAGGTCTGCCGTCACTGTTTGTTATAAACGATAAATTAATGCCCATGAAAAATTATATGAAGAAGCTCAAAGAAATAGTAAGGTCTGCATCCATGTCTTCTATTCAAGGTTCTATGACAGGTAAAGCATTTTACAAAGCTGTTGAAAATATCAGTTTTATTCATCATGAGATAGAACACATTTTCACTGTAAAACCCACTTTTGCAAAGTATACTGAGAGGTAGATGAAATCTACCACAGGGTTATTAAAGTTTCAATTCCAGATTAGGAGCGGTGGGAGAAGCTTTGCGAATATCAGGATTAGAGGACAAGTCATCTTGCCAGCGCAGCAACATAATAGTGGCCACTTGGCAACAATTTTCCTTTAAAGCAGGTCCAGACACGCAGATTCATTCTTTTGGATCAAATTCCTTTTTCTTTCTGTTAAATTTCAGAAAATATAGTTTGCCTTGTCACTTAGGCATTTATTGTAATTTTATATTTTGTTTAAATAGTTCATCCATGGAAGTATTCGAGGTTGCACCCTTGAGCTAGTTATCAAACAAATCTGTAATAGCTGGAGCATTTTTGATTGAATAAAAGATTCTGGATTTACTTCATATGGCTTGTGTTCCTGTGAGTTATTCCTATTCTGTTTTTCATTATGTATTCTTCATATAATATAATTCATTAGCAATTATCTAATTGGAAATTTAATTGAATCTCAGTTTCATTTTCGATTCGTTGTGAAGTTGTAGTTGGATTAAGAGATTAATTTACAAAGCTATCTGTTATTGTAAATTCCTCTTGAAATTTAATTACACGTAGGTTCCTGTTATGACTTGATTATATTTTGTTGATAATGAAAACATAGTTTTCATTATTTCTGCTTATAAATGATAACATATTCAATCTGAATATTAAATCATTTATACTTCTCTACATTCTTCTATCCATCCCACTTAAAATCAAATTAACCATATGTATCTAAATAACAACCTTTTATTTTATCAAGGATCTTTCTAAGTTAAAATCACCTGTTTCAAAAAACTGTTCACTGGTCAGCCAACTATTCAAAAACAACAAATATTTTAGATGCTTTGGCATAACTTATCGACCTTAGGTTATCTCAAAGGACAACATCCCCTTTTACCTTTATCCTTTGAATTGGCTTCAGAGGGTCGCAAGGATCCTACTGGATGATGTTAGCTTCAAGGACTCCCCTGATTTCACAAGTTGAGCAATTGCAAGGAGATCCATCAATAGGAAAAACTAGCTCCTATCCTGATTTCATAGGCCAACCTTTACCTTCCCCCAATCTTACGATAAGTGGTAAAAGTGGTGTTCCCTACTTAGACTAAGTCAGCATCAAGCCCTCTCTGATCACACACAATGATTGAGCTAGGCTTGCAATGGTGGAGATCATAATGGAGCTTGGAGGGGTTTGTTACTTTGTAAAATTGAAATATAATCTAAAGCATAAAATGAAATCTACTCTAATGTTTTGCAGTGTTAGGTTAATTTTAAGCCTAATACAAACACACCATGAAAATGAGACAAGATACAAGAGACCCCAGCTAGGTAGGGGGACTGGGATGCCTAGGAGACTCTCCTAGCTCCCTCAAGATTACAATGCTTTGTTAGGTGATGGTATCCCTTACGAGTAAAGGACGAGTGTATGGTTTCAAAGTTACAATGATGGTAAAATTCCTTACTTTACAAAGGGAATTGTATGAGGTTCCTTCTGGGTGCTTGAATGCTTCAATTTGACCAAATTTCGGCAACATCTCTCTTTGTATTTTCGCTGAACGGCTAAAAACCAGCAAGCAAACACGAGTAAAATGTGCCCAAAACTGCTTTGGAACACTCACAAATGTTAGTACAAAAAGCTCCAAAAGATACCAAGTGAAATATTAATGAAAGATATCAATATCTACACTGAGCAACTAAGGAGAAGCCAAGGTAACTTGGCTTTTGCTTAACTGATTTTACTGCTGTTAGGACAACAACTAATTTAGCCTTTAAATGCTAGATTTAACAACGAAAAGCTTCAAAATTGAACCAAGAGATATTGAGGAGAATTTTAGAACTTTGTGTAAGAAAAGAAGGAAAGATCTTGGAGAAATCTTCAAAGGATTTGGAAATGAAACTTGGTGCTAGGGGGGAATAAACCTCTTTTTTATTTGAAGATGGGCGCTCTAGCTAAGGAGGACCTCAAATCTTCAAATTTGAGGCACCTGTAAAACTTAAGATCTTTGCCAAGAGAAATTGTTGGTAGATAGGTGCTCCTTACACATGAAATCCCAAAAAATTGTTAGTCAACCAAGATGAACATATAATATAAAATTTCAAAGTGTAAGCAAGCAAATAGACTAACAAATAACCGAATTTGAAAGTCTATTCCTAATGGGTGACAACACCCCTTCAGAGGCTTATTACAACTGTTGAAAATTGGGCAGTGTCGGGACGAATTTCCCATAGGGAAACCCTAAGTCCCCAAGAGCAAATCCTTGAGCCCCAAAAGAAGATTTGATTAAAATGAATATTATTATTATTGATTCGATTTGGGGAAAGCATTTGGAAAATATTATTAATATTATTTGAGGAAAATTTTGAATTTTAATTATTGCCCTCCATATTATAAAGTTGGCTTCAAGGCTCCATGTCGGCTCCTCTAAAAGGTCATGACCCTTCGTTAATAACAAATAACTATAAATACCCATTTGGGTTTATCTCCAAAAAGGCAATTCGATGTTCTGAGAATTTCAGAGGCTTTTCTCTCCGTGACTTCTCACTCAGAATTTCTCTTCGCTCTACCTCAGAAGGACTCTCTCTTTGCACTGGTTACAGGACTTCCTTCCTTAGATACCTCACACTCTGGCTTCTGCCTTCTCGTATTGATGGCTACAAGATTCTCGCATTGGTATGGCATCTCTGTAACTACATGATTTTGTATCAATATAAAGTCTCACATCACTGTTACAGATCAACTCCTTTGAGAGTGTATTGCCTCTGTGATTCGTATGATGACCTGAGATTATATCTCGATCAGTCTCGGCTTGGTTTAATTTCTACGATATATGTTACTCCTGACATAGTCATTGTTTGATTGCTCTTTGCGATAAATATATGGTTCGTCATCGACTGGTCTCGACACATTAAGCATTGCGATATGGCATGGTATGTCTTGATTGGCATCACATAGTTATATGGTATGTCTTTGCACTACTATATCAACAATATATATATATATATATATACTGATTGTATGTCTAAAAGTCTCGACACTACAAAGTATGGTATGTTTCTCCACATAATCTCGGCTCTACATATGTGGTTTCAGTATTGTTACACATGATCTCTCTCTAGCGTATATGTATGTACTATGACCGTGCTTCATGTATGCTCTGAGAATTAATGGCATCACATGTTGGCATCTCTATATTACACCTCTGCTTAAGTCCTCATCGCCGTAGTCTCATTTCTCGACACAGTAGTCTTGGCAGTGGCATATGTATGTCGGTCTTGAAATAGTTCCTTGGCACAGTGGTCTCAACACTACTATGGTCTATGCACAACTACATATGTTATGGTCTCGCCCCAATTGTTATATATATATACAAATGATCTTGTTGAGTAGTATATAGGATCTTGACAGTTCTACAGTATGGTATCTCAATAGCAATACATTGTTGCAATGGCTACGTTTCTCATTAGACAATGGCTAAAGTTGTGATTTTCAGTGGTGTCACCTGATACAATGACAATAAAGACCCTTGACAGCAATGGATGGCAGAAGTGACTACGATTCTATGACATGTTATATTGAACTTGTCTCGTTCAATTCACAAACGAAGTTGTGAACTGTCCTAGTTTGGTCCTAGGACGCATGATGTATTAATGTATCTCACCATGGATGTACTTTGTATCTCAGCTGAACAATTGATGAAATCTAATAGAAGAAGAAGAATTGAATTCAAGGTTTTCCCACTTGTGGGGTTTTGCCCAGGTCTCCAACCAAATCATGGTATCTCTATTTGTGCATGTTTTTCTTCTGATGTTTCTTTTATTGTTCCGCTGCACTGTCGATGATATTGTTCTTTCTAGATGATGTTTTGATATAATGGGGTGAATGCAATATGTAAGTGTGACAATGCAATTATCTAAAGCAAAGAACAATATAGCCCTATGAAAAATTAACATGGTATCAAAGCTGGGATGAAGGAAAGCCATTGATCTCACCCTTGTGAAGACACTAGTGAATAAGTGAAAGGGATGGCAGAGACCTAAAAGACTGCTAGGGTTTGAAGGAAACACTAAGCAACCAGGTTATTAGGGTTTGGTGGCTATCATGAGATTAGGGTTTGCAAGAAACCCCAGAGTGTGAAGGGCCTTAATATGATAAAAGCTTGAGTTATACAATCTTGAAAACCTAGCATGATCAATGAGAAGTTGTTCTAGCACCTATAACAGATTCAGTATAACCCTAGATGGGCTAGTCTCATTATAGGAGATGATATGTTATTGTCAAATGGGCTTGGTTGCTGATGAAGTTGATTGAAAGATGGGACATCTACTCTTCTACTGATATATGTTTGATGACTTGTGGATTCTTTTGATGCATTTCTTCTGAAGGCAACATTGAGATATGGATGATGGACAATAACGACTCTTGGTGGCTAGATCAAGAGGGAGCTGATCATTCCTTTCAACTCTCGTTAAAAATAAGTACCTTCTAGATTTATGTTATTTCTTTTGACACTATTTTGGTTTAGATTTGTCTTTTTAATTACTACTTATCCTTCCCGCATGAATATTTATTTGAATACTTCTAACTTCCTGATGAAGATGTGATAAGAAGATCCTTCTTGAGGATCATTTGGATGCTAATTAGTGCAGGAAAAGAGAGATAGTGCAGGAAGGGAAGAGAAAAGTTGGAGCACGAACAGGAAGCTATAATAGGAAAAGGAACTTGATGTAAATTTATTTTGGAAGCATTTGAAAAGTATTTTTGGGCATATGCAAGATGGAAAAGTATATCTGCAAATCGAGTGCTACAAGTTGATAAGGTATCCGAATATTACAAGGTATGTATAATATAACATAATTGTTATAGTATCATGTTTCAATTTAGCTACAATGTTGAGTCAGCAAGTTAAGCCCTGAGGTAAGACAAGAATATCACCCTCAGAGATGTCTTGATTCATACAATACTCTTGAGTGATGCATATGTGAATGAACTTGATCCCTAGTACATGTGATATACTGATGCACTTTATGGTTTAAATATCATTGATATTTCGATTTTCTGATTTTGTCTCAAGATAAAGCATAGCTAGAAACATTGACTTTGTCAGTAACTTGATACTATTGACAATGCTTGTAATGATTATATTAACACTAATGGCAATAGTGTGGTTGTAAGATTGATACTCATGATCTACTGACTATCTTCTTGTCAATCTTAATAAGGCTTTAACAACTATGATGTGGCATTAGAGAAATTTTGAGGTATAAAACGGGCCTCCTAAGGAATATTATAAAATAATAATGGAAATAATAAAATAAGATCATATTACATTATCAATTTTTAGAAGGAAAAAAGAAAAAATTACTTTTTCAACTTATCTCACTACAATTTTACTCAAATTTCAAGCGGGAGCACTCGTTGGATGCGGAATTTAGTTCCTCGTCCAAGGAATACTTGTGTTGCATACTTTCGATGGACCCTGCTACAAGAAAAATGAGAAATACATGGAAAAATGTGCAATCACGTTTTTCCATGTATTTCTCATTTTTCGTGTAGCAAGGTCCATCGAAAGTATGCAACATGGGTTCTCCTTGGGCGAGGAATTAAATTCCGCATCCAACGAGTGCTCCCGCTCGAAATTTGAGTAAAACTGTAGGGAGATAAGTTGAAAATACGAGTTGAAAAAATAATATTTTTATTTTTTAATCTTTTTACTTTTTTACTCCAAAAATGGTGAATCATCCCCCATGGTTGACATCGTCATCTTGAATCCTATTGGTTCTTGTAAAGTTGATTTTGGTTGTACCTTTTTGGTTTGAGGCCCATTTTATACCTCAAAATTTCTCTAATGTAAATTTAATGGATGCCTTGATGTTATGACTTTGATGGAAATGATTGTATAGCGTGATAGAGATGTGATATTGAATGGAAGTACACTTGTTAGCTACTCTAATTGTATGACATTAACCCTTATTGAATGATTGATGATATATACATGTATGACAGTGAAGCCAAATTGAAATAGCTGATGATGACTTGTCATGAGAACTTGATATAGTTTGACTTCGCAATTTGATATATTATAATTTTGTATGAAATAAAATGGATATGTCCTAAAGAAACAATGATCTTGATGATAACTGGAGAAGCTTCCCATTCAGAGGGAGAGAACCTTGATGAGATCCTAATACCTATTATTATTTACGGTAGATGAATAGAAGACCCATGATTGTAGAATGAAACAAGTCTTCTGGACATGGATTCATGAATCTCTGATGTTGTCGAAGATATGTCTTTGTTAATTAATTTTATATGCTAACAATTCATTGATGACAAGACTGGTTTACCCAAGCAGTTTCAAGATCCACTTCCCGTTTAGAAGTGTAGCAAAGAACCTCCTTGTTACAGGAAGTATATTGTTAGAAACAAGGCATGATGGATTGCATTGATGGATTATTGTTGCTAGATTTGGTGGATCCCATGATGAGCAAACAATTAGATAGATCCTTGTGTTGCAAGCATGAACCCCGAGCTAAATAATGTTTGGATATATATATATATATATATATATATATATATATATATATATATATGGCTAGAATAAAGACATCTTCATGAATTGAGATAGTGTTGTATGAGACAAGCTTAGGCTTGCGGTTGCTGCTTCCCTGTGTGAGAGGGAGAAAGGATGAATATGATATTCTCTTCTTTATGACATGTATTTTCTCTAACATAATATTTGATTTGATGTCCTATATGAACAAGAAAACAAAGGATTACTGCTCGAAAGTACTGCATAAGGCAGTGTGGTTGAACTATTTAGTTATTTGGTTGAGCCGGTACTAGATATGAGCACTTTGATATGTTACAGTGATGCTACATCATATTTTCTGATCTTCAAAGAGCAGCTTGGATTGATGGATGTGACCCTCCCGGATAATGGTCTTGATTGATCGAGAACACTGAGCTATGCTCTTCCCCCCTCTTTGAGCTCACAGGGAGAGAAATTGAGCATGAAAGCTCCTGGGGTTGAGGTATCTCTGGACAATAGGATGGTTATGATCCTCACCCTCTGGGGTAAGTAGTGTCTCGTCTATTATCACCATAGGGTATGTGATCCTTGTCATTTATGACAAGATGGGTATCTCCCCCTATCATGATTGACAAGGTATACCGCCTACCCACAAGCAAGGCTTGTTGGGATTGCCTCCCCATCAAGTGTGGAGGATGAAGGTGTTCTACAACTTGACTCTTCAGGGTTAACTTGGGAAGTTCAGTAGAGATTGGGATGGATGTGATCTCTATCCTATATGGCAAGTTTGGTCTCGTCTGTTGATTAGACAACACAATGTATCTGATCCTTGTTTGTCGATGGATCTCGCCCAATTGTCATTGGACGATAGGGTGGATGTGATCTCTACCCTATATGGCAAGTTTGGTCTTGCCTGTATACTAAACAATAGGATGGATGTGATCTTTGCTGGTAGATGGATCTCGCCTATTGGCATTGGATAGAGGGTTGTAGCTTGAGCTCCCCTATGATGTCAGATTCTTCTTCCTCTTTAAATTCAAGATTGTTCAATAGTTGGAGATGGGCATAAATAAGCTGAGACAAGATATGTTTAGATGACAATGATGATTCTACTTCAGATGAGCATATTGATTATTGAATATAGGGTGGAAGTCGGATGCTCCCCTATGATGATGATTGAGCTGGGCTCCCCGATTATGATGTGGGTTAAGATGGAATCCCGTATGATTCTTCTTCTTCTTCTTGAGATTGAGATTGTTCAGCCGATGATAAAACAAATCAAGTTTGAGATGAGATATGATGAGATGAATGTCTTGTTGATAAAGCTGAAATGAAAGTCATGAGATTTGACTTGAGGTCTCGTAGGGTTTGAGGATTAATCTCCCCTACCTTTGATTGTGCATTATTCTATGAGACGAGAACAAATTTAATGATGATGCAGTTGCTTGCTTTTTTATACCGAGACATGTCACACGAGATGAGACATGATGGAGAATTCATGTATGAAACAAATGGAAATTCCTCACTAGCTGAGAGGGAGTGTTAAAAATTGGGCAGTGTTGGGACGAATTTCCCATAGGGAAATCTTAAGTCCCCAAGAGCAAATCCTTGAGCCCTAAAAGAAGATTTGATTAAAATGAAATATTATTATTATTGATTTGATTTGGGGAAAGCATTTGGAAAATATTATTAATATTATTTGAGGAAAATTTTGAATTTTAATTATTTCTCTCCATATTATAAAGTCGGCTTCAAGGCTCCATGTCGGCTCGTCTAATAGGTCATGACCCTTCGTCAATAACAAATTGCTATAAATTCCCATTTAAGTTTATCTCCAAAAAGGCAGTTCGATGTTCTGAGAATTTTAGAGGCTCTTCTCTCCGTGATTTCTTGCTTAGAATTTCTCTTCGCTCTACCTTAGTAGGACTCTCTCTCTTCGCACTGGTTACAGGACTTCGTTCCTCAGGTCCCTCGCACTCTGGCTTTTGCCCTCTCACACTGATGGCTACAAGATTCTCACACTGGTATGGCATCTTAGTAACTATATGATTTCGTATCAATATAAAGTCTCGCATCACTGTTATAAATCAACTCCTTTGAGAGTATATTGCCTTTGTGATTCGTATGATGGCTCGAGACTATATCTCGATTGGTCTCGGATTGGTTTAATTTCTACAATATATGTTAGTCCCAACACAGTCTTTGTTTGATTGATCTCTACGATAAATATATGGTTGGTCATCGGTTCGTCTCGACACATTGAGCACTGTGATATGGCATGGGATGTCTGGATTGGCATCACAGAGTTATATGGTGCGTCTCTGCACTGCTATATCGACAATATATATATATATATATATATATATATATATATTGAAAGTCTCGACACTACAAAGTATGGTATGTCTCTCCACATGATCTATGGTGTCGGTATTGTTACACATGATCTCTCTCTAGCATATATGTATGATCTCGCTCCATGTATGCTCTTAGCATGAATGGCATTGCATGTTGGCATCTTTGTATTACACCTCAACTTAAGTCCTCATCAACGTAATCTCATTTCTCGACACAATAGTCTCGATAGTGGCATATGTATTTAGGTCTTGAAACAATTCCTTGGCATAGTGGTCTCATCGCTACTATGGTCTCCACACAACTACATATGTTATGGTCTCGCCCCAACTGTTATATATATACGAATGATCTTGACCAATAATATATAGGATCTCGATAGTTCTACAGTATGGTATCTCAATAGTAGTACATTGTTGCATTGGCTACGTTTCTCATTACACAATGGCTATAGTTGTGATTTTTAGTGGTGTATAGTGACAGTAAAGACCTTTGAAAATATTGGATGGCAAAAGTGACTACGATTCTATGACATGTTATATTGAACTTGCCTTGTTTAGTTCACAAACGAAGTTGTGCACTGTCCTAGGTTGGCCCTAGGACGCATGATGTATTAATGTATCTCGCCATGGATGCACTTTGTATCTCAGCTGAACAATTGATGAAATCTAATCGAAGAAGAAGAATTGAATTCCAGGTTGTTCCCCTTGTGGGTTTTTTCCCTGGTATCCGACCAAATCATGGTGTCTCTATTTGTGCATGCTTTTCTTCTGATGTTTCTTTTATTGTTCCGCTGCATTGTTGATAATATTGTTCTTTCTACAAAATTGCTGATGATGTTTTGATATAATGGGGTGAATGCAACATGTAAATGTTGAAAATGCAATTATCTAAAGCAAAAAACAATATAGCCCTGTGAAAAATTAACGACGACAATAATTTTAAAGCAAAATAACTAAAACAATTATATCACCATTTGTACTCCAAGCAACCACACAACATTCAAAGCACCATGAGCCTTCAAAGCCTTCTTTTATTAAACAATGATGGAAAAATAGAATAACAACGATTACCCAAGAGCTCCATCTCTTCAACACTAGCTTACAATGAGGAGGTAGCTTCAATTTATAAAAGAGAAGGGAGAAGATCCCAAGAAATTGAAAATCCCAGGAAGGTGGGAATCCTTGTTAAATTTTAATACTATTGCAGTTACTGGTTATTATTCACCTATCAAATTTTATTATTTGTCTTCTACAATTTGTATGTGACAAATACTGAATAAAACACTAGTGCAACATAAAAAGAAATAATCCATAGGAACTAAGAAAATATTGCATACACACAAGTAATGAATATCGATAGTTTTGGATAAATGTCCTTGGAAAAACCCCGGTGTGGGGAAAACCAGTGCTGCAGATGAGTATTTTATTTGTTCTTTAGCAAAATATGTGATTGAAAAATTACAATTGTTTGTCGTAAATTAGAAAACCTTCGGAAAATTGTTTCTTTCACTTCTGCAAGTTGATTTGCCTTCCTAGAGACAACTCGACCACTCTTATCCAATTTAGCCTCCCTCTTGCTCATTGAATTGAACCACACGTGCGGCCCTGGCAACTCGACCCTCATTGGAAACTTGCACTGGCTAGGCAAATTAACTCGGCCTCCTCTGGAATTCGACTTATTCAGGCAAACTCGACTTCTTTGAGCAAATCAATCTCTGGTAAATTTCTCCTTGCTCTGGTAACTCGACCTCTCTGAGTCAATTTGCACTGCTGGAAAATTGACATCTCTCTGCAGATAAAATCAATCTCCCTCTAATTTTGAAAAACTGGAAATCACTCTAAAGAATTTCCTTCAACAATTTTGTTTTCATCAATGCTGATCTTGATCTGCTGGTGCCCTCACGCTACGACTATGTCCTTGCTATCACTACAAATCTGTGTCTCTGATGTGTTCTCTAAATTCCCATCGATTTCCTCTTATAGTCTCTTGTTGGGCAATCAACGACAATGATCTAATCTCAATCTATGGCTAAGATCATCTTGACTCCATCAAATGACTTTTCTAGAAGTCACTAGAGGAAAATCAATTTACCTCAATTAATCCTAAGTAATTAAGCCATTTCTCGAAGTTAGACTTAGGAAAATTAATAAATTGCCTAATATATTCTAATTAAGGTACTTTCCTTAGAATGTTTTTCTGGGAATTGGAGAAAATTAATCTACTATGTTCCTTAGCCTCATGGACATCATCAGAGACTAGAACACCTGTGCGAGCTACATAAACTAACACTCCCTCTTAGCGAGGAAGGTGTTCTACATAACACCCATCTTATTTATGAAAAAGATGAGTCTAGCCTTTCCTAAAGCCTTCGTCAATATATCTGCTACCTGCTCATCTATGGGCATATAATGTAGTTGAACAATCTTGCATTGCACATAATCCTTGATGAATTGGTACTTGATGTCTCTATTCTTGGACCTGCCGTGAAACATCGGATTCAAAGACAACCTGATGCAACTCTGATTGTCGTAGTGGATCATCGTCATCTCAACCCTTTGACAAAACAAGGCTACTAATAGCTTCCAAAGCCATTTGGCCTCATATGTTGCCATGCTTTCTGTTATGTACTCGGCCTTTGCAGAACTCAGTGCCGCAGACTTCTGCTTCCTGTTGTACCAAGAGACAACTCCTAATCCCATGTTGAAGCAACACCCTGGAGTGCTTTTTTGGTCCACTATATTACCTGTCGAGTCTACGTCAGTATAACCAACCAACCTGACACCATCACCTTGAGCATATCTGATGCCATACTCGATAGTGTTGTGCGAATACCTCAACACATGTTTAACCATTGTCTAATGCACTCTCTTCGGTTCCACCATGAACTGACTGAGAGAGTTTTCTACATAGGATATATTTGACATGGTGTTGACCAAATACATGGGAGAGCCTATCAACTGCCTGTATAAGGTGGGGTCCACATCCTTTTCCCTGGATGCATCTATCTTCCTCCAATTCATGATCATAGGTGTACACTGTAGACATGGCTCTACAATCCTCTATTCTAAACCTCCTCAGGATCTCGATGCAGTATTTCACTTGTCCAAGGAAAATCTCACCATCCGTCTACCACTCCTGCATGCCTAGAAAATAGTGCATAAGCCTCAAGTTCTTCATCTCGAACCTTGCTGCAAGATCCCTCTTCCACTCCTCTATGAGCCCTAGTGAACCTACCGGAAACAAGTCGTCCATGTACAAGACAAGAATGAGAATCTCATCCCCAACCACCGA
Organism: Pinus albicaulis; assembly: GCA_034641835.2. Classification (NCBI taxonomy): domain Eukaryota; kingdom Viridiplantae; phylum Streptophyta; class Pinopsida; order Pinales; family Pinaceae; genus Pinus; species Pinus albicaulis. The sequence goes on from CM076578.1 coordinate 1,673,858,018, forward strand.
GTAGTAGAGGTTCGCGTCCACCTCACTCTTCACGAAGCCCATGCCCTGCAAGTGTTTGTTAATGCACTCATACCATGCTTTGGGAGCCTACTTGAGCCTGGACAAAGCTCTCTTCAACATGCACACGTGGGTCTTTCTACTGTGTGCTATAAAGCCCTCCAGTTATTCAATGTATACTTCCTCCTCCATCTCACCATTTAGGAACGCCATCTTGACATCCATCTGATGGATTTGCCATCCCATCTGTGCTGCAAGTGAGATCATGACCTTGATAGAAGTATACCTGGCCATAGGAGCGAATGTCTCCTTGTAGTCTATTCCCTCCTTTTGAGGGAACCCGTTGGCCACAAACCTTGCCTTGTATTTTTCGATGCTTCCATTTGCACTGTGCTTGATCTTATAGATCTAGCGTGATCCAACCACCTCCCTATCTGTCAGTTTAGGCATATCCTCCCAAACATTATTTTGCATGATTGAGGTGTACTCTTCAACCATCACAACTCGCCACATTTGTTGTTGTGCAACCTCTTGATAGCTGGAAGGCTCGCTATTAGCTAACTGACTGACCAACTCCATGTAGCCAGTGTACCTCTCTGGTTGTCTCCGTTGCCCACTGCCCATCTTAGGAGTCCCACAAACTCCTGAGCATATCTGAGTGACTGTTGAACCTCAAGGTTCTTCCTGCCAACTATAGATGATGGAGCATCCACCTTTGTTTCCTCTTGATGCATCTCCCCGACCTACTGCATCTGCTGCTCCATACTTTGTGAAGTCTTAGGGAACACTTGCATGTGAGCTAGTGCTCGTACTGGTCACTGTATTCGTGCTCCACTGTCCTTGATCCTGCTGCTTTACTCTAGGAGCTTCTATTGGCTGCTCATTCTGATCATCAGGTGCTGGCTCCTGTATGCCTTGTCCTCTAGGAATTTTGACATCTCTGTTGACTATAGTGCATTAGGCTCCTGGAACGAAAATCCAATATGCCTTAGAGGTCTCGCTGTACCCAATGAAGTACCCTCTCTCTACAGTTTGACCTAACTTCGAACATGTCTCTTGGAATGTGATAATATGCTAGGCTGCCAAATATCCTAAAATGACTAACATCTTGCCTCTTCCCTGTGAATGCCTCCTTTGGTGTCATCTTTCCAACGTTCCATGTGGAACCCTATTCAGTATGTTAACTGTCGTGCAACATGCCTCTGCCCATAAGTAGCGTGGCCGATGATACAACGTTGCTCTTGTTTCCTTCAAAATAGAACTATTCTTCCTCTCAACATTTCAATTCTGCTGTGGGTTGTAAGGAACTGTCCACTCTCTCTTGATTCGTACCTTGGTACAGAACTTCTGGAACTCCTTTCATATGTACTCACCTCCGTTGTCTAACCAAAGAACCTTGATCTTCCTACCTGTCGCATTCTCCACTAGAGCCTTAAACTCCTAAAAGCGATTGAAGACCTCATCAATAAAAGTAGCAAAGTAATCATATCCCTTGAGAGATTTCATAGACATCAACCCACATATATCTAAATGCACTAAGTCAAGAATACCTTGCGATCTAGTGCCACTATTTGGAAAAGCTATTTTTTGCAAACTTTTCCAACACACATCCTCTACAAACATCGTCATGCTCTGTGCTCACCTCCAGAACACCTGTCACTGTCTCACGAAGCAATCTAAGTACTCCATGATGTACCCATCCTCCTATGCCATAGCTCCCCTTGATCCCTCAGATTGTTGCTGCTAACTAGCACCTTACGAGTGTCCATCTGTAACCTGTACAACCGATTGCTCGTAAATTCAATCACTATAGGTGATCACCAATCCTTGTGTTTCAACAACACTTGTGCCTCTCTAAAGAGTTCATCATACCCTTTATCTTGAAGGATAGATATGGAAATCAAGTTCATACCCAAGCCTAGCACATGCAACATGTCATTAATCATAATTGGCTTGCCATTCGCCCTCTGAAACAAAACAATCCTTCTTGCAACTAGGTTTCACTTGGACTTGTTCCCCATCTGGATCTGAAATTTGATGTCCTCCTTATAGCTGGAGAAGTACTCTCTAACTCCTATCATGTGGAATGATGCCCCATTGTATATATACCAGCCTCCCTGTGAGGTTGAGCTAGATAGGCAAGCTATTAGTACGAATTCTTGATCCATCTTGCTGGAGAGCTCATTTGCACTAGCTGAGGCTGCTATCTACTTCTTTCCCTTCTTCTTAGTCTTCTTCCTTTGTGGACAATTGCTGACATAATGGCCGAATGCGTGACAACCATAGTATTTGAGCTTGGAAAGGTCTTCCTTCTTCTCCCTTTTGGGTTCGGTCCCTTGTTGGACCCCTTCTTCTCTTTACCCTTCCCGGCTAGGGCCACGTTCTCTTGCTGCTCCTCACTCTTCAGAGTCTTACTGCTGCTGCCACTGACAACACTGAGGTCAGCTCCTCCTGGGTGAAATCGCTCCATAGTTGATCCCAACCCAACATGTTAAAATTGGCAACTAGGGCCAAATTCCACTTTGGAGTGCTCCTTTGAAGAAGATAATTGTTGCATTAAATTCCTCTCTTCAAGAGGACCAAAATCTATCTAAAGGTCGCTAAATTTGGATAAGTAAAAGTGGGTTTTTGAATTTATTCTCTCACACAAAAATGGTCAAGGTCGACCTTATCTCTATGTCGGCTCAACAAGTACAATAGACATGTCTCTTGACCCCTACTGAATTGTATAAATAGAGGTGCCATCACCCTCATTTTGGCACATCCATTTCTCTCTATTTTCTCTGAAATGGCCGCAGAAGAGGAAGATCTCCAATGAAGGTATCAGGCGCAAGACTGGGATCTGTTTGGTATTCTTCATGAGCCGAGTTCCTTAGGCAGGAGGCCGAGGTCAGTATGGTGGAAGTCTGGGCTTGTCTATGGATGATTCTGGTCTCATTTATTAGCTATTTCAGAACCGAGTTAGAGCAGAAAGGGAGCTGCACTTGGCTAGGGTTATTGGATGGTGTTTTGATATATATTTGTATGGGTCTCCTCTCCAGCAGTAAGCCACACTCCTATTAGCATGGTTCAGGTAGACCGCAACACTTGTCATAGAAGGCCGAGAGGTTAGTTGTCTTCACAACTAGGTCGTGGGCCTAGTCTCCATGATCAGGTGGACTGAAAGACATATGAAGAGGATGACATTAGCCCAGATCTACTAATTGATGTGCACAAAATCTTATGAAGGAAGGCCGCTACCCTGGAATGTGAACTAAGGGTGAGTAAGTGGGTTACATCAGCATGAAGTTAAACCTAATCAGAACTCAGACTTGAATAGGCAGTTTCCTTGAAATTTGGGCAGTGATACTGATCTTCATATTGGCAAATCTATGGTTGTACTCTCGCTTCCTCTGCTGAACATTTGATAATAATAATAAGAAGAATTGATCTAGGGTTTTCCCCATCTTGGGGTTTTTCCCTGGCTTGTGCCATATCTATGTGTTCATGTGGCTTGGCTTGTTTTCTACATTTACATTTAATGTTCTTTTGTTAGTTACTGTCATATGCTGATGGTTTATGGTCATATGGAATTGATAATGAAGTAAATAAATTAAGCAGAGAACATGCTATCTCAAATTTTAACATGGTATCAGAGCTAGGTGAAGTCAAGCTAAGCAAGAGTTAGATCGATCAGTCACATAATTTCGGATGACGGATTTTTCTGAGGCTCGTATGGTAATGACATCTTCGCTTGGTTAGCTCAGAGACTATGTTTGCATGGCTTCGCACAAGGGCTTATCTTATCATGACAGTGGTACAAGATTTTACCTTCACATATGGCCTCATGATTATCTCTGCATCACAGTCATAAATCTCACAGTTGAATAATGGCACTTCCGCATTATATTAATTCGTCAGTGATAAGGTATGGTCACACTTTTCTATACGAATTTCTGGAATCGTCAATTCAAATCTTATATTTCGTATGCATACCTTCACTCTCTATTTCAATGATCTTGGCCTTGTCAAAGCTTAGAGCCTCATTATTCGGTCCTTCAAAAAATTCTATTCAGCCTCTATCATTGTGGAAGTTATCAAGTTCAGGTCTTCGATCATGATTACCCAGTTCTGCAGCCTAATTGCAGAAAACTAGTCTTAAGATCAGAAAAGTGCTCCTATTCAATACGATTTTCCCTACTAGAAATTCAGCCTAAAGGTATAATAAGTCAGCCGAAAATTCGTCATTGATCTGCAATAATTAATTCGTCATATTTTATGATGACTGAGTTTCTATATGCTTGGTTTCGTACATTAGTATCTATGTTTATGTTGGCCTCAGATAATGCGACAAGTTTGTATACGATCTCACTACAGTACATCATCGCTACAGACCAAGTATATCTGATCTTACTATAAGACAGTATATATATATTTATGGTTGATCTTGACATCACTCCTTAGTATATCGTTGCACTGCATGTATGATGGCCTCGTATTGCCATCTAAGGCATCACAACCATATGGTATCGTTTTGGAGTGTTATAGCATTCAAATCTTTCCAGATCACTCAAGGAGCATTGTGAGATCTAAAAGCCGTGTGGGTCATACATAAATCCAATTGCTGGTTCCTCATGTCTTTTGAAAGCTCGTATTAAAGAATCACTTTTATTTATGCTCCGCTCTCTGAAGAATCACTGTCTCCATGGTTCGGACAAATTATATGACAAATTGTGTTGTCACTTGGGTCTGTGGCTCGATGTTTAATATTCTGGTTCGCAGTGTGAAGAGTATCTTGCTCACACTAAGTATTGCGATCATCCTCACTGTGGCCAATTAACTCTGGAACCTACATCTCTATCCAATACAGTGGTAATGTATATGCGACATATTCTTTCCATTTGGCCAGTATTACTATACAGTAGTCTATTCACAGGTGTCATCACTACCCATTGTGGCTCTATGTACTCTAGGGCATCACCTTTCTAGAAGGACAATCATCCTATAATAACTCACACATTCTCTATAACTTGTATTAAGATGAATGGACAGTAACATGAGACTGTGATCTTTGCACTGAACGTTGATATATCTAACAGTATTTATGAGGATGATCTCGTTGCACTGATGATTGTGTTGATGACAGTGATAATGCCTCCATCACAAACTATGATACATTCAATGGAGGAAATAACCCTAATTCTGTTAATGACGCAGTGGCCTCTACTCCTTGATGACAGTAACCTAATTCTCATATGATTGACAATGCTCCTATGATAGAATTGACAACATAGACATGAAAAAGGTGATAACAATAATATGACAATGGGAACAGTGTGAAGTTATATTTCTTTCTGTTTTTAGATCAAGCAGAGATTTGTGAATCAATGTCTGCAGGACAAAACTGTATCATAAGCCAGTTGTGATCTCAGTTGAAAATATACCAAGAAAATCTCCAGCTTGTCACCTCAAGGCAAGGCATTTCCTAAATAACAGTATACATGACCTGGAAGGTATTATTGGAAGTAATCTAGATTGACACTTCAGTATTCTCACAATATCAACAGTAATAACTGCATGGCATATCTAAGTTTGAATTTTTGTGCATCATCTCCACGATTCAATATGTCCCATCAATCAGCTAGAACTCTGTTGAATCGAATAGAGGATAATTGACAGTATGTTTGCACCTGTATACTTTGTTCTTATATGAACTAACTATGGTAGTACCTTCGACCTTGGCATCTTTGATAAGGAGTGAAGTACCTTAGGAGTCTTCTTTCTTGAAGAACAAGAACTTGGCATCCCATTACAGGCCTTTGACCATGAAGTACAGAAGCGGATGTGATAGCAAAGATTTCCAGTCATAAATGAGGATGTGCATTTTACTTAATCTTTGATAAAACCGTTACCATCTGGGGGGTGAATCTATATCCGAATCTCCGAAGGAATGCAAAGAAAAAGGGTTGGGTCAATTAAGAAATATTTTCTTCTGTCGATATGGCTTCAGTAGATACTGTTCAAGCCTTCACCATTATTTTTACAGGCTTGACCAAGAAAAGGAGATGATTGCCGTAATCTTCTCCTTTCTCTATGTAGTTGAACTGGTTAGTAGTTGATGACAAACTTCCTCCAACCTTTTTCGATCATATTATCGAAATCTCTTCCAGGAGGATCAAAGGGAATATGAGTATTTCAGAAAACTGGGAAAAGCTATGTGTCAGCTCCTCTTCATGCATAAATGGTCGAATGGATTAGTAACTCCTCTTACCCAATGATTATTTCAAGAAGATTGTCCATGACAAATGTAACAAGGACTAATAACCGTTTGCAGATGACTCTTTGGGCAAGGTTTCATTTTAAATATTCAAAGGGAGCTATGACTAAGAGGGAGTTGATTTCTTCCTTAGCTTTAAGGTCTGATATAATGAAGAATTTGTTGATCCAGACAAATTGCTGAAGCACAGTATGGTGAATAGTAAGATGCTATAATTCACCTTATTTCATGTATGTCCGGAAGCTTCGTTGAGGCTGAATGCATAAATCAGTAAGCTGGGCTTACTATGAAGCCATTTGAGTTAGCACTTTAGTGAGCTATTTGAGCACACCATCGTTGTATATTGCAAAAGAAGATTCCTAGAATCCAGTATTTCACATACCACTTTATATGGTACAACAAAGGACATTCCTGTTTTATGGCATGTTTGAGTGGGAATATCTCGTGATGAGCAGGTTGTCTGATGGACACTGTAAAGACAATTTTAGGCTGTGGTCTCCCTGAGTAAGACAGAGTAAGATCAGTCAAATATTTTCTTCATCAAGATATGCAAGAAACAGAGGATTGCTAAGTGCTACCAAGATCTCTGCTGTAAATCAATATGCTTGGTATATATACATCTATATGCTGCTGAATGGAGGTATGAGGCTCCCATTGATCTAGTCTTGACTTTTAGAAAGCAGCTTGGCACTATTCCCTATATTAAGGGATCCTTGGTTAAGATTGAACATTGAGCTCTGGGAGCTCCTGAGGGCTTCGGGTACTTATTGAGCTATGAGCAACCATGGGGTGAGTGGTTTAGCTTCCCCTATTGGTGCACTGTGTACAGGGTGACTGGTTCACCTTCCCTCGTGATACCCCGTGGTGGTTGACATGTGTGTAGGGTGAGTGGTTCACCTTCCCCTAAGATTGCGGACCCATGTATGTAGGGTGAGTGGTTCACCTTCCCCTACTGTTGATGTCATGTGCATAGGATGAGTGGGTCACCTTCTCCTATGGCATATGAGCAGGATGAGTGGTTCACCTTCGCCTATGGCATATGAGCAAGATGAGTGGTTCACCTTCTCCTGCGGATACCCCAGTGAGAGGATGCATATAGGCATCTGTTGGCATGTTGGTGGGACGTGGTTCATCCTTTCCCCACGTGTAGGATGCTCATTCCCTACAATTGATGGTTGTGACTTGTGTTTGTAGGATGTTGTTTATCCTTTCCCTACATGTGATTGTACTTGTGTTTGTAGGACGTGGTTCATCCTTTCCCTACTTTCGGTGATTTGCATACATGTAGGATATGGTTCATCCTTTCCCTACAATGGTTGTGATGTGTGACTATAGGATGTGGTTCATCCTTTCCCTATGTGTGTTTGTGAGAAGGATGTGATATATTCTTTCCCTGTTATTGATTCAATATCATCCTACCCATGTAGTCCGGGACACATGGGAAGTACCTCTCATCTGGCCAATGAGTTGGGAAAAGTGGATAGTGTAACAACCCACACCCTAAGTTCCTACTTCCTAATATTTAACTAATAGTTAAATATAATATACAAACATAAAGAAAAACTAACTTTAAAGAATAATTAGAATAATTCATTAAACATTCAAAGCACCATGATTAAATATATTCGAATTAATACAAACCTTATCCTCTTACATTTGAATGACAGCTCTTTAATACAACCTTATCATCTTACATTCGATTTACATCTCATTAATACAACCATATCCTCTTACATTTGAATGACAGCTCTTTAATACAATCTTATCATCTTACATTCGAATGACATCTCATTAATACAACCATATCCTCTTACATTCGAATGACATCTCCTTGAAAATATTCATTTCTACATTTATGGACGTCAAATCTCGATGGAGTGTGGCGGTGGGATCTTAGCTTGATGGAGTTGTGGCGGTGGGGCAGATTGTTATTTAAACAAGAAGACATGAAGGAGGAAGGGGCTTTTTGTTTTGGCATGAAATTGAGAAGGCTGTTGTGGGAAATTTATCAATTGTGGAAGGGACACTTACTGTTCTCGGGATTCTGGGCATGGGGGTAGAGGAGGCGTCCTTTGGATTTGGGATTAAATCCTAAATTGGTTGGGAGGAACATTTTGGTTCTGTAATCTGTCCGATCAGCTGGAGAGGAGGATCACGGTTCTAGCAGTTATCAGCTTGTTTAGTTCATCCAACAATCATCGATTAAACTCTGGTTTGTAGCTCACCGTTTCCAGGTATTTCTCTGAGCATCAGTTACTTATTGTGTTTCAGCATCAGCTGGTTATTGGGTTTGTGAACTTAGGAATACTTTTAAAACCGTGAATCATTCCTAAAACCATGAATCTGTCATTAGCGTTTAAGTTGAAATCCTCTTGTAAATTAGTTTTCTGCTTAAATGTAAAGATCAGATAAGTGTTTTTATTGTAAATATAGAACAGAGATCCTACACATGGTATCGGAGCCACAGTTTGAAACCTTAGGGACCTTATAGGCCCATTAAATTTTGTTTTTAAGCATTTGCATGTTTAAACCAGTCTATGGTTGTTTCTGCATGTTTAAACCAGTCTATGACTGTCAATATACCACTTCACTGCCTCTACTTCTCAACAATAGCTCCACTTGTGGCTGAAACCGTGGCCTTATACTTTAGAAGAGAAACAGTAGGTTACAGTTCACTGCTCGAAGAAACAGTGAATGAACTAAGGTAAAACATGTATCAAATTGTAGAATTTCTTCTTTCATACATCCTACGTTGATAGAATATGCAAAAGCCTAGAAGCTTGAACTCCTTGGTGCTGAAATATTCCAAACCATAATGAAGAGTACCCTCAACATATCGGAGAATTGTCTTAGCAGCTTGCCAATGGATCACCTTCAGTACAAACATGAATCAAGAGATTAAGCCACAGCATAACTGATATCTTGTCTAGTAGTATTCAAATAAATCAGACTCACAAATAACTGGCTGAAGATGAGTCATGCCGTTAATTTCACATTTGTTGCAACAGGAGTCAACACTAGTCTGTTGTCATCCATTCTGTTTTTGCACAAAACATCGTTAGCATATTTAGACTAGGACATAAAAATTTCATTTTTTTACTTGCCAAACTTCAATTTAGTTATGAGGCTAACCGAAATCTGATATTACCATGAAAGGGACTCATAATTGAGTTCTAGAAGTCTAAAACAGATCTAAAATCTGCAACTAATTGAATATGGACAGTAGTATTATAACAACAATTAACAAGTCACAACATTCAAATGGTGCCTCGCACTTCCTTTTCTCTCCTTTCCTTTGCCAATAGAATAGCTGTCCCGCTCCAGCTCAGCAGCATCCATTGCCATTTCTGGAATATTTCTCTTCCTTTCAACATGCTTCTCGAGAAGACAAAACTTGACTCCATCCCAATGGCATTTCAAGGAAAGTGATGACTTGTGTGATGGATAGTGATCTTTGAAAACTTTAAGGCCTTCATCTACATGTTTTAAAAACTGGTAATCTTGTGAAATGCTTGAAAAGATGTTGAATACACAAATAACATCATGCAACGTCTGCTGAAGCAAAACCCGAAGACGAGCAAGCAACGCCAACATTGTTAGAGCATGGCATGAAAAAAAAAAGAAAAAAGAAAAAGTCTTGCCGAGTAAAGTAGAAATCAGTAAGCCCGCTTCAATAATTGGTTCATGATTTAATATGAGTAGCTATATGATCAGTTACATCCTTTTGTTCTATGCGGCTGCTCTAGTCGACGGTCCCCCTTCGTCAGCGTTAACCAACCACCCAATGAGCTCGACCTTTAGAGTTAAACATGGCAAACGGCAGTGTTCGAACTTGCGCGGGCATAGCCCATCAAATTTAAAAAAATGCCACCATATTATAATGATTAAAAAAAAAAATCATTGAAGTTATGCCATATAGTTAAAACAAATATTCAACTGTCGGCTTTAAACATCGAATGCAGGAAGAAACTTAATAAAAATCGTAGGACAACGGATTGCCATCTGGGTATCTATGTGACTCGTAGTCAAAATATTAATATCTGGTAGGAAGCCACGTTATGAAATTCGATAAAAGGAAGCCACGCTATCAAATCCGATCTTAGTCGTGTATTGGAGTCATTTAGCCAGCAAGGTGTACTGAATTTTAAATTCTGTTGTATCACGATATACACATGGTATCAGAGCCATGGTAAGAATGTGGAAGCCACCGACGGTGGCAGAGGCGGTTGAATGTGCTCGTTATGCAGAAGAGCATTTGGGGATTATAAGGGATTTCAGGCCAGCTGAACCAATACCGCAAGCATTTACAGGAAAGACTCCCCGAAATTTCTTCCGGGGAAATAACGTGAGACCGCCTTCTTATGGTAACAGGTTTGTCCCAAGAGGAGCGGGGGCAGGAGCTCCCAGGACCATAAATGCAATAGCTTCCGAATCCTCAAACATCAGTCCTTGGAGATCTCGAGGGACTGGTAATCGAGGGAGAAATGGGAGAGGAAGCGGCACCAGGGGACAGAGCTCTTTGTTTGGAATTTCACAGTCAAACTCTCAGAGACTGTTGGGGGTGTGGAGGACCTCATCTTCGGCGTGATTGTCCGGAAAACTCTTGGCGAACAGGAAAAGGACCATCATTAGATGCTCAAGGCAATCACAAAATCCATGCCGTCGTCAACAACAACCGAGTAGCACATCAATCCACTGTAGTGGAGTCTTCAGGTGAAATCAACGGAATAAAACTCAAAATCTTATTTGACACTGGAGCTACTGATAGTTTTATTTCATCTTATGCATTAAATAAGTGTGGGTTGGCACCCTGCAAGCAAAACGATTTTAGATAGGTAGAAATGGCTTCGGGAGACCTTCAACCGGTAGAATTAAGTGTTGAGGATTGCAAAGTTGACCTAGAAGTCTGTTCAACCAAACTCAAAGTATATGTCACGGCCCTAGGAACTTACGACCTAGTGATAGGAATGGATTGGTTAGAGTCTCATCGAGCATGGGTAGACTGTTCCGGGAAAACAATACTTTGCTTGAATGATGTGGGAGAGACAATCCAAATTCAAGGTATTAAGAGAAAAGTATTCTTGCGTTTCATCTCAGCTATGCAAATGAAGCGGTGCTTAAGGAAGGGTTGTCAAGTGTATGTAGTTCAAGAAGTAAGCAAAGAAAAGGGGCCTTTCTTAGATCAGTATCCGATTCTGTTAGAATTTCCGAATGTTTTTCCAAAGGAATTACCAGGACTGCCTCTTAGGAGAGAGCTAGACCTTAACATTGAATTGAAACCTGGTACGGAACCTATATCTAAAACACCTTACAGAATGACCGCCCTGGAACTTCAAGAATTGCAAATACAGTTGAAAGAACTGTTAGATGTAGGGCACATTCGACCTAGTGTTTCACCTTGGGGTGCTCCTGTAATCTTTGTCAAGAAGAAAGATGGTTCATTACGACTGTGTGTGGACTATCGATATTTAAACCGGGCCACGGTAAAGAACAGGTATCCAATGCCTCGCATTGATGACCTTTTTGATCAAATGAAAGGAGCTGTTGTGTTTTCAAAGATCGATGCGATCAGGTTATCATCAGCTAAGGATTAGCGAGGGCGATGTTTCTAAGACTGCATTCCGAACTCGTTTCGGGCATTATGAATTCATTGTGGTGCCATTTGGGTTGACCAATGCACCTGCAGTCTTCATGAACCTTATGAATAGCGTTCTCCGCAAATACCTCGACAGATTTGTACAAGTTTTCCTGGACGATATTCTCATTTACTTTAAGAATGAGAGGGAGCATGAAGAGCATCTTCGGATAGTATTATCTTGTCTCAGAGAACACAAGTTATATGGGAAGTTATCCAAATGTGCTTTCTTTCAAAAAGAAATTCATTACTTAGGTCATATCATATCAGGCGGAGGAATCTCTGTAGATCCTGAAAAGGTAAACACAATCAGAGAGTGGCCGATACCTAAGAATGCACATGAAGTGCGTAGTTTTATGGGTTTAGCAGGTTACTACCGAAGGTTTGTGGAGACATTCTCCAAAATTGCAAAGCCGATCACAAACCTCCAGCGCAAAGGTGTGAAGTATGAATGGACTGAGGAATGTGATAAAGCTTTTTCTGAACTTAAAAGATTATTGACTAGTGCACCGATTTTACGAGTACCTGATATGGATAAAGATTTTACTGTGTGTACTGACGCATCTAAACAAGGGTTAGGCGCAATATTAATGCAGGAAGGAGGCGTAATAGCATACGCTTTAAGGAAATTAAAACCCCATGAAGAACTTTATGCTACGCATGATTTAGAGTTAGCTGCGGTGGTTTTAGCATTAAAGATTTGGAGACACTACTTGGTAGGAAAAAACTGTGCTTAAAAGTGACCATCAAAGTCTGCAGTACTTGTTCACTCAGAGAGACTTGAATGCAAGACAAAGACGATGGAGTGAACACTTAAGCGAATATGATTTTGTGATTTCATATATCAAAGGGAAGGAGAATGTTGTAGTAGATGCTTTAAGTAGAAGACCTCGAATATTCTCCCTCATACCTATCAGGGTGAACTTAAGAGATCAGGTACTTGAACATCTTGTAAATGATAGTTGGTACTTAAAGGTAAGGTCGGGGCTTGAGAGCAACCATTCAAAGGAACCTAAGTTCGACGGATATGATCTAGAAAAAGACGGAATTCTACGATTTCATGGAAGGATGTACATACTAGATAGTGGAGATCTCCGAAACACCATCTTGAGGGAAGCACATAGAGCAGTGTATTGTGCAAATCCTGGTGTAAAAAAGATGTATGCTGACACTAAGAGACTCTTCTTCTGGTCATGCATGAAAAATGACATTGTCCAATTTGTCGCTAGGTGTCTTGAATGTCAGCAGGTCAAAGTGGATCATCGTCACTCAGCAGGTCTCTTACAATCTCACGACATCCCTATGACCAAATGGGAGATAATTTCTATGGATTTTATCGTTGGGCTGCCTCTTACGCAAGAAAAGCATAATGCCATTTTGGTTGTGGTGGATAGATTAGCAAAAAGTGCCCATTTCATCCCGGTAAGAGATACTTATGAAATAGTTGATGTAGCTCGGGTATTCGTAAATGAAATTATCAGATTTCATGGAGTACCTAAGAAAATCATATCCGACAGAGATCTTCGGTTCACACCAAGGTTCTGGAATTGTATGCAGTCGGCCTTGGGAACTCAATTAAATTTGAGTATTAACAAAAAGCGCCCATTTCATCCCGATAAGAGATACTTATGAAGTAGCTGATGTAGCTCGGGTATTCGTAAATGAAATTATCAGATTTCATGGAGTACCTAAGAAAATCATATCCGACAGAGATCCTCGGTTCACATCAAGGTTCTGGAATTGTATGTAGTCGGCCTTGGGAACCCAATTAAATTTGAGTACAGCATATCATCTGGAGACCGATGGGCAGAAAGAAAGGGTAAATCAAGTGCTTGAGGATATGCTAAGGATGTATGTTATGGACCAGCAGTGGCGCTGGGAAAAGTACTTACCTTTGGTAGAGTTTGCTTACAATAATAGTTATCACAGTTCAATCGGGATGTCGCCATTTGAAGCTCTATATGGGAGACCCTGCAGAACGCCGTTGAGTTGGGATAGGTTAGAAGATTGAATAATCGTCGGACCATAATTGATCCAAGAGATGGAGGATCAGGTAAAATTGATTAGGCAACGATTGAAAGAGGCTCAGGATAGACAAAAAAGTTATGCTGACGCTCACAGGACAGATAGAAGCTATGTAGTGGGAGATCAGGTTTTCATCCGCATCAGACCAAATAAGAGCACCATTTGGTTTGGGAGGGGGACAAAATTATCCCCCCGGTTTATAGGACCGTTTGAAGTCCTAGAAAAAGTTGGACCTGTCGCTTATCGTCTTGCACTGCCACCCCACCTGCACAAAATTCATAATGTATTTCATGTATCTACCTTACGACATTATATTGCTGATAAATCTCATGACCTTCAATGGAAGGAACTGCAGGTATCGGACGAGGGAACCTTAACGGTCGAACCATTACGTATTCTGGAACGTAGGGTTCGACAGCTCAGGAACTGCCGGATAGACCAGGTTAAAGTCCAGTGGGACAAATATAGTCCTGGATCAGCAACTTGGGAGGATGCTGAGACTTTCTGCCAGAATTACCCCAACTTATGCTAAATTTTGAGAACTGAAAATTTTGACTACTCTATTTTGATACTTGAAAATTTTGTTTTGAATTATCACGTAAGAATGAATTTTACTCGCTGAACGGATGTTACTTAACTCTAGTGATACCAAATATATGCTATTGTTTGACTTTACTAGTGCAGGGATACCAACATGCCTTATGTCATTTAAATTATCATTGCAGGAATTTGAAATATAGATCATAGCTCACATTATGAATGACATCATGTATCAATTCATTTTATTTACATGTCCATATGATTGAAGGAAAAGAAATAGAAGAGTAACTACATTTTAAATATCAAAATGAAGCATATGGTTATACAGGTTGAACATGGTTAAAACACATGCATCATAGATAGAACATGAATGAACTAAACTAGGGCAGTATCTAAACGAAAATTGTATTGGACATATTGATACATATGTGGACAAGTGTTTTAACCAAGTACGTATATAAGTTTTGGGATCAATATCATTGATAACAGTATATTTGGAATGTGTAGAGATTGTTATATGGGTAACAATTTGTTATGAACAATATAGATGCATACACTGTAATGTGTGTACAAATGTTTACATTGATAACAGTATATTTGGAATGTGTAGAGATTGTTATATGAGTAACAATTTGTTATGAACAATATAGATGCATATGCTGTAATGTGTGTACGAATGCTTACATTGATAACAATATATTTGGGATGTGTAGAGATTGTTATATGTGTAACAATTTGTTATGAACAATATAGATGCATGTGCTGTAATGTGCGTACGAGTGTTTACATTGTAGATGTGTACAAGTAATTGCTTTGCAGAATACAGATTTC
The DNA here is from genome assembly GCA_034641835.2 of Pinus albicaulis. NCBI lineage: Eukaryota > Viridiplantae > Streptophyta > Pinopsida > Pinales > Pinaceae > Pinus > Pinus albicaulis. The sequence goes on from CM076578.1 coordinate 1,673,873,302, forward strand.
AGAACCAAAATACGTGATGACAGAATCCCCAGAACAGTTGAGACTCCCGAGATTCCACGATAGGGTGTTGACCCTGGTCCTATTGGGAGGGGTGGAGGTGTTGCCCACCGGTTATCCTCCGATACCTGGAGTCATGAGAGGACTGTGCGAGTCACGCTCCCCTAGACGTGTGATGATGACTACCAGATGCCTACAAGCATATCAGGTCGACGTACTCGACGCTGATATCTTTAAGGTCTATTAATGGATCAGTAAAACTGATGCCATGGCATATTCCTGTAGAGGACAGATAGTATGGGAGTGGAAGAGGTTAGGAAGGATATGATGATTTTAGAATAGTTTGGAGATTTGGTTGAGATGGGAAGTAACAATTAAAATTGCAGATACATACTTATTCAAACAGAAAGTCAATCTTAAAAATCAGCCTTCTACAATCACCCTAATCTCTAAAATACAATCATTGATATGAGTATATGAAACCCTAACTTCGGGACGAAGTTTTCCGAAGGGAGGAAGTATGTAACAACCCACACCCTAAGTTCCTACTTCCTAATATTTAACTAATAGTTAAATATAATATACAAACATAAAGAAAAACTAACTTTAAAGAATAATTAGAATAATTCATTAAACATTCAAAGCACCATGATTAAATATATTCAAATTAATACAAACCTTATCCTCTTACATTTGAATGACAACTCTTTAATACAACCTTATCATCTTACATTCGAATTACATCTCATTAATACAACCATATCCTCTTACATTTGAATGACAGCTCTTTAATACAACCTTATCATCTTACATTTGAATGACATCTCATTAATACAACCATATCCTCTTACATTCGAATGACATCTCCTTGAAAATATTCATTTCTACATTTATGGACGTCAAATCTCGATGGAGTTGTGGCGGTGGGATCTTAGCTTGATGGAGTTATGGCGGTGGGGCAGATTGTTATTTAAACAAGAAGACATGAAGGAGGAAGGGGCTTTTTGTTTTGGCATGAAATTGAGAAGGCTGTTGTGGGAAATTTATTAATTGTGGAAGGGAGACTTACTGTTCTCAGGATTCTGGGCACAGGGGCAGAGGAGGCGTCCTTTGGATTTGGGATTAAATCCTAAATTGGCTGGGAGGAACATTTTGGTTTTGTAATTTGTCCGATCAGCTGGAGAGAAGGATCACGGTTCTAGCAGTTATCAGCTTGTTCAGTTCATCCAACAATCATTGATTAAACTCTGGTTTGTAGCTCACCGTTTCCAGGTATTTCTCTGAGCATCAGTTACTTATTGTGTTTCAGCATCAACTGGTTATTGGGTTTGTGAACTTAGGAATACTTTTAAAACGGTGAATCATTCTAAAACCGTGAATCTGTCATTAGCGTTTAAGTTGAAATCCTCTTGTAAATTAGTTTTCTACTTAAATATAAAGATCAGATAAGTGTTTTTATTGTAAATATAGAACAGAGATCCTACAGATAGGGACCATAGCGCTACCGATGGACGCATCATGTACTGCCATACTCCCTATCTCTAGGATGTTGATGTTCAACAAACTTTATCACTTGAGATCAAATCTGATTTCGAATTCGTCACATGGTTATGTGGACTGACTCTTGTCAGTGGAGAGTGGTAAGGTCTTGTGACTCACTCTCGATCGATTCTTCTTCATTATTCATATCAGTGTTTAGTAGAGCAGAGATGAGATGAGATTCAGAGATGATTCATGAAGACATGATGGCATGATGATCGTTGTCAATGGTTGATCGTTTGACATGTGGAATTCTCCCTAGTTGAGAGGGAGTGTTAAAATTGGCAACTAGGGCCAAATTCCACTTTGGGTTGCTCCTTTGAAGAAGATAGTTATGGCATTAAATTCCTTTCTTTGAGAGGACCAAAATCGATCTAAAGATTGTCAAGTTTGGATAAGTAGAAGTGGGTTTTTGAATTTATTCTCTCACACGAAAATTATCAAGGTCAGTCTTATCTCTATGTCAGCTCAAAAAGTCCAACAGACACGTCTCTTGACCCCTACCAAATTGTATAAATAGAGGTGCCTTCACCTTCATTTTGGCACATCCATTTCTCTCTATTTTTTTTGAAATGGCCGCAGAAGAGGAAGATCTCTAGCGAAGGTATCAAGGGCAAGATTAGGATCTGTTTGGTCTTCTTCATGGGCCGAGTTCCTCAGGCAGGAGGCCAAGGTCAGTATGGTGGAAGTCTGAGATTGCCTATGGATGATTCTGGTCTCATTTATTAGCTATTTCAGAATTGAGTTAGAGTAAAAAAAGAGCCACACTTGGCTAGGGTTATTGGATGGTGTTTTGATATATATTTGTATGGGTCTCCTCTCCAACAGTAAGCCACACTCTTATCAGCATGGTTCAGGTTGACCGCAACACTTGTCATAGAAGGCCGAGAGGTTAGTTGTCTTCACAGCTAGGTCATGGGCCTAGTCTCCATGATCAAGTGGACTGAAAGGCATATGAAGAGGATGACATTAGCCCAAATCTACTAATTGATGTGCACAAAATCTTATGAAGGAAGGTCGCTGCCCTGGAATGTGAACTAATGGTGAGTAAGTGGGTTACATCAACATGAAGTTAAACCTAATCAGAACTCAGACTTGAAGAGGAAGTTTCCTTGAAATTTGGGCGGTGATACTGTTCTTCATATTGGCAAATCTATGGTTGTACTCTCTCTTCCTCTGCTGAACATTTGATATAATAATAATAAGAATTGATCTAGGGTTTTCCCCATCTTGGGGTTTTTCCTTGGCTTGTGCCATATCTATGTGTTCATGTGGCTTGGCTTGTCTTCTACATTTACATTTAATGTTATTTCGTTAGTTACTGTCATATGCTGATGGTTTATGGTCCTATGGAATTGGTAATGAAGTAACTAAATTAAGTAGAGAACATGTTAACTCAAATTTTAACAATGTGTCTCATCCATTGATCACTTGGATGAATACGTCCCACTGCTTCGTAAAGCCATTCAAGGCTATACACACCATCTCGTCATCGTCTAGTTTATCTCTATTAATTTTAGTTAAAATGGTATGTTCTACATTTAGCACAATTACTTCAATGTTTCTTTAGCAGCCCAATGACAATTTCCAATTTAGTTTTCCAATAGCAACACATTAACCATAAATCACATTGACAGTAACTATAGATAGAACAAAAAATAAAATGCAGAAGACAAGCCAAGACAAGAGGACACCAGATTTGGCAGATGCTAGGAAAAAACCCCAATGTGGGGAAAACCCTTTGATCAATTATTCTTCTTATTATATCAAATGTTCAATAGAGAGAGGGAGTACAAAAGTCAAAGTTGACTTTCCAAATTCAAGTCAAAACAACCCTGTCAAATTTGTAGTCAATTGCAGTCAAATTCAGTGCTAACCAGAAAGTCAAATATCGTCAACGCAACAACAAAACTCCTTTGAAGCCCGGGCAGAGGCAGTTAAACTTGACCTCTTTAGCTGGTCAAATAACAGTCAAAACAATCCACAAAACAACAGTCAAACTTGGTTAACTGAAGTCAACTTTTGTGGTCAACAGCCTTGTGGTCAACGCAGCTGGAAGTGCTCCGAATTTCTTGATTTAGGTGCCAATCTATACGACCTGTCAAAAATGAAAATTTCCCACAAATTCGCAGCCAAATAATGAGTCAAATTGTCTGGTCAACGCTGGTCAAACCCCCGCACAATCCATGAAATTCGGCCCTGGTAATTTGCCCAGGAAATTGGTCCTCCTTGCCACACGTGTGAGAGATAAGGTTTGCTCAATCGCTGTACGAACCAATGAGAGAAGAAAGAGAGAAGATGATGTGAGAGTGATGATGATGCCAAATGAGGTGAAAGGTAACTTTTTTCTATACAAGTTGTTGAGGGTGAAATGACACGTCCATTGGGCTTCATGAGCCTACATGATGATGTGGCTGACCTGAACAATTTGCACATGTGTGGGCATAAATTCAAAAACACACTTTTGTTTGTCCAAATTAGATGATCTTTATATCAGTTTTGGTCCTCTTGGAAAGAGGGATTTAATGCAATCATCATCTCCATCAAATGAGCTGTCTAAAGTGGAATTTGGCCCTAGTTGCCAATTTTAACAATCTCCCACTACAACTAACTCATCCTTTACCAATCTAAGTCTGGTGAGGTAGCTAGTAATGTCTTCACCTTTGTGCATCTTTGTACTATTTAACTTTTCTCTAAGAAGTAGCTTCTTGTTAGTGGTAGCATCCTGGAACAGTTTCAAAATAGCATCCCAAATTTTCTTTGTTGTATCCAACTCAGCAATATGCGAAACTATATGATCCTTGACCTTATCAAGGATTATCATGCGCGTTTCGACATCTTCCTTCTCGGATGTTGAAATCTATGCTGGATCTGTTGGAACGACTATCACACTATCCGCATACTCCTTGAGGCCATTTTCTTCCAACAACAAGGAAATTATGGCTTTCTAGACGCCAAAGTTTGAGGCTCCATCCAATCTCTCCTGATCTCTCAAACCTGCTGAGGCCATTTTACAAACCCTCAGAAATAAGAAAAACCCAAATAAAAGAAGAATTCGAACTAAGTTTTAAATCCTCAGTTTTTCTCTTCCTGTGCCTGTGCAGAGCCTTCTTCTGCCCATAGATTTGCTCTGGTACCATGAGAAATTTTAATACCGTTGTAGTTATTGGTTATTATTCACCTATCAAATTTGATTATTTCTCTTGTGCAATTTGTATGTGGCAAATATTGAATAAAGCACTACTACAACTTCACAAAAAATAAATAAACCACAGGAAGTGAGAAAATATTGCACACACACACAAATAATGAACACTGATATTTTTGGACAAATGTCCTTGGAAAAACCCCAATGTCGGGAAAACCAGTGCAACAGATGAGTATTTTATTCATTCTTTAGCAAAATATGTGATTGAAAAATTACCACTGTTCGCCATAAATTAGCAAACCTCTGGAAAATTGTTTCTTTCACTTCTACAAGTCGATTTGGATCCTTGTAGACAACTCGGCCCATCTGATCGAATTCGGCTTCCTGCTGGCTCATTGAAGCACACCTCATGTGCGGCCCTGAAAACTCGCACTGGTTGGGAAAATCAACTCGACCTCCTCTGGAATTCGACTTCTTCAGGTAAACTTGGCTTCCTTTGAGCAAATCAATCTCTATGGCAAATTTCTCCTTGCTTTGACAACTTGACCTCTCTAAGTCAATTCGCATTGCTGGAAACTAGACCTCTCTGCAGATAAATTAGATCTCCATCTAATTTTGAGAAACTGGAAATCACTGTGAAGAATTTCCTGCGACAACTTTGTCTTTAATCACTACTGAGCTTGATCTGCTGGTGCCCTCATGCTACCACTGCTTCTTTGCTATCATTGCAAATCCGTGTCTCTGATGTGTTCTCCAAATGCCCATTGATTTCCTCTTATAATCTCTCGTTGAGTAATCAACGACCACAATCTAATCTCAATCGATGGCTAAGATCATCTTGACCCCATTAAATGAATTTTTTAGAAGTCACTAGAGAAAATCAATTTACCTCAATTAATCCCGATTAATTAAGCCATTTCCCTAAGTTAGACTTAATAGAATTAATTAACTGGCTAACTAATTCTAATTAAGGTACTTTTCCCGAGAAACTTTTTCTTGGTATTGGAGAAAATTAATCCACTGTGTTCCTTAGCCTCATGGACACCATCTAAGACTAGAACACTTGTCTGAGCTACACAAACTAACAATCCAAAGAATTGACAATCCCAATGCACTAGCACGAGTTCCAAGTGGTCATGTGTAGCTCCTAACAGAATGAGAGTGTGCCAAAAGAGATAGTGCGTAGGATCTCCAAGTGGAATGCGTATCTCTCAAGGAATCAATGCGTAGGAGTTAGCTCCTCCCATGCTCTACTCAACTCACTTGAACTCGACCTTGAACTCACACTAACTTGGAGACTAACTTGTCCTTCAACTGAACTTCATTTATTACTTCAACTTGGCTTCTCTTGATGAGATAACTCAGCCTCCTACTCAGCCCTTAACTGGTAGCGAACTCGACCTCTCAGTAGGCCTTCAATTCTGTTGAGAAATTACGGCTTTTATTACAATTTGTCTTCTTGATAATTATTTGTGATTCACTTCATGCTTCTTTTACTTAGATCTTGTCTTCTTTAGATTATTATGTTCTTTATCAAGTCAATTATCAAATGCACAAGAGACACAATATTTAGGCTTGCAAGCCAGGGCCAAAACCTCTCACTCTTTGAGAGGAAAACCCGATAAAAATACTTCTAATAGATCTTCAATTGACGAGTACCAAGACCATGACATAGACCCTTGACAGAAGTATTCCTCCAAGACCCTTTTGTCACTATCCCTTACTGCTTTTCTCGGCTCCTTATGTTGATCCTCCTTTTCTGCACTGCACTGCACCTCTATTAGGGAAGTTCAGTCCCTAATATAGCAACCCCAAAACTGTGTGCTTCCTCTCGGCTTCCTTCTTGGCTACCCATGGTCTCCCTTTCAACCTTCTTGCTGCACTCTTGTAACCCTTGGCATATCTGAGATATGCGAGGTATAGTGAAGCCCTAAGACTGAACTGTGGTGACCTTGAAACCTTGCAAACCTCCTCCTCCTTTGCACTGATTGCGGACCTTGTTTTCGCACTTCTGCTTCAGACTTGTCCTCTTCTTCGCATGCCTTGTAGCCACTTCCTTCGCTGTATATCCTTGTCCCTTACGCACTGCACTTCGCACCAATTACAGACTTGTCCTTTGCTGTGACAGATATGCGAGGTAGGATAGACCCAAAGACAAAATCATATATGTCCCTTCCCTTCTTCGTTGTTTAGCCTCCTCTTTCGCACCAACTGTAGACCCTTAACTCGCACTTCTGTTTTCGTTGCTGTTTGAATTGCTTGTGAGATAATGAGGCCGCAGTCCTCCTTATATAGCGACTGTCTTCTAGCATGTAGGCCGACAAGAGGTGTGGAGGGTATGCCGACTTCATCAAGGAGTATCTTTACCATACTTTGAGCCGACTTCAAGGGGTCTAGTGACAAGGTCTTGGAGTATACTTTTACATCAACAATGTGTCCTTTGACAAGTGTAACATGACTTCATTTACATGACTCTAATTATCTTTATGACAAGATGACAAACTCCTAAAGACATCAAGAAGAAGTCTTTGTCCTATAATAAAATGTTCTTGCTCATGAAACCCATGATGCAAGCATTATAACAAATACATTTTATCATCTTTGTCTCTTCATTACATATAATCATAATTACATGTCATTATGAAGAGCGAACCTAGCTACACTTTTCAACAAATTCGACCTCCCACTTGTCTAATAAATTGTCCTTTGTCATGAGCTGACTTGGCCCCCAAGTGATTGTGGGTCTGTTTCGGGCATGTTTCGTTTATTTGATATCCTCCTGATTTTATGTCTTTTTTCTTGCTTTTTGGGTGAAAGTGATTTTTCATGAGGAAAAATTAATATTTTCCACCCCAAATTGGGTACTAAGGAAATGCTGGTACTCTAAGCATAAAAATTGAGTACTCATATGCCATACAAGTCTTTCTAGTAGCACCTTTTTGTAGAAATTTCCTGTTTTTCCCAACCCCGGTTTCAGTATCACTTATTTCTCCTTTTGGTTAAATGCCCTTTCCCATATCCTTACTTTCAACACTCAGAAAAAATAATTTTTTTGCTGAAACAGCAATCACTTTGCTGAAACAGAAATCACTTTGCTGAAACACAAGTTACTTTGCTGAAACACAAATTACTTTGCTGAAACACAAATTCTGGAAAACTTTTACAGAATGTTGAAACTACAGAAATAAAACAAAACACACAGCAAGCTAAAACAGTCATTCAACACATTTGAACACTGAGATTTTTGGTCAACTTGACCCTGGAAAAACCCCCTACAACTCTTGGGGAAAACCAGTCTTGAGAGCTCCTCCTTATTTCTGAAAATACTTTTACAGAGAGGCAGAAATTACAGCAAAAATTCCAGCAACTAAACAACAGTACTTATCTCGATTTCCGTGCATTCACTCCGCCTTGGAAAACGTGCAAAACAGGAAAAACCCAAAACAAAAATTTTACAGCATTTATGACAGCATTAAATGCTGAATGAGCTTCTCGATTTTTGTGCCCAGCTGTACGGCCGTACTGCTGTACGGACTGTACGGAAAACCCAGCTGCTGCTTCTCCTCAAAATCTGCGCGCCTTTGCCTCGAAATCTGTGCCGAAACTGACTGTACGGCTGCTGTACGGATTTCCAGAAATCTGTACCACCAAGCAGCAGTCTCTCTCCTCGATTTCTGTGCCCATAATCTGCCCAGAATTAAATGCTGAAGCTGTTGTACGGTTCTCCTTGAAAACTGTGCCTCTCTCCCTCGAAAAATGTGCCCAACACTTGCTGTACGGATTTCTGCCTTGGAACCCGTGCCTCCTTGCTGCTGTACGGACTTTGCTGAAGTTTCTATTAGCTGCTCTCTTTCTCCTCTCTGCTCAGAAATCTCCCTTGCTCTCCTTCTCCTGCTCTCTCAATCTGCTCATGAAAGAAAGAATGACCTTTTCCTCCTTTTCCTCCTTTAACCTAACCCTAAGTGACTTTGGGGGAATCCCTAAATCCAATGGCTGAGATAGATTGAGATCTAGGGCTGAGATTAAATGCTCATTTAAATCTCACTTTCTATTTTTTAATTCACCCCACTTTAATTAAGACCCACTTAGTCTTTTATTTCCAAAGTCACTTTTTCCTTTCTAATTTTACATTGACTTTATTTAAAGTCACTTTAACTTTAGTAACTTTATCACTTTAAGTCACTTTAAAATTAGATTTGACTTTATAACTTTATAAAGTCACTTTAGTAACTTTATCACTTAAGTCACTTTTAAATTAGATTTAACTTTATAAAAAATTATAAAGTTACTTTAGGAGAAAAATTAAATTCTTTTGGACACTTTTCCCTAGGCCAAAGATCGAAGCCTTAGGGAACCACCTGTCCTCCGGTACCAAATTTCAACACTCCCTCTTACCGAGGAAGGTGTTCCTCACCACACCCATCTTGTCTCTGAAGTAGACATGCTTGCCCAGTGGTAAGGCTTTGGTAAGAATATATACAACCTGCTCATCAGTGGGAATATACTCAAGCTTCACAACTCCCTTCTGAACATAGTCTTTGATGAAATGATATTTGATCCCGATATGCTTTGACCTGTCATGAAATACTGGATTCTCTGTGAGTTTAATGCAACTCTGATTATCACAATAAATCACTGAAGGTCTCAACGGCTGACCAAATAAGCCAAACAACATCTTGCGAAGCCGGATGGCCTCACAACTAGCTAGACTGGCTGCCATATACTCTGCTTCCGCTGAACTCAATGCTACTGACTGCTGCTTTCGGCTGAACCATGACACAACTGCCGAACCCAACCCAAAACAGCACCCTGAAGTGCTCTTCCTATCAGAAGCACAACTTGCCCAATCAGAATCAGTGTAACCTGCCAATCTCACTCCATCCCCCTGCCTGTAGTCCAGACCATAATCCACTGTCCCCTGCAAGTATCGCAGAATGTGTTTTGCAGCCACCCAGTGAACCTTCCTAGGCTCACACATAAACTGACTCATCGTGTTCACTGCAAAACAAATATCTGGTCTAGTGTTGACCAAATACATCAAGGAACCAATCAGCTGTCTGTACAATGTGGGATCCACCAACTCGGAATCCGAAGCATGAAGCTTCTTCCAGTTGGTGATCATCGGTGTCGACATGGGTCTACAATCCTCCATGTGGAATCTGCCAAGGATGTCCACAATATACTTCCCCTGTCCCAGGAAGAAATGCCCCTCCTCTTGCCACACCTCCAAACCCAAAAAGTAATGCATCAAGCCGATGTCCTTCATCTCAAACTCCGCCGCAAGATCTCTCTTGCAGTGCTCTATGAGTCTCTCTGCACCTGTAATGACCAAGTCATCCACATACAGCACGAGAATGAGAGGCTCCTCACCTATCACAATATAGTAAAGGTTCGGATCTGCCTCACTCTTTGTGAAACCCATCTTCTGCAAGTAAGTATCTATCCTGGAGTACCAAGCTCTGGGAGCTTGCTTCAAGCCATAAAGGGCCTTCTTCAGTCTGCACACATGGGCCTCCTTCCCATGCACCTCAAAGCCCTGTGGCTGCTCAATGTACACCTCCTCCTGTATGAAGCCATTGAGAAATGCGGTCTTCACATCCATCTGGTGGATCTTCCAACCCATCTCTTCTGCTATCGATATAATGGAGCGGATCGAAGTATATCGAGCCACGGGAGCGAAGGTCTCCTCATAATCAACTCCCTCTACTTGGGAGAACCCTCTAGCCACAAACCTCGCTTTGAATTTCTCAATGCTGCCATCTGCAGCATGCTTTACCTTGTAAAGCCATGTGGAAGTAACCACGGATTTGCCCTCAGGCCTCGGCACCACCTCCCAAACATCATTCTTCATGATAGAAGAATACTCCTCCTGCATGGCCTCTCTCCAGACCTGCTGGCTAGCTGCCTCCTCATAGCTAGAAGGCTCAGAGTCAAGGATGCTGGTAGCCATGGCCATATAGCTACAAAACCTCTCAGGTGGTCTGCTCTCTCTGACCGGCCTCTTAGGCTCAGCAACAGATGTGGCATCTCTCAAGGTGTCCTGAAGCCACTTGGGCTTCCTCTTCCATGAGCACACTTCTCCCGCTGGAGAATAAAACTCCTCCTCCTCAACATCAGGAGCACGAACAACTAGCGTACGTACGCGTCCTCCTACTTTTGCACCGAACACTGACGAATCTTCCCGAGGAGTACGAGTGTGAGCGTCCATCGGTGGACTCCCCGATCATTGCTCGTGAGCGCTGCGCGTGCGCCGCAGCACCACCCCTCGACTGCGAGCCGCCACAGCAGCGGACGACCTTCGTCATAGATGTACCTCACGATCCACCTTGCGCCCCCGGATCCTACCCCGGCCGGCTCAAGCTGGCCGAGGGTGCGGGTGATCCGGACTCTCTAACTCCGCGACCTCCACAAAGGCCACATCCTCTCGAACACATCTGGCATTAACAACTCTCCTCTGTGCGGGAATATAAATCCGAAAGGCCTTCGAGGTCTCACTGTAGCCCACAAAGACACCCTTCTCTGCGGTGGGCTCTAGCTTGGTCCTCTTCTCCTTGGGTATGTAGAAGTATGCAATACACCCAAAGATATGAAGATGACCAACATCAGGCTTCTTCCCAGAAAAAGCCTCCTCTAGAGTCACATGCCCCAAGGCACGATGCGGACTCTTGTTCTGCAAATATACAGCAGTGTTGCAGGCCTCTGCCCACAAAAACTATGGTAACCCCTGATCATGTAGCATGGCTTTGGCAGCCCCTCCGATGGATCTGTTCTTCCTCTCCGCAACCCCGTTCAGTTGGGGGTTGTAAGGAATAGTGAACTCCCTCCTAATGCCTGCCTCCGCACAATAATCAACAAACTCACCAAGGGTGTACTCCCCTCCATTGTCCGACCTTAGGGACTTGATCTTTCGACCTGTCTGAGTCTCCACAAGAGCTCTGAACTCCTAAAACCGCTTGAAGACCTCACTCTTGGTCTTCAAGAAATAAATCCAGGTCCTCCTGAAGTGATCATCAATGAATAATACATAATACTCATATCCACTCAAGGAAACATGAGACATCCGACCGCTCACATCAAAATGAATCAAATCAAGTATCCCAATCGCTCTGTTGTCACTGCTGGGAAAAGGGGATTTGGAAAACTTGCCCATCGCACATCCTCTACAAGTATCAAAGTGATCAGTACTGAAATCTGGCACACCTGTAGTGATCTCCCGCAATGTTCTCAAGGCTCCATGATACATGTGCCCCATCCTGCGGTGCCAAATCTCACACAGCTCAGAACTACTAGCTCTGTTGTCGGTACTGCGCTTTCCCGATGCCAAAATTTGAAATGCAAACTTGTACACCTTTGCATGGCGTACCTATCACTCTGTTGAATCGGTAGATTACTTACTGAGATAAACCAACTTTTGTCCTCCTTTGAATAGTATCTCATATCCTGCGATATCCAAGGCGAGACGGATATGGGTTCTTCCTCATCCTGGCACATAAAGAAAATAAAACTTGCCTTCAGGGAGGTTTGGACTCTACGAAATGTCAATGTTCCCATACCGACTTGCTCTAACAACTGCGGCTCATCCGCGCGGCCACTACCTCTATATTAGTGCCACTCTTTGAAATCTATGAGAAGTACTCACGGACTCTTGTCATATGATGTGAAGCCCCACTATCAACATACCAGATCCCTGAAGATTCTCTGCTAGTGGAGGGAAATGCACACTCTCTCTCAACCTCCGTGGCAGGTGATCTTGCACTAGTGGAATCACAAGCAATGAACCCAAACTCACGGTCAAAGCTATCCGTAAAGTCCTCTATCTCTACTGATGTTTTCATGCTCTGGTTCTTCCCCTTCTTCTTCTTCTCTAGACACACAACTGCATAGTGTCCCATCTTATGAAAATTCAACACTTCACCTTGGAATAGTCCTTCTGTGTGTTCCCCTGTTTACCTTTACCTTTGCCTTTGCCCCCACCACTGCTTGTGGAAGCTTGCTTCTTTCCCTTGCCTTTCTTGCCTCCTGCCAACAATGCTACATCCTCATCCTGCTCAACTGGTTTGGCTGCTCCAAGCTGGCTCTTTTTGATTTCTGTCTGTATGCAATCATCCCAGAACCTCTCCCAAGAGGGAAGGGTCTCACGTGCACAAACTCCATCAGCAAAGTTCAGCATGAACTAGGAAGGCCATTCACTGCAATCCGCACCAACTCAGTGGGTGGAATGACATCTCCAACTGTTGCCAATGCATCTCTCACATTAGTAATCTTTGTGAGATATCCAGCTGCACTCTCAGTCTTACCCATCTTAATGGTCTTCAGCTTCTCCCTTAGGACCATTTTCCTGCTCTCATTGGTACTCTTGTAGAGATTGATCAATGATGTCCACATCTCATAAGCATATCTCTTTCCTCTCACATGAGGAATGCAATGGTCTTTGATTCCGTCTAGAATCAGCCTCTTACCCTTGTTGTTCTTTTTATTATATGCTGCCAACTGAGTAGCATCAGTCGGCACATTCACAGGGTTCTGTGTGGTATGTACCATAATGTCCCAGACTTCTGCCTCCTCAAGGAACTACCGCATTCTCTCCTTCCAAATGCTATAGTTGGAATGCCCATATGCCCATCCAACCTATCCTCCACCCTCGATCCCAATGACATCCTTGTTGTCCTAAAGTAGAAAAATAGCTGCTATCGCGTAGTAAAGGTAAAAATCTGCTTGTTTGTGAAAAATCGGCTTGCTGGGAGGTACACGAGTGAAAAATCGACAAGGCATGGTACTGCTTCATGGCATCTGACGCCTTCAGCCTCAAACTCGATACCATGTAGAAATTTCTGTTTTCCCAACCGGTTTCGGTATCACTTATTTCTCCTTTTGGTTAAATGCCCTTTCCCATATCCTTACATTGTACTCAGAAAAATAATTTTATTTTGTGAAAACGACAATCTTTCTTTGGAAACACAAGTTACTTCTTTGAAACAGAAATCACTTTGCTGAAACACAAGTTACTGGAAAACTTTTACAAAATGCTGAAACTGCAGAAATAAAACAAAACACAGCAAGCTGAAACAATCATTCAACACATTTGAACACTGAGATTTTTGGTCAACATGACCCTGGAAAAACCCCCTACAACTCTTGGGGAAAACCAATCTTGAGAGCTCCTTATTTCTGAAAAAAAATGAAAAGCACGGAGGCGAAATTACGACAAAAATTCAACCAACTAAACTGTACTTATCTCGATTTCCGTGCATTCACTCCGCCTTGGAAAACGTGCAGAACAGTGAAAACCAAAAACAGAAATTTTATAGCATTTATGGCAATGATAAATGCTGAATGAGCTTCTCGATTTTTGTGCCCAGCTGTACGGCCGTACTGCTGTACGGACTGTACGGAAAACCCAGCTGCTTCTTCTCCTCAAAATCTGCGCTCCTTTGCCTCGAAATCTGTGCCTAAACTGACTGTACGGCTGCTGTACGGATTTCCAGAAATCTGTACCACCAAGCAGCAGTCTCTCTCCTCGATTTCTGTGCCCAGAATCTGCCCAGAATTAAATGCTGAAGCTGCTGTACGGTTCTCCTTGAAAACTGTGCCTTTCTCCCTCGAAAAATGTGCCCATCACTTGCTATACGGATTTCTGCCTTGGAATCCGTGCCTCCTTGCTGCTGTACGGACTTTGCTGAAGTTTCTATCAGCTGCTCTCTTTCTCCTCTCTGCTCAGAAATCTCCCTTGCTCTCCTTCTCCTGCTCTGCTCTCTCAATCTGCTCATGAAAGAATGAATGACCTTTTCCTCCTTTTCCTCCTTTAACCTAACCCTAAGTGACTTTTGGGGAATCCCTAAATCCAATGGCCGAGATAGATTGAGATCTAGGGCTGAGATTAAATGCTCATTTAAATCTCACTTTTCATTTTTTAATTCACCCCACTTTAATAAAGACCCACTTAGTCTTTTATTTCCAAAGTCATTTTTTCCTTTCTAATTTTACATTGACTTTATTTAAAGTCACTTTAACTTTAGTAACTTTATCACTTAAAGTCACTTTAAAATTAGATTTGACTTTATAACTTTATAAAGTCACTTTAGTAACTTTATCACTTAAGTCACTTTAAAATTAGATTTAACTTTATAAAAAATTATAAAGTTACTTTAGGAGAAAAATTAAATTCTTTTGGACACTTTTCCCTAGGCCAAAGATCAAAGCCTTAGGGAACCACCTGTCCTCCGGTACCAAATTTCAACACTTTTATTTGTTACATAAAAATTAATTAAAAATTCCTATTCAACGAGAAATTTTTATTAAAAAATCCTACTAAAACCTAATGCAATTCCATGAGACTCAAGATAATGCATAGCATGGTAATATACATTGACCCTAGACTTAGAAAACACAATCAAGGCCTAGTTATTAGGATGCACTCCTACTTTGGAGGTTGTGAGTGAAAAAACTCAATCAATTATTTATCGCTAAAAAGCAAAAATAATTAATTAAGTGAAAAAACACTCTGGAGAAACTTCCTTAGTAACCAGGTCCTAAGGGTCTAAGTCTTTTACATAAGTTCATCATGCTAGTGACATTTTTTACAACTCCCCCATGGGCGTACGAAATTTGCATGAAGAAATAAGATAGAAGAAGATAGAAGAATAGAGAGAGAAGGGGCAAAATTGCCATACTGCACCTTTGGACTTGAATTTTTTTTTTACTGGTGCCATTTCCATAGGGTGGTCTTCTTCCATTATTAGCTAGGTGCATATGGTAGGTAATGTTTGGCTCCACATGGGGACGCGTGCTTGATCTTCAAGAAAACATGCGAGAACTCTAGAATTTGCAATGATCACAATAATCTCTCCAAAAGGCATATTTTTGTTGTTGTTGGTAGTTTAGACTAATCCTAATCACCCACAGGTTTCGATCCGGTGACCTTGCAGACGAAGTGCCTTAATAGTGCACCCCATCACCGACTGCTCCAAAAGGCATATTGGTAGCACATGCATTATATATATATATATATATATAATCATTTACATCCTACCAGCTGAAATGAAAGAAATATCATGCCATAATAAAATGTTGAAACGAAAAGCAAAATTGAAAGCAGGGAAAATGTTAGAAATACATTACAAAGGATGCCCCTTGTGCATCAAATGTTTTAAGTGAAGAATAGATTGAGTAATTTCCCATTTGCAGGCAAATTCACTGGCTCCTTTTCTGATGTTCCACTTCCAATTATGATCAATTTGGGATCTTGATTTGTCCCAACCTCTATGTGGTCACCCAGTTTATTCCCCTTTTTAATTTTTCTTTTTCTTATTCTACCAATGATCTACATCATGGGGCAATGGAAGTCTAAAGTCAATTTCCATGTTTACTTGATTTTCTGTTAGTTCCTCTATAAGCTAAAATGCCGAGGTTGCAATTGCTAATTCATTTGCCTTACTATTTGCTTCCTTAGGTGCCGTCACTACATCAAATGTATCAAAGTATTCCATTGTATGCCCAACTTTATCGACCTTCTCCTCAATTCTATCATCTATAGATGCTGAAAAGTTTGATAGCACCTCATAACTCCCAAGCTCATTTGATATATAAATGATCTCATTATTCGACTCCGGGGTTTTCAACATGGTATCTTCTTTCCAACTCCTACTCAAGCCTGACAAAGGTGTTACCAATTATTGGGATGGTTGCATATGATAAGTCCATTTAAATACTACCACCCAAGTGTGCAACCCACTTTCTTGATAAGTGCATGCTCCATGTGTTAGGTACATCAGTAACCAAAATATCCATAGTGATTGAGATATCTGGGTATGCTGACAGGTGAAATTACTGATCCTTTATCAACTCATATACTTCAATCTTCTTAGAATCCATGGCACAAATATTATGATAAGGTCTTTATATTCTTAAGTTTAGTTGCTCCATGACCTTTTTTGTCATTACATTGGAAGAGGCGCCTTAGTCTAACAGGCAATTGCGCAAAAGGTGGTCATTCACCAACAAAGTAATGAAGAAGGGTTGATGTTGTTCATTTCCCATACTTCAATCTTCTTAGAATCCATGGCACAAATATTATGATAAGGTCTTTATATTCTTAAGTTTAGTTGCTCCATGACCTTTTTTGTCATTACATTGGAAGAGGCGCCTGAGTCTAACATGCAGTTGCGCAAAAGGTGGTCATTCACCAACAAAGTAATGAAGAAAGGTTGATGTTGTTCATTTCCCATGCATCTATCCATATTTTGCAATATAATAGGAGCACCTTTAGGTGTATCCTTTCACTACCCCTTTCCTAAGAGACCTCAATAGCCTTTAATAACTTCGACCTTTGGGATGGTATCTTTAGAAGTTCTACTATTGGAACCATAACCTTAGCGTTATTGATCCATCCGCCTAAATCAATGTTCAAGTTTGAGGTACAAGGAGTGAAAACTTTAGGAATAATTTGTTGTGATTCTTACTTTGATCTTTGTTTCCCTTTGATAAGTTGCTCCTTTATGCCTAGCCATCTCAAGGACTTGTTCATGCATAGGCTTTTCTCCATAAACTCTTGTAATAGAAGTACTTACATTATTTATACTAACTTCTTTCAATATGCTCCATCCAATTTTCCATAGAAAGAGTATACATTTTTCCAACCATATTTATCTGCTCACTGGTTCCTACATGTTGAAAGATGTAACTAGGTCCACTCTTCATAATTGTCATTGTCATTATGTATTTATATATTTTATGTAAAAGAAAAAAGAAAGAAAGAAATTTTATTTTTAAAGCATGGGTTTAATGCTCAAGTCGAATTATTATTTTAGATAAGTATGTTCTTCATCCTTCTAGAATTTGTTGAGTCAAAGAGTCAAATTTCTTTTTGGACCTATTGTAAAGATTTTTTTTTTTCAAATTGTAATTTGGGTCAAGACTCAAAACTACCTCTAGATGCCAAGTCGGCCCTGCCCCTGAAGACATGTCTATTCGAAACCCCTCTGGACAATATAAATAGAAGAAGAGTTGAACTCATTTGGACACACAATTTTCACATCATTGGTTCTGAAATATCGCAGAAGAAAGAGGGCCGAAGTCTGGAATTGAGAAGGAAAGAAGGGTTTATCTTCATCTCATATTTGTGGAAGTTATTCCTTGATGTATCTCTTGTTGAAGGTCTGTTCATGATGGTGTACTTGTAGCTGGTCTCTCGCTGTTGATGGAGTTGATGTGCAAGAGGGTTTGATTTGGCATCTAGAAGGTTGAAGTCTTTATGGTCATGGGTCTTGGACATCTCACTTTGATTTGATTCTATAAGAAGATAATTTCTCTAGGTTTTCCCCTTGGAGGTGTTTTGCCTGTTGGGATCTAGGGGCAACTAGATTAGGTGATATCTCTTACTTCGATAACTGCATGTGATGTATTTGTACTTAACTTGATTATTATTAGTGTTCTTTATCATCAAACAACTACCAAACAGTGAAATCAATGAGACAATAGGACACAAGATGTAGGTGATCAGCCAGGGCCAAAACCTCTCCAATTGAGAGGAAAACCCACCATAATTCTTCTCTTCTTATAGAACTTCAATTGACAAATTCCAAGACCTATGACCCTTGACCAAGACCCTTCAGAACCATATCAAACCTTGCTTCTAGAAACTTCTGCAATTTTGACTTACCTTGCAGATTCTTCTGGAACTTGGACTTGCCTAGCAAATTCTTCTGCAACTTCGACCTGCCCAGCAAACTCTTTTGCAACTTCGACTTGCCCAACAAATTCTTTTGCAACTTCAACCTACCCAACAAATTCTTCTGTCCAACAAATTCCTCTGCCCAGTGAATTCTTCTGTCCAGCAAATTCTTTTGCCCAACAAATGTAGAAACCCTAACACGAGAGAGAGAGAGAGAAGCCCAAAAACTTTGATCTAGTTCTTCTCCTTTTCTAGCTTCTAACTTGAGAAGATCAAACTTGCTTCAATGAGTCACCAAATGAGGTCGAGGTCATTCTTATTTATAGGCTCGTGAGGGGTATGGATTGCTATCTTTACGCCGACTTGTCCCTTCATGTAGGCCGACTTGATCTTTGCATCACGACGAGGTCTTGGAGGGTCTTTTGACACTATTTTGACTCAATTAAATTCTTTTTACAATATATAACATGCCCAAATGGGTCTTCAATACATGACAATGACTCAATTGACTTGTAGACTAAATAGCAAGCCCTAGAGGCACTCAATGGGTGCTTGACCTAAAAATAAATTTCTCTTGAGCATGAAACCCATGCCTCAAGAACAAAAATAATAAATTTAATTTTCTCTTTTCATTAATAATAGTTTTTTCATGATTACATATGTCATTATGAAGACCGAACCTAGTTTTACATATTTCAACATTGCCCTAGCTTGGAGCCTATATCTTGTGTTCATTATTTTCTTGTGACCTTCATGTTAACGTTTTGGTAATTGTTTGATGAAAAGAACATAATAAATATTAATAAGAAGCCAACAAACTTCACAACCAATTACTAAAGAATAGAAATCTAACGTAATTTGTAAGCCTCCCCTTCAACAATCTAAAAAAATTTAGGACAAGTGGATTCCTCATGAAAGTCATTGCAAGGTCCAGAAAGGAGGGGTTTGATGAACCAAGTTGATAGATTCCAAAGGATTTGGTGGTCTTTGATCTTGAGATGGCCCCTTCTTTTGCCACCTGTCATTCGACTTAGGATGGAATCTATTTCCTTGTGACCTTTCCATGGCAATTAACCTTTTTTGTATATCATTCATTTGATTGGCATGGTTGATTAACTCTTTAATGGGGCCACTAGACACTTCCTTATCTTCTGCCTTATTCTTATGCTCACGGGACTTTGATGAACTTCCGCTTGTGCAAAATGGAATATTTTACTTTCTCGAAGCTCGCTAGTTCTTATCAATCTTTAAAGCCACGATTTGTGCGGTCCTCAAGTCTCTTGGTTCTTTATCCCTTAGCTTATAGATCAAGTCACCATTGAAAGCCTTAATATAATATATGAGAATGGATGCATCTTGAGGTTTAATGTCTCGAGGGAGACATTCTATCAGTTCGTTAAGCCTCTTATAAAACTCTTCCATAGTCTCATTCTCATTCTTCTTTATCCCACTGAGAGAGGCTATCAAATGTGTGTGCTCTTTCTTATGGCCCCATCTATTGTTCAAGGCATCAATAATCCGTTTGAAAGTTGTGAAGGAGTTATTGTTTTATTCGGTAAACCAGTCTAGAGCTTCCTCTTCCAAGGACAAGACAAATAGCTTCATCTTCACATCTTCAAAATTATTTTGTTGCAACACTTACTAACACATAGGTTGAAGCTTCTAATGTGTGTCTTGGCACTTATTTCATTATTTCCCTAAAATGCAGGCAACTTATCAAGGGATTTGTCAGGAATAGCGTGAGGACATCCATTAATGTTAGAGAAAATTGATAGGAGCATAGCAATTTGGAAAAAGTTGAAGTCGGGATTAAATCGGCAAGGGTCAAAAAGTTGAAAAACTCGGCAAACTCGGGAGTTTTTCGAAAAAGTCGGCAAAATAAAAAAATACAAAATTATTCAATTTTTTTAGCATCTAAAGTATCCACAACATCAACTAAATGCATTTCCACATAAACATGTAAAGAAAGCTAATATATAATATGTATATGAAGTCTAGTGCTACATCACATATCAAAATAGTGAATCGAGTCCTGAATCTTGAGTCCTGACTCCTGTCTCAGTCTCAAGAGTCAAAATATCAACAAAAAATATAATAAATGTATATCAATAGTCATCTCCATGTCATAAAGTAATCAGTCACTGAGATCCCCTGCCCCTTTTACAGGAATAGGGAATGGCTTTGCCTTTTCCTCTAGAGGAAGAAGGCCCTGCCCCTAGGGATACAAATGGACCCAGTCGTCCTCTAGAAGCAAATAAAAGAGGTGGCCTCTGTCCTTTGCTGCTGTTGCTGCCCATCCTAGATGGTGTCACCTCTTCCTTCACATCCTCCTCTTGCTCTGCTTCCTGACCCTACTCCTCCTCTACCTTTGGCTCCTCCTCCCCTGCAACTGCTACCTTCTCTGTCGCTAGTGCCTCTAGATCCACATCTAACCAATCAGGGATCGATTCCATGGCCGGCCTCTCTGTCTCGACCCTCCATGCAACAATGGTATCAATATTGTCCAATGAGATGGCATCCATATCAGGAGTTTTCTGAATTTGTCTCATCCGCAATTGAAGATTGTAGTAGACATACACCATGTCATTGAGGCGTTTGGATTCCAATCTGTAAAGGGTCATAGATTATAAATTAGTACTTAGAAAACTTAAATAGTAAAAATAATCAAATTATTTCAAAAATTTAATTTGAAATTTTTTTACCTGTTGCGCTTTTTGCTATGTATTTTGTCAAATACACTCCAATTGCGCTCACACCCAGAGGAACTGCATGTTTGGCTGAGCACTCGAATGGCAAATTTTTGGAGATGGGGTACTCTACCACCATAGCTTGTCCACCAAGCATCTACAAGTTAAAATAAAAATGAGAAGCAAAAATTATAATTTATGAAGAGACAATGAATTATGAAATTTGAAAGTTGAAAGTTGAAACAAATTGTCAACTGAAGCTTACCTGGCATTTTGGTCGTCCTATTCTTAATAGCCATGGTAAAACCAAATGTGCCACCTAGTATCCTATATATTTCCATTTCTTTAGAAGTATCTTCACGTTCTTGTTTAGATGCCACCATCCTCTCAACACATGTGAAGAATCCATCCATCACCTCGGCATCAAATCTGAAACCACAGGAGTAAGAAAATGCGGGGTTGAGGTAGATACTTGCAACTTGAATGGGGCGATGGAGGGTATTTTTCCATCGGTCATTAATCACTCTCCATATTACCTGCTGTTTCTCTAATCCCTCATCTCCCTTATCTTCATAATAAGCACGAATGGCTTCTTTGGCCCTATCCATGGCCTCATACAAGTAGCCCATTGCGGGCTTCTCTCCATCAACCAACCGAAGAACCCTTACCAAAGGTTCTGAAATGGCACACACCTCCTCTACTCTTGCCCAAAAGCTCTGATCATATGGAACTAGTCTGCATATGTGCCCTCTGCCTCTGGTTTGCGGCTAATAGATAAATCACGCCAATCTTGTGAAAGAAACATGCTCTTCACATCCCACATAGAATTCAACAAAGACTGAAAAGATATGAAAGTAGTGGCAAAGTGTGTTATCGCAGAACACACCAACTCTTTGTTGTTGGTGAATCTTCTCATCAAGCTAAGCATAGATGCATGATTATATATAAATTTTGTTATGCTCTTGGATGATTCAACAATATGCCTCACAATAGGAACCTTACCTATATCCTCCAACATCAAGTCAATACAATGAGCAGCACAAGGTGTCCAAACCATGGTAGGATACCTCTCCATAAGCAACCTGCCAGCTGCAACATAATTTGCAGCGTTGTCCGTTATGACTTGGACAACATTTTGTGGGCCTATTTCTTGAATGAAGATGTTCAACAACTCACATAATAAATGCACATATTTAATGTGTGTAGATGCATCAACATATTTCATAAACATTGTCCCCTTGGGACAACTAACCGAGAAGTTAAGAAGGGTTCTACCTTTCTGGTCAGTCCAACCATCTGACATGACTATGCATCCAATGTGTTCCCATGATTCCCTAAACTGCTCCAATCTAGCAGTGCAATCATTCTTTTCATCTTGAAGAAGAGGCCCTTTCAACTCTGCAAAGGTAGGGGCTTTGTACCCTGGGCCAACGACAACAACAACATCAAACATAGGTTGGTAGAATGGGTTTGTCTTGGCAATGTTGAAAGGAGCATTACTCCATAGAAGACATCTACTCACCAACTTGTCAGCTTATGCCTTTTCATTTTTTTAATTGCTGATTTGATGCCAGGTTGTGCACCAGGTATGTTTCTAGGGACAAAAAAAGATGAGAAAGTTGAGGGGTTGGGAGTGGAAGGTGATGTTGAAGCAAAAAAACCACTCTCACTTACCCCCACTCTTGAGGTCCCTACAAGTTGGCTTTTTATTGCTGCCTCGGTTTCTTTGCCATCCTCTTTATCCATCAATGATTTAATGGCCTGTCGGATGATTCCTGGAGATGGATTTGGGCAAAGTTCTATATTTTGCCCCGAAATTTGCCCCAAATGGAATTTTAATCTGTTGACACCCCTTGACATATGCTTGCCACACAACTTGCAAGTCAAATATATTCTATTGAGACCTCCAGTTTCGGGTACAGGATCAGGTTCACCATATTCCCACATAGGGTCCAAATCCTTGGCATTTTGTTTGAAACTTTTTGAAGTTTGAACCTGCGCACAAAAAAAATATTTGAAAAAAATTAAAAATTGCCCATCACATAAGAAGCAAACACAAATGTAATTGTTGATTTTAAATTTTAAATGCCTCTTCTAGTTCTAACTTCTAGTTCTCACTCACTTGAACACACACAAAATCACTAAACAAGGGTTTGAATTTTTTTTATTTGATTCTTGAAAGTTGAAGTTTTAAAATTTAACTCAATCTAGAATCTAGTGTCTAGAGTCTAGACTCTAGATTCTAAGCACAAATAAGTTAGAAAACAAGGGGATTGAATGATTTAAGAAGACATTTATCATTTATGTAACAAATTGACAAAGAATAAGAGAGAAAATACATACCTGGCAGTAGCAAACCGACTGTCCGACACCTTCAATCTCCAATCTTGAGCGCTGGGCAAATCTTCAAATCCCAACACTAATGGCAAAGCAAACCTCCTCAATCACCTCGTCGAGTCCCCACAACCTCAAACGTAGCAAACCAACGAAAAAATGACTGATAAAAATCGCATTTCGGTCTCTTAACCATGCTTTTGGACAGACAACCGACTTTTTCAATCGAATCGGAAAAAACTTGGGACTTCAGCGATAAAATCGCGACTTTTTTAGGGATGAAAAAGTCACCAAAAAGTTGGCTGATATAATCAGCTTCAACAAAAATTTGGGACATTTTCAAAAAATCAGGACTTTTTGCCAACATTTTCCACACTGGAGCATAGAAGTCATCCATTTCTACTTGAGAGTTATTTATTTCAAAAAGTAAGTGATGATTTGTCTCCAAGATTTTCAAGGAGTCTACGAGAAAAAGGTTTTTTCAATCTCCTTCGATAAACTTTTCAGGTTTAGGAATGAGACTAAGCAAACCACTTGAGTTTCTTCTTGTAGATTACCTTGTAGAATTTTCAATAAGTGGAGTTGCCAAGACACAAATCAAGCTCTAATAACCAGAGTTTCATGCATAAAACAAAGCGAAAAAATAAAGGGAGAATACACAAGTCGTGTTCCAGGTATAAAAAGATTTATCCTAGGCAACGACGCCAAAAAAATGTTGCTGTCTAATCCATACCTTTGGGCTATGTGGAAAAATCTCTAATCCACTAAGTGTGGCCTTGGGGGCAAGTCTTGAGTTAAGCAACTGTCACTCAAATCTCAACTCCTCTGTCTAGGCTAAATCCTAGCGAAGCCAAGGGGGGTAGTCCCTAAAAACATCTAAGGATGATTAAGTGTTATGTACAAATTATTAATTAATATTTTATGTAATTGTCTTAGGTTGTCTTATGTTTTATTAGGCAAAAGGGCATGATCAAAGATCATGCCCCTTCACCAAGAGACACCATAAGGCTGTATTTAAGCCTTGGTCTCTTCATTTGTAAACCATCTCATCTTTTTATCAATAATATATATACATATTTCTGTTTATTAGAGTTTTTATACTCCATTTGGTATCAGAGCATCGGTCCTTGGACACTCTCTTGTTGCACAAGTCGTTCCTACACAACTCACACCTCCATCGATTGATCATTTCCATCTGTGTGCTTGGCTATTTTAGGCTTCACTGTTCAGTATCATTCTGCCTCTTGTCGTTCCGCGTTGAGAAGTTCCGACCATCTGCTTGCCGCTGCCATACTTTTCTATTCCACCACCATTCTCCGTGTTGTACCAACTGTGCTGCTTGCCCGACCGTGCCCGCCTATCTCCCTAACCACCTCATGTCAACGCTGCAGCCTTCCGCTCTAACCAAACTACGTCATCTCCCCTCCCTATTGTCGAACCCGCAATTGTTCCCCTGCCCGCCTATCTCCCTAACCACCTCATGTCAACGCCGCAGCCTTCCGCTCTAACCAAACTACGTCATCTCCCCTCCCTATTGTCGAACCCGCAATTGTTCCCCTGCCCGCTGTCCTTTCCACAAACCGGCATCTGTCACTACTCGCCACGACTTCCACTCCATTCCATCCATTGCCTGCCGTTGCATTCGATTTCGTTGATCTCCATACAGGTGGTTAAAACAGTGAGCACCCAAACCCGTACTCACTTCTGTCTCCTTTCCGCACCATTACCTTAACCGTGCTTCTTTCCCAAGCACTGCTGCCACCAACAGGTCCGTGCCCTTTTGCACCATTGATCTACCCTTCGACCAAGAGCCACGACAATTGACCGTTCCAGGCTTGACGTTAAATACGGTGGACAGGCTGTGTATTTGGTATTTGTGTAATTATACCATATATCAATGACGAACGATTCATACGGTTATACATTTCGTTGGATAAGATTAAAAAAAAACAAAACGATTTTTTTTTTTTTTTTTTTTTTTTTTTTTTTTTTAAACCGACGGATTGTAAAATACAGTGACGGATAGTTTTTTTTTTAAGCGGAAGATTTTTTTTGGGAAGGGTTGATCGATAGTCATATATATATATTATATATAGTTTACAATATATATATATATATATATATATATATATATATATATATATATAATTAAAAAATAATAATAATAATAATAATAATTATTTAAAAAAAATAAAAAAATTATTAGGATCAAATTATTAAAGAGTAAGCTGGATAAGTATACTCCACCTCATACACGCTCGATGGCTGCATCAATGTCGATGGCCGATTTCCACAAAAAATTGATTGATCTTGAGAGTAAGATTACTAATCAATCCAATGACTTTACCCAAAAACTAGTCGATCTCGAGGGTAAAGTTACGGGACACTCTGGCGATATCAAGAAACTTCAAGACACGACAAATCGGATAGAAAGACAAATTGGGAAAAACCATAGCGAGTCCACAGACAATCATAATAAAGAAATGTTGGCGCTAACCGCTATTTGTGACAAGTTGAAGCTGACACAAGAACAAATATTCCAGAATATTGAACATAATCAACAGAACACTTCAGCAGATTCATGGAATTCAGAAGATCATCATGAAAAAACCGACTCTCCCAAAACATCATCCCCACACCATCAAGAAGATAGTAATGCGAATTTTCAAAATAAGCAGCTCTGGAATGCATTGAACAATCAATACCCCTTTTCTGCTCCACCATTAGCAGCATATCAACGAAGAGCAAAAATCGAGCTACCCAAGTTTGACAGTAATGAAAAAGGCAGCGTTGTGTGGCTTAATAAAGCCGAAGAATATTTCGAGATTTACGACATTGACAGTGATGACGAAAAAATTAAGCACGCTTCCATGAAAATGGAAGGAGAAGCATATAATTGGTGTATGTGGTGGAAAAAGACGACGCTTGCTATTAGTTGGAGAAAATTTAAGGATGCGTTCTTTAAAAGATTCCAAGGAATCAAGGAAGAAGAGTTCTTTTCAACTTTCATCAAATTGCGCCAAAAAGGAGATGTGGATGAGTACACTTGAGAATGGGAGACCTTAGCAACACGAGTACCGGATTGTCAGAATCTCGTCTAGTCCAATCTTTCATTTCGGGACTTAAAACCCATATAAAAGTAGAGCTCGAGCTTCACAAAATTACGTTGATAGAACTAGCAAGACAAAAAGCAAAAGTTGCTGAAAAGAAATTCGAAAAGTTATTTTGGTCAAAGCCGGAAAGAGTATATTCGAGACGAAGATTTCCTCAATCTGTAGATATAGATAACACAAAATATGTCCCACCACACTTTCGTGAAGGAGAAAAAGCTAACGTGGAAATATAAAGGATGAGAGAGGGCAAGTGCAAATGTTGTGGTGAAAAGTGGGACCCTAAGCATAGGTGTGCTAAAGGAAAAGACACAAAAAATCTGTATAACTGTGAAGCAACTAATGACTCTAATAGTGATGAATCAGATGTAGAAGGAATGGAAGACACCCCAGAGTTCTCTCCAGAACTAGACGACGAAAGCATTCCGCAAGTGTTATTATCAGCTATGACAGGTATATCACAACCTCAGACATTAAAATTAAAAGGATATATTAAGAAGAACAACGTAATGGTTCTCATCGACACCGACAACACACAATTTTTTAGATTCAACCATGGCCAAAAGACTCAACATCTTTATGTTTCCCATGCCTAATATGAAGGTAATGGTGGTCGATGGTAAGAAGATTGAGAAGGTAGGGAAATGCCATAAGGTCAAATTGCAGATTCAAGACTTTAATTTAGAATCTCCATTCTACACCGTACCATTAGGAGGAGTAGATGTGGTCTTAGGAATCCAATGGCTACAAACCTTAGGTACTTATTCTACCAACCATCAAAAATAGTTTATAAGCTTTAAATGGGAAGGGCAAAAGCACAAGTTATATGGATTCCAAGCACCAGAAAATCAAATCGTGTCGTCATCCCAGATGATGAAAATGATTCGAAAAGGAGCGCCAACCTATATAGTACAATGTCACCAATTAGAAATGTTATCTGCAAAAATGATCAGTGAAGGGTCACCAAAAGTACAAGGGTTAATTCAGAAGCACAAAAAAGTGTTCCAAGGCCTGCGCATGAAAATGCCTCCTAATAGGGAAATTGAACATACAATAGAAGTCAAAGCAGGATTAGACCCTGTCAACATCAAGCCGTATCGCTATCCGCATCACCAAAAGACTAAAATTGAGAAGATAATCCAAGATCTTTTAAAATGCGGGGTAATTTCAAAAAGCAAGAGCTCGTATGCTGCCCTAGTTATATTGGTAAGAAAGAAGGATGGATCGTTTCGGCTATGCATTGACTACGAAGGATTAAATAAGATAACAATTAAAAATAAGTTTCCAATTCCTTTTATCGATGAAATGCTGGATGAACTACATGGGGAAAAATACTTCTCAAAATTAGACTTAAGGTCAGGTTATTACCAGATCAGAATCAGGTTGGAAGACATACCAAAAACTGCGTTCCAAACACACAAAGGTCACTACGAGTTTAAAGTAATGCCCTTTGGGTTAAAAAATGCACCAGCTACGTTCTAAGCTACTACGAATGAATTATTTCGTCCATATTTTAGGAAATTTGTACTAGTATTTTTTGATGATATTTTAATTTACAGTAAAGCTTGGAAGGAGCACCTGCAACATTTGGATAAAGTTCTTATGCTATTGGAAGAGCACCAGTTTTATGCTAAGAAATCCAAATGCACCTTTGGAAAAGAAGAAGTAGAATATCTTGGACACATAATATCCCATGAAGGAGTAAAAGTGGACCCTTCTAAAATCAAGGCTATAAATGAATGGAATAAACCAATTAGTATATCCAAGCTAAGAGGGTTCTTAGGATTAAGAGGATACTACCGAAGATTTATTAAAAACTATGCACATAGAACTGCACCTCTTACAAATCTTTTAAAGAAGAATTTGTTTCAATGGAATGAGGAAGCTGGAAGGTGTTTTGAAGAATTGAAGTAAGTAATGTCTAATGCCCCAGTATTGGCAACTCCCAATTTCTCTAAACCATTTATCATCGAGTGTGATGCCTCTGGATTCGGTATAGGTGTAGTATTAATGCAAGAAGGGCATCCTATAGCTTTTGAAAGCAGGAAGCTCAATAAACGAGAGCGTCTTAAATCCACATACAACAAGGAAATGCTTGCAATTATGCACGCATTGGCCAAGTGGAGACAATATCTGTTAGGGAGTAAGTTCTCCATCTGAACGGATCATAACAGTCTTCAGCACCTCCTCCAACAAAAAGCACTTTCTGAAGAACAACAAAAGTGGATTGAAAAAATTGCCGCTATCGACATGGAGATATTACATAAAAAGGGAAAAGACAATGTAGGAAGGACGAAGAACCAACACTACTTGCAGTCTCGGTTGTTGTTCCTGAATCACTGAATGAGATTCGAAGTGAGTATGCCAAAGATCCAGAAATGTCTGCTATAATCAATAATCTCCCAAGAAACTCAAAATTTGAATGGAAGAACGATATCTTATGGTACAAGGGAAGAATTTATCTGAACTCAAACTCCAAGTTTATATAAAAAATACTCAAGGAATCACATGATTCCTTGTCATCCGGGCATGTAGGATATTTTAAAACTTACTACAATGCACGTCAATCATTCTTTTGGAAGGGTATGAGTCACGATATTCAAAAATATGTAGCAGAGTGTGACAAATGTCAAAGAAATAAAAGTGAAAATATTATGACACCTGAATTACTTCACCCCTTAAACATCCCGAATCAAAAATGGGAAGAAATATCAATGGATTTTATTGAAGGGTTACCTGTATCTGATTGAAAGGATAAGATCTTCGTGGTAGTCGACAGACTCACCAAATATGCTCACTTTATTGCTATAAAGAAAACAGACTTTGCAAAGCAAATTGCTGAGATATTTTGCAAACATATTTATAAATTACACGGGTTCTCGCAAGTCATTGTGAGCGACAGAGATGTAAAATTTAAGGGTAATTTTTGGAAAGAATTGTTTAGCCATATAGGAACCTACCTAAACATGAGCTCCGCTTACCACCCGCAAACAGATGGACAAACAGAGGTTGTCAATAAATGTTTGGAAGCTTACCTACGTTGTTACGCTACAGAAAAACAAAATAAGAGGGTTCAATGGTTGCATCTCGCTGAATGGTGGTATAATTCTACTTACCATACATCGGCAAAAATCACTCCATTCCAAGCTTTATATGGATACGAACCCCCGAAGTGGAAAGATCTAGCTTCAGTCCAGACAAACCTACCAGCGGTTAAAAACCAACTAGAAGAAAACCAAAAAGTCGTCCAGATCCTAAAAGAAAATCTCAATAATGCACGAAACCATATGAAGCAACAGGTTGACCGCAATAGAACTGAGAGACCATTTGAAGCTGGAGAATGGCTATTTGTCAAGCTCCAACCATACAAGCAGTTGACCCTGAAACAAAAAGGGAAACATAAATTAGCACCAAAGTTCTATGAATCGTATCAAATCAACAAAAAGATCAGCTAAGTCGCTTATAGCTTAAGCCTTCCAGATAAAAATCGTGTTCACAACATCTTCCATGTATCCTGCTTAAAAAGGGCACTTGGTGACCATCAGTCAACACAAAAAACACTTCCATTTTTAGATGATGAAGGAAGGGTCATTTTAGAGCCAGAAAGTATCATATCCACCAGGGAAAAGAAGCTCTGATCTCGTGTAATCACGGAATACTTAATCAAGTGGAAGGATTTACCAGACGAAGAAGCCTCTTGGGAGACCGAAGAATTTCGTCAACAACATCCGTCGTTGCGTATGCTTTGAGGACAAAGCTTCTTTGGGAGGAAGGCAATGTTATGTACAAATTATTAATTAATATTTAATGTAATTGTCGTAGGTTCTCTTAGGTTTTATTAGACAAAAGGGCATGATCAAAGATCATGCCCCTTCACCAAGAGACACCATAAGGCTGTATTTAAGCCTTGGTCTCTCCATTTGTAAACCATCTCATCTTTTTATCAATAATATATATACATATTTTTGTTTATCAGAGTTTTTATACTCCATTAAGCTATAGTTAACAAGAAATGTTCAAGGAGTTAATTTAATTCACCAAAAGCACATTTAACCATTCAACATATATTTCATAGCATGCAACTTAAAAGCATGTAATCACAATTGATAAGCAAATGATATAACAATAATGTAAATTTTCGTAGATGTTATATGCTTGATGCAACTTTACTTTTATACTCGATATCAAACAACAATCACATAAACAAGAAAGTAAAATGCTGATAGAACATACCAATAGATCGACGGAAGACAAGCCAAAAATACACTTAACTTGATCAACAAAATATGTGTTGTGGTGCGTTGCGGCGGTCAACAGGATGCTTCAACCAACAAAGTCTCTACACGGTCAGCCAACCAGAATGTGTCACACAACCCTCTCGGATAGCTCTACAACAGTCAACCCAAAAGTCAACGTTGTCTAGTCAACGGTCAACGCAAAACGATAGTAGCAAAAAGTCAACGTAGCCAAGTCAAAGTCAATGTCCAACCTCGATTTCTATGCTAGAAAATACGGACTGCAAAAATCAGAATTTATGGAGAGTTTGAGTTTAAGTTGGCCATGCGTTGACCAAAGTCAACATTGGTCATATCTGTGCTGAAACCCTAGGTCAAAACTAGAAAATCCCTTGCTGCGTTTTCCCACATGTGAGAGAAGAAGAGCCTCCAAGATGATGATCGAACCAATCAGATGATGAGAGAGGATGTGTGATCAGTGATGGTGAAAATGACCTCCAACGTTGACCTATATATATCCATCAGTGAGGGTGTGTGACACATTTGTTGGGGCTCCAAGCCTACATTACAATTTTGGCCGACCTTGTGCATAAGTGGAATTAATTCAAAATAAATGTTCTGCTCATCTGATCAAGATGATCTTTAGATCGATCTTGCACCTCTCCGAAAGAGGAATCCAATAAAAATATTGGCATCTTCATCTGAGCATCACAACATGGAGTTTGGATCTAGTTGTCCAAAATTAACACTCCCTCTCAACTAGGGAGAACTCCATCCACTTGTGCCATCCAAACATCGTGCGTCATCCCGCTGTAACTTGCTTTGCTGGCTTCTTTATTTCAGAACAAAAAGGTGAGTCACAAAGACATCACTCTCGGCTGACAAAATCAGCTCAGAGGTCCGAAACCTCTATAAGACTCAAAGAAGTCTCGTACCAACCCGAAGTTGGTTTAAGTAACCCGAAGTCAGTTGGAGGTCCGAAACCTCACTAGACTTGATCCCAGATCAAGTGGTTGGACACGTGCCATCCTAGACATAGAGAGTACGACAATCTCTGATGCATCCATTGGTCTCTGCTATTGGTCTCTAGCTTTTCCCACCTCATTGGCCGAATGAGAGGTACTTCCCATGAGTTCGGGACTCCATGGTAGGATGCATACGGGGCACAAATCAAAGAGAGGTGAACCAACTCAATATCATAACAGTGGGGCAGAAGCACACCAACAAGGTTCGACAAGCCTAGCCCTGTGGTTGCTTATATTTCCAAGAAGCCATCTCCAAAGCCCCTTGGAGCTCCCAGAGCTCATCGTCCAATAGGACCCTTAGAATAGGGTCGTTCCACGATGCTAAGATTCTTACAGAAGGTTAGGAACTTGACCTTCCCTCTTGGCTTATCAATTTTTATTCCAAGTTTTTTCCAAGTAAGAAACTTATTTCCATTCTCCCTCTTAATTAGGGACCTACAACAACCCCTGAGGTGGAGATGATGGGACAAACAACTGCTTGTAGAACTCCTTCATTTGATGTCATGAATTTTTTCTTTTTCATGGAGTCTACATCAGTCTACATCCATTGGGACTTCTTCGTAGGGCACAAACTATCCATCACTTTCATCCTTGAGCCATGTCATCATTCCTTTCATTGGAAGTGATCCATTAGTTCATATCTGACATTCCTTCATACCATGTTTCGTTAAGGTTCTTTCATCCTACTACATGGTCATCAACGATGGAAGGCATCTATAGCTCTTCCCAAGGAAACCCTACATAAGCCCATCGAGATATCATTCAAAAATAGGAAATGAACATTGAATCAAAATTACCTTTGTGATGGTCTTTCATCATGACATCTTCCAGTTTGCATCAACATCCTTCATACATATAGACACATCTCCAAAAGATATTCATTGTCAAGGGTCTCCATCTTTTTCAGACTTCCATCAAAGTCTTCATGTATTTTCCAGAGATATCATAGTCAAATATTTCAGTCCTTGGATGTTGATTGCCTTCATAGTTGCATATTCCACGATCTCTTCCTTTCTTTCTTCATACTTTTTCTTCCAGGAAATTTTGCTCATAGTTCCTCCAATTTTGTCAACCACCTCATACTTCAGATTAGGACATATTATGCTGATTTAATCTAGACAAAGTGTTACTCATGCCTTCTTGCATCCCTTCAGAGAAGGAGATCCTTCTTTTGATCATGCTCTCAAGATAGAGCATTGATCCATATTACTTGCAACCATATGACATGACTCTTCAATATTGAATATAAGCATACATAAATCATTTTTCTTTTGGGTCATCCATACTTTTTGCAACAACTTCCTTGATTGAAAGAACTTCAATCTGTTGATCTTCTTCACCTTTTATGTCATCATACCATCATCCCATGAATTCCACAAGTTTGGAATTCTTGATGAAACACTTGCTTCCTCTCTTGATCAGTGAACCTTTCGATGAGGATTCTATCAGAGAATCTTGAGGATCTAGAGTATCCCTATCCAACATTTGTTTCCCTTTTAACTGATGTATGATTTGCCTTGTACAATGACTTTCTATTTTTCTCATAAGTACTACTTATGCTTCTAATGAGGTTACCAAGAGCTATCTTATCCCATAGACCTATTTTTTCTATCATTCATACTTCCTTATGATGATATCACAAACTCTTTCTTCTAATGCTTCTATGATGCTATGATGCATCCTATTATGCACTTCTAATGATAGATATACTTTGCAACAGGAAAACTTGAAAACAGGAACTAAAAAAGACTCCGGTGAGGAAGACTATCTCAATCATAGTAGAGATATTTTACTTCATCTTTCTTGGACTTCTGCTTTTCAGCTTCCTCCACATCCTTGGTGATATGGGCTTCTTCTCTTCCTCTTTCTGTTATTGTCGTTGAGCTTAGGACAATCTCTTCTATAGTGCCCATATTCCTGACACCCATAGCATTGAACCTTAGCCATGTTCTTCTTCTTTTTCTGAGAACCAAACTTTCCAAAATTTCCCTTTCTTTTTGTCATTGCGGCATATGCCTGATTTTGCTCACCTGATCCTACATCAGATTTTTCCTTCAACGTTGATTCTTCAATCTTGCATAGTGACCACAGTTCATGGAATGGAGTAGCTTCTTTCTTCCCATAAATACTTAGTAAAGTTACCCCACTCCTCCGGTAGTGCATTTAGTACTACTGTAGTCATTTCTCTATCAGACATGACTTCTCCTAGATCTTGAAGTTGATCCCTGATCTCAAATATCCTCATAAAGTATGAGGCGATTCCATCTTCAACTTGTAAATTTCTTGCCTTAATGAGATGACTTTCGGAATACAACTCTACCAGTTTGTCGTAGATTTCTTTAGAAGTTTAGAGTTTAGATACATACGGGGTGAGGGGATCCTTGATGGATTCTATGAGAATCCTTTGAAACCTAACTTCCCCTTTCATATATTTTGCAAGAGCTTGTGCGTCTTCCTTTCCTGGTTTAGTGATAGATCCTTTGACATGTTCCATAACCTCTTTTTCAATGAGATTCAGATTTGTCCTTTTCTTCCATGCAAGAAGAAAAGGATCTATCACTAAACCAGGAAAGGAAGATGCTCAAGCTCTTTGATGCCCCAACCAATTTGTTGCTTTCCTTGCAAAAATACATTTTGACAGATTCAAATGTGGACATAAATATACTTACTTGATAGGATGCTCCTTCTCCTTGCCTCTTCTTTGATGTTGATGATGATATAGAAAATAGAAAACTTCTCCTTGATGAAGATAGTTTTCTTCAATAGTGATCCTTGATCCCACAGAGAGGGAGATCCCTTTGGATCCTTTTATGGTGGAGTTTTGGTTGATGAAGATCAATGATGACTTCTTGATGATGTCTTCAATGGTAGGGATCTTGCTTCAACGAGAGAGATATCGCCTTAGAATCTTGATGACAACATTCTTGGTCTTGCTTGACGTATAAGTCTTTCAACTTGATTAGGGTCTTGGAGGTATCTTGAGATGGCTTGAGAGTTCCAAAACTTTTTTGTAGACCTCTTCTTTGATCTAGGGTTATGATGCTTCCTTTGTAGATCTTGACTTCAAGATGATCTTTGCTTTGATGCCTTGCTCGAGATTTGATCCTTGAGTGTCCCTTGATAAGATGCCCTTCCTTGTCTTTGTTACCTTAGCTCTGATTCCATGTTAATAAATCTAGGGCATCAAGGTTAAGTGATTTCTCTTCTATTGATAACTGCTTGTGAATGCTTTTTACTTCTTAGATTAGGATCTTCTTTTACTTATGTTATTATAGTGTTATTCTTCATTAACCAACTACCAATGCATAAACCATAAAGAGACAAGAGGCACAAAATATAGGCTATCATCTAGGACCAAAACCTCTCCCACTTGAGAGCAAAACTCGAACAAATTCTTCTTCTTATAGAGACTTCAATTGACGAATACCAAGACCAAGACCCTTGACCTTTTTGCCACTCCAAGACCAAGACACAGATTCTTCCTTATTCTTGACCAAGCCAATACTAGTCAAAGCTTCTTTTTGCACTGCACTTTTTTGCTACCTTGAAGATTTTGGGCTTCCTCCACAGGTTTGCAATTTTGACTACTTGAAATCACTGCATAGACACACGTGTGGGCCAAGATATGGTCTTTCTTGCAGTGTCTCTCATTCGCTTGACTTGAGGATGGTTCCTTGTTGTTTCGGCTAGCAAGAGAGATGGTGTGAAGGCCCTTTTCTTGTCCTTTATCACAACAGATGTACCTGATGCAGAAACCCTAGTTTCTGCCACACGTGTGAAGGTATTTTCCCAAGAAACAGTCCAAAAGAGCTCGATCTTCCTCTTCCTTTCCTCGCTGGTTCGTAGGCTGACTTCCTTGAGAACTTTGCATCTTTTCTTGTTTTCTTCACCTTCACCGAAATAAGGCCGACCTGCCCTATTTATAGTGATTTCCTTCTCAATTAGGCCGACTTGAGTAAGGGTGAGCCGACGTGTCCTTTGGTGTGGATCATTTATTCCACCTTGAAGCCGACTTGAAGGAGTTGTCTATGCTTGGTCCTGGAGGGCCTTTTTATACATTTAATGACTTATATAAAAATGTAACATGCCCAAGAAGGGTCCTACATACATGACATTGACTCAAATTGAATTTTATGACTAGATGACAAAACCTAAAGGTTCGCAATGGGAACCTTAACTAAAATAAAATTCCTTGATCATGAAACCCACGATTCAAGCATTACAAAAATAATTTTATTTTCTTCTTTTAATCAATTACATAAAATCACAATTACACCTGTCATTATGAAGACCGAACCTAGTTATACTTTTCAACACCTTAGAAGGGGGCCGAGGGCATAATAATCCACCTGCACAAATGAATCAAAGAATGCCAAACCCCAAATATATATACAAATATGAAATGCCAAAAAATATAAAACGCCAAGTGCTACAAAACAAATGGGTTAGAAATTCACATAATATACAAATTATTTACAAATATACAATTTTTACAAATTTAAAATTTTCTGGAGAAATAATTTTGGATAAATAACAATGGATGAATAAATTTTGAAAAATAAATATTGGCCAAAACCCTCTTGCAAAATCAAATACCATAAAGAAATCTCAGAGTCCAAACATAGTCAGCTCTTCCCCACAGTTTGTGAACTTGGAGCCCAAGGGCTAGTGTACCTGTAAATCTCTATAAAATTCTCAAAAGAGAATTGTTAGATCATATGGTGAATCAGATCACCTAAGATAGCATGTACCAATAGAATATTGTTATCTCCGACAAATGAAATAACAATTATTTAGAAATATTCAACACAATATATGATCACACATAGCTACCACGTACCACAGTTCAATGGAAAAAAAAACACCATGACCTGAACCCCAAAGTCTTTATATTGTGATACAAAATGTTCCTAGCAGAGCAACAGGTCAATACCAACGTTCAAGAATTACATCATCCAAAGATAGAAAATAGAAGCTCAATAAATTCTTTATATTGAGAAACCCTCCAAGTGGAAAATAACGGCTAGTTGGCTTGATCTTCGTTAAAATAATCTCGACCATTGAAAATGGCTTGATCATCTTTTAATCTCCACCGTCAAATTTTTAATTTTGAGGAAGAATTCGATTTTTTCTCAAAACCCACTTTTAATTAATCCAAAAATTAATATTTCTGATTAATTTCCTAAAAAATTTGACTTTGAGTTAACCACCAAGGTCCAAGGGCTCAAATTTTCTCAAAATATCCATTTTTCCATTGGTGGGGGACCTTCCAAAATTGGCTTCTCTTTGACCCACTAATTTTTGATTATTTTCCACTTGGAGAGAATTTAACTTCGCTATAATTATTTTTGACTCAAAATTAATTTATTTTCTGGCTTATGATTTCTATTTAATTTAGCCAGAAAAATTAATTAATTGACACTAAAGGGGATTAATAATTTTTGCACCCTCAAAATATTTTATTCATGGTGTCTAAATATGAGGAACCATGCACTAAAATATTTTTTACATCAAATTATTACAATATCAACTCTTGAAAGTGGAAAACACATTTAGACTCGGACTCTCAATAATTTACCCAATTCTGCGATACAATTTGATCTACTATAGACCAAGTGTGTTTGTAATAAAATAATTTAGCAAAATGTGCTCAAATTATTCCCAAACACACTTTTTACAAAGACTCGATAGAACACTAAGGCTCACCTAAGACCTTGTCAAGGAATTCCATCATAGCTTTGGGGTTAAAGCTGGAAGAAAAACTTTGCCTATTATCCGTGTTTAGAAACACACATAATTCAGTGAGGTTAAAAAACTTCCTAGGATGAAAGCTTTTGCCAAAATCAGACGCTTACCTAGGTGTTGTTACATAAATAAACGATCATACTAGCATCATTTACAATATAAATTGTAGAAATTGGGTTTACAATGATACAAATGTGTTGGTTGATGACTTTGAACTTTGAAAAAAATTCTTCATGTCTTTGCACTCTGTTTCCTAGGACTGTTGACAAAATGTGGTCAACATTTGACTTTACTTAGGGACATGTTGCTTCGCTGAAGGAATGTGAGAATCCAAAATCATGTATCCAAGAAAGTTGAAGTCCGTCAAATAGATATCCGCCCAAAATCAAAATCATCATGTATATATGGAACCTCTGCTGGAATAGGAAAAATCTACTCTAACATATCAAAACGTAAAGCCATACAATGTAAATGCATGAAAGAAAACTAAGTAATGACATAAATAAAATTCTAATTAAGAGTGTAGGGTTAGAAATTTGATATAGAAGATGCCCTATGGCATCAAATTTCATCCCTGCGGTACAATCTGGAACACTTGTTTGCTTATGGGTAAGTCGATTGGTTGTTTGTCAGATGTTCCTTGTTGAATTTTGACCCTTTTTGGTTGGTGTGGATTTTCATCACTACGCTACATATCTTTTGTTGATTTGGGCTAGCATCGTATGTGCTCTAAGTCTCAAATTTTGTGGAGAGGTTTAGACACATATATTCGAGATAACCCAGAAATTGTTTGGTGAAATTCCACCAGGATTGTATTCTTAGAAATAATTAATTATTTTTAAAGGGACCCTAAGTTTAAACTTAGTAAAATAAAATAATTAAAGTGAATTAATAGAATATGAGTAAGAATGATCTAGAACAAATGGATCAAGATAAAAGTTAATCTTAGCTGTTGATTAGAAATCTAATTTGGGCCGTTGTAGTCTCAACGAGAAGACTATAAGATGGTTTGAAGGGTCATTTGGAAAACACATTTGGCAGAGATCAGAGATTGATTTCTTTAGTGAGTAGTGCTCAGGAAGAAAATTTGATTGTGAGATCTTTTGCAGTGAGGGTCAGTAATTCTGGTTGGAAGGTTTCCTATGTCGGAGAATACAAAGCAGAGAAGACAGAAAGCAGCACCAACAGAGGCAGCATAGCAGCTACGCAGTGATAGTGCAGAGCTACGCAGAGACAGCGCAGTGCCACACAGAGGCAGCGCTGCAGTCTTGAGGAAGCTCATTGATCAACTGAGGATCAGTTAGATCCAGTGCCGGAGAGTCGGGGTGTGAGACCAGAACGGGCCAGAGGGTCAAATCCAACAAGCAAAAGTGTCAGAACGCAAAAGCCACACTGTCCCCATACGGAGTGACGCAGAGATTGTGCAGAGGCAGTGAGGGGCTTGCTATCCGGGGTTTTGGCCAATTGTGCTTCTAGTGTCAGGGTGTGAGGTAATCTCACCAGCGTTCTTGTCAGTCAAATTCTCTGTGAGGATAGCCAGAAAGGCATCCAGTTTGTATTCGGAAATAATTATTGCATAATATATAAACCCTCAGATCTGCTGCACCGGTTTTCCCGCATTGGGTTTTTCTGGGGACTTTAGTCCAAAAATAACTATCAAATGGTTGTGTGATCTATGCTTGTTTAGATTTGTTTCTACACTTGTATTTCTTCCGCGTTTTATTAGTGTAGGTTGCAGTGTGATGTATTCAGTGTTTGCCGTAATAAATTGCAAATTTATTGTTAAATTACAATTAATAGTTAGGTGAATATATTCCAGTTGCTGCAATAGGATTGCCGAGTTTACGAAATTTTCACATGGTATCAGAGCTTGTTTAAGCTGAGTGCAGGAGAAATAGAAGAACATATCCAACAAATTTAGCGTTGGTGAAACTGGGATCTAAGAGTTGCGTAAGCAACAGATCGATATCCCAATTGATTGAAGAGTCCAAGCCAGGAGGGATAGACCAGCAGGAAAATATGTCTCTGAGTGAGCTGACAGAGAGGTAGGATTGTTCGAGATTGCTTTTTGTTCGAGGCAGAAGGAGCAGCGCAATAGATCTACGCAGATTAGTAGCTTGAGTGACGCAGTTGACTGCGTAGCAGTGATTGCTGGTGCAGAGTGTCAGGAAGTGTAGCTGAAACATAGTTTTTGGGGATTTTTGTCCTCAGTGAGTTTCTTGCCCAAGAAACTCAGGTTGCTCGTGCAGTAACAATAGATTTTGTGGCTTGCTCCACAAGGAGTGCGTAAAGACAGCTGCGTAGAGGGTGAGAGGCAGCAGATCGACAGCAGGTGGGTGAGATGGACACCAACGGATTGCGTGACCAGGACCAGTTGGAGGGTGCCTCCAACTATGTTATCTGGAAGGCAAGGATCTCCTTCCTTCCAGATGAGCATGACCTCAAGCACTTTATTGATAGTGCTCAAGCTGAACCGGTGGATGCAACACCATTACGGGCCTTCAAGAAGAATATAGCCAAGGTGAAGCGGTTGATCCTTGATGGAGTGAGGGATCATATTGTTTCACACATCTCAGCCAAAGGGACACCCAAGGAGATATGGGATGTGTTGGCCACGCTGTATGAGGGGTCTTCTGAGCAGCGGAAGGTATTTCTAAAGGAGAAAATACGGACCACAAGGATGAAGAAGGGAGAACGTATTAATCCATTCCTGTCTAGACTTCAGGAAAAACGAGATCAATTGGAAGCCATAGGAGCAACTCCTAAGGCCATAGAGTTGGTCAGATTGGCCCTCAACTCAGTGTTCAATTTCCTCATCATTGTCTGGCCTCTTTGGATTTTCAACATGGTACCTTCTTTCTACCTCTCTGTATAATCTGATCATACCACTTGTTGCTGCGGGAATAGTAGCATATGATTGGTCCAGCTGAATGCATCCTCCTAGGTCGGCTACGAACTTCCTTGATAGAAGCGTTCCCCATACATCCGACACATCAATGATTGCTATATCCATGGTGATGATCTTGTAGGGATAATTAGCCAAGGAAACTTGCAAATAATTAACTACATCGAGGACTTAAATCTTCTTTGAATCCATAGAGAAAATTTTGTGATAGGGCCTTTAAATTCTCAAATTTAACTAGTCCATAACTTTCTTAGTCATGACGTTGGTTGAGGCCTCAGAATCCAACATACATTTATGAAGCAAGCGATCATTAACTTCTAAAGTCAGGAAGAAAGGCTGATTATCTTCATTTGTCATGTAACAATTCAAATCCTTTAACTTAATTTCTTCATCTCTTTGGTGCGTATTAGTCTTATCCTATTGAGCCATGCCTTGGGATTTGAAGAACGATGCTCTTTAAAAGTTCCAACATTGGGACATAAATTTTAACACTGTTTATCCATGCAACCCAATCAATTTTTAACCCTGATTGATAACTATTAGATGTAACTTGTTTATTCTGATTTTGATCCTTGCCCTTCTTTTGATAAGTGTAACCTTTACTTCTAGCAATTATAGAATCTGTTCCTGAGATGGAGTTTCACCATACATCTGCGTGATAGGATCTTTCTCATCACTGAAGTTGTTGATGTTGAAAGATGAAGGGAACATGTCTGTTCAATGACCTTCCTTTGAAGAATTGTGATTAGCATTATTTATTTATAGATTTGAGGCTTTTGTGATTTGTATTGTGTAGAATTATTTTCCGGATTCATCGCATCTATTTTTGTTTGAATCGACGTTTCGAACCAACCACTGTGGTTCATTATCAGGATAGATCAATGAGTTAGTCAGATCTCAACATAAGATAAAGGTGAGATCTGAGTTTTTCCTTGCAATTAGTGATCTGTATCGTTCAAATGTCGAAACTTCTTGTAATTTCTCCCTTCCGCATAGGGTAAAAATTATAGATTTGTGGCTTCTGCGATTTGTATTGTGTGTAAATTTTTTTCCGGATTCATCGCATCTATTTTTGTTTGAATCGACGTTTCGAACCAACCACTGTGGTTCATCATCATGATAGATCAATGAGTTAGTTAGATCTCAGCATAAGATAAAGGTGAGATCTGACATTTTCCTTGCAATTAGTGATCTGTATCGTTCAAATGTCTGAACTTCTTGTAATTTCTCCCTTCCGTATAGGGTGAAAATTATAGATTTGAGGCTTCTGCGATTTGTATTGTGTGTAGAATTATTTTCCGGATTCATTGCATCTATTTTTGTTTGAATCGACGTTTTGAACCAACCACTGTGGTTCGTCATCAGGATAGATCAATGAGTTAGTCAGATCTCAGCATAATGTAAAGGTGAGATCTATCCTAATGATGAACCACAGTGGTTGGTTCAAAACGTCGAGTCAAACAAAAATAGATGCGATGAATCCGGAAAATAATTCTACACACAATACAAAGCATAGATGCCTCAAATCTATAATTTTTACCCTATACGAAAGGGAGAAATTACAAGAAGTTCAGACATTTGAATGATACAGATCACTAATTGCAAGGAAAAAGTCAGATCTCACCTTTATCTTATGCTGAGATTTGACTAACTCATTGATCTATCCTGATGATGAACCATAATGGTTGGTTCGAAACGTTGATTCAAACAAAAATAGATGCGATGAATCCGGAAAATAATTCTACACACAAAATCGCAGAAGCCTCGAATCTATAATTTTTACCCTATACGGAAGGGAGAAATTACAAGAAGTTCAGACATTTGAACGATACAAATCACTAATTGCAAGGAAAAAGTCAGATCTCACCTTTATCTTATGCTGAGATTTGACTAACTCATTGATCTATCCTGATGATGAACCACAATGGTTGGTTCGAAACGTCGATTCAAACGAAAATAGATGCGATGAATCCAGAAAATAATTCTACACATTATTTATTTGTTCACTGGTTCCTTCATCCATGAGTCTTTTAGCGAGGGCACATGAACGTTCTTCATGAAATCCTTCACAAGGTCTACAAAATGGAATAGACTGATCGAAAACATTAGCGGATTCAAGTGGAGTGGGAGGCCTTTGATCATTTGGAGGATTCCTTCTTGGCCATGGATTATTTGTTACTTCTGTTATTATTATTATTTCTAGGCTAAACATTTTGAGCGTGATTTAGTTCCATTTGAATTAGCCTAGACTACATGGCACTCATCTCTCTAGCATGCTCAATTTGTATTTCTTTAATCATTTGAGTCAATTCGTTAATTGAATCATGCTCTACCTTCTTTATCTCCTTTCCCTTGGCTCTAATTCAACCCCTTTCAAAACCAATAATTTTCAACTTACCAGATGTTTTCTTATCTTTTTCTAACTCTTCTGAAATAGTTTGAGCAGTGGCTAAATGAGTTGGTTTAGCACGTCTAATTTCATAAGGTGTATCAATGCAAAATGCTTCAAGATACTGCTTTAACAGAGACTTGTTTGGAGGCTTATAATCCTGAGTCATTTATTTGATAATACCATTGAATCTCTGATTAAATTTTTCGACTGTCTCGTCCGCATTCTTCTTATTGCTGTTAATGGCCTTGAATAAATATATTCCTTCTTTCTTGTCCCCATATTTACCCTTAAATGCATTGATGATGACTTGCAAAGAATCAAAGGAGTTATTAGGCTTGTCTAAGTACCATTGCAATGCATCATCTTCTAATGAAAGGAAAAAGAGCTTCATTCTAACATCTTCATGATTGTAAGCAGTTGTGTGAACATGTCTTAGCAGGAAAGATGTGAACTTCCTAATGTGAGAATCTTCAAAGATTGCATTGTTCCACTGAAACATAGGGATCTTATCCAAACCAACATTTGGAAGATTACGAGGATACCCTTGAATATTGGCAAAGTTGCAAGGCCTATAAAAATCCATGATGTCCTGACTCCTGATTGATGGGATCAGGGAAAAGCAAGTGGATATCAGGGAGGAATTCTTGTCCGAGAAAGGTTAAATGCTTA
Organism: Pinus albicaulis; assembly: GCA_034641835.2. NCBI lineage: Eukaryota > Viridiplantae > Streptophyta > Pinopsida > Pinales > Pinaceae > Pinus > Pinus albicaulis. The sequence continues at coordinate 1,673,916,757 of CM076578.1, forward strand.
CTAGAATGTAATTTCTTTAACCGAGCTCTTAAGCCTTTTCAGGATCGAGAGCAGGGTTAACCAAAATACCAAAATTTCTTCTAGTATAAGCTCTTGTGAATGGATGAATAAATGGAGTCGCCACCCAAACAGGAACTAACCCAAATGTCCAGGTGCCAAAGGTGCAGATAGAAAGGTGAACAAAGTGGTGAGGAGATTAGTGAAAATATGAAGAATGAGAGGATGAGAAGGTGATGGAGAGAATGTCGTTAAAACATCGAGAACAAGACGCTAGAAAATGTGACGTTGACGAGACAAGGAATGAAAATGAAAAGACATGATGATGATAAAGTGTTGTAACACCAAGGGCTAAGAAATGGATCCCCAACAACGACGCCAAAAAATCTTGTCACCCAAAATGTACAGGCAAGATGTGACAACACTTAGGACGGGGGCTGTCACTCTGATCCCCACCCTCTTCGTTCTAGCTGTCTCCCTACAACAAGCTATGGTGGGTAGTCCCTATGAAATGTGAAGATGGGAGACTTGTTGGCAACCAACAAGTTTGGGAGACACAACTAAATGGCCTAGCAACTTGGTTGAATCAACAAGTTAAATGATTTGATTAGATTATCGTGGAAGATTAGTGCCTTAAATGGAGTCAATTACTTGCTTAAGACAAATTATTTACCAAGTTACTGGATGAATAGTTGTTGCTTTAAGGATGATTCACTATCCTAAATGAGATGCAAATTCTACAATTTAGGTGAGATGCAGAATCGTGGTTAATTTTAAGTTACATGCCTTTTTCAAGTGTATCCTCCCTTTTAACTGTTTTGAAGCTAGTCTTTAGAGTAGGTTGTGAGAGAGAAGCCAAGGGGAAGTAAGCTAAGGCTTGATTAAGGATACCTCCCCTTAGGTTCTAACCACCCGATGCCTCCGGCGCTGCAGCCTGTGGCTCTGGCAACTGCAAGGTCATTGTGCTAACCGCTAAAGAGGTTTTAGACTCCTCAAGCTAGATGAGAAAGGTGGGTCTATCTCTCTATCGACTAGGCTTATACTTGGAAGTTAATTAATTAATGCAAGAGGGTAGTCCTAGAATGCAAGTGCAAGATATGAGTGTTCTTAGGGTGAGATTACTTAATGTTCTTAATTATTAATTTCAATGATCTTCAATGAACAATGAAGTACTTAAACAATAGACAAATGGCAATCTCAACCACAAGAGAGAGTGCTCAAACTTAACGGTGCTAGAAAATGTTGCCGATAATACCAATAGACAATTTTCTCAAGTGATAGGCAAGACAAGATCAATGCTACTTAAAACAGTTAACAACCTCCAAGATTATATTCAATGAATTTACAAGGGATTTGTAATTAAAATAAATGATCAATGTATCCAAAACACAATAGCAATGAGAAATTAGAGCATTAATCCACAATGTCACTTATAGCCAATTTCATCAACAATTACCAATCTAATTAGATTACTTATGTTAGTGGATGCAAGGGTGCAAATAGATGCCAATGACCAAATATTAAGTCCAAATCACTTCAACCATAAATGATTATGAATTATAAAAGTTCTTTAGCCAATTTTAGAGACTTATGTGATTTATTACTGCTGCAACCTTGTTTTCAAAGGTCTGCAAATTTATATGAGCAGTTAAGAAATGATGCAAGATATCAAATATAAGCTAGAAAAGTAATGCATTTAACTTCCAATTGTTAGTTTTTATAGCATTAGATGTATTGTAGGCACGAGATTTGGTAGAGAGGCTAGAATACATGTATTCTCAAAAACCCAGAAATTGTTTTTGGAAATTCCACATAGAGACGACTTAATTAGATTTATTAGTCAATTTTTAATATTTCTGAGTCTAAACTTAGGGAATATGATTAATTAATCAGAATTAATTAAGTCATGGTGAGAATGTTCTAGAAAAGCACATGGATCGATTTCTAGTTAATCCTAGCCATTGATTAAGAATTAATTGTGGTCATTGAAGTCTCAATGGAGGATTATAAGAAATCATCGAATGGGCTTGGAGAAGATACACCAAATTAGTTGAGCATTTGATTTTGTTGAGAAATCGAATTGTAGAGTAGCAATTGTGTGTTGCCGGATGTGATTCAGTGAGATCGAAGCAGCGAGAGAGGGGTAGTTCCGAGCTGGAGGGACACAATGACTGCGTAGAGTGACGCAGAGACTGCAGAGAGGCAGTTGGGGATGGCTCAATTTCGAGCTGAGGTTAGTTTCAGATTCTTCTGTGGAGTGAGGAATTTCCTCACTAGTTATTTTTGCTAGTTTTTCTCTGTTTGGATTGACTGTTTGGGCATCCATAGTTTGTACTCAGATTTCACTACTGCATAATAATAAAACCCTCAGCTGCTGCACTGATTTTCTTGAGTTGGGTTTTTTCGGAGAAATTGGTCCAAAAATAACGGTTTAATTTTGTGTGTGTGTGTGTATATATTTTCTTCCAGCGTTTTATTTCTTCCACAATTTATTTGTGAAGGTTGTAGTGTATTTAATTCGACATTTTTTGTAGGAAACAACAGATAAATTGTTGAGTAAATTAACAACTAGAAGAATTAACATCAATTGTTGCAATAGGATTCAGGTAATTGGTTTTTCACATGGTATCAAAGCATAGTTGATAAGCCAGAGAGCTTAAATGCGAAAGGAAGGAATTTTGTTGTTCAGTGTGGGCAACATATCGAAATTCCCAATTGCAGCAATAGTGCAGAAGCATCAACAGAGTAGTAGCAACAACAATATGGGTAGATCAAATTTCACCATGTTTGCAGACATCCCTCCAGGAGTGTGGTGGGGTGACTTGGTTTTTTAGCCCTCAGAGTGGTACAGTTTGGGCAGGATCCTTGACGAGGTCCACCTCTTGAATCAGTACCTTGCTACAGGAGCGCACAATATGTAGTAGCAGGATGGCCCAGTGGCAGTTGGTGCAATCAGATGCCAGAGTGACTAATGCAGTGGCTAGTAGCGGTCAGATACTGGGCAACCCAATGCAGAGTTGGCACAGTGCAAAGTCAACAGTAGCGCGAAGGCTTCAGTGAAAATGCAGAGGCTAGTAGCAGTCAGGAATATAGTGACAGATGCATCATACTGAACACAGATGGTTCAATATTTTGGATAGTTCTCAGTTGCAGATGTTGCAGTTGCAGCAACAACAGATGAGAGGGAGTTGCAGATGTTGCAGTAGCAGCAACAACAAAGTTGCAGTGTAGATGCAGGGTTGGCAGCAGTTCAACAAGGTTAGCAGCAACACAAATGCAACACATATCGGAGTTGCGCAGTGGTTGGTGGGCAACAGTAGCCAAACATCAACAATGTAACAGGAGATGGTGCAGATACAGTGTATTGTAGTAGCAATTGCAATACTAAAACACATTCCTCGCTAAGAGTGAGTGTTATTTTTTGTAGCATCAGATGTGTTCTAGCCATGAGATTTGGTAGAGAGGCTACAATACATGTATTTTCCAAAACCCAGAAATTGTTTCTGCAAATTCCACTTAGAGACAACTTAATTAGATTTGATAGTCAATTTTTAATATTTCTTAAGTCTAAACTTAGAGAATATGATTAATTAATCAGAATTACTAAGTCACCGTGTGAATGTTCTAGAAAAGCACATGGATCGATTTCTAGTTTATCCTAGCCATCGATTAAGAATTAATCGTGGCCGTTGAAGTCTCAACGAAGGATTATAAGAAGAAGTCAATGGGGCTTGGAGAAAATACACCAAATCAGTTGAGCATTCGATTTTGCTGAGAAATCGATTTCCAGAGTAGTAGCTATGTGTTGTTAGAAGTGATTCAGTGAGATCGAAGAAGTGGGAGAGGGGAAAAGATAGTGAAGCCGAAGGAAGACTTCCAGATTCGGCGAATACATTTGTAGAGAGGCAAAGAGTGCCACAGTGAGACATCGTAGTGCCCTCTAGAGGCAAATTCTGTTTTGCTGGGGAGAAGGCGGATTCAGTTCCAGAAGATGGGCAGAGGTTCCAGAGGCCGGGAGAATCAGTTTCCGAGATAGTAGCTGACGAGATAGTGAGAGGTGATGCAGTTTCGAGCTGGAGAGATGCAATGACTGCATAGAGTGACGTAGAGACTGAGTAGTGGCAGTTGGGGACAACTCAATTTCGAGTTGAGGTCAGCGTCAGATTCGTCTGTGGAGTGAGGAATTTCCTCACTAGTAATTTTTGCCAGTTTCTCTCTGTTTGGATTGCCAGTTTGGGCATCCATAAATTGTAGTCAGATTTCACAATTGCATAATAATAAAAACCTCAGCTGCTGCATCGGTTTTCCCGAGTTGATTTTTTGCGGGGACATTGGTCCAAAAATAACGGTGTAATTTTGTGTGTGTTTGCATATATTTTCTTCTAGCGTTCTATTTCTTCCGCAATTTATTTGCGAAGGTTGCAGTATATTTAATTCGATATTTGCCGTAGGAAACAACAAATAAATTGTTGAGTAAATTAACAAATAGAAGAATTAACATCAGTTGCTGCAATAGGATTCGGGAACCGAATTTTCACACCAATGATATCCGATTGATTATGACACTACTTAGAAGCTATGGATCATACTTTTAATGTTCAGATTGGACTTCAAAATAACATATATCAAACTTGAAATAACTCAAAAAATTAATGATTCAGTCCTTTACAAACCAACAAAGTGCCAAATTATCAATGCCAAAATAACGGTCAACTATAATGAATTTATTAGATTTATGGCTACATAAAATGGCTGTAGCAAAACAGAGAAGATAGTGAGAGGAAGAGAGGCAAACCAAGAGGCCTAAAGGTCTAGTTGAGGGCTACTTTGTTCTCCAATGAACTTGATTGCTTGCAACCACAATGTTAGCTTCTGATATTGCTGCAAAACCAATATATTAGCTCACTAAAACAATGCACAAATCAAAGATGACTGAATACATAGCTAGGGCAAGGGATAGGAAACCCCAAAACTATGGCTAGAAGAGGCAAAAGACAATTCTAGAGGACAAAGAAAAGTTAAGATAGGAGAAATGAAGCTGGAAAAGGGCAAAATGAGTAGAGATGAGCCCACATGGGCTGACGTCAAGCCCTTAGAGGTTGACGCAAGGCTAGGAAAGGCCCTAGAAGGGCCAATGGCTAGGGGAAAAGCCCCTTAGGGGCTGCAGCCAAGGCCAAAGGGAAGTGTGAGGGCTCCTAAGGGTAGCCCGATGCCGCGGCCAAGCTAGAAAGAGGGGGATGAGGCCCCTAGAGAGCTGGACAACTATCCTAGAAGGGGACCGAGGGCCTAATAATCCCTTTGGGGCTTACGACTAAGAAAAAAAAGGCCGGATGACTTACGCCTTAAGGCCAAAAAAATTTGAAAGCCTAAAACAATTTTTTTTCCACAAATCTGCTGCAAAAAATGCTAGATGACTTACTTCTTGGGCTGGACGTTGAGCTTGGAGGCTAGATCTTGCCTTCCTAAGCCTAGATCTGCCTCAAAACCCCAACAAAATTCTCTTGATCAATTTGAAATCCGCCTGCACAAATGAATCAAAGAATGCCAAACCCCAAATATGCTAAGTCATAGGACACGTCCCTCAAGGTCTCGTGTCTCGTATTTTACGTGTCGGACACGAAACATGCCCTAAAACGTGTCAAAAACGTTTTTCTTCATGTCCTCCAATCGAGACACATGTTTTGGACATGTAAAAAACATGCCCTAACAATTTTTTCTCTTAGGACACCTGTCCCATGAAAAGTGGCATTTAAAACCTACAACATGGTTTATTTTTGGGTTTTTTTGTCATTGTTCGTCATTGAAGTCGAGTTTGCTCATTGTCGAAATCAAATTTGTTCTGCAATGCAAGGAATTCCGTCATATTTGAGCGAAATGCTCAGAACTTCACATTGAGAACACAGTTCACAACTTCACATTGACCTGGACCTAGAGATGTAGGAGACAAACGTTCACGTGCTTTGTTGAGTTTGGAGCACTTAAATTTCCTGAAAGTTGTGTTATAGCCTATGGAACTTAACTTTATTATACACCAGTGATCACGTATAGATCGTGTGTTGAAATAAAAAGCCACCTCCTCGTCATGTGCTCACTACACCTTCGAGGTATAAAGGGAGGGAAAGCTCGATTAACGCTCTGGTCAACAGTGAATTTTGAACACATAAATTTATAATTTATAAACTACCTTATGTGAAGTTTGAACATGATCGAACCTGTTTGAAGTTAATAACATAAGTTATAACATGAACAATGAACATTGAATTGTGAACATCATTGATGTAGTAAATTAAACTAACTAGTAAATTATTAAATAATAAATAGTGTATACTAAATACTAAATAGACATCATCACGATTCATATCTATATGGATCAGAGGCTATATTTCAATATATATATATATATATATATATATATAACATGTCCCTCATGTCCTGTTTTCGGGGTTGCTGTGTCTCGTGTCGAATACTCGTATTTACGCTTCCTTCGTGTCTCGTGTCCTCGTGTCATGTGACTTAGCAAATATATATACAAAATATGAAACCCCAAAAAATCTAAAACCCAAGTGCTGCAAAACAAATGGGTTAGAAATAATTTACAAATTATTTACAAATATACAATATTTACAAGTTTAAATTTTTTTGGAGAAATAATTTTGGATAAATAACAATGGATGAATAAATTTCGAAAAATAGATATTGGCCAAAACCCTCCTGCAAAATCAAATACCATAAAGAAATCTTAGAGCCCAAACATAGTCATCTCTTCCCCACAATTTGTGAACTTGGAGCCCAAGGGCTAGTGTACCTGTAAATCTCTATAATATTCTCAAAAGAAAATTGTTAGGTCATATGGTGAATCAGATCATCTAAGATAACAAGTACCAATAGAATGCTCTTATCATTGACAAATGAAATAACAATTATTTAGCAATATTCAACACAATATAGGATCACACATAGCTAACACGTACCACAGATCAATGGAAGAAAAGCACCATGAAATGAACCCCAAAGTCTTTCTATTATGATAGGAAATGTTCCCAACAGAGCAACAACTCAATACCAGCGTTCAAGAATTATGTCATTCAAAGATAAAAAATAGAAGCTCAATAGCTTCTTTATATAGAGAAATCCCTCCAAGTGGAAAATAATGGCTAGTTGACTTGATCCTCATCAAAATAAACTCAACTATTGTAAACAACTTGATTATCTTTTAATTTCCATCGTTGATTTCTTTTTTGTAAGCTTGGTAGGACCTTTCTTTTCATTATTTGCAAAAAAAGGCAAGTTACATCCATATCCATATGGTTAGGTGGCCTTAACCTGCCCAGAGGGAAACCATATCTGTTGGCCACCTAACGGCATTATAAGCCATCCAAAAGCAAAATGTTATAAGTCTAATAATCCACGCTATATAAGTCTGAGTATCCTTATACTGCCTAGATTGTAGATAGTCGTAAACATAAGTATAGCCATATTGAAAATTAAAAGATTTATGCATACAGTAAAAGAGAAACAGAAGAAATAACACCAAGCTACTCATCATCAACTGACTCGACAGGAGCAATGTCCTTCACACTGGAGACTGGAAGCTCAGTTTGAGGGATACAAGGAATGTACTGCTCGATACGGCTAAGTCGACCATTTTGCTTCTGAAGTTTCTGGAATTCCTTACTGTAATCCAGAAACCCATGTGAGGATCAGGGTGCACTAGACAGAGGCTGCTCTAAAGCTTTAGCTAGGAGACTTTTCATTATCCAATACAAGTGACGCGTTTGTTTATACTGCGAGGATCTGCCCTGAGTATGCCTGGGATCAAGCACGAAAGTTTTGCAGTCATCCAAATCAATATCTAGAATCCTTGCCTTTTGATTGAGCTCTTCTTCCCATTCTTCAATAAGTTGTCGGACCTGGGCCGAAGTGCCCTCATGATATGCATTGGCTGCTTCATTAATAATACTAGAGACAGATTTTCGACCTCAGGTTTTACCCACATAAGTGCTAGGCTAGCTAGCTACATGGGAGTCTATACTTTCTTCCTCGGCTGCGTGAACCCCAGGCAACCTTGCCCTTTCTGGAGGCGGCACGAGCCATCAAATTTAGGTACTTACAAGACCTTTGAACAACAAACTTAAACCCTGTGATCTAACCCAAAGGAAGCTTATACCCAACGTTGCATGAAGCGGGGACGAAGCGGGGACGTTTTTTGGAAGCGGGGACGCGGAAGCGTCATTTTCCAAAAATTTAGGAAGCGAAGCGTTTTGGAAGTGTCTAGTATATATATATATATATATTTTTTTTTTTTTTTAATTTTTTTTAAATTTTTTTTGCATTTATATTCAAAACAAACATCTCAAATACCATATTAGTTGTAGAAGACAAGAAAACATGCATATTTTTACATAAATCAAGATAGATATGACATCCATGATTCCATTGTACATTAATTATTCGAGCATCAACCATCTAGATTCTAGATTCTAGCAATTACAAACAAACATCAAATTTTTAAGCATGATAAAGCATTTAAGCATACTATAAAACATAAAACATTTAAAACATTTAAGCATACTATAAAACATAAATGATAAAACATTTAAGCATGCCGCATAATACATATTGTAAAATATAAAACATTTAACCATATTATAAAACATAAAGCATATTATCTATCAAGTGAGCAACTGTCAACATTAGTTAGGCCACTTGGCCACCACCAAGACAAAAAAGTTCAAATTCACAACAAGCCTACAAGTCTAATCTATGACAAAAGCAGTAAATTGTGAAAATATCTACTGATCTCTCCTCTTTCCACCATGAAGAGTACGTGGTGGTGGGCCTCCATGTGGTGGCAATGAAGAAGATGGTGGCTGTGGAAGTTGTGGCACTGGCATTGCAACTGCTGAAGACGAAGACCCTGTTATTGGTGTTGAACCATGGAACCTAGGAAGCAAGGGCCCAGTTGGGGGTGGCATCTCAACTCGATCATCATCATCATGGATAGGAGCATCCTCTAATTTCTCTAATCGCAACACTCCATCTTCCAAATTAGCCTCCTCTGGATACCTGTCCCAAACCTTAAGGTCTTTATTATTCTTTGCATCATCACAATAATGGGACAACAATCACAAGTTGTAATGAACATAAACCAAGGTCTCTGCCCGGTCTAAACTCAACCTGTTCCTTTTAACACTGTGGATGAAAGAATAAGAGCTCCAACACCTCTCTGCAGAAGAAGTGTTTACCACCTGTGATAGCACCCGCAATGCCAAAGTCTGTAGAATTGGAGTAGCACCTCCATGCATGTTCCACCACTCAATAGAAGAAAAACTCTCTCGATCTCTAATAGCATGCATGCTCCCAAATGGACCAATGGAAAGTGTATAGCTGCTCTACTATTTCCGTACCAAGGCAACCTCCTCCTCATCAGGGACTAAGTCAATGCAATCATATATTTTTCTAGGACCTCTAGATCTAGGTGTGGTTTTCTCCTACTCCCCCCCCTAGGTGCTGCTATTGAAAGCCATGATGGATGATAGTATTTAGGTGTCAAAACATATGCTAATGCATGCAATGGAACATTTAGCATATCCCATCGTCTTTCCACCTCTGCACGAATATAACTGTACAAGTTGATATCTCTAGGCTCAACAATGTCTTTAATCTGCCCCAACATGTTATCCATTTGCTCATACACCTCCCCAATTATTGGCCGATCTAAATCTGCAAACTTGATCATGTAATAAATTGGTTTGGTGAATTGCAAAACATATTTAACCTGTGACCGAAAGAACATGTCAAGAATAGTGTCCTTGGCTGCATTAGCACCATCTCTATCAGTGTTAATTTTCTCCCATGATTAAGCAGTGATCATATTAGTTAAAGCTTGTCTCACCTTCATTAGCCGCTTAAAGGTGAGATAATAACTTGCAAATCTAGTTTTGTAAGTTTAAGCAACTGCAACTTGGAGTAAGTGCCATAGAAGTAGTTTACCCTTGTATGACCTGTGATAAATTTAATGAGTTGCTTCTCTCTCTTGTAAAGCTCATTAATCCACCCTCATTCTTTATGCTTCACAATATCATGCATCAAAAGGTTCAATGTGTGCACCAAGCACCCAGACCAAAATATGTGTGGATAAGTACGCTTAATAATTCTTCCTGCTCCCTTACAATTAGCTGCATTATCTGTTTATCTGTTTATGATCACTTGAACCACTTTACTAGGACCGACATCTCTGATTGATTGCAATAGGAGATCTGCAATGTTTTGGGAAGTTAAACTGATAGAGGAGGAATCATGACATGTAATAAACACTGCACCACTAGCAGAAACACCAAGAACATTTATCAAATGTTGGTTTTTGATATTTGTCCACCCATCTGATACAATGGATACCCCACTATCCACCCACTCATTTGTAAAATATGTCAAAGCTACTTGAACCTTTCCTTTTTCTCTTTCTAATAACATTGTTCTAGCTTTCTCATAGTTGGGGGACTTGTATCCTTTTGGGGCTTCATTGATGGCCTTTACCATTTCATGCCAGTAGGGAGAGCGAAGCACAATGAATGGTACACCGCAAGCACAAAGAAATCAGACTATCTTTCCATCCACATCATCCCTCCCAACAACTTTAAGGAAATCCGCTATTCTCCAGAGCTTGCAGAAGTACCATGAGGAGATGAGCTACCAAATCTAGAGGCTGCACTTGATTTAGATTATGTTTTTTGTTTCTTGTTTTTTTGTTGTGCAACCTCCTCTATTTGGATGTATTTTCTTCTTTGTTCAGCTGGAACCTTTGGGCAAATTGCTATCCCCACGACACCCTTTTTTTCATCACTATCCATCACCCCACAAAGATGCCTCCTCACACGGGTATATGAACCACTATATGGTTTTCCTCCATGACAACCAAGAGGTCTCAAAAACTTGTAGCTTCCACCACCTTTTCCCCCTTCAAGTTTGGTCACATAGTTCCACAAGGGTGTCAATGCAGCTTTGCCCTCTTGTGTTTCAATGTTTTCATCAAAATCATCCCCTTCCTCTTCAAACCCTTCCTCCTCATCATACATTGGGTCACTCATATGGGGACCACTATGTTGTTCTTCTTCATGTTCTTCTCTTCTATTTCTATTCCCCCTTACCATCATCAAAACCAATAGTGGAATGATACACAAAAGCCAAAAAAACATCATCTTTGAATATGAATATAGATGGTGGACAACTTGCAAATAAATGTACAAGAAGAAAGAATGGGAAAGTGTAGGAGATGGAGGAGAGAAAACACAAAAAACAATGACAAAAAATGAGAAAGTTTGGGGTTTGCACTTACCTCTTTAGCTCTTGTAGATGGAAGCCCTTTTTTACTCCTCCAAGCTCCTCCTCCTTCACTCCTCCAAGCTCACCTCAACTCTCTCTTCTCCTCTTTTTCTCTTCTCTTCTCCAAGCTCTCTTCTCCTCTCTTCTCTAAGCTCTCCAAAAACACAAGTGAGAAAATGAGAGGTGAAAGAGAGCTTATATCTTTTTCATCCTATCCCTAATTCAACACTAACCCACTTTCTAACCCAATTAAAGTTGAAAATAAAAAAATAAATAAAAAAAAGTCGCCTTTTTTTCCTACACTAGTTGGATCCGTATGACGATGTACGGAAGCAGTGACGATCCGTACGGATCCGCCTCTGAAGCGCGCCGCTTCCGTACGGCAAGCCGATGTACAAAACGCGGATCCGGCCGTACGGATCCAAATTTCTGGGAAACGCAAATTTTTTTACAAAACGCATTTTGGAAATTTCGTAACGCGTTTTGTACGACAGATCTTGTATGGTTCCATATGGTACGCGTTTCGGGGGTTGGAGCCTGGGGGGTGGGGGATGTTTCCAGCAACACTGCTTATACCCAAAAGCAATAGGCTTCCAAAGGTCGTTCCAGAACAGGGGACCTGTCAATGTAACCACATGAGAAGGAAAAAACTAGAGCAAAAACAAATTAATTTGATTGTTATAGATAGACAACTGGAAAGCATTCAAGTCCTTGAGCCAAACATGAATCCATTTTATCTGGAGAAATCGGAGGATGGAATTATAATCTGAGCTGTCCACATACCAAAGCCCTGGGTGTTTCAAGCCGAAACCCCAAGCATGCATACAAGAAGTGGAGCCCCTATGTCGGGGAAGTAAACAAGCAAAGAACCAGGTGCAACTTATTAACCAAACCCAACACATTCCCATGCGAGACAGTAAAATGCCAAACATCACACAGACAAGAAGACATGCAACAGAAGAATCCGCTTCCAACTCTGTAACAACCATAGAGAATTCCTGGTGGGCCTCCTTCCACAACAACCAAATAAAAACTAAGCCATTCTTTCTGAGAACCCACAGACAGATACAATGAGCCATAGGAGCACATATAGAGGAATTGAGACTGAAAGCATACCTGTAACCCAAAGCTTGAACCAACAGAAACTGAACCAGCGCCCAGTGAAGACTCGCAAGAGGTGCTTTTCCCAAGCCACTATGCAGTGCCGACCAAAGGCTATGCAAACCAAAACTATAAACAAGAAACTTGCAGAACATACCAAGGAAAACTCCAGAAGCACACAATGCTATAATATCTCTGCCACCTTCGGGGTTGGCATTAATAACCTCCATGCGAAGAGACACCTCTCCATGTGCTTTGTGCATGTGGAGGGTGGTGAAAGGATGTCTTGGGATTAGCATTTCAATCAATGAGCATAGGCGGGTCTTATGGGCTCTATCTCGCACCCCGATCGGGGATGATCCACTGTCGAATTTTTAATTTTGAGGAAAAAATCGAATTTTTCTTAAAACCCACTTTAAATAAATCCAAAAATTAATATTTTGGATTGATTTCCTAAAATAATTGACTTTGACTCAACCACTGAGGTCCAAGGGTTCATTTTTTCTTAAAATGTCCATTTTTCCCTTGGTGGGGGACCTCCAAAAATTGACTTCTTCTCTTTGACCCATGGATTTTTGATTATTTTCCACTTGGAGAGAAATTAATTTCTCTATAATTATTTTTGATTCAAAATTAATTAATTTTCTAGCTTAGGATTTTTATTTAATTTAGCCAGAAAAATTAATTAATTGACACTAGAGGGGATTAATAATTTTTGCACCTTCAAATATTGTAGCCATGGTGTCTAAATATGAGGGACCATGCACTAAAATATTTTTTACATCAAATTATTACAATATCAACCCTTGACAGGGAAAACACATTTAGACTCAGACCCTCGATAATTTACCCAATTCTGTGACACAATATGAGGTAGTATAGACCAAGTGTGTTTGTAATAAAATAATTTAGCCAAATGTGCTTAAATTATTCCCAAACACACTTTTACAAAGACTCGATATAACACTAGGACTCACCTAAGACCTTGTCAAGGAATTCCACCCTAGCTCTGGGGTTTAAGCTTGAAGAAAAAATCTGCCGATTCTCCGTTTTAGATACAAACATAATTTGGTGAGGTTAAAAATTTCCTAGGATGAAATCCTTTGCCAAAATCAGTGGCTTACCTAGGTGTTGTTACATAAATAAACAGTCATACTAGCATCATTTGCAATACAACTTGCAGAAATTGGGTTTACAATGATACAAATGTGCTGGATGATGACTTTGAAATTTGAAAAAAATTCATGTCTTTGTATTATGCTTCCTTGGACTGTTGACAAAGTGTGGTCAATAAGCCATTTGTCAAATAATAAAGGAATCAAGTATTTGTGAACTTTTATTTCTAGGACTGACTTCAAATTATTCCAAAGCTTGGCTTCTTCAAAGTACTATAGTGGTTGCTCTTTCACCTAGGCTCTATTACCATGTTGATTTTTCTTATAATAGAAACTGATTTTCTAAACTTGATAATTACTTCCAATGATTTGTATTCTTAAGTTGTCGTATGCCACTTATATCATTAAGCTTTTATACATAGAGAATCTCAATTATAATGCAAAAATAACCATAGGATCATAAAGACTCAGCCAGACACACAAAGAGATACAAGATTACCTTGGGAAAAACCCTGTGAACTTTTCTTCCAAGGAGAATTCAATCTTTAAAAAAGTTTACAATATAAATTGTCTAGAAATTTGTGACAATTTCCAAGCTATCATTTTTTGGGATTCAACTGCGTTAAGTAAGTCATTCATCTATGACCATTTCCATGAGAGGTAGTCGTAACTGACTAATTTCTCATGATTTTTGAATAGTGCACTTAGCACTCACTGCATCGGGTGATGCTCACAGGGGTGAAGAAGTGGGATTGAAATAAGTGAAATGAATCACATAGCATCAATCATCACTTCCAGGGCTTGCACCCGGTAATCAGGACTTCCCGGGAGATCGTCCATCCTAAATTGCCTCTGGCTCAAGCGCGCTTAACTGTGGAGTTTTTCCCACAACCAAGCCCACTTAGCTTGCTACCCCATTTGCAAAACCTTGGCAAGTATTATGCCTCATGAACCATTCAAGCAGAGCTCCCTTTACTCTTTGTATTTAAGTATTGAGGGGTTTTCGCAGTGCATTATATTAGATATCATTTTTTGGGATTCAACTGCGTTAAGTAAGTCATTCATCTATGACCATTTCCATGAGAGGTAGTCGTAACTGACTAATTTCTCATGATTTTTGAATAGTCCATTAGCACTCATTGCATCGGGTGATGCTCACAGGGAGGAAGAAGTGGGATTGAAACTAGTGAAATGAATCACATAGCGTCAATCATCACTTCCAGTGCTTGTGCCCGGTAATCAGGACTTCTCGAGAGGTCACCCATCCCAGATCGCCTCTGGCTCAAGCGCGCTTAACTGTGGAGTTTACCCCACAATCAAGCCCACTTAGCTTGCTACCCCATTTGCAAAACCTTAGCAAGTATTGTGCCTCATGAAACCCTCAATAAAATATTGAGGGTTTCATGAGGCACAATACTTGCTAAGGTTTTGCAAATGGGGTAGCAAGCTAAGTGGGCTTGATTGTGGGGTAAACTCCATAGTTAAGCGCGCTTGAGCCAGAGGCGATCTGGGATGGGTGACCTCCCAAGAAGTCTTGATTACTGAGTGCAAGCCCCAGAAGTGATGATTGACGCTATGTGATTCATTTCACTAGTTTCAATCCCACTTCTTCACCCCTGTGAGCATCACCCAATGCAATGAGTGCTAAGTGGACTATTCAAAAGTCATGAGAAATTAGTCAGTTACGACTACCTCTCATGGAAATGGTCATAGATGAATGACTTACTTAATGCAGTTGAATCCCAAAAAATGATATCTAATATAATGCACTGCGAAAACCCCTCAATACTTAAATTTCCAAGCTTTTAATACCAATCAAACCTGGTCAAATGAGAGAGAATATTTGACTTCTGTTTTGTTCAGTCAAATTTGGGCAACAGGCTGAATTTCAACCCTGCAACTTCCTCATAAAACTCTGTCAAATTGTCACGTTGACTTGCGGTCAACACTGGTCAAACAAGTTCGGTCAACATCTAGATTTCTGCCCAAAGATTCAGTCAACAATTGAGTCAAAGATTCCAAACAAAGCAACCCAAAAATGCCAAAGTCAACATTGGTCAACGAGTTAGACTTCACTTTAGATTTCGGTGATAAACTTCAGACTTCTTTTTCTCCTTCGCGCATGTGAACATATGACTAATTGCGCTTGTGTGTGATCCGAATCGATTCCAAGTAAGGAGGTTGAATGGTCTGTTTATAGTGGTCAAAGTGGATGAGTTTTGACCAAGGGTCACATCCATTCACAAAGTGGGGCCGACTTGACTTTTGGGGCCTACATGAAGGCCATAAATAATAAATTTTATTTTTCATATTTAATATTTATATTTGGCTGATTTAGGAGGCCAATTTGGCATGCCGGAATACCTCCCGATGCTACACAAATAAACATGATATGTGGTGATCCGTGTGATTTGCAATGAAAGTAAAGCTAATCTAATGTGTGTCTCCCCTTCTACCTTTATCCTTCGAATGGGTTTTAGAGGGTCGCAAGGAGATTTAACAGGAGAAGGCTAGCTTAGCTTCAATGACTCCCCTAATATCACAAGTCGACCAGTTGCAAGGAGATCCAATAATAGGAGAAACTAGCTCCAATCATGGTTTCACAAGTGAACCTTTACCTTCCCCCAATCTTAAGATAAGTGGTAAAAGTGGTTTTCCCTGCTTAGACTAAGTCAATTTTGCAGCACCTCCCTTTGTAATTTCACTAACCTGCTAAAAACCAGCAAGCAAAGACGAGTAAAATGTGCCCAAAATTGCTTTGGAACACTCACAAATGTTAGCGCAAAATGCTGCAAAATATACCAAGTGAAATACTAATGAAATATATCAATTTGTACGAAACTAAGGAGAAGCAAATGTAACTTAACTTTTTCTTAGCTGATTTTACTGCTGTTGGGAAAATAGCTAATTTAGCCTTCAAATGCTAGATTTAACAATGAAAATCTTCAAAATCGAACCAAGAGAGTGAAGAGAATTTTAGAATTTTATGTGCAAGAAAAGAGGGAAAGATCTTGGGAAAATCTTCAAAGGATTTGGAAATGAAACTTGGTGGTAGGTGGGAATAAGCTTCCTTTGTATTTGAAGTTGGGTGCTCCAACCGAGGAGGAACCTAAATATTCAAACTTGAGGCACCTGTAAAACATAAGATTTTTGCCGAGAGAAATTGTTAGTAGATAGGTGCTCCCTACACTTGAAATCTTAAAAATATGTCAGTCAACCGAGATGTGTTAGTTTTCATTAAAACCCAATAAACTGATTTGCAATTTCAAGTGTAAAAACCCAAAAATATAAACAAATGATATTCTGGAAACTTAAATTACAAACACACTGAGTTTTCTAACTTAATATGCACAATGTAAAATAAATCAGAAGACAAACACATCAACCATACAACACAAGATATACCCAGGAAACCCCAACTTCGGGGAAAACTTGCAACACTGTGTGTATTTTATTATTCTTCTGCAGCAAAAGATTTTCTTCTGGGAATTACAACAAGGGAGAAACTTCCCAGTTTATCACAAGAAAAATACTTGTCCAGACTCCACTCTCTATTGAGAAATCTAGGGCATCAGGATAGGAGATTTCTCTTCTTTGATAACTGCTTGTGAATGCTTTTTACTTCTTTAGATTAGGATATTTTCTTTACTTAGATTATTATAGTGTTCTTCTTCATCAAACAACTACCAAATTATAAACAATAGAGAGACAAGAGACACAAAAAGTAGGCAATCAGCCAGGGCCAAAACCTCTCCCACTTGAGAGGAAAACTCAAGCAAATTTTTCTTCTTATAGTGACTTCAATTGACGAATACAAAAACCATGACCTAGACCCTTGGCACAACAACCTTTCCAAGACAAAGTCACAAGATCCTTCCTTTCACGACTTCTTCTTCTTGCCCAAGTCAACACTTGGTCAAACTGACTTCTAGCACTGCTAACTTCAGCTACTCTATCCTTTCGGCCTCCTACCACAGTCCTACAATTCTCGGCGTGACTGCACTACTGCAATTCCCATGTGTGAGCTTGATTTGTTATATAGTAGAGACTCTATCCTTCTAGCAAGTGAGTTGGAATGGAGACCCTTTAGATGACTTTCTTTAGGATTGATAAGTAATTGCTGTAGAAACCCTAGTTTCCGCCACACGTGCGAGGAGATTAACCCTAAAATAGTACCCAAAAACTTTTCTCTTCCCTTCTTCTCGCTGTCTATGAGGCTATCTTCCTTGTGATTTTCGCACCTCTTCTTGCTTTAGATTGCTTGACCAAAATTCTATCTCCAAATGAAGGCCGAGCTGCCTATATATAGTGGTTAGTGCATCCAAAATAAGCCGACTTGAACAAATGCCTAGGCCGACATATCCTACTAGAAACATCTTGAGGCCGACTTGAAGGTGACCTTGTGACATGGTCTTGGAGGGATCACAATTTTTCTTGTACAATAAATTACATGCCCAAATGGGTCTTTCATCTTTGACATTGACTCTATAGACTTTATGACATGATGACTAATCCTAAAAGCTCACAATGGGAGCCTTAACTAAAAATAAAATTCCTTGAGCATGCAACCCATGACTCAAGCATTACACAAAAATAATTTTATTTTCTTCTTTTCATCAGTTACATAAAATCCTAGTTACACATCATTACGAAGACCGAACCTAGTTACACTTTCAACACTCTCCAACTAAAGCGATTCCCTTATTGCCCACTAGATCTACGAAAATCCCGTGCAGGCCAACAATTCGATCCATACATGCAAATAGACCTCTACGCTGGGTTGTAAAGGCTTGAACCTTGATTTCTTCTGCTTGGATTGAGCTCAATGCGATTGATCTTTGCGTTTTTCTAAACTAAGAAACGATTGTTGATCCAACACTAAATGCGCAACTCAATGTGCTCTTCTTGTCTATGGAGCTCCCTGCCCAATCTGCATCAGTGAAGTCCTCAAGCCTCAACTCATCAACCCGTATATACCCCAATCCATGCTCTACTGCCCCCTTGAGATATCTCAGCATGTGCTTATCAGCAATCCAATGCCCTCTGGTAGGCTCGAATAAAAATTGGCTCAAAGATTTGACTGCAAAACATATGTCTGGCCATGTGTTCACCAAATGCATCAATGACCCAATCATCTGTTGGAAAAGTGTGGGATCTACTTGCTTCGATCTGGATGTATCCACCTTCCTCCATTTTGTGACTAGAGGTGTGGTCATGGGCCTGCAATCCTGCATGTGAAATCTCCTCAAAATTTGCAAAGCGTACTTGCCCTGTCTCAAGTCTAAGGAAATAGTGCATCAACCCCATATCCTTCATCTCAAACTCGCTTGCAAGATCTCTCTTGCACTCCTGGATGAGCTTATCAACACTTGTCAAAATCTGGTCGTCCACATATAGCACCAGAATAAGTGGCTCACCTCTAACAACAATGTAGTAGAGATTGGGGTCCGCTTCACTCTTGGTGAAGCCCAGTCCCTGAAGGTAACTGTGTATCTGAGCATGCCATGCCCACGAAGCCCAATCCCTGAAGGTAACTGTCTATCTGGGCATACCATGCCCACGAAGCCTACTTGAGCCCATATAAAGCTCTCTTGAGTCTGCATATGTGTGTCTCTCTGCTGCATGACTTGACTCCCTCCGACTACTCAATGTAAATCTCCTCAGTCCTCCTCAACAACCCCATTGAGGAAGGTTGTCTTCATGTCCATCTGGTGGATCTTCCACCCCAATTGTGTTGCAATAGTTCAACTTCCCTGACAAGCGAATACCGGGCAACTCGGGCAAAGGTATCGTCATAGTCAACTTCCTCTATCTGTGAGAACCCCTTGGCCACAAAGCTTGCCTTGTACATCTCAATATTCCCATCAGCTCCATGCTTGATCTTGTAGAACTAGCGAGAGCCTTCCACAAATTTTCCCTCTGGCCTCGGCACCACCTCCCATACATTGTTCTTCATGATGGAGGCATACTCCTCCACCATGGCCTCTCTCCACACCTGCTAAGTGGTTGCCTCTTGATAACTGGAAGGCTCGGCATCTATCAACTCGGTCATAAGTGCCATGTATCCTGTGTACGTTGTGGTTGTCTGCTTTGTCGAACTGAAGTACTTGGAGCACCAACTTGCTCTTGCGCTCTCCTTCTCCCTGTCCTGGGAGTCGCTGCCTGAGTGGGATGCACTTGCTCTTCCATCTGCGTGTCCTTATCCTCATCCTGGCCACAGACAACTGTGGTATGAGGTACTGTCTGAACTTCCTGCTTTGGAGCCTGCTGCTCTTGTTGCTGCACAGTATCCTGCTCACGCTCTAAGGACTTTCTCAAAGCCCTATCCTCCTCAAACTTCACATCTCTCTTGATTACTGTCTTCTTGTGTGCTGGAATGTACACCATGTACGCCTTGGATGTGTTGAGAAATCTAGGTAATTTGCATTAAGAGATTTCTCTTGATTAGTGACTGCTTGTGAATGCTTTTTACTTGTTTAGATTAGGATCTTCTTCATGTTAGATTATTAGTGTTTTTCTTCATCAAACAATAACCAATGCATGAACATAAATAGACAGGAGACACATCATGTAGGCTATAAATCAGGGCCAAAACCTCTCACTCTTTGAGAGGAAAACCTGCGCAGATTCTTCTTATAGAGATTCCAATTGACGAATACCAAGACCATGCCCCTTGACATATTTGATCACTCCAAGACCAAGACACAATCATCCTTCTTCCTTGATTTCCTTCCACTTCTTTGATCTTCCTTAAACTGAGATCATCACTTCATGGCACCAAATCATGACCGCTGTACTAGCATCCAAACACAGTGATACATCACTGTAAGATAACTCCTCCATAGTGCTGTAATGTGTCCTCCATATACCATTCTTATTGTAGCACCAAGATAGTACTGCCTTCATGTATATCTACAACAATCCGAGTCATTACATTACTGTAATCCACTGTATCACAGAAGTCCGAAATATATTACAGGAGCTTCATTGATTCATCTTGAGAAACAATTCGATCTGCAACTTGTGATTTCTCTAGATCAAGTGAAGCAAGGACAAAGATATTTCTGTTGACAAATCGAAGGGTTTCATGATCCAAATACTGTATAAGAAGTCCGAATCCTAGTCCAAATTCTGTCTTCTATTGAAGCACATCCGAATTTCTTTTGAGTGATCCAAAGTTTGAGAACAAAGTTATGTTGGAGTATATCCTAAGTCTATTGAGAGATCTGAAGACAATTGAGGTTCAACCAAAGTGGTCAGGTTATGTCACAGTGATTCTGAAGCTTGCTGAAGTCCATTTGAAGTGATCCGAGGAGTAGTACAATGATCCGAAGTCTGCTGGAAGCATAATGAAAGTATGTTACAAAAATATCTGTGGTTTGTTGAAGGATATGTAAGGTCTGAGGTCTAACTAAAGTGATAAGTGATTCAAGAAGTTTTGTGAAGAAAAAACTTAGCACTTGTGGAGAGCTACTTGGACTTTGATTTCTCATGTTGATCTGAAGATTTCTATAAGAAGAAGGTTGCTGGGTCTTTCCCTTTTGAGGGTTTTCCCAAGATAAATCTGTCTCTTGTCTCTTGTTCTTTGTAATTTGGCTTCTTATAATTGAACTTGTAAATGTATAATTGTTTGATAAAAGACATAGCAAAGACTAAAGAAGAACATAATATTCTCAAGTTAACTATCAAAGTCTAGAAGTGGTTTTCCAACAATTCAGTTGAGGATTATATGGCATGGTGAACTCCCTCCTGATGTCCTCCTTAGTACACAACTCCTTAAATGCGTTCAAGGTGTACTCCCCATCGTTGTCTGACCTTAACGCCTTGATTTTCCTGCCAGTTTGGTTCTCAATCAAGGCCTTAAAATCCAGAAACTTCAAGAAAACCTCATCCTTCTTCTTCATGAAAAATATCCAGGTCTTCCTTGAGTGATCATCTATGAAGGTGACAGTACTTGTACCCACTAAGGGATAATGTAGAGAAAGGACCACATACATATGAATGGACAAGGTCGAAGATACCCTTGGCCCTTTCGTCTCTGATAGGAAAAGATTACTTGTCATACTTGCCAAGTGTGCAACCCTTGCACACCTCATGCAGATCCACACTGCACTGTGGTAGCCCTGTCTCTATCTCCTTAAGAATCTTCAACGCTTCATGGTACAAATGTCCCATGCACATATGCCATAACTCCCCAAGCTCACTGCCCGAGTCACGACCTCCTCTGCTAGTCAATGTTGTGGTTGTCTCAAACTGTAATTTGTATAGGCTCTTGTGCCTAACCCCGATCTGCTTCGACACCTTGGAGTTTGTGGGTTTTATTAAAACCTTGCCCTTTCTAAAGGTCACCTTGTACCCCTTACCCTCTAAAGTTGAAATTGAGATGAGTTTCTTTTTGAGCCCTGGTACGTGAATAAGATCTTTGAGATTTAGAGGGTTTCTAGACTCTCTCTCAAAATGAACTATGCCAGTACCCTCAACCCGTTACTTCACATCGTCTCCCATCTCGATATTGAATTGCATGTCCTTCTCTGATAGTTTGCTGAAATACTTCTTGTTTTCTGTCATATGACAGGACGCACCGCTGTCCACATACCATAACTTGGTGGCCACTGAACTTGCCATACATGCAATGAGTGAGAACTCAAAATGAGAGGAAAACTCATCTATCTCTGCAGAGGCTGCTACGTGTTCCTTTTTGGACCCTTTCTTCCTGTTAGGGAATTTAGTAGTGTAATGCTAAGCACACATCGCAAGCAAGTCAAAACTCAAGCATCACTTCTATTTAAGGGAAATCACACAGTGAAACCAAACCAACTGAAGCCTGAGGTATCATGCAACACCATCTAGCACGATTGATCTTGACAGAATTGGGCATCAGGATTGGTACACCACTAATTCCATGAAGATTTATGAGCATAGGAATGCACTTGATAGGATGGAGAAATAGGTACAAACAACATCAAATCACACCCGAATGAGTGTGTCTCTATGGGAGTTGCCTGAAGGGCAACAAGACTAAAGTGGTCATGGATCTACAAACTCGAGATTGTCTAACTTTAAATAAGATATTCTAGAAGTTGCTAGAACTGGGTTACGAGGAGAAAGGGTATTTCGTGAACCTTAGTGATGGTACTTTATGGAGTTGTCTTTAGTGCGACTTTTTGGACTTTCTGATGCCAAAATCCGATGGAACAAATTGAGGTGAAATCTTGATTTGTGTTATTTAAACTGGATTTTTGACTGTCTATATGGATTAAGCACCCTGAAAAACCCCTAGGGCACTTCAATTGTGCAGGGGTTACCTATCAAGCTCGTGATTTCAATAAATTCCTGCTAGATTTTAGAGAGAATAGACCGAAAAAAACACTGGAAAAGTTTCCAAAAAGTCTCACTAAAGACAACTCATTACTTTATACCATAAATGGAATGCTTGTCTAAAAGATAAAATTATGGCATAAAGTACCTATACTAGGGTTTATGGCATACCTCTTCTCCCACTATCTTGGTTCTAGTAATTTCTAATTTGGGTTTCTAACAAATTGTTATGACAATAATCAACCCAAGACTTATTTTGTGACACATTGTCTAGAAAAATGTTATATATTAATATGGGAGAAATGATACAAGCCACCTTGTAAATTAATTTACTCACTTTAATTTGAAAACAAATACATTCCAATTTGTCCCCCAGTAATCATCCTTTTGAAAATTCCTTATATTCACTCTTGTTGTACTTCTAATTGTCTTTTGCACTCTCTTGAACACATGCTCCTTGATTCAAGATTCAGACAAGTCAATTGGTGCCTAACTTTTCTTGACAAATTCAACTTCCATTTGTTGGGTTATGAATTTGCCCCCAATGTGGTCATGACCTAACATAATGCTTCATTTTTTTAACACCTTTGGATTAACTCGAGAGCATAGAGCTCTCCCTTGGACCCTAACACGTTATATCCAAGTTTGTTGGTTCTAAGGGGTGTTTAATTGTGCAGTTCTATCTAATTGCTCAATATTTATAGGTTGGACAACAAGGTCTTTAGCGTTTGTGAGTCTAAAATACAATTCCTTGAGTTTTAGACATTTTCAAACTCCAAGACATGAGTATAACACTTCCCTCAAAATAAACTAGTCACGGGGATTACAAACTCAAGATGAATAAGATGATTAATTTCATCTTTTATCTTGAAGTATTAACATTGGGGTGTATGGCATGCCCCTTCTTCTAGTAACCTTGTCCTAACAAGAATTCTCCATTATGAAAAAAATCAATCCAAGGCTTATCTTATGACAAATTGTCTTGGAAGACTTTATATTGATGTGTAAGAAATAATACAAACCATTGTTGGAATTAAAATCATTTACCTAGTTTAATCTTTACATTTCCAAGTTATTAACAACCCCTCAGAATGCATTTTGTAACGCAATTGATGACATTCAAGATGGACCTCATATGTAAAGTCGTGGTCAAAATTTCCACTAGTACCTTTGAAAAACAAGATACATTCAAAAAATTAGTGGAACCCCTTTAGAAAATCAATGTAGACACCTTTTTCTTTAACTGTGGTTACACATATGACCACCTTCTTAACAAGGGGTGGATTTGTAAGTTGTAGTTATAAAAGTTCAAAAACTTTTATAAAGTTGAAAAAACAACCTTAAAAAAATCCATCTAATTCATTGAGAATTTGTGCTTCACTCACAATGTTGAAGCTTCTATGGCCTCTCATAGTGCTTCCATATTCCTTTTCGTGTGTAATGTAACCTATTTTTCGTATTACATGTGCTGGGCATGCAATTATTTTTATGTGAGTGGTGTACTATTATATCCACAAGCTACGTCTCATTATTGGATCTATTCTACCATTTCTACTTTGTATAGCATTTTCTTCTCCACAACATGGACACGTTCTCCTCTCTCCTTTATGCGAGGGTAGTAGCACACAACCTCTTGAGGATGGGTGAAATGTAATGAACATAAGTACATATATAAAAAGTACCATAGATATATAATAACTACAAATAAATTCCTAAGGCCATGTGCCAACATAATCCACACTACCAACAAAATGGTTTTCCCTCTCGATATACACACATCTTCACCTAGTTTTTTTTGTTCATTGCCCAACTTTTCATAGGCTACCACTGGTCATTGTAGATCACTATGCACTTTTAAAAGAGAAATATGTAAACATAATAATTCCTCACTCTTTGTTTATTTTGGCCTCTTTTTACCTCTAGGGAATCTTTCTTGGCTCCCACAAACTACAACAGCTCTAAGGCTCCTTTAGAGCTCGATGTTGCTATTCTACTTTTCCTTGCAACACTACCATGTTTTCAACCATCTCCACACTTAGTTCAGTTCCATAAGCATTCTTTGTTGGATAGTTCAAAGGGGTGCTACACTCCTCGAACTTGTTTCTTTAACTAATATTTTTGCTTGGCCTTAGAGTGACCTCACAAAACCAACAACATAGATTGGTGGCAATCTATAATCACTCTCATTCTCACATGTATTATATCCACATACTCACACAATGAGCTACACAACATTGCATGGCTATGATAACTCTCCACCATGACTCATAAGAGCAAGTACTGCTTTTCTTTTTCTTTCATAACCAAAATTAGGAACGAATAAGTGGTTTGCCTTGATGTTAATTGATCACAGTTATACATTCATAAAATGTATCTTCATTGGGATTAATAAGGTTGGGTCAAGGTGCAACTCTTTTTAGATACCGCATTTGTTTTGGGTACCAAGTCATAGAGGTTTGAGTTTTATTGCCTTAACACAAATTTTGTAAATCCAAACCCAATCATCAATTGATCATTACCAAATCATCTTATTGATCACAAACACAACTTACTATGACACTGCCAATTTCCCATAGGATCCTTGGAGCTTTTCCAACAACTACTTTTTCATTTAATAGGTTTTCTCAGCTTCATTTATGAGAATCTCTACCAAATTTATTTCTTTGTAAACTTTTGAGTGTTTACTTCAAATTCAATCAAGACCACTTCAATAACATTATGCTATCATATGCATATCCTTCCCTTTCCTAGAAAAAACTATATATAAGTGGTCAGTGTGGACCTCCCAAGCCATTGTGAGAACGTGGGTGCCTAATAAGCCTTGAGTTACATTTGTGTACTGAGCTTTGCTTTTCAAACAAAAAACAAACCTCTCAAGGTTTTACTTGAACATAGCTTAGGTAAAGGCGAGCCTTCCCTTTGCTATGGAAAAGGTATTTACTTGAGTAGAGCAAATGTAAGGTGAGAAGTCCCATGATATTTCCTAACCATAGTGAAAAAGGACCATTTACACATAGATCAGGTAAATAAGACCTTTTGTGGAGCTCCCACAATCATAGCTTAGGTAATGTTGTCAAAGTCTTTATCTCACAAACATAACTCAGTTAAGGTCTTGCAAGGTTTTCCATTTGTTAGTTAAGGGATAACTTGACTTGTACTATAGATGAAGACCTCTCAATGAAGCACTCATTCAAAGATCAAAAGAATCAATAGTCTATATGATGAAGTTCACCTTCCTTCCTAGCCTTAATTATTATTAACGATGCATTAATAATGAATAATTAATAAACAAATGTATGAATAATCTACCTTTAATAATAATAATAATAAGGTTTTTAAATGAAGATTAAAATGTTCTACTAAAAAACAGATGCACACAAAATGTTAATACCAAAATCCTAAAAGTTTGTGTGCACTATTTCTCATACCTTGTACTGGTTTGGAAACCCTTACTCATTTCTCCATTCTAATTGACATAGCCTTAAACAAATCCTTGCAAATTTGATGTGGCTGAGGTGAGATTTATATTACTAGAAATATTGTGACGATCATTGTTGAATGCTTCATGTTGCTTATGATTGTTGTTGTAGCATGATGTTAGAGTGAGGCACCATGCTACCACATGTATGTGTTAAAACTTAAAAATTAGCAAGAGAGATAAATAATAAGGAATAATAACAAAAACATAAATAATGTATACACGATATCTTAGAAAACCCAACTTGGGAAAACCAACATCAATAGATCTATTAATGTCCTTGGCCAGACATAACCAAGTTGGCCAAGTGAGCCTACACCACTCACCTCTAGGCACATTACAATAGAGTATCCCCAAGCCTTTTAAGGGCTTCGTTATATGTAATCCATGGGCTCTAATATCACGGGCTACGAAAACCATGGGCTTGAAACCATCATTGTTGCCCTAACAACTTTAATTCTTTCATCAAGTCAAGTTTAACCTAACATTTCCCCCTTACTTTACTTGGGGTTTCCCTTAACCGTATCTGGCTAAGACAATCAAGTGAGCCTTCACTACTCACCTCTACGCCCTACCACCCCTCAAAGTCTACACCTAGGGTATCCAGGAATCTGGCATGTCCCCCCCATCATCTGGGTCTATCTCCATACTTTATCGATAATTCACTAGGGGTACACATGCCTAACTAGGTCGTACAATCATATGCTCATTTACATGCACTATATATTATTTTTAAAACAATATTATAATAATATATATCTTTTATATTGTTACTATTGCCTTTAGAACCATCGTAACTATCCATAACATGCATTCTTCGACACATTGAAACCATTTGGCTTTATCCTAAATCTCTACTTTGCAACCATTTGTTGTGCCCATCTCTCCCTGCCCTGTGTTCCACCACCCACTGGTGCTTTCATTGCAACTTGTGTGGATTTGGAAATGCCATTCACAGAAATACCCTTATCAATGAAAGGCATGCTCAGTTCATCGATTTACTAGTCTGCAACATGTTCATTTCTTACATTGGCAGAACCATCATTGAGTTGATGCTCAAACTCTTGCATGAGCTAAAAAAACCCTCATGCATAGGTCGTAGGCATACAAATTTGCCTTCCAACGTCTCATTGAAATCTAGCTTGATTAGATCCATCATTAAGTTGTTGTTAGGTATAATGGCAGGCTGGTCACCTCCTCCAATGGGAACTCCATGATGCCCCAATACCTTCACTTTGACCTTTTTCTTCTCTTAAGTTTTGGCTCAATTCCAAATTGATTTGAAAAGGTGTAGACTGCAATTGTTGCTTCTTCATGACCATGGTCAACAATATTGACCTCGTTGCTCGTCTTTTTCCTCCTCGCCATCGCACCTCTTGCTCTAACAGAGCTAGAAATTCCCTTGCTAGTGCAACTTTAACATAGTTGGAGCATTTCCAATGGCTCATTCAATTCAGATCCATCATTCAACCGAAGCTTCACATATTTAATAGTGTAGGTATCCAATAGACATGCAGCGGCACTCTCCTCCACTTCTTCATGGTCCTTATAATCCCTTGGCTGGCCCAGCTCTGGGTTTTTCCTTTTTTGACCTCCAAGTGCTTGTCATTGTCGCCAAATAATGCCTTCATAACTATTCACTTTAAAAACCTTAACATATCCACCCATCATATCTATACTCAATATCAACAGGTAAAAGCATTCAAGCAATCAATTTGCATGCAATGATGTCTTCAACCTTGGTCCAACATTTAACGTATGCACAGGTATCTTGAGAAGCCCACACAATTTCCTTCGATCTTCCTCTTCTCAACTTCTACAGGATGCAAACTCACACGTTCATCAATACTCCAATACTCAACAATCATTTGATGCACCCTCATCAACCTCAACTGTTTCCATAAAGGACAAAGTATCTTGTGGGAGCAGTGACACTCAATGTCATGGTTAAATGTGCTAGTTACAAAACGTTTTTATGCATTCTGTGGCAATGAGATAGGGCACTAGTACCCTAGCTAGATCCACTACTCAGCTTGGTTCTTGTCATTGCTACTAGCAAAAATGTGCTCCCTTTGGACTTTTGTGGTATCAATCTCAATAGATCTACACAACATAAGTCCACTCTTGGTAGAGAGTCCAGGTCAAACTTGCTCTGACACCATGTAAAAAATTACCTGGAGAGGTAAATAATAGGGAATAACAACAAAACCACAAATAATGCATACATGGTATCTTGGAAGACCCAACCTGGGGAAAACTCGCATCAATAGATCTATTAATGTCCTTGGCCAAACTCAACAGTGTAAGCCAAGTGAGCCTACATCGCTCACCTCTCAACACATTACAATAAAGTATCCCCAAGCCTTTTAAGCCTATATGTAATCCATGGGCTCTAATATCATGAACTACCCAAAATGTGGGCACAAAACAACCATTGTTGACCTAACACTTGACTCTTTAATTGAGTCAAGTTTAACCTCATAGTATGAAGCTATGTTGCACGAAACGACCCCCAAGGTGGCGTCCCCGTACCTGAAACTTCTCGAAATGCCGAAATGCGACAGAAACACGACTAAAACGTCTGGGTGGTATTTCCTGATTTGGAAACACCACTGAAATGTTTCTATGGCGTTTCAGGCTTTAGCCCAATTCTGACCTGTTTCTGGCCAATTTTGACCCATTTTGGTGGCTTTTTTGCTTTTGCGGGCTCACCCAAGCACTCAAGAAGGTTGCGGGGCCCTTCTATGGCCAAATTAGATTTAATATAACACTGAATTTTATGTCTAATCACTCTACAAACTAATTTATCTCTAATCATTCCACACTCTAGTTCTGTTAAAAAAACTTTTTCTATTTTTGTTAATGAAGATGAAGATTATAATTATAAAATATGTAATTGTACCTGTCATTAGCATATGTTATGTTTCATTTTCAACACATATAGCTACGCATAAAGGCTGATTTTGGATGTAAAGGCTCGTGTATAAAGGTTGATTTTCGAATCTTGGATGTAAAGCCTCATTTATAAATGATAATTTTGGATATTGAATCATTTAGTCATTTGTGAGAGTTAACATAGACTGGGTTTTCCTTCTAAAATGTCATTTATGTGTCTCATTCTTTTTTAACTTATTTATAAAAAAATTACGTACACACACACACACACACACACACACACACACACACACACACATATATATATATATATATATATATATGATGTTTTTCTCAACGTTTCCAATTTTGGGGGGTTGCGTTTCCAGCTGTATCCGTTTCAGAAACTTCCAGACGTTTCAGTGTTTTTTGCAACTTAGGTATGAAGGCCCAAGCTTGACTGTTTGGAAGAGAAGTGAGTTGCTACCTGGTTTTTGGGAAAAGCTAGGAAATTAGGTGAAGGGTGGGAGGTGTAGGATAGTTGGTTAATTCAATTAAAGAGTTGGTTTATGTGAGATGTAAGGCTATATGTTATGTGTTAGGTGGGTAGTTTTCTTTGGTATTGAACGACATGATGTAAATGTGACAATGAGTTAACTAAAACAAAAAGAAGTAAACCAGGGTTTATTCCAGTGTTACACGGGGTCTCGCCCCCCCACCTAGGGGTCTAGATTCCTCGCCCCCTCGCGCTCCGGGGTCTTGGGGACTTCTAGGGGACGTTTCCCTCACGCCCCCTCACGCCCCCGCACACCCCCTTTCACGCCCCCTCACACCCCCCTTCACGCCCCCTCATGTCCCCTCACCGCCCCTTTTAGTTTATGGTTTCGTGTTAAAAGTTGATGTGCCACTTAGCATATTTGAGAATCCAAGTGATTCTGATTCAGATGGTGACATGGTTGATCTTGATATATTCGTGCAGAAGTTGGATGCAGAGAATAGTGGGGCATTAACTTGAGCATTTATGCTCATTTATCAGTATGATGATATCATTTGATATTCATATGTTATGTTTTATGTTTTATGTTTCAGACATAACTTATTTGCTTTTAAGTTTTATGTTTCAGACTTGAGTTGTAAACTTCAGTTTAAACTCTATTTTGAATCTTGATATAATATGTCATATGATATCTTAAACTTTATTTTCATTGTACATTGTTAGTAGTTACATTAATGATTATATATTTACAAACTTACAAACTTACATGCATGATTGTATGATGTATGTTTTAACTTTTAACTTTTAAATTTGTTTCAATTATATGATTCATCATTCATCGATTTGTAATTTTATCATTTATGATTTATCTTTCATGATGCAAGTGTATGATGACTATATATACATTCCTTGCAAAAATATAGTTACATTATAAATATTAAATTTTATAATTTTTATGACCCCGACGTCCTCCCACGTTTCTTGAAAATTGGTAGGGAGCTTTTGCATAGGCCGCTCCCACTCTCCCTTGCCCCCTCGCTCCCACCTCCAGGGGACTTGGTGGAACATTGGTTTATTCTCCTTTAAACTCTTGTTATGTTATTCTACTTGCAAGAAAGTAGAGAGTATTGAAATGAAAGAGCGAGAGTGAGAGATGCAACCTAGTTAACTCCACTTTTCCATTCAATGCATGCAGCAAACAAGCATTACATTTGATGAGTAAGCAAACGAGAGGAAGATCCAAGGTTTTGATCCTAAGTTAGGTAGAACTCTTAACTCGGTTATATAAGTGAATAAACAAGAAAGCAAATGAAAAGCTACTTTGACTAGGGAAAGGATCAAGAGAGGAAAGAGAGGCTACTTAACGATGAACATACTTGGTTGTGCTGAGATCCCACTGAAAAACATACTTAGATATTGTAAAACACTATCTCCACATATAAGCAATGAAATAAACACAAGAAATCGAGCATACACAAAATATAAAACTCAAATATGCAATTATGGTGATCCAAAAGCCCTTAGTGAAGAGGTACTTTTCTCACTTATAAGCTGCGATGGAACTTCCCTTGAGCAGCGATCTTGGAAGACCAAGATGTGAGGATGGGATGTAGCTGAAAGCACCATCGGGTAACCAACCATTCCAACAAGGAAGATACGAAGCCAATAAAAAGGATAATCTATTGAGGAAGCTCCAATTGGTGGAAGGTTGAAGGAGACAATAGATCTATGTAGTCCAAGAGCAAGAGCGATGGATCACAAGTTTGATGCTAATCAGACAGTATTTTGTGTAAGATAGTAAGACTTGGAACTCTTAACAAAGACCAAAGAGGAAACTTAAATAGATTTGGGAACATCCTAGGCATGTAGATGAACATTGGGCTAGCCACTGGACAAGGTGATCTTTCCCTGTGTCTACAACTTTCTGCATGCCAAAATTTCAAAGGAGAAGGGAAAGTTTGACCAAGTAGACCCCTTGAAAGTGGATTTAGGGACATTGAGGACCCAAAATGAGGCATTTCCAACCAATTAGAGACCAGATCAAGGCACGAATCTTTGGACTGATTAAGTTGCTTGGTAAATGTCTCAAAATGAGAACCCAAAGGGCTTGGCAAGAGCAAAAATGTGACCATAGGCCAAATGTGAAAGGGGAAAAGGCAAGGGGACCTTATCATAACACTAGATGTTATGTGGATAGACCATAATTGTCTATCTAGTCTATGACAAGATGACTGAAAGGAGAGTGAACCAACACAAGTGCTGTCACAATGACGAATGGAAGGCCCTTTTTGTAATCCATGGGTGGGTCATGTATGGAGAACACATGATAAAAGGTCTCCACATACACATTCAGAAGGGTACATGTATCAAGAGTACGAAGTGCGGAATCTATACACTACATTTGCAGTTGACATGGCCTTCAACAAATCTATGCAAATTTGTAGTGGCTAAGGTTGCGGTTATTTTACTGGGAATCTTAGTGGGACTATTTATTGAATCATGAATGCTTCGTCCTGGCTTAGGTTTGATTCTCCCCATGTTTCCAAGCGTGCCCCTACTTTATTTGAATTCTGAAATGAATTAAGAAACCTGAAAATTTTATGAAGTTTTGCATTGTTGATCACTTCTCTACTGAGATCATGCCTGTCCAGACTCCAAACAACTCTTGATTCCTTGTTCAAATTATTTTTGTGTGAGAGTGCTTTTATGGCCAGCCTAAATTGGTCATAAATGGCAGAATTGTAGATAGGCTTTTCCCATGCCAAAACATACTATTTTTATAGCCGGCTTGTCGAGTGCTAGGTAAAAAATTTAGTCTGTTGGAACTTGGAAGTTAGTTCGTTTGTCAGTTGTATGAGAGGTAACAGCTATGGCATTGTTCAAACTTCAATCCTTAACAATTGCCAGGGTGAAAATATTGTAACGATCATCTGAACCAAAAAGTTGTCCAAAAACGGCCAAGATAATTCAATGTCACGAGTCATGACTCATTTTTATTCATGACCTCAAATAAACATTCCCTTGGAAAATGGAAAACGGCTTTTCTCTTCCTCATAATGAAAATTAATCTTGTGTTGTGTTTTTGTCCCGAAATAATTTTTTGTTGTAGATAGCGAGACTATTTTATAGCTTCCCACATCTGTCTCCTTTCTTTCCTGTCGTCATACTTTTCCTCAGCATCTGAAAAGTTGCTGTTCCTGTTTCCTCCCTTTTTTCCGGTATTCCCATTAAATTTTCCATATTAAAGATCTTGTGATAATGGAACCCTGGGTTCTGACTGATGATGTAGGAAAGAGTCAGTGTGGGTAAGAGGTAGGGTCTGATTAGTGCTTGTTTCACTAGTTGAAGGTTTTCATTTTATTCTTAACGTTAGGAATGCTCGACTTAACTTTGATTAGTTGAGAAGAACCATTTATTCTGTTCCAACAACTAAGATTTACTGCTTTGAGAATGCCTAAGAGAAATTTGGACAGATGATTTCTCATTGGCATCAACTTTAACACTTTCGAAGATCTTCCTTGTTATGTGGCACTGTTCTGAGGGATTGTGCATTTGTTGTGATGCTGTGCCAAGGTGATAGACATCAAGTGACAAGTTTATCTGTAATCATGCTTATCTGATCAAGCTCCTTGTTTGCAATTGCCTTTATGTGTTCTAGGTTATTTATCTTTTCATGGCTCTGATTTGGCAAAAATCTGATTAGCAATTTCCTGACTTGCAGGTTGGCCTCGTGTATCAGCAATGCAATTATTGTTGACAGCTTTTACGACAAATCAAATTGGTGTGTAATCATTGAGAAAAAATGAATTTTATATTTGAAATTATGTTGGGATTGTTTTAGGTCATATAATTTTTCATTTATTGCATCATAGGCATGGACTTGCAATGTCCTTAGCCTGAGATTGTTGATCATGTTTTCCACGGTGACAGTCCTCATTGTGAAAGAATGGTTACTTGAAATTTCAATGCTGATTAGTCTCCTTGTAACATTTTTATAAAAATATTCCCTGCCAAATTATTTTGCAATATCTCTCCTCTTGAAAATCAGAATCCTTGATTTGAGTTTTCATGGGCCCTTTCACCTTCCAATTCCATTGTTATTTTATCATCCATACATTTTTGTTTGATGAACTAAGTGAGATTGTTAAGATTGCATAAAAATTAAATTTCCTTAGATAATTTCAAGAGGATGTACCAATGCAGCTTTCCTGTTACTTTTAAACTCCAAATTATATCCCGAAACTACCCCATGAAGTTTACTTTTTGAGCATCTAACTTTATTCTTGGTTTTGTAAAATTGGATAACTTCAAAATCAGCTTCAATCTGCATCTGTGTTATCTAGTCATTGAAGTTATTAAATAAAGACAATGAAGATATTGGAGATCAAATATTTGTGTAATCAAAACGCCAAAATCCTATTTATGTTCATTAATTGTTTGATCCAAACATTGGTTGATTTATTTCATTAATATATAGATTGTGATGTAGCTACTTCAATTCATTTAAATTAACAAGATAAAAATATGAACAAATTATATTATATATCTATTAGAAAAACCACTAAGAGTACATTGAATACTGGCAAACTCACTCACAAAATTAGACAATATATTATTCACAAAATATAAGCATGAATTGTTATACTCTACACAAAATATAAATATAAGTACATTTTGTGTAATGGTTGGATTCAACTTCCAAGGTCTCTTAGGCTCTTGGTGATGGTTCACATTCTTTCACACCAACCCTAATGGATTAGGTGTCCAAAATTCGCCCCTTCAATGCGAAGGGGTGTATGTGAGTCCAAGAAAAGAGCTAGAATACGTAGGTGTATAGCAATCAATGGTTGGACGTGCTCTCTGAAATGGTGGGTTGAGGAAGAGGGTTGAGGAAGACCACAAACCAAATGAGGTAGCAGAAGTCGAAGTCTCCTATTGGTGGTTTAAGGCTGACCATCAAATTGGAAATTTACATGAAGCTATTGTTGGAACAATTATGAATCTGGCTAGAAGTTGAATCCTTTTGCAAAGTGCAAGTGCTCCCTGATGATGGTTTAAATATGACCACAAATTTATGAAATGGGTAGCAAAAGCCGAAGTATTCTACCTGTGGTGGTTTAAGGCTAGCCACCAACCAGATCATGCTCATGGAACATGACTTTGTATCTGGCTACAATTCTGACTTTGGCATTGGCTGATTCTAGCTCCAGGCTTTGGCTGCAGACTCTAGTCCAGGCTGTGGCTCAGGCCTGCTTGATATAACTTTGAACCTAGTGGTTGATTATCAATTACAACCTGTCAGATACAAGGTGAGAAGATGAAGAGATCTCCACTGCAAGACATGTCAATACTAAAAAAGGAACTCTGAGGTATGATTGATATATCTTCTTGGATTTAGAAGATCACTGCCAAGAAGAATCCATTAAAGGATGAATCTTTTCTCTTGTAGGAGTCTTATTTCTAGAACATTTGTTTGAACGATGAGTATGTTTTCCACAATGCTCAGAAGGGTGAAGATCAAAAAAATGATATTTCAACTGACCTACTCGATCACAATGTTGGCATCTACGAATCTGAAGTGGTTGTGGAGTAGGTGAAAATGAATCGTCTTGAAGAAAACCAACACTTTGAAACTGGATTGGTTTGGAGTAGTCGTAATGTGAAAGAACACTTCCTTTTCATATTCGAGACCAATTATGTATTTGTTGTTAATGACTTCTTCCCAAGGTTTGATGATGGGCTTGGGAAGTGCAAGTGGAACCTTTGCATAATCACGTGAAACTGCTCTTGAAATGGCATCATTATTTTGATGATGTGCTGGTTGTTGATGAGAATCAAACTCAAACTCAAAAAAAGAGTTATTATGAACAAGAACCAATTCAAAATGTTGATTCCTTTATTGTAGTTCATTTCGTTGGAGCCGCAAATCAAGCTAAAGAAACTAAATCTTCTCCTACGCATCTTGTAAACATATTTTAATATTAGTGAGAGTGGCTTCATTGATTTTGACCGTGTTGTCAATAGTAGACAAGATTAGAGTGTTCAATAACTCTAATAATCCTTCAATTCGACCCATTTTCTTAATAATTCAAGCTAAACAAATGACGGGTTTAAACTTTTCAAACTTTTTC
Organism: Pinus albicaulis; assembly: GCA_034641835.2. Taxonomy (NCBI): domain Eukaryota; kingdom Viridiplantae; phylum Streptophyta; class Pinopsida; order Pinales; family Pinaceae; genus Pinus; species Pinus albicaulis. The sequence continues at coordinate 1,673,952,589 of CM076578.1, forward strand.
ACAATATATGTCCATATGACATGATAATATCACATACGAAATGTGTGTCGATAATCCAAAAGATACTTGAACCAATCCAGGAAGTCGTTTGAGTATTCCTTCAACACTATAATTCTTTCCTGCCTAAAACTTGCAAGGAGCCAATGAACTAGTGCAATGCAAATTGGTTCTTGGTGGAGACTTTTGTATCCCAATACTTTATACAAATAGTATTAGACAGAAAGGAATGGCAAACATTGCTTTTACCAAGGTCGTCAATCTCAAATTAACATAAAACACACTTGGATGTTAAATGAATTCTTTTGTCGTTTTTCATGGTGTTTTTGTTCATGGTTGTTGTGTCTGGCGTAGATGATGTGAACACAAAATACACAGGTAAATGCACAATCGAAATCCAAGTAGAGGCAAGGTAGGGTTGAGTAGGACACCAAAGTACTGATTTTTCAACTTAAAGACTCCTCTTGAATTTAAAGAGTACACAACAATGTCACTGCGAATATAAAGGCCTCTCCCAACTTGGACCACAAAACAAAAAAAATGAGAATTGGTATCATGTCCTTCGAGGTAACAACACAATGTCAAATGTCGTGTAGAGCAAGATGGACTTTTACATATAAAGCAATGATACAGAGTCCAACTACATAATTTGCAAACACTATATATAGAACTTGCCACATAATGCATAATGGTGAAGAAACTAAAGCATCCAAAGAATTGTTATCTAAAGAATGTTACAATATTGAACAAGCTTAGCTCTTGCAAAGCATTCATATCTCTCCCTCATATGGATTTAACAATATGAATGGAGAACTTGCCTTACTAAAAATTTAGCGAAAAATACTCAAACTTAAGCTTGAAAAATAGGTAATCGATATATTAACAATTTCTCTATCCTACCTCCTTTAACCCATGGGATAAGATGGTTTGTTAGGTCTGCATTTCATTCAAATAGTGCTAGTTTAGGGACTTGTATCATACCACATATTTTTCTCAATCGAGATGGAGACCCTTACTCGAAAAGAAGTTGATATGGATATGGAACCCAATGATACAATTGAACGAATCAAGTAGTGAGAACATGAAAATAAAGGAATACCTCTAAGAAAACAAATGAAGAAATCATCAAAGGAAGAGGAACCCTAATCGATCATGTACAATCACTTTGTAAATACTTGTTATTTATTGTGGCACAAAGCCCTAATGATTCACTAGAGACTGTTGAAGAATGAATAATAACATGATGGTTGTAATTTGAGGAGACCACAAATCAATTAAGTTTCACATTCTTAACCATGTGTTTAAATGATATTATTAGTCTCTTTGCAGGATTGCTTAGCCTCGACACTGGACTTCCCTGTTTCCCCTCGCATATTCTCAAGAAAATGAATCAACCATGACAATTTTCAGATAAATTTTAATGGTAGAATAATCACCAGTCTTGACTTTGTTGTGGTTGACCAACATAGAGGGAGCTTGCAATATCAATTCTTCGTCGCTAAAGTTGTAGCCTTGAGAATCAAGCTCTATTAGATAATACTCACAAGACCACCATCCTTTCCCATCAAGCACATGTGACGCTGAATCCACACTATCTTATCCACAGGGAGGGAAACTCATGTCCATATTTGCTCGCAATAACAAATAAATCACATGCAGAGACAAAGAAGTCGTTGCACACAGACATTTAGAGGAATCCATGAGTATGTTCACACTATTTTCATCTACATTCTGCATCAAACAAAGAAAAAAGGACCAAAAACGATGATTCAAATACCACTATTGGAGTGCTACGATGCACATGAAAGGATATCAAGTGCTCAAATAGAGTAGAGAAACATTATGTTAGCATTGATAGGTTGGCTAGAATGACAGGACTGGGTGATGACACTGACATGTGCAGAGAGTTCCCATAACGATAGAGCAACATGGCTAAGGAATGCCATGTTGAATTATCTTACTAGTTTCGGTCTTCATAATGACACGTGTAATCATGATTTTATGTATTTAATGTAATGAGAAAAATAAATTTATTGTTATTGATCTTGATGCATGGGTTTCGTGCTCAAAGGAAATTTATTTTTAGATTAAGCTCCCATTGAGAGCTTCTAGAGCTTGTCATTGAGTCTACAAGTTTAGGGAGTCTTTGTCATGTATGAATAACCCATCTTGGGCATGTTACATTATTGTAAAGAAAATTATTTGAGTCATAATAGTGTCAGAATGAACCTCCAAGACCTTGTCAAGTGAAAATTATCAAGTCGGCCTTCAAAGGAGCAAGTTGGCCTCTCTAGAAAATGATGTTGGCCTATTAGGGCTGCCAAGGAAGCCTATATATAGAGCCATTCAACCTCATTCCAAAGGGCATCAATCACACATCTATCTCATCATAAGAAGCTCAATCTAAAGTGCAAAACATAGCAAAGAAAGGAGAAGACAAGTCGAGGAAAAAGGAGTATTTTTTGAATTTTGTTCTTGGGTAATCTCTCACACATGTGGGTTGTAATTAGGGCATTTCATCACCTACAAAAAATAAAAGCTACAGTTAGTCAAGGAACCAAACAAAGGATGAAAGAAGCACTTATATGCAAGTTGAGTCATTGAAGAAGGAAATGCTACCCAAGCGAAGGAGAAGAGGAGCTGTCTTCACCATGATTTTGCCACACGTGCAAGATAGGGTTTTTGGAGGAAAAGTCGAGAATCACAGCCAAGGTTCAGGTCTGAAGTTATGATGAGAAGACCTATTTGAAGCAAAGAGACATGGGTTGACTTTGCTAGAAGTTAAGAAGAATTGTGACTTGGTCTTGGAGGGGTCATTTGGTCAAGGGTCTAGGTCTTGGAATTCATCAATTGAAGATTCTATAAGAAAAATAATTCTTGTGGGTTTTCCTCTTAGATTGGATAGGTTTTGGTCCTAGTTGATCGCCTACATCTTGTGTCCTTTGTCTTATTGTTATTTATAGTTTGGTAGTTGTTTGATTAATGAGAAATCTAATAATAAACAAGTGAAAGAAGAAGCTAATCTAATGAAGTAAAAATACATCACAAAAAATTATCAAGAAGAGAACTCACCTACTCTTGCTGCCCCTCGATTTCTCAACATGGTATCAGAGCTAAGGCAACAAAGCAAGGAAGGGCAACTCAAAGAAGGACACTCAAGGATCAAAGCACTAGAAGATCATCTAGAGCTAAGATGTCAAGTCAAGGAAAAGTCAGCGTATATAAGACCATGAAAATGATCATAAAAAAAAAAAAAACTTCAAGGCATCAAAGCAGACAAAAACAAAAAACACTCAAGGTCAATGTTCAAAATGATCATCAAGAGGGTCACATCTTCAACAAGGGATATTGAAGGATCAACCTCAAGAAGAAGGCTTGATAAAATCCCGGGCACAAAGATTCTCAAGGTTTGATCTAAAATAACAATGAACTTACAATGAAATGTATCTCTCTCTCAAGTTATTAAAAGGAACCAAACCAATTTCAAGTTAAGCAAAGTTTTGGCTTCAATATCAAGAGACTTTCGAATTGAGTGCATGACAGAGTGATAATTCATCACTGTTTCAAAAGGTCAAAGGCATAATTCGAATATTTCAGAGCAATCTGAATTGTTTAGTAGGAAAACCGAAGCTCTGATTTTGAAAAAGAGGACTGTCTTCAAGACATCCTCAAGGAGGATCTATCTTCTCAAAAAGATCGAGAACTTCATATTACCTATCTCTGATTACAATTCCCGAATTTGTGGTGAATCAAATTCTCGTGACACCAAAAGCACATGCATTAATCATATATATTTACATGTCCACATTCAGGCATTCAAGAAGGCCAACCTTCCAAAGGAATTGCCTCTACAATCATCTATACATTTTGATAGGTAGTTGAATCAAGAAACTATAGGTAGAAAATAAGTACAACAAAAAGAGTCTCCATTATGAAGTTTTGTTGCAAAGAAGTCTTGTAGCCATCAAGGTAGCAGAAAGGAGCTACGAAGGAACTCATGAAGAAGCAGGTCCCAACAAGAAGGGCAATAATTTCCTTGGTTAAAGAATTCTTGAAGAGAGCAGAAAGGTCAGTAAAGACAACAATACAAGTAGGTGTCCATGAGGCATGTATGATATTTTCTTTTATTTTTCAAGGGTCCATCATAATATGTTGTAGGGTTAAAATTATGGCTCTAAGGTTTGTATTTTGATGGCTCATAAGAAACCCTAGTCTTAAGGTACTTGTTCCCTATGACTTAAGAAACCCTAGGATTACCTCTTGATTGCATACGACCTTAGAAAGATAACTTGACATCATGTTTTAGTATTGTATACTTTGCTTGGGGTGCTTGTCAATAAATATTGCAGGTACTAGAAGCAAAGATGGATGGGTTGAGCCTTTGTTTTAAGAAGCATGATGGAAGGAGGGAAATATATGGACCCTTGGGCACTATTCATGATGTATGGATACTTGGAAGGAGTAGAAGGTGGAAGACCTATACCACGGTTAAAGAATTACCGTCAGATAAGAAAACACTGTAAAGCATGATATGATGCATAATTTTAGGGGATGACATCATAAAAGCATACGATTGAAGCAAGAGCTTGTGACATCATCATAAGAAGCATAAGTAATACTTATGGATAGAAGAAAGTCATCTAGTATAGAGCTCATCATACTTCATTCAAAAGGAGCATTTGCAGGATGATGATGATCAAGATCCTCCGTTGGAATCTTCATTGGAAGATTCACCTATTGGTAGAAGCAAGTGTCTCACCGTGAATTTCACCTTGTATGGGATTCATGGGATGATGGTACGATGACAAAGAAGTGAAGCCGCTTAAGATGATTGGAGAAATTTCAATCTAGGACGCCGCCGAAGGAAATCTAGATGACCAAAAAGAAGAAATGAGGTATGTATGCATGTATTTGATAAAATTAAGTCATGTCATATAGTTGTAGATAGCATGGATATATTTTCTACCTCATGAGAATGATCAAGATAAAGGGATCTCCTCCTTTGGAAGGATGCATGAAGGCATAATTCACATATCGACTAGATGAAATCAACACAATAAGTCCTCACACGGAATATGAGGTGGTGGAAAAAATGAAGGAACTATGGATGGAAGTTCCTAGGGAGCAATATGTGAAGAAAGTAAGGAGAAATCATAAAAGGTGCAATTATGGTCACATGGAGAAGGAAATCAACATCCAATAACTAGAAAAATTGACCATGACATCTCCATGGAAAATGTATGAAGACTCTGATGGAGTCTTAAAATGGAGACCATTGACATTGTATATCTTGGAGATGTATCAATATGTAAGCATGATGTTGTTGTTGCAACAAGCAAATGTCATTATGTAAGGCCATCACAAAGGTAATGTTGATTTGATGTTTATTTTTAATTTTTGAACAATATCTGGATGGGCCAATACAGGGCTACTGAAGGAAGAGTTGTGGATGTCACCTACAATTGGTACTCATGTGCTGGGATGAAAGATCCTAGAGGAAACATGACGTGGAGAAGGTAGATGTATGAAGGAAAGTTAGATATGGACTAATATATCACTTTCCATTGAAACAAAGGATGACATGACTAACATGATTCATGAATGAAAGTGATGGATGGCCAATGCCCTACAAAGAAGTCCTAAAAGATGAAGGCTCCATATCAAAGAAGATGAAATTCATGACATCGAAAGAGGGAGCCCTACAAGCAGCTGACTGTCCCATGATCTCCACCTAGAGAGCTGGTGGAAGAAAGTCCCTAGTTAAGAGGGAGCTTGGAAAAGTACATGGTTAATCTAATTTTGACTTTCACCTCTTCATAAAGCTTATGGATGACAACTCTATATTGTAAAGGAATTTCAAGTTCTTCCATTCTACGCCACAACTTATCTCTAGGGATCGTGTCAAATGCTTTTTTGAAGTCAACAAAGCAGTGAAATATTTCTTCTTTGCTCCCCCAAACCTTTTCAACAATGTGTCTCAGCGTGATACCATGATCTACTGTAGAATGCTTCGGCCTAAAACCCACTTGCCCTTTTGCCCTTTTTTCTTTTACTTCTGCCCACTTACTGACTCTATTTTCTACCATGTCACTGAAAAGCTTTGCAAACAAAGGATTGATCATAATGGTTCTATAGTTGGAAGGATTATCAATGTCTCCACTTTTAAAAAGGGGAATTGTTAGACTAGTTGTTGAATCCCTTGGGGATCCTTGCTGAAGGACGTTGTTGAATATTTCCATGATGTGCGGTGCGAAAATGTTCATTCCCCACTTTAGATATTCTGCTTGAAGTTCAACCAAGTCCTTTGCCTTTCTCGTTTTCAACTTTTTAATTCCTGCCTCCACCTCATGTACTGTGAAAAGCTTTGTAGTTGTGTTGATCATGGGAGGAAGCTAAACCTCTAATTCTTTTTCATATAGTTGCCTTGCATAGTCAAACCACTGATTGGATGTAATATTATTTTGAAATTGCTTCTTCCTTGGTTGAAGTTCCTGCCAAAAACGTTTTGGGTTATTCTTGCCTAAATATATCAACTTTTCCCGCCTTGTTTTCATGAACTCATATTTTTTATTTTTTAAAATCTGCTTATATAACTTTACATCCATCTGCCCCTCTCCTTTTTTTTAAGGTTCTCCTTGCCATTTTGCATTCCTCATCGAACCACGCATTCACACCAAAACAATTTGATTCTGATTTCCTATTTTTTGCTCTTTTGCAATTCTCAAGTGCACCCTGGATTATATTTGTTAACTCATGGCTGTTGAGGCTTTGGGGGCCAATTTTCTCCTTCTGGATTGATCTCTTCAACATTGTTTTGAAGATAGTGCAATTTTCTTGTGTTAGAATAATTTTGCCCCTTGATGCCGATTGTTGAGAACATTGGGTTTTCCTCTTACTATGTCTTTCTTCTAACCAGGATAACTTTATATAAATTGGGTTATGATCTGATTTTAAATCCCAAATATGCTCTCCAATCTTAACTTCATCTATTCTTTCTATTAGGCTTTGTGAACCAATAACATAGTCAATGACACTTGCCCCATTGTATGTGTTGCAAGTGAAGTTCCCAGAATTTTTCCATCTATCTGGACCATTGCAGATAATTAAGTTGAAAGCACCACACAACGTAAGCAACTCTTCTAAAAAATGATTACTAACTTTGTCATCTTCTGAACATCTCGACCATCGAGAATTCTCCTCTTCAATGAGCCAGATAGGATTGTGATCCTCTTTACAACAAATAATACTAGCTTGTTGATTTGTTGTTCTAGCATTGAAATCTCCCACTAAAAGAACTTCTCCCTGTTGTGAATATGCAGCAATATCTTGCTTTAAAGCTACATATGGATCTTTGCTGTCCAATCCCTTATTTTTGTAAGTTTTTGATACTTGAGGCGCAAAATAACATGCTGCAATTCTTATGTTGTTCTCATTCTCTGTTATTTTGAACCATAAATATTGTTTATTTGTATCTTCTTTCACTAACTGAATGTGACAACCTTCTTTTTATTTCACTAAAACAAGTATTCCTCTGTACCCTTTGCCATTTTCTGCTTCCTCATTCCAAACTGCTAACTTCAAATAACCGTCAAACATAGGAGTTTTGCAACCATCATGTTCATGAGTTTCTGTGAGACAAATTATGTCTCTACCTTCTGCAATAGGCCCTATCCTAGGTCCCCTCCTCCAAGGGTAACCTCTACAGTTCCAACAAACTAGACTTAGGTAGACCTGGGTAGGATTTGGTTACTACACGGTTTGGCACACTAGACTCGAATTTGAGTCTTCACCCCTTTTCATCCATGCTGATCCTGTTGTTTTCCTCCCTATTATAGAATTACCTGTTTTTTCTTTATTGTCAGCTTGTTGCCCTATTTTTCCGTGAGGCCCAAACACTGCAATAACTGCTTTACCATTGTACAACCATGCTCAATTCCCTTCATTTCTTGCTGTTCTAACTTTCTCCACTTCTTCTCTTCTCTCTTCTTGTTGCTTGCTAGTTAAATCTTCATCTAGGAAGAACTGTGAGCCTTTCAAGAGTTTCTTTTTGCTTAAGAGATGATGTTTCTCTTGCACACTTGCCATGATTACTTTTATAGGTCGAGGTCTTTCCTCACATATCTTTCCCACCCTCTTTGCTTAACAAATTTGCCCTCTCCACTGTAATTTCTCTCTCAAAAAGTCTCTTGTCAAATTGAAAGTGCTTTCATTCTTTCCATAGTCTCTTATTCCCCTGATAATAAAGTTTGTTTCCCTCTCTTTTCTTTCTTTATGTTCTCTTTCCTGTGCTCTATGAGAACTTACATCTTCTTTTTCCTCTATCTTGTGACCATTAGTGTCCTCAACCCTAGTTTTGATTTCTTTTGGAATGTATGTCTTCTTGTTCTCTTCTGCCCTCTTTTATGAAATGACTGTTTGTTGCCCCATTTGTGTATCTACCTGAGTTGTTTTAGGGATTATCACATCTTTGCTTGCTGCCATTGCGTCATTCCTGGTTTTCCATGTTGCCTTCATGTTTTCCCATTCTCGTTTTCCTGCCTCTACAACATCTTGTAACATTGTTACCTGGTCTTTCAAAATTCTATTACCTTCCATTAAACATTGATTTGCAAGTGTGATCTTTGAAAGTTTGCGGTCTCTTTCCTGTTTGTTGGCTTCTAAAATTTCCAGCCTTGCCCTGGCCTTCATCAACTCTTCGACATAGAGATCTGATGACCAAGTAAGAGGTGTATTTGTGGCACTGTAAATGATTGGCTCTTCTTTATTTTTGTTGCTCTTCTTTTTTCTTCTTCTTCTGGGTTTGTTTTCTTCTGCTTTGTTCCCATTTAAAGTGGGCAAGTCTGCGTTTTAAAATACCTCGATATTGTTTTGCATTCACCCAAATCCACTTTCTTGTTTTATCACTTGAAGCAATTTTGACTTGGCCCAAATGGTTTGTTTCCACAAAATTTGAAATTTCTTTGCCATTTTTAACATTTACTATTGATTTGTTTTCCAATTTGAAATTAAAAAAAAAAACAAAAAAATCTCAAAATAAATCTGCCACAATTCTAGTCAAAATTTTTGAAATGCCCCAAATCCCCTTGAGGTCTGCCTATGCGGCTCCCTTCGAAGGGTCTCTCGCTTTTGCAGTTCCCTTCACGTAGTTCTGTAATTCCCTTCACGTTATGAACTGCGTGAGTAGCTATGAATTCAGAATGACTGCATGAGTAGCTTGCAACAAAAAATAAAACAACACTGGCCAGCTAAGGGCCGAATCCAGTCATTTTAGTCCCTCTGTCGCTTTGCGTTCCAGTGTTTCCCTAGCTCGACGTTCCTTGCTCTCTGTCGGCTGTTCCTTGCTCTCTGTTATGTCAGCGGTCTATTCGAGCCCTCTCATGCCCTCTCACACCCTCTCATGCCTTGTCTATTCACGCATTGCCACATGAATTTGCCTTCCTTTCACACCAAACCTTCTATATTGTCCGAGAAGGTTTACATCGCCACAAGATTCCTTCACTTAAACTGGAAAACCCCGCGATTGGATCCCTGACATCTTTGTATGTCACAGGCGCAGAGAATTGATCGGCTGAGTAAAAGCTTCATCGTGATTTATGGAATGGAGCTTTAAGAGGGAGCTTGGGTACATTCCTTTATGGAACGAGTTGGTCATCTCTGGTTAAGAGGGAGTGTCAGGTATCGTTCTCTACTTCATGTGTCATGCACTAGACCAAGACTAACAACCATAAGTCTTAGTGAAGGCCATGAGGAGAGATGGGCACATCATTCTTGTCTTCATTTTGGAAGAAAGAATGGAGGATTGGGTAAACATCTTGCATCCAATACTCTTTGAGGATGTGGTAGGGCATCCAAGATAAGAGTAGTCTTAGAGGATGGTTTTTCTTTGAGGACTGGGAATCCAAGGTAAGAATAGCCCTAGAAGGCCATATCCTGAGAGAACCCGGGTGGGGTATGTTCCTCGAGAGACAATGATGAAGATGTATATAAATCATTGGTCTCAACATCATTGTGCTTTGATCTTGTGGAGAGATAGAGCTGTTAGTCAAGGCCTTGCTATGTGACAATGCTGAATGATATAATGCCAAACAGATGGGTTACCAATCCAACTCTTCTTATGAGAATTCTTCATATTAAGAATGTCCAAGTACCTTGTATGGATTATGAATACCTCCCTAGTTAAGAGGGAGTGTTGAAATATGTAACTAGGTTTGGTCTTCATAATGACATGTGTAATCATGATTTTATGTATTTGATAGAATGAGAAAAATTTATTTATTTTTATTGATCTTGAGGCATGGGTTTCATGCTCTAGGGAAATTTATTTTTAGATTAAGCTCCCATTGAGTGCTTATAAGGCTTGTCATTGAGTCTACAAGTCTAAGGAGTCTTTTTCATGTATAAATGACCCTTCTTGGGCATGTTACATATTGTAAAGAAAATGATTTGAGTCATAATAGTGTCAGAATGACCCTCCAAGACCTTGTTAAGTACAAATTATCAAGTCAGCCTATAAAGGAGAAATTCGGCCTCTCTAGAAGATGATGTTGACGTATTAGGGCTGCGAAGGAAGCCTATATATAGAGGCGTTCAACCTCATTCCAAAGGGCATCAATGAATTATCGGTCTCATCACAAGAAGCTCGATCTAAAGTGAAAAACATAGCAAAGATAGGAGAAGACAAGTCGAGGAAAAACATAGTATTTTCTGAAGTTTGTTGTTGGGTAATCTCTCACATGCGTGGGTTGTAGTTAGTGCATTTCATCACTTACAGAAAATCAGAACTACAATCAGTTAAGGAACCAAACAAAGGATGGAAGAAGCACTTATATGCAAGTCAAGTCATTGAAGAAGGAACTGCTGCCCAAGCAAAGGAGAAGAGGAGTTGTCTTCACCATGATTCTGCCACACATGCAAGCTAGGGTTATTGCAGGAAATGCTGAGAATCACAGTCAAGGTGTAGGTCCAAAGTTATGATGAGAAGACATATTTGAAGCAAAGAGGCTTGGGTTGACTTTGCTAGAAGTCAAGAAGAATTGTGACTTGGTCTTGGAGGGGTCATTTGGTAAAGGGTCTAGGTCTTGGAATTCATCAAGTGGAGATTCTATAAGAAGAAGAATTCTTGTGGGTTTTCCTCTAAGATTGGAGAGGTTTTGGCCTTGGCTAATCGCCTACATCTTGTGTCCTTTGTCTTATTGTTATTTATGGTTTGGTCGCTGTTTGATGAATGAGAACTCTAATAATAATCAAGTGAAAGAAGAAGCTAATCTAATGAAGTAAAAATACATCACAAACAATTATCAAGAAGAGAAATCACCTACTCTTGCTGCCCGTAGATTTCTCAACATGCTAGACTTGAGGAGGACAAGTCTTGCACTCAGGAGAACCAGATTTCTAAGCAGGAGCAATTGTGCTTTGATACCATGTCAAACTCACACACAAAATTGGATAACAGATTATACACAAAATATAAACATGGATTGTTGTAGCATACACAAAATATACATATATATACATTCTGTGTAGTCGTTGGATTCAACTTGCAAGGTCTCGTGGACTACCAGTGACAATTCACATTCCTCCACACCAACCCTAATGGATTAGGTTTCCAACAAATACTACTTGATGAAATTAAACTTCTAATTATACTAGATCACCCACATTTATTTCACTACTTTTATTTACATCATCCTCACCTTGACTTGGTGCAACCATTGCAACATGAATATTTTCAAAAAACCCACTTTCCCCTAGGTGTACATGGAATGGAAAACCACTATTTTTCTCAAAGATATCATGATGGGAAAAAGCCTATTCATAATGTTCTAGAAGAACACATAATTTGGCTTTGAGATATAATATCATTTTGTTGCCTTGTTATTCCATCCCATTGTGACCTCTAAGGAAATATTAACCATTTATCTATGCTTTCTAATGGGTGTAGGCCTATAAAACTAGCTTCCACTAACAACTCCTCTCCAATAAACAAAATATGAATAATAGCCAATACACAATTTATTTCACAATCCTAGACAATAATCTTTCCTTGTCACTAATTGTTTAGACAAAGATGCAATTTATATTTCTATGTTTTTTTTTTAATAAATCTTACAATGTTCCCATGTATTCATGAACAACCGTCCATGTATACATAATCCTTGGATTTTTTTGATGTATTCAAGCATATCATGTACTTTGAAGTAGAATATTTGAAGGATGCTAATCCACCATTATCATTATGTCTATAATTAGTTCCACAAAAAGACATTAATGTAACCTATCCTCTGCCAGGAATGCGCATGGTTGACATGATATATAAGCATAAGTTATCTCCTTTTATTTTAGAATGTGAAATCATGATACTTTAGTAACAATGTGAGAAAAACTCTCCTATAGCCATGAATCCCCTAGATGTAGGGGAAACCATATGTAGATTTATTGTATGACTCTTCATATAGTGGCACTAGGTTTCTTGTGAGTTCCGCATCACTAACACATTCCAAAGTATTGCTTGATTGGTGAAAGGATTGGATAATTTTTATATTCCTAGATATCCCCCCTAACGACTTAACTAGGATCGTAGAAACTCAAAATCTAAGGAATTTGAGGAATTTGAGGAATCTTTGGAGGGTTTTCTTACAATGTATCTTAACTTGGATGAGACTTCGAGGAATGGATGAATCTTCATCTACTCCACAAGATCTATAGGGTTTGCAACAACAATAGGAGGGAAAAGACTAATCCTCATAGGGAGTCCATCATGTCAATAATGTTCCATTACAATATGCCATCTATGGTTATTAGGTTCTCGAAAGTGAAACAAATAGACACCATTAATTCTTCATGGTAAAGGTGGAAAGGATCATTTCCATTTAATTATGAATTTGTTGCTTTCCTAGAAGATGGCATATCATAATTTGCTTGAAAATGTTGATATTGGTGTGTTATATTAGGGTTTGTTGCAAATATTTTACATTAGGTTCCAATTTGAGGATGAATTGTATCAAATTTTAATAGATGGGGAACTTTTGTTCCTTGAAAATAATAACATTTCCATAGAGATATTAATCACATGGTTGGTTATCATGAAATTTTTTTATCATAAATTCATAAAATACATTCCTTATAATTATTAATTTAAATGCATTTGTTCTAACACATGGCATTGAAGTACTAGACGGGGAAATGGATGGAAATTATTTTTGAATCTATAGATAATAAGTATGATAAGTATGAACTTTAAAATATGCATATGCCACAATTGTCCAAATATTGTAACCTAATTATTATAATTATGAACTTGAGTAGAGGATGATCTACATGATGTTGAACTATAACTCTACACAAGAAAAAATACAATGGCAATACTTATGGGTGAACATCAAAAGTCTTTTGATAAAAATACACTATTTTTTCTACAAAATCTCATTTAGGAAATTTAGGTTGCTCCTAAATGAACTTAGTGAGTTTGTATCTAAATAAAATGAATATGAAGAGATCATTGAACTTGAAATTGTTTATACTATATGGAACAATACTAAAAACTAGTTAATTAAATAATAAAATGGAGTTATTATACGAGTGAGAGTTTATAGTGCCAAAGGATTAGGGTTATAAGGATTGAGGGAATGTTGTTAGGTTAGGTCTTGTAGGTTGATGGTTAAAATAGTGAAAAGCGTAAACTATTGGACATTAATATATGGGTTAGGGGGGATCAAGGTTAGGGGAAAGGGATTAGGGATTATGAGTACACATAATGAGGAATATAGTTTAGAGGATAGGGTTTATGGTTGTTACGAGTATGTAACTGTAAGTTAGAGTCAAGTTGACTCTTATATGGGATAATTACATCCTTTAAGACCCGTAGGTATCCTCACTAAGACAACCAACCATAGTATTATCAGAAGATGGTATTGTTGAGATTTTGGGGTAGCATCTGATGTGCTCTAGCTCCAAAACTTTGTGGAGGGGCTGTAACACATGAGATCTCCAAGACCCATAAAGTGTTTGAAGAAATTCCATATGGTGTAAAAGTTATTCAAATAATTAATTTTTTTAATGAGGACCCTAAGTCTAACTTAAAGGAAAGGCTTGGGGTTAGTTGGAGAACACACACATAGCAGATGCACTAAAGCTAAGTCGAAATTTTGGGGTGGGGTTTGCTGAGCATTTCAAAGTGAGTTTGCAGTGCAGTGAGGGGTAGAGATCGGCAAGGGATAATCTGATCCAAGGCCAAGTATACAACAACAGAGAGGAAACATTGTACGAGGCAGCGCAGAGGCCAGCCAGAGGGACGCAGTCTAGCAAGGACCACACAGAGGACTGTGCAAAAGCAGCGTGGGCCTAGTCAGGGCAGCGCAGGGGCAGTAGAGATGCAGCCAGGGCAACACAAAGGCAACGTAGACCCAGCCAGGGTGACTCAGTGGGTAGGCTAGCCAGTAGAGGCTGACGCAGGGGCTGGAGGAGAAACGCTGGGGTTCCAGTGGGCCATAAACGGCTTGTTATCTATAATTCCCAATTGAGGGCATGATTCAGCCATATTTTCTGTCTCCTAGTGATAAGGTACATTTGCCATGTAATTTCTCTGTAGGGAAAACTGTTTTTACTGCCTAGAATGTTGTATTCAGATTTTGCATAGTAATAAAAACCTCTAGAGTTGCTGCACCGGTTTTCCTGCATTGGGTTTTTCCAGGGACATTTGTCTGAAAAATTTGTGTGTCATTTGTCATGTGCGTGATGTTCAGTAAATGATCTATATTTGTGTAGGCTGCTATTTGTGTTTACTTAGAAGTTTTTTTGAATATTCAGTTAAATAACTTGTGTAAATAAATCAAGTAGGAGAAGTAAATCAATAGTTAGCAGTAGGATTTCTGTGCTTAGAAATTTTCACAGGTATAAAGGGAGGGTTAGGATAGAATTGGAAAAGGGATATTTCTCCTATATTGAAAGAAATATAACCTATTCAAATTTCTCATAAAAAAGAAAGAAAATAAATTATGCGAAGGAAGTAGAAAACTCTAGACAAGGCCGTTAGAGATATTCATGCCTTTGAGAGGGGTGCCTCATGATAATGATTTCATTTAACATAAGGGATTAGATGACCTTACAAAACAACTAGCCCTTAAAAGGATGGTGGAGCTTCACAATTGTAATGTCTCCAACATTAGGGGAATTTTGAGGTCTAAAATGAGCCTTTTAAGAAAAATAATATAATAGTAGTTAAAATAATAAAATAAGAGAGATGATTGGGAAACACTTTCTATCCTCAACTATCACTGTCAGCTATAAGCATTTCCTACAGTTTTACGGGACAATTCAGTCGTAAGGATGACTTGGAAAAGGTTTTATCGTGGACGAGTTTGAGATTGTGGATTACGAATCAACACCTATAGGAGCATCATAGATCTGGGTCTCCACTCCAAAGATTAAGGTGAAGATGGAAGCCAATAATAGAGGACCACATGCTTTCAACAAGGATGAAGCAAGCTCCGAACCGGCCAAAGAAAATTAGGAGAAGCCAACTAGCGGTTTGGATAATCCCAAAGAGGGGGGAAGTGCCTGGTGGGAAAACCCTTACAAGGTCTCTAACCTAGGTTCGAGGGTAGTTATAATAGACCCAATTGAGGAAGAGAGAATAGTGACATTGGAAGGAACATGGGAGCTGGCATAGGAGTTTACCCTCTTTGAGGCTGGGCCTCTCACAAAATATACCCTGCTAGGAAATATCTTTCACTCTCTCTAATTTTTTGACAGAGCTCCATGGGGAAGAGGGTTTCATAACCACATGAGTTTCAACCATCTATGCTATCCAAATGAACCCTCCCCACATCAATAGACTAGCGGCTTGATTCGTGATTTCCTGATTACGAATGAAGAAAATGATACCTCTATTAAAGTCGAGAAAGATATTGAGGATTAGGGAAACTCAAACTCAACCTACTTTGAGAAACAAAAGTCTGATGGCAGTGGAAAGAAGGGATCCAAGCCTCATCTCATAAAAAACATGAATGGTGCCAGAATTTTTATTGGTTCTAGGAAGAGATGTACCCATGCATCATGCTGTAGATATGGTCGAAAAATCCCTCATGGGCTGCCCAAGGGGAATACATTTTAGTATGGAATTCATAAAAGCATGGGTTGCACAAGAGATGTCACCAAGTTTGCAGTACAATCTAGAGCTCTCGCTTCTAGCAAAAGGGTCAATGCATCTAATTTTTGAGACTTCCAAGGAGGCCTCTAATATCAAGCAAAAGGTATGGTATGTCGACATCTTATTCAACTTTTCGACTCCCCTATTCAATGCGGAAAGAGAAAGAATGGACGAAGTCCCCATATGGTTTAGATTTCTAGTGTTTCCAACAAACTTCTGGGATGCTCAGGTTATTCAGGATTTTAGAAACTCCTTAAGGAAATATTTGGACCATGACTCCTCCTACATTGGGTTTGGCATCAGGGAGGTTGTATGCATTTTGGTGTTCTTGGCCTTGCGAAAAGGGCTTCCTAAAAACATTAACATTGGTAGAGGGCTAGGAAATCTCCAAATGCTGGATTATGAGGGGTTACCTTTTGGTTGCAAAAGGTACCATAAATATGGGCACCTGGTTAAAAACTGCGACCTCCGATTCCCCATAATAGCAAAATCAACTCTTGCAAAAAGGAAGAGCACAGGTTCATAGGGTTTGAAACCAAGGTCACCATCAAAGGAACATGTAACATAAATGGAATCTGAACATCATAGGCCGAGCAAAACAAGAAAGGATGGCTCCGAGTTAGCCTCTCTACTCAAACAGAAGGGTGCATCTTTAGGAGGTACCACCCTATCCCTCTTCCCTACACTCTTTACTTTGATGTTGTTTTTATATCGTTTTCACACACCACTTATTTTTCAAATGGTTATGCATCCCCCATCCCCTTTCTGGTCCTGGATCTACCTTGTCTCCAACCATTCCCCCCTTCTCCCAAACCTTTTCCCTTGTAAACCCACACCCGAAGGCTTCTCTTCCCCCATGATCTCGACATCTATTTCCTCCTTAGAAAACATAGATATTGGTGATACCTTTTATAACATTCGTTCCCAGCCTAAGTGTAACCCCAGGAAGGACAGTCTATGGGTATGAGGAAATTCCATATATCCTCTAAGGATTTGAGGCGGAGGGGTAGAAAATCCATTCTTATGAAAATTGTGGAACATGATCGTGAGGATCTTGCCGCGGGAAAACAACAAACTATTCGGGGGGCCTTTAAAGCGATGAAAGCCCTAGGTGGGGTTTCTAGATGAAGGTTCTCTCCCTCAATTGTTGAGGGTTAGCATGCCCCTCTAAAAAAAGTTCTTTGAAACGATTGGTTGACTTCCAAAATTGATACTTATGCAAGAAACCCTAGGTGAGGGAGATGTAATTGTTCATTTCTTGGAATCCCTCTTTGATGGATGGTCCTTCATCGAGTTAGATGTTTGTGGAAGGTCTGGTGGCCTGGCATTATGATAGAATAGGAGAGTCCTTCAGTGAAAAAATATTTGGGGAATGGAGCTAGGCCTGGGGGTATAAGTATTCTCTTAGGAGCTGGGCATTGTCCTTTCCATCTTGAATATATAAGACCCCCCCACAAATCACAAGGAGTTATGGGACTTCCTTTTTGGTTATGCTCTGCTTCAACCTAGAAACCTCATATTAGGGGGATCTCAAATTTTCTCTGGGAGAAGCGAAATCCTAGGGTCCTAGATCGAGGTTGAATCCCCTCACAGATTATTTTCAAAAAAAAAAAAAATCGACAGAAGCCACTTGGTGGAAATCAACCCGGTAAAAAATTTCCCCATATAAAGGATTCACAGATTAGGGGAGGACCAAATAGTAAATTGATTGGATAGATTCCTAACTTCTGAGGACCTTCTGGAAAAATTTCAGCTATTAAAGCAGTGGGTTGGGATGAGGGACGAGGGGGGATAATATCACTGCCCAATCTTCTTGGAAATTAGGGTGCTCAAAAGAAGCCTGCAAGCCCCTTTAAAATGAACTCAACTTGGTCAAAATACAAAGAGTTCATAAACCTTGTTAGAACTCAATGGAATACTTTCAACCCCCAGGAAAACACTTATGTACTTGCAGTTCGAATCCAACCTTAAAATTATTAAGCTCAAAACCAAGGAATGGGTTGAATTGAAAAAGCAAGAGTCTTGGCGAGAGCTAGAAGACATTGAGACACAAATTAAGTTAATGTCTCAAAAGAAAGATGAAGGTTTTGAATTTGAAGAGGTAAAGAAATAACTAATCAGAATTGAAAAAAGAAGGAAGGAGCTCTTGGAGGATAAAGAAGAAGAACAGAGACTCAAAAGTAGGGCCATGTGGCGATGAAAAAACCAAAATTTTTCCATGCATATGCAGAAGGGAGAAAAATGTGCAACACTATTTGGAGTCTTAAGGACGTGGAAGGCAAATGAGTTTCAAATTTCGAGAACCTAACAAATTTGGGGGTGTCCCATTTTCAAAATATCTTCAGAGACCTTGAAGAAACCTCCATTGCTGGGGTCATTCGAATTGCAATGTTCTTCCCTAGATTCATGGATGAAGATGAGAGCCGAGGCCTAATGGATGAAGTATCTGAGGATGAACTCAAAATGATGCTACATAATTTTCAAAGGGATAAAGCTCAGGGCTGGAGGGATGGATCATATAATTCGTCCTAGACCTATATAATATTCTAGGGGCCAACCTTCTTTTTGTCATCAAAGAATCTAGAAGGGAAAAAAAAAATTCTCCCAACCTCCAACTCTACCTCCATTGCGTTCATTCCAAAAACCAATGCCCCAGAATCCTTTCATGACTTCAAGCCTATTTCATTGTGCAATGTGATCTACAAAGTGATTGCAAAGCTTATAACCCTTATACTAAAACCTGTCCTTTCTCAAGCCATCTCCAAGGAACAATTTGCATTCTTAGTTGGCAAGCATATTCATGAGGCGACTGTGGTGGCTCAAGAAGGGCTCCATAACATTGAAACTCTAAACCTTAAAGGGGACATTTTTGAAATTGGTCCTTCAAAAGATTTTCGTAGAGTGAATTGGATCTATATCCATTTAATCCTCACCCATATTGGGTTCAATGTGGATTTTATCTCATGGATCATGAGCTGCATACATATGGTGTCCTTTGAGGTGTTGATTAATGGTTTGACCTCCAATTTCTTCCATGCCCAGCGTGGTCTTAGACAGGGATGTCCCTTCTCCCCCATACTCTTCCTTGCAGTGGTTGAAGGTATAAGCTGCCTCATTTCGAATGCAAAAATCAAGGGCGAGCTTCAGGGATCTCACTTTTCCAGGATTTGTACATTACACATCCTCTTTTTGTAAATGGCATACTCATATTCAACAATGGTTCTGATAGAAAAGCAGATAAGATATCGGAAATTTTATGCCTCCACAACAGAGCTACTGGAATGCTCATTAATAATAATAAAAAATTGTCTTTCCATCCACAACTTGGAAGAAGTTGACTTAAGTAAAATTATAAACCTCATCCCCTTCAATGCAAAGCCAATGGATGAGGGAGTAAAATATTTGGGCTTTTACCTCAAACCAAATTCATATAGGAAAGTTGATTGGGCATAGCTCATAGAAAAATTGAAAAGCACCTAAAATGTTGCAGTCTAAAATGGCTCTCTCGTGCTGGGCGACTTATGCTTATTAAATTGTTGATTTTTAATGTACCTTGGACGAGTGGTTTCCCGTGGGTTAGTCTCTACCCAGGGAAAAATGTCCAAAATAATTCTTTTCCAAAGTGTGCCTTTATAAAGTGAAAGTGACTTTATCAGTGGTAAAGTCAATATTAAATTATAAAGTGAAAGTGACTTTATAAGTGGTAAAGTTAATATTAAATTATAAAGTGAAAGTGACTTTATAAGTGGTAAAGTTAATGTTAAATTATAAAGTGAAAAGTGACTTTAGACATAAAGTACAATGTGGGTACTTTATTTAATGCACGAGTTAAAAAATAGAAAGTGAGAATTAAATGCACATTATTCTCATTCCTTGATCTAAATTAATTTGAGCCATTAGATCTTAGGGTTGCCCAAAAGTCATTTATGGAAAGAAAAGGGGGAAATTAAAAGAGAGATTGCATTCATTCATTCTTCATGAGCAGATTGGAGAAAGGAGGTTGAGAGCTGGAGAAAAGTTCTGAAAGAGAATTTTTTTGCAGCAAGCTGAAGGAGTGATTTATGGGCAAAACTGGGCACTGAAATCAAGGCATAGAAGACAACATAAGGTACAATACGAACAACATTTAATACTGTGAGCTGGACATAGTTCAAGAGCAATTTTTGAGCAAAAAAACTAATTTTTATTTTTTTGGGAAAAAAATCTGTATAGTCCATACAACGGTACATAAATATGTACAATCCATACAGAATCCGTACAGTACAGTATGCGTCCGTACAATATTGTTTCAACTTCAAGTGGACACGAAAATCGAGGCAAAGTGGGCACGATTTTTAAGGAGTTTTGGGCTGAAGAGAAAAGTTGTATCTTGCTGTTTTGTTTTGTCTGCAAATGTATTTTTCCTGAACTTGAAAGATAAACAAATTTGAAGAGCTCTCCAATAGGTTTTCCCCGAAGAAGATTGAAGGGGTTTTGCCTGGGTCTAAGTTGACCAAAAATATGTGTGTATTTTTTATGTGTTGCTGGTCTGTTTATGTCCATATTTATTTTCAACATGTGTTGATAGTCCCATGTGTTTTAATCTGAAAATTTCATTTCCAGAATTCTATATGTTGAATGTAAGTTTATGGGAAAGGGAATTTAACTTAATGGGAGTGATAAGGTGAAATTAGAACCGGGTTGGGATTGCAGGAAACTTTTTAGTCATCAAATTTCAACATGGTATCAGAGCTACATGCTGAAAATTGCAGTTTGAACAATAGACAATAGTTTGGGACAGCAAACAGTGGTTTGGACAACAAACTGAATTTTTGGACAACAAACTCAGTTTGGATAAGAAACTGATATTTTGGGACAACAAGGTGAAATTTCACACAGACTGAACTTTTGGGACAACAAGGTGCGTTGGAAAGTTCATTTCTCCATTTTATTGGTTTTGTAAATTTTGGACAATAGTCATGGCCATGTTCTTAAGGATAGAGGACAGATTGGATGGGATATCCAACTATGCCATTTGGAAGAACAAAATTCAAACAGTGTTTGAAGAGGCAACAATTTGGGACATAGTGCAATAAGAGGTTGTACCTCCTAGTGCTAGAGATGAACTTGTTGAATTCACAAAAAATAATGCAAAGGAAAAAAGGATTTTGATGGAAAATCTAAAGGATCATGTGGTTCCTTAGGTGAGAGGAAACACATATGCATATAAGATGTGGACATATCTAACCACTCTCTATCAGAGTACCAATGAGAGCAGGAAGATGGTACTCAAAGAAAAATTGAAGAACATCAGGATGACAAAGGCTGAAAGTGTAGTTCATTATCTTGGCAGTGTCAAACATGTACGTGATGATTTGACTGCTATTGGTGAGGTAGTTGCACCCACAGAGTTAGTTAGGATAGTCGTAGTGGGACTTCCTAAGTCTTGGGAGGTCTTTGGAGATACTGTTACCTCTAGGGAGAATCTTCCCAATTGGGACATATTCTGGGATGATTGTGTTCAGCATGAGATACGAAAGACTAGTAGTGGTGGGGTGAAGATAACAGATGAAGAGGATGTAGCCTTGACAGCCATGGGGAAGAACAAAGAGAAGGCCAAGAAAGGGTCATCAGTTGGGGCTAAGGGAAAGGAGAATACGAAGAAGAAATATACTAATATTTCCAAAGTCAAATGTTGGGCATGTCAGAAGATGGGATACTATGCTGCTACATGTCCTGAGAGGAAAGACAAGGAGAAGAAGGGTACTGCAACTTCAACAGAGGTGGAGCAATTTGCTTCACAGTTTGACAGGGACTTTGCATTTATTACTTCTACATCTAGTAGGAGTACATCATCTAATGTGTGGTACATAGACAACGGGGCTTCCCGCCATATGATAGGTGCACAAGAGTTCTTTTCAGAGCTTGTAGAGAGGGCACTTGATATTGAGATTGTACTAGGAGATAACTGCATTGTGAGAGCTGTTGGTGTGGGGAATGTGACCTTTTGAGAGGGATCCTTTGCCTCCTTTGAAGGTCATGGATGTTTTGTATGTTCCAGGGATGAAGAAGAACTTGATTTCAGTGTCTGCTATGGAGGAGAAGGGGTTTGTCGTCACTTTCTCAGGAGGGCAGGTATCGATGCATCCCAGGGGAGCTTCCATCACTTTGGCCAAAGTGACTGGAGTATGCAATGGAAAACTATACAGGTTCAATTTTCAGTTGGCAGGAGCATTGGTGAGTAGCACATTTGGTAGCACTCACACTAGTACCACCAACAGTAGAGACTTGTGCATGTTATGGCACCGAAGGATGGCACATATGCATCATGGAGCTTTGAGATTTATGAGGGAGATCACTACCGGAGTTCCTGATTTCAATGTCGAGTGTTATGAGGTTTGCAGAGGGTGTGCTTTGGGCAAGTACACCAAGTTACCATTTGCAGCGAGCGACAACAAATCTACAGGTATACTAGACTTGATTCATACTGATGTTAGTGGTCGTATGTCTCATGTGTCCTTGGGTGTTTATGAGTATTATGTTATATTCATTGATGACTACTCTAGGAGAACTTGGATATATTTCCTGAAGACCAAGGGTGAGGTCTTCAGTCACTTTAAAGAGTTCAAAGCTCTTGTGGAAGAGCAAACAGGTAGGAAGATTTAGGTCTTGAGGTTAGACAATGGTGGTGAGTACACCAATGGTGGGTTTTCTGACTTCTGTGCACAAGAGGGCATTAGGAGAGAGTTCACGGTTCCTTACAACCCCCACCAGAATGGGGTGTTTGAAAGGAAGAACAAAGCTATTTTTGGGGCTGCTAGAGTGATGATTCATGATCAGGGGTTGCCTTTGTTTTTGTGTGCTGAGGCCTACAATACTGTTGTTTATCTTCATAATAGGAGTCCTCACAGAGTATTGGGGAATATGACTCCGGAGAAGGCCTTCACAGGAGAGAAGCCTCATGTGGGACATCTTCATATATTTGGATGTCTCGCATATTCTTATATCCCCACGTAGCAGAGGATGAAGCTTGAACCCATGGCAGAGAAGGGTATCTTTATGGGTTACAACGAGACTTCGAAGGCATATCATATCTTCATTACTTCTAAACGAAGAGTGGTGATTAGAAGGGATGTGAAGTTCAAGGAGGATAGGGCCTTTTAGAGATCACGAGAGTATGATGAGAGAGAGTCACAAACTTCTCCTCAGAAGGGAGGTTAGGTACAGGGAGAAGGACCTCAGGGTTCTGAATTCACTGGTATAGGAGGTACTTTAGTGTTAGTGACATCTGGGGCACCAGTGGCGAGTTCACCGAGCACTTCTTTAGGGAGTCCACTAGTATAGAGTTCACATGGCACTTCAGCTGATACAGGCACAAGTTCTTCGAGGATAGGTGTTGGTATAAGCACACAAGGGTCAGTTGGTAGACCTTCAGGTTCATTAAACTGGGGGGCAGATGACGAGGTTCCCTATGGGGAATATTCTTCAGGGAAGAGGAGGCCCAAGTCACTTCAAGACACCTTGAAGGAAGCAGAGTCTGTTAGTCCTTCGAAGAGGGTGAACAGGGAGAGTGTGCCACCTGAGCGGTTTTGCAGTTATGTAGCCAAGGCTACCAACATTGTTGACTTTGAGCCTACTTAGAGTTATGAGGAGGCTGCCATCCAGGAGGTATGGAGAGAGGCTATGGTGGAGGAGTATGTCTCTATCCTCAAGAACAATGTCTGGGAGGTGGTGCCTAGGCCTGAGGTCAAGTCAGTTGTGACTTCTAGGTGGCTCTCCAAGATCAAGCATGCTGTGGATGGCAACATTGAGAAGTTCAAGGCGAGGTTTGTGGCTATAGGGTTCTCATAGATAGAGGGAGTTGACTATGATGAAACCTTCGCTCCCATAGCTCAGTACACTTCTATCCGGTCACTTATTTCTGTTGCTACTGAAATGGGTTAGCAGATCCATCAGATGGATGTGAAGGCCACATTTCTGAATGAAGTTATAGAGGAGGAGGTGTAGGTTGAGAAGCCATAGGTCTTTGAGGTACTTGGGCGGGAGACCCATGTATGTTGGTTGAGGCGAGCACTCTATGGACTTAAGCAAGCTCCGAGATCTTAGTATTCGAGAATTGATACTTACTTGCAACAGATGGGTTTCACAAAGAGTGATGCAGATCCAAACCTATACTACATTGTTGTAGGGGATGATCTGCTCATTCTTGTGCTATATGTTGATGACTTGTTCATTACTGGGGCAAAGAGACTGATTAGTGGTTGCAAGGAAGATCTTGCTATGGAGTTCGAGATGAAGGACATTGGGCTGATGCATTACTTTTTGGGGCTTGAGGTGCGGCAGGAGGAGGGGCATATCTTTCTAGGGCAGGGGCAGTATGTTGTGGATGTGTTGAGCATATTTCACATGATATACTGTAGACCCATGTCTACACCTATGCTCACCAACTGAAAGAAGCTTCATGCTTCAAATTCTAGTTTGGTGGATCCCACATTGTATAGGAAACTTATTGGGTCCTTGATGTATTTGGTCAACACTGGGCCAGATATATGTTTTGCAGTGAACACACTTAGCCAGTTCATGGTTGAGCCCAGGAGGGTGCACTGGGTAGTTGCAAAGCACATTCTTCGCTACGTGCAGGGGGATGTTGATTATGGTCTGGAATATAGGCGGGGAGATGGAGTGAGTTTGGCAGGTTACACAGATTCATATTGGGCAGGGAGTGCTTCTGACACGAAAAACACTTCAGGGTGTTGCTTTAGATTGGGTTCGACAATTGTGTCATGGTTCAGTCGAAAGAAAAAGTCAGTTGCTTTGAGCTCTTTTGAGGCTGAATATATGGCCGCTAGCAAAGTTAGTTGTGAGGCCATTTGGCTTCGCAAGTTATTGTATGGCCTATTTGATCAAGATTTGAGACCAACGATTATTCACTATGATAATCAAAGTTGCATTAAACTCACAGAGAATCCAGTGTTTCATGACAGGTCAAAACACATTGACATAAGATATCATTTCAGTTAGTTGTGAGGCCATTTGGCTTCACAAGTTATTGTATGGCCTATTTGATCAAGATTTGAGACCAACGATTATTCACTATGATAATCAAAGTTGCATTAAACTCACAGAGAATCCAGTGTTTCATGACAGGTCAAAACACATTGAGATAAGATATCATTTCATCAGGGACTATGTTTAGAAGGGGGCAATGAAGTTTGAGTATATATTGACATATGAGCAGGTGGCCGATGTTCTCATGAAGTCCTTGCCAAGAGGCAAGCATGTCCTTTTGAAGGACAAGATGGGTGTGGTGAGAAACACTTTCCTCGGTAAGAGGGAGTGTTGATTTTTAATGTACCTTGGACAAGTGGTTTCCCATGGGTTAGTCTCTACCTAGGGAAAAGTGTCCAAAATAATTCTTTTCCTAAGTATGGCTTTATAAAGTGAAAGTGACTTTATAAGTGGTAAAGTCAATATTAAACTATAAAGTGAAAGTGACTTTATGAATGGTAAAGTCAATATTATATTATAAAGTGAAAGTGACTTTATAAGTGGTAAAGTTAATGTTAAATTATAAAGTGAAAAGTGGCTTTAGACATAAAGTACAATGTAAAGTGGCTTTTTTAATGGGTGAGTTAAAAAATAGAAAGTGAGAATTAAATGCAAATTTATTCTCATCCCTTGATCTAAATGAATCTGAGCCATTAGATCTTAGGGTTGCCCAAAAGTCATTCAGGGAAACAAAAGGGGGAAAAGAAAATAGAGACTGCATTCATTCATTCTTCATGAACATATTGGAGAAAGGAGGTTGCGAGCCAGAGAAAAGTTCTGAAAGAGAAATTTGTTGCCACAAGCTGAAGGAGTGATTTCTGGGCAAAGATGGGCACACAAATCAAGGCATAGAAGACATCAGGTGGTACAGTACGAACAACATTTAATACTGTGAGTTGCATGGAGTTTGAGAGTAGTTTTTGAGCATTTTTTTTTTGGAAAAAAATCCATATAGTCAGTACGGAATCCATACAGTACAATCCACGACCATACAATACTGTTTCAGCTTCAAGTGGGCACCATTTTCAAGGATTTTTGGGTTGAAGAAATAAGTTGTATCTTGCTGTTTTGTTTTGTCCACAAATGTATTTTTCTTGAAATTGAAAGATAAATAAATTTGAAGAGCTCTCTAATGGGTTTTCCCCGGAGAAGATTGAAGGGGTTTTGCTTGGGTCTAAGTTGACCAAAAATCTATGTATTTTTAATGTGTTGCTAGTCTGTTTATGTCCATATTTATTTTCAGAATATGTTGACAATCCCATGTGTTTTAATTTGAAAATTTAATTTCCAGAATTCTATATGTTGAATGTAAGTTTATGGGAAAGGGAATTTAACTGAATGGGAGTGATAAGGTGAAATTAAAACCGGGTTGCGATTGCAGGAAACTTTTTAGTCATCAATTTTCAACATAAATTAGTACTAGAAGCCATTCCATTATATCGGATTTCACTCACTTGGGTCCTGAAGGTTATTCTTGAAAGGATTAGAAGAATTTGTTTCAAATTTCTATGGTCAGAAAATTAGGAAAAATGTATCCTCCCTTGGGTTTGATGGATGAAGTTAGCAATTCTAGAACTTCTTTTTGGATGGGGCCTCAAATATATCTTCCTATTCTCAAAAGCACTAGCTGCGAAGTGCGGTTAGAGGCTCCTTACAACCCAAAAACTGTGGACTATGTTTGTTACACTGAAATATATAGCCCCTATCCCTCTGGAGCAATGGATAAGGAGAGAGGATAAGCCAAGAACAAATATCTCCACTATCTGGAGAGAAGTTCTAGCCTCCTTTGATTTAATTGGAAATGGCATGGCTTGGAGGGTGGGGAACAATGAAAAATATAGGATTGGTGTTGATCCATGGCCAGGAAGCGACGTTAACCACATCCTCCCACAACAATTAATTGTCTCCCTCTGATATAGAGGATTCTCTAGGCTTGCCCATACACCAATATGGAAAACACCGCAAAATGGAGTGAAGGTTGGAAAATTTTCGAGCAACTCAGAGTTAAGGAGCAACACATAGTGGCTTGGAATGATTTCCTGAATGCATTGACTAATAACCACATTAGAATCAAAGACCAAGAGGATGAGCTAGTATGGAGTATATCATCCGTAGGTTTGTACACCCCTAAGCTCAGATATATTGCTCTAAGTTCAAACATAGCCCCTGCTAAACAAAAATGGTGGCAAAAAGCACTATGGAAATCCAAATGGCCCTCAAAAGCAAAAATTTTCATGTGGTACATAATGGAAAACAATGCCCCTACTTGGGATATACTCCAACAACTTTACGCCATATTGCTAGAGTGGCGTTCCCCATGGAAAGGAGACAAAGAACATATCAAGCACCTGTTTATGTCATTTCCCTTCTCCAAGCAAATATGGGAGGTATGTAAAACAAACACATGCTCAAACCAAAGTTGGGATGGGGAAGATCTAGAGACTGCTTGGAGAAATTGGTAAACGAACACCACTACTTGTCCTTACCGAGCCCTCCCACTCATCCTTTGTTTGGGTATTTAGTTGACACGTAACAAAATCATTTTTAGGAAAAAATATTGTTCCAGATCTTGTTGTTATTGATGGATCGACAATTTTGGCCCATTATACTTAGGAAAAAGACACTCCCCCATCCAGGTTTATTGTGAATGAATCCTTAGGCACCTCAATACCGTGGGCATACTTCGATGGGGCCTCTATTGACTCTGTTACCTAAATCAGTGAGGGTTATGTCCTCTTCCTCTCCCAAATTCACTCCTTTATGTTAAAATGCAATTTGGGCCAGAACTAACAATTTGGCAGAATTACTGGCATGCAAAAATTTAATGGTTTTTGTAAGGGAAAAAGAATGCTCTCAAATTAAAATCTATGGTGATTCAATGTTGGTTGTAAGTTGGATGAAAAAAACTCATATGTGTAGAAATATGCTTTTATGTCCCATAATAGAATATATTTGACGGCTCATAGACTTAGTTACTTCCTTTCTATGCTCTCACATACATAGGGAATGCAATGATATGTTAAACAATTTATCAAAAGAGGGACTAGTCATGAAACAAGATACCAGGCACATTCACAAGAAAGAAGGGATCACATCATATGAATTTTATTGTCGACCCTTCACTGAACATGTTGGACACACTTAAATTTTTTTCCGAACCATTTTTCTCTACACAATTTTTGACTCTAGATTGTGTTTCCTATTCTCTATAGGCATATACTAATGCAACTCCCTCTCTCAATGAGGGATCGATTATTTACAAACTTGGTTCACCCAGTGATGCAGAAAATACCCTTTAACACTTTTGTTCTTTATGCTTTTTATACGTATGATGTAAACATGGTTTCTTAGTGATGCAACAAGCACTTTTACACAATCTCTCTTTTTGTTATTGTTACACAGATGAATCTTTTGTAACCTGCAACAACGTGTAAAAACTCAGATCCAAGATAAAACCTAGAGACTATCTGGGAATGCACAAGATATGCATGTGAAAAATGATTTTTTTTGTATCTTTTTACTAAAATAATGAAAAATTACAGACTTTTTTTCCTTTGGGAAATAATAAAATAAAACGAGAGAAATTTTTTTAAAGAAAAAGAAAGGAAACTATTTTTTAATTGTATTTTTGACTTATCTTTTTGTAGGTTTACTCAAATGTCAAGTGGAGACACCTTTTGGATGCATAATTGAATTCCACGTCCAATGAGTACCCATCCTACACACTTTTGAGTAGACTTGTATCGAAAAAAATGAAAATACATGAAAAACATGTTCAACCCACTTTTTCCATGTATTTTCATTTTTTTCAATGTGGGTCTACTCAGAAGTATGTAGAGTGGGTACTTGTTGGATGTGGAATTTAATTCCACATCTAGCGAGTGTCTACACTTAACCTTTAAGTAAACCTACAAGGAGATAAGCTAAAAATACAATTAAAAAAGCAGTTTTCTTCTTTCCCTCTAAAATATTGTTCCCTAGGGATGACATCATCATCTTGAATCCTATTGGTTCTTTTAAAGTTAATCTTGTTAGTACACTTTTTTTTTTTAGGTCCATTTTTTACCTCAAAATTCCCCTAATGCCACCCTTGTGCTAGGTCACATTGCCACAATCCAACTTTGGACAACTTAATTTTCAAAATTCTTTTGACACTTGGTTCATGATTCCATAATAAAAAACTCTAATACCATAAAATAACCATGCCCCGCATGTGAACATATTAAAATTCCTAATAACATGTAATACCACGTGGAGTAACACATAATAACATATAGTATTGTGAAAAATATTTTTTAACCTTAACAACAACAATTAAACTCATAAAAATGACACATATTGATCAACAATAAAGCATACATAAGCATATGAAAAATTATCTTACTGAAATCACAAACTAGATATTAACTAAGGATGTTCCTCCCATCCTTAGGCATTATTGTTCTAGGTCTCTCAATAGAAAGTCACCCTTGAGTTGGGGCTATGACACCACAAGGGAAAATAAGACCTCTATAAATCATCCCAATAGTCCCATTAGACACTCAAATAATACTTCCACAACCATCACAACCTCAATCTCTCTTTTCCTCTCCAACCTTCACAATCCAAGAGGGGATCCCCTTCTCTGTAATGTAGTACATTAGGATATCTCACCTCTTATCAAAGCTACAATGTAGGCTGGCTAGGAAAATCTTAATGTTGGGCTTACATGGATATCCAAAG
This sequence comes from Pinus albicaulis, assembly GCA_034641835.2. Taxonomy (NCBI): domain Eukaryota; kingdom Viridiplantae; phylum Streptophyta; class Pinopsida; order Pinales; family Pinaceae; genus Pinus; species Pinus albicaulis. Next base: position 1,673,982,482 of record CM076578.1, read on the forward strand.
GTAGTTACAATTAGATTTCCCATACAATTTCAGCTTTCAAGACAAGCTCCATGATTTTCCTATCTCCCATGTACCAAGTTCAGATAACAATTTGAATAGGTAAGAATGAAATGGGAAATATTCGTCAACTCAAAAAACCTTTACTTTTGTGTTGGGACCTTTGTTTTGAGAATTACGTTTTGTGATGTTTTGTCAATATTTTGACGATTGACCACATTTCGACCAAAGATGACCAATGGAAAGTCGCGGGGAAGACAACCAAGGAAAGATAAAGAGCCTGATGGAAACCGGCAGTTGCAGAGGATCGACCAGAGAAATTAGGGTACATGTAGTCACAACCAAGCCTAAACGTTCGTTAACAACCGAGGAAGTAGTCACAGTGAAGCACCAAAGGCAACTGAAAGAGATAAACGAAGTGTTTGAGGGGGAAGTAGCAGTTTAAGCGAGCGCAGTGTTAAAAAGGCCGAAGGGAATGTTAGAGAAATTAAGGAGATGGAAATTAATCAATTTATCTTATTATGCCATTATCTTGTGATGTTTTGTTATTATCATTTTTTCTTTCAATTTGTCTTTTCTTATAATCAAGAGTAATGCCAATGAAAAAATAGAAGAAGGCACAAGATGTAGGCACAATGCTAAGGAAAAACCCCACTCTTTGGGGAAAACCCAGTGAAAATTCTTCCTTCAATAGGTTCAAGATGAGATGACCAAGACCCTTAGACTATAGAATTTCTCCATCAAGTCATCCCTTCACCGTGTTAGAACCAAGATCTCCATGACACTGAGATATCTTTTACTTGCACCGAAACTTCTTCCTCATTACTGCAATAACAACAAGACATTGAAATCTTGTTCCTGAGGCAGCCTTGAGATCCATGATAACCATTGATTGAGCATTATAGCACCGAGAATCATAACATCATAGCATCAAGAATAGAGACAAAATTGTGTCACCGAGCATAGAGATCATATCACCGAGCATAGAGATAAAATCATATCACTGAGCACAACATCATATCACCGAGCCACTGTATCATTGTAATTTGCACTTGAACTAGCATTATATCACCGAGCCATTGTACCACTGTAATTTGCATCGAACATGTAATATAGTCCAAACTTGAATTCAGAGAGATGTCCGAAAATTTGTGATAGAAATGCGAAATATCAGTTGGGTATTTATAGTAGTTCCTCCATAAAATAAGCTGACATGTCTGTGTGAAGTGTTGTGTCTTGATTTGAGCCGACTTGAAAATAGTTTAAGGCCGACTTAAGGAGGCTGCTTTGATGACTTGTATCATTTGAGAGAAGCTGTCTTGAGGGCCGTCTTTGAAGTAGATTTCGCTGAAGAGATCGAGGATGATGACCTTGAAGAAGATGACTTGATGGAGGAACCTTTTGACCAAATAATAAGCAACCTAATATCACATGATTCAAAAGCCCAGAATGGGATAATATAAATCTGAAATGGCTAACCTAGAAGTCCACAATGGGGACCTTAATCTAAATATGACCCAAGCATAAAACCCATGCTTTAATAAGTGATTTAATAGTAATAATACATTCTTTTGAAAACTATATTATTATTGAAGACCGAACCTAGTTACATTCTTCAACACTCCCTCTTAACTAGGGAGGTATTCATATACAAAATAAGTACATGGAAGATCTCACTTTATCTATGAAGAAGTTTAGGAACCACAATGCCATGGACGAGATTCTTGACCAGGGAAATCTATCCATTTGGTCTCTTAACAATTTTGGCACCACAATGCCACAGACTAGATTCCTGACCAAGGAAAACTATTCGAGTGGGACTAAGATGGACTAATTATTTCAGCCTCTGTAGGTACCATCAGGCTTACTTACTAACCATTAACCCAGGGAACTAGGTGCACATCCATCCGATGCAAACCTCCTTACCAGACATCAACACAGAGTGCTGACCCGATGTCTTTCTGGGCAATGCTTCACTCATAAAGCCTCAACATCCTTGATCCAATAGATCAAGGATAATCAGTCTGTCCCAATCAAACCGATTGGTACCAAGCATGCTATTCAAAACCTTAGAGATATTCACCTGTACAAACACAACCCTAATCAACAATATACTTTTAAATACAAAGCAGACCTTCAAGGTTTCGATGTTGCCCTTCAACTAATTGTAGGTTTCAACCCTATACAAAAATTATCTGAAAACGAACCCTTAAAACATAAAATAAACAATAGCAAGAGCATAAAACATAAAACAAATATACACAGAGTTTTTCCCCTAGATCCCAAAACTGGGACTACCAACTTGATTTTTCATTATATTTCTTTCAATGTTACAACACACATATATACATGCCGAAGCATTCATAAACCCCAATCCATTAACCCTCGATTAGAACATAACCTTAATTCTCTTGACCGGATCTACAAAATACCATGGGAAGAAAACCATCATGCTAAAAACCATGTGCAAACCCATGCACAAAACCATAGGTAGGTTTGCCCTCCTAATATAGGGTCCATTTTTTTTAAAATTATTATTATTACTATTATTATTATTATTTTAATTAATTAATTAATTAATTAATTTTTCAAGGCGCTGCCCCAAACCCCATGCAAGGGGGTTGCTGCCCCCTTGCAAACCCCCCTGCTGCACCTGGCACAAGCATAGGAGAGTTGACCACCCCGCTCTTACCTAGTCATGGAAAGAATATTACACACATTCAACATTCTCCCACCTGTTGTTTTATTTCCACAAGGAGCCACAAGAGAGATTAGTCATTGGTTCAACCCTGCAATTCCCATTGTTTCTCTACACCCAGAGAACTTCTTAGTGCTCACAGAATTTGTTAATGCATCTGCAACATTATTCAAAGTGTCCACCTTTACCAACAACACCTTTTTTTCCTCAACCATATCTCTCACAAAGTGATACTGAACATCAATGTGCTTTATCTTTGAATGATAAGGAAGTCTTAGCCAAGAAAAATGCACTTTGGCTATCACAGTCTATCCTTATAGCTCACTGCACCAACCCCATACCTGAACACAATCTATGCAACCAAACTGCTTCCTTGCTTGCATGAGTGGCTGCCATCTATTCTGCCTCTATAGTTGAAAGAGCCACTGCAGTCTGTCTTTTGCTCATCCAATTGAATGCACCTCCAAATAGGCTAAACACATATCCATTGGTAAGTATTCTTTTATCCAGATCTCCAACCCAATCGACATCAACAAAGCCATGAATGTCCAAAACTCTGTCCAATGCTGGTCTTCCTTGGTAGCACAAACCATAGTCACTAGTGCCACGTAAATATCTGAAAACCCGCTTCACTACTGTCCAATGCTCCTTCCCTGGTTTTGACATAAACCTGCTCAATACTCCCACTACATGTGCAATGTCTGGTATAGTACAAACCATTGTATACATCAGGCTACCTACTACACTTGCATATGGAACACGAGACATGTCCTCTTCCTCTTCTTGTGCCTTGGGACACTATTCAGCAGATAACTTCACACCTACAAGAATAGGAACCTTCACCGGTTTACTATCCTGCATATTAAATCTCTGCCATATTTTCTCGAGATACTTCGTCTGGTTTAACCAGAGCTTCCTCTTTGCCTGATGTTATTTAATTTCCATGCCAAAAATATAGTTTGCAGCACCAATATCCTTCATGTAAAATCTGGAGGACAATTGGGTCTTCAAATCCTGCATAATTTCTTTGTCATTTCCAATCAACAACATATCATCCACATACAAGACCAAAAAAATAACACGGTCACCAATCAATTTAAAATACACATAGTGATCCACCTTGCTTCTGGTGAATCCAAGTCCCTGTATATATGTATCAAATTTTAGATACCACATCCTTGGTGACTGTTTTAAACAATACAACGACTTTTTTAACCTACATACCAGTTATTTCTAACCCTTCACCGCAAAGCCTTCAGGTTGCTTCATGTAGATCTCTTCTTCCAGACCCCCGTGAAGAAACATTGTCTTCACACCCATCTGTTCTACCTCAAAATTAAATGCAACAACAACGGATAAAAGTAATATAATAGAAGTTAAATTGGCAACATGAGAAAAAATATCACCAAAATCAATTCCTGACACCTAGGAATAACCTTTTGCTACCAATCGAGCTTTGTATTTTTCCACCTTGCCTTCTGCATTCATCTTATTCTTAAACACCTATTTGCTTCCAAGGGGTTTCCTTCCAGTGGACAACTCCACTAGATCCCATGTCTCATTTTTTTTCCAAGGATGCCATTTCATTCCATCCTTTGAATCCACTGCCTCCTTGACAGTTCTGGGATCATCATCAATAATAGATAAAGAAAATTTTTAACAGAAAGCAGATGGACTATACCTTTCTGGATGTCTTCTTTCTCGATCTCATCTTCTCAGAGATGGAGTTTGTGGCTCTTCCTCTTCTGAATCTTGTTTTGTTGTAGAGTCTGATTCTTCCTCCTTTAGCTCAAACTCTATCTTCTTAGGTTCCTTTGGTAGGACTTCATGTTTAACAACATATTTCACCTCTCTAAACACCACATCTCAACTATACACAACGTTCCTTGTTTGTGGGTTCCAAAGCTTATAACCTTTTAAACCATCCTTATACGCAATAAAGATGCACCTTTCAAATTTACTATCCAACTTGGTTCTTTTCTCCTTTGGAATATGTACATATGCATCACATCCAAATACCCTTAGATATGTAAGAGAGGGTTTCTTACCAGTCCATACCTCATGTGGAGTCTTATCCTCCAACGTTGATGAAAGTGATTTGTTAACCAGGTAACATGCAGTCTCCATTGCTTCTACCCAGAATTCCTGTCCTAACCTGACACCACTGAGCATGCTTTTGCTTTTTACATGAACGTCCCGTTCATTCTTTCTGCAACTCCGTTTTGTTGAGGTGTGTATGGAGTAGTATTTTTCCGTGCTATACCACACTTCTTACATAACTGTTCAAATTCCTTCTTGCAAAACTCTCCACCATTATCTATCCTCAATACCTTTATCTTCTTCTCTGTCTGGTTTTCCACCAGAGCCTTAAATTTTTTAAACCTGTCAAAATATTCAGATTTCTTCCTGAGGAAACATATCTATGTATTCCTTAAGAAGTCATCTATAAATGAAACATAGTACACAGACTTACCTAGTGATGGAACCGACATAGGTCAAAACACATCACTGTGCACAAGCTCTAATATCTTGCTCACCCTCTTAGCACCAGAAGGGAAACTCACATGATTCTGCTTCCCATATACACAATGTTCACATAAATCGAAATCCAAAGAGCAATTAGACATACCTTCTACCATACCATTACCATGTAGTATTCGAAGGCCCTTACTCCAATATGTCCAAGTCTTTGATGCCATAACACAGTCTTTTCTCCAAAGACCACTAGGCTTTCTGCTCCACTTTCAGGAACCACAAAACTGTTGCACCCATCAATAAAAATGCTACCCAGAAGCTTGTACAGATTTCCAATTCGAACTCCTAACATCAATACCAGTGCTCCTCCAACCATCTTACAGGTATCCTTCTTGAACACTGTTTTTACACCTGCATCATCCATCTTGCTTACAAAAATCATATTTCTGGCCAGTGCATGAATACGTAGAACACCAGGAAGTGTTCTAACCCTTACACCTTGCAACTTCAACTTGACTTTTCTGCGTCTGACGATTCTGGCCTTCCTATCATCCCCTAGGAAGACATCACCACCATCATATTTCTCATACTCGTAGAAGCACTCCCTATGGGGAGTGAAGTGAAAGGATGCACCTGAGTCAATCGACCATGCCTCATGATCTACATTTGTACTTGATGAAGAAGCCAAGTACACATCCCCACCTTCATTTTAGGTGGTTTTTGCCTCTAAAAATGGAGCATCATCAGATCCCTTTCCTTTCTCAAGTACTTTAGATCTACAGTCATTTTTGAAGTGCTCTTCCTTTCTGCATTTCCAACAAACCTTTATAGATTTTCCTGGAGATTCAGATTTCCCTCTAGATTTAGGTCTCCCACTCGAGGACTTATTTTTGTTTCTATTCTGGGACCGTCCTTGTACAAACAAGGCATCTCCATTCTGGCCCTCCATATTTTTCTGTCTCATTTCCCCTGACAACAAGGCTAAGACAATTTCATCAAACTTCAAGGTAGTTGTATTAATACGTATTGAAACAACCAGACTATCCCAGGAATATGGTATAGAACACAACAAAAGGATGCACTTGTCCTCATATGATATTTTAATATCAATAGATAACAACTGACTTACCACAATATTGAAGGTGTTCAGATGCTCTATCACCGAGTCTCCATCCTTCATCCTCAGGTTATAAAACTTTTTACGCAGGAACTATTTGTTCACCAGAGACTTAGATTGGTACAAAGTCCCTAACTTTTCCCACAAAGCCTTCATCGTAGCTTCCCCAGATACATTCAACAATACCGAATTCGAGATACACAATCGTATTGTGCTCTTTGATTTCCGATGCAACTTCACCCAGTCTTCATTTGACATTGTCGTTGGTTTTGTACCCGAATCTACCACAATCCACTGATCTTTATCTACCAGAGGATCCTCCATCTTGAGCTTCCACAACTCAAAAATCTGACCATTAAATTTCTCTATCTCTATCTTTCCATTGCTCACCATCTTCTTTCACTGCAAGAATCTATCCCGCAGATCTTCCTCTAAACAGGGTCTACCACACGCTCGAGCAAAAAACCCCTCAGTAGCAAAGGCATTCCTTGGAAGCCGAAACAACTATGATACCAAATGTAGGTTTTAACCCTGTACATAAATGATCTGCAAACGAACTCTTAAAACAAAAAATAAACAACAGCGAGGGCAGAAGATATTAAACAAATATACACAGAGATTTCTCCCTAGATCCCAAAACTGAGACTATAAATTTGCTTTTTCATTATATTCCTTTCAATGTTACAACATATATATATATATATATATATATGCCAAAGCATTCATAAAACCCAATCCATTAACCCTGGATTAGAACATAACCGTAGTTCCCTTGAACGAATCTACAAAATACCATGGGAAGAAAACCATCATGCCCAAAAACATGTGCAAACCAATGCAAAAAACCATAGGCGAATCCGCCTACCTGATATAGGACTAATCTCAGTAGGATTATTAGTTGAATCTTTGAGAGAAGATTCCTTTCCCTACTTCACATGTAGCAACATTTCTTCCAGTATATATTCTCCATTCAAGACTTATGTTGTTCCCTTCCTCTTAACTAAGGATAGTTCTTTTATCCAGGCTCCCTCTTAATGAAGGGATGTTTAACTTCTTCCTTCAGTGTTGGAGAATCTTTCATGGCTTCCATCCTTCTCATCATATTAACTTCTCTTACGGAATTCTTCACCAATATGATGTACCCGCATGAAAGTACAAACAATTCTGTAGGAGCATGAAGTTAGTCATGAAAAGAACTTTACAGTAGCGAAATCATTTACATAAGAGACTATACTTCAATACTTCAATTTCTATCCCAAGTTTGTTACAAACTCTAAATCACATCAGAGATTCAATTAAGATGACAAAAGTTTAGTTCTGTCATATAGCAATGTCTAGAAATAAGTCAAAAGAAAAATAAAGGTAACTAATAACTTTCAGAAGCCGTATGATAGGCCATCTACTAGAGTTTTATGTAAACCCTAGATTTTACTCAATCACGACAAATCCAATATGAATAGCTTTTACTAGGGTTTGATGTAAACCCTATATTTCACATAGAATAGACACATTATAAATAACTTCTACTAGGATTTGATGTAAACCCTAGATCTTTCATTTATAAATTATCAAAAAACATTATATATATATATATATATATATATATATATATGAATACACATATTAGAGAATTTAACCATTACTAGGGCTTATATGTAAAACCCTAGTCTTTTCAAACATCATCCTAGAACTCCGAACTTTTACTAGAGCTTGATTACCAACCCTAGGACTTATGACCATTAGAAATTTGGTCAACACATATTTCTAGGAGATTGCCATTATCATAAGAATATCATATGATTAGACAATATTTAATATATTAGGCATATATAGACCTAGACTAAGTTAGGGACACAATTAAAGAAATATATACCTAGGGTTTCCTTCCTAGGATTTTTCATAATAAGGATTTTGCTTGTAGACCTAACGAAAACCTAGGGTTTCGGTTTATGTCGAAGCAAACCCTTATTCTATCAAGATTTCAAAGGTTCAAGATTTCGAACAACATCATTTCAACCCTAATAAGTTTAGAGCTTCCATGATCATATAAAAATCCAAAACACGACATTATCGATATATCAATTAGTACAACAATCTCTTCATTAAAAACCCTAAGTAGGTTTAGGGTTTCACACATTATCAACATGCCCTTAGGTAAGGGTTTCCAGGAACCTTTTAGGGTTCCTTTTAATGCAGAAAATCAAAGATGTATAAGGTGGGTAGATTCATCAGATGATGAATCACCCTAACAAGAATATTTTAAGATTCAAGAGAGCTAGTCACAACAAATGTTAGTAGTGTAGAAATGATTTGCCCAAGAGAATTAACAAAGCTTCATAATTTAGGACATACCTTTGTTTCTTGAAAAACCTTCTTGTGATCCCTTCCTTCATACTCCTTGATAATTACAAGTGTAAGTCATGGTCTTCTATACCTGCAATACATACTTTCAAGCAAAACCATGTGATTTCAAGAACATTATTTAATTCCTTAAGATAGATTTCCTATGTAATCATGGATGATGGAATCGAAGGTCAAGTTGTTCTTTTAATTGACAGTAGGACATTTATTTGACATCCTAGATTACTGGTAAACTTCAGAGGGAGAGGATTAAGATTCTAATAGTATATTTCTGACCTTATGCTAGATAGACACAAGGATTATAGAAATTCAAATGCTTATATACATACCTTGTGATTTCATACCTTCAGTTTGTAGCATCAATACTTACTTCATTCCTTGCACTTCAGATCTTTAGGGAGACCTTTCTTCTTAATTGATTCCTTGCACTGCCAACTTCATTTTTCATGGGACATACTTCAGATCCTTTCGAACTCAATACTTCTAGCATTTGTAGATACCTCAGATATTTATGTAGGCAACTATTTTGAGATCCTTGAATGTACTATTTCACTATATATATATATATATATCTCTCTCTCTCTATGAATTCTATTGACCATGTCATTATGGAAACATTGAATTGTGAGACCCTTGTAGTTATATCAAGATGGTGATTTTACAGAGGTATCATTTTTTTGTTTGTAGGAGCATTGTGACTGAGATAATATGAGATGTAATGTACACTGTGAGACCTTATCAGTGTATCAAGGTCAATGTGATACCACCGAACTGAAATGGCACCCTTCCCACCTTCATGGTGATGGAAACCTCACTGTAATAATTCTGAAGTGTAAAGGAATTCTTTTTATGTGATTGCACTGCTCCCTTATAACTGTAATTTCACCAAAATCATGACTGCACCAAGATTATAGTATTGTGCTAACACTGAACCGAGACTTCTTGTGAAAGTACTCTTGTGATTTTTGAACCGATTTCAGAGATTATCCGAGTCTACTATGCTGTGATTCATGCGAGGTTTACTACAACTTATTCGAGCTTTTGTAGTTATACCAAAAATTATCCTTTTACTGAACTGTAACCATTTTCTTACTCCAGGATTTACACTAAACTTGATTCAAACCTCTTCCTTCTAGGTGACTTTAATATGCTCAATGTAATCCTAGTTTCATTAGCCCAAAATTTCCCTTCTTCAAACTGCCTTTGACCATAACCATAGCTTTGAAACCATGTTAGAGTAATTAAGGAGATGGCAGTTAATAAATTTCTCTTATTATGAAATTATCTTGTGATGTTTTATTATTATTATTTGTTCTTTCAATTTATCTTTTCTTATCATTAAGAGTAATCCCAATGAAAAAATAGAAGAAGACACAAGATGTAGGCACAATGCCAGGGAAAAATCCAGTGAAAATTCTTCCTTCAATAGGTTCAATATGAGACAACCAAGACCCTTAGACTATAAAATTCCTTCATCAAGTCGTCCCTCCACTGTTTTAGCACTGAGATCTCCATGACATCAAGATCTCCTTTTCTTGCACCAAAACTTCATCCTCATTATTGCAATAACACCGAGACATTGAAATCTTGTTCATTAGGTAGCCTTGAGAGATTCCATGATAACCATTGATTGAGCATTATAGCACCGAGAATCATAACATCATAGCACCAAGAATAGAGAAAACATTGTGTCACCCAACATAAAGATCATATCATTGAGCATAGAGATAGCATCATATCATTGAGCCATTGTCCCACTGTAATTTGCACCTAAACTAGCATCATATCAACGAGCCCTGTACCCCTATAATTTTCCCCAAACCTGTAATATAGTCCAAACTTGACTTCAAAGAGATGTTCAAAAATTTGTGATAGAAATGCGGAATCTCAGTTGGGTATTTATAGTAGTTCTTCCATAAAATAATCTGACATGTCTGTGTGAAGTGTTGTGTCTTGATTTGAGCTGACTTTAAGATAGTTTGAGGCCGAATGTAGGAGGTTTATTTGATGACTTGTATCATTTGAGAGAAGCTGTCTCGAGGGCTGTCTTTGAAGTAGATTTTACGGAAGAGACCGAGGATGATGCCCTTGAAGAAGATGACTTGATGGAGGAGCCTTTTGACCAAATAATAAAGAACCTAATATTACATGATTCAAAAGCCCAGAATGGGTCAATATAAATATGTAATGGCTAACCTAGAAGTCCACAAAGGGGACCTTAATCTAAATATGACCCACACATGAAACCCATGATTTAATAAGTCATTTAATACTAATAAAAAATTATTTTGACAAATATATTAATAATGAAGACCGAACCTAGTTACATTCTTCAATAGGGAAAACCAACAGGGAGAGAGAAATGTATCGAAATGTTTTCATGGAGCCTCTAGAGCTCGCACAACTTTATGACTGTATGCTCATGTATTAGAATATCTTTCGAATCTTTGTTTTGTTGAGAAGGCTTCGAGCCTCATGTACTGATGTAATGTTGATAAAACCTAATGAAAATGGAAGTTGCAGGGACATTTGAGAGTCTTCTTATGTTGAATTTATGTGCCCCTTTTAAATTTTTGTTATGAATGCATATGTGTATTATTTATCCTCATGAATACTTAAGCTATTTTTTTCTACACTAATTGCATGTCTGATATCTGGTTATGAGTTGAACTAGTGCTGGTTTCTCTAAATGATTTCATATGATGACTGATTCCAGTCCCTTAACCAATTAAGGTCATGACGTGCTTCGGGTGAGATGCCTTGTTCTCTTGAGCAAGGTGAAAATTCCAGCACTACACTAGACTACAACAGACTCTTTGTTGGCCTATGTGCTTGAACCCAGGGTTCAACTTGATCATAATTTTTCTCCAACAAATGGTTCCTTTGTTGGGACCTAACTTTTTAAAGAGGGATCTAGAATATGGTGTCTAGAATATTTAAGAAAGATCTACAAGATTGGGGGCATGATCAAGTAGAGCGGTTTGCCTCTCAACAAGCACAACTTTGCCATCGAAGTGTGAAGCAGGTGAAGGAAGAGATCTTGTACCGGAGTTTGTGAGTGACTAGTATGAGATATTATGGTGCGAGTTTCCATAGGACCTCTATTGTTAGTTCCAGAGGCTACATATCAAAGAAAATATTGGCAACCTAAGCCGATCTACTCATACTTGGACTCAGGTGGACCTTGTTCAATTGCACTGACTTGATATAGATTTGACTTGGGCTATTGACTTATGGGTGGAAACCACTTTAGAAGGATACATTATTTTTTTTTGGTAAGTTAGGCTATTCTATATTAATTCGATAAAATAAACATTACATATGCTATAGGTGGGGTTGGAAAGCTGCGCTTAACCAATCCCAGCCTTATTTGCTCAGTTTTGGGGCTACCTTAGTGGAGGAAACCAACCCAGAAAGTATTGGAGATAGAAAATTACAAAATGTGCAGCAACGCTAGTGTATCTATATATTACAAAATATGTAGAAACAAGGGTATAGCTTGAGATGAACTGGTGGTAGCATGATTGATAAAAACCATGGAAGAGCTGAGCAACTTCACAATCTTCAATCTTCATCTTCATTATCATTGTCGGGGACTTCCTCCTCTATGGGACAAGCATGCGCCTGCACAACCGCTTCCTCAGAGTCTGCCACTGGGTGCTTGGGTTTGGGGACAGGTGCGCAGGGGATGGGGGACTCCGGATCCTCTCCATCAAGGACGCGCGTCCAATTTCCTTCAGAGTCCAAAAATCAGATTCATCGTCATCCTCCACCTAGTTCGGCAATGGATCAGTCTTGCGAGGCAGGGGATGCGCCTGGTGCGCGATGGTAGACTTCCGGGGGCCTCGCCTACCTCTCTGCACAACTTGCACAGGAACTTCTTCCTCCTGCTCAGGATAGGGTCTTTGTCTCGCAAAACTGCTAGAGGAGGAGCCTTCAACAAACTCCAAGCGGTTGTCCTCTCCACGGTGGTAACGTCCGGGGAGAGCCCCTCTCTGTCCACCTCAGATGGTTCTCTGGCGCAATCTGGGAGACATTGCACGATGAGGCAAGGGAGAGGCTTCAAAGGAAGGGTGCGCAACAGGGGGGCAAACAATGTCGAAGACAGGGGGAACGGAAGGGCCGAGGAAGATGTGCGCAAATTGGGTAGTCGTAACCCAAAGGGGAATGCGTAGCGCAGTGCTGAATAGAGGGTCGCATAACGGTCTGGAGTAGGGGGAGTGCCAAAGAAGAATCAAAAGGAAAGATAGAGGGAATTTACTGTGAGTTTCTCGGGGCTGAGGGCTCATCCTTTTATAGGGTCTTGGAAAAATGCGAGGGGGATGGAAATGAGTAAGCCTCGCACACAACTATGTGCCATAACCAATTTCCTAAGCTGGCTCAAGGGAATAGTGATGGCTGATAGACAGTTCAATCATGTTAATCATTTATGGTGATTGTTGCAGGGGAGTACCCTAGAGAGGGTATCGCAGTACACAACGTCTCATCATCATGTCTTATCTTGTTTGTCTCGTGCATATGACTAACAGTTTGAGGATCCATAACAGGTGACGCTCTGCGCAGAAGATTTTTACCCTTGGGGGTGTGGGAGAGTGTTAATCAAGGTTGTCATTGATGTCAATAAGGCATTATTGGGATGACAAATATTCTTGTGATGCATAATATGATGATGTCCTTGCTCATGATGACAAGTACCCCTTGGTTATTTAGGATGTCATTAATGATGATGTTATACGTGATGACACTTGATGAAGGTGTTGATGACATGGTTGGAGTCTATATGTTGGCATGGACGACCATTTGAGGACATGACATGAAGTGACTTGGAGATCACTTAATTAACATTCATGGAAATATCATTGATGAAAGTATATATACTTGATGAAGCTATCCATATCCACTTAAGGAGCTCATTTTTGAGCCTACTGTTCATCCCTTGATGCACAAGAAATACAAAGACAGTCACCAATAAAATACTTAAGGAGATCTCTCTAAATGAAGGCTCATTGTCCATCATTTTTATGCACAGGAATACAAGGACAATCAGCAAGAAAAATGATTTTTGAGGACCTTGAAGGAAGGATATCAAAATGAGCCCTCATCCATCTTAAAGAGGACTCCTTCCTCTTTCCAACGAGCCCTCATATGCCCCAAAACTCCCCGTGGTTAGAAAGATATTGATTTTTGAAGTTGTGCAAATTTTTTTTTTTGAGCCGACTTGTCATAGCTCCTTCATGTCGGCCTACATCTAGAAAGATGTGTCCATTCATTCTAACGTCAAACCAATATTAATATGAGTTCGGACACCTCATTTTAGTACCAAAAATTTCGGTGATTTCTCAGAGATAAGATACATAACAGGTAGGAGACCGAGGAGAATGTTTTTAAGCACTGTTTGGGTTAGATTTCAGCAAGGAACAACTATATATATCTTAGATTTTTTACAGTACTTCAGATTTGGGATTTGTGACCTTAATATAGTTCAAACTTAGTTTTGTGGTGATATATCTACACCTCTGGTGGCTCGGATTACTTGCTGGAGTGACAAAACTCTAACACAGAATTCAAACCTGTGTTACAACCCACTGCTAGGTCTCAAACTTATGCTTCAAACTGCCCAAACCACAGATTCAGACCAACAGTTCAGGAACAATGCTATCTGTGTTAATATTGGACAATCTCTTGATTATTGGAAATGCTTGAACAATCACCAAATAAAAGGATTGAACAGAGGGAGAATCATACATTTGTTTAGGAGCTCGGAACCTTTGATTGCCTCCATTACAATTTATTCTTATTGATCACTGTTGTTTAAAGGCTCAGACCAGGACTAGAAAGACCTCACCACAATGTTTCAGACCTAGTCAACAATGGGGTTGTAGTGCAGAACAGAGACCTTATTCGGAACTCAGTGAAGTTACACCTGTTTCAGTTATAATTTGAAGAGCTGAAGAAGAAGCATTAGCAAGTTTGGATAACTAATCTGTGGAGAATTAAGGAGGGTTGGACCTAAACTTGTTGCTGCCCTTGTTGAAGAATAACTCAGACTTGTTGTTATACTTGGATTGCAGTCCTATGATGAATAATGAATGAACATTGATAAAGAATATTGAAGGTGCTTCGATCTGTAAAGGAGCAGTGAAATATTTAGAGCCTTGGAGGTGTTTTGGACAGAGGATATTGGAAGCCTCATTAAGTCATGGTAGATTTTGAAGAACCTTGTTGAGGAACTACAATGGAGCAGACCTTGGGTTTAAACATGGCCTAAAGTACTCTTCAAGGAGCATTGATTTTGAAGTAGCCTTGAAGAACATCTAGTGTATTTAGGGACTAATTGTATTAGTCAATTGGAGCAATTATTGTAGACATTTTGGAGCACCTATTGAAGAGCTTGTGGAGAAATATCTTATTGGGCAAGCATTGTTGAACACACATTTTAGTAGTTGATCTTGAAGACACCCTTGGAGATCATGATGCATTGCTGATGTCATCATGAGGTGACCTTGGAGAAAGTGCTTGGGTGACATGAAGAGCAACGGTGACACCTTCACAAGAAGACAAGGTTGTCATTGATGAAGTAATTTGGATAAGGCATTGTTGAAGATAGGCATGGTTCATTGAAGATGATATTGGGAGCCGTGAACAAACATCAAACTTATCTTGACGAATTGAAGTTGAGGGTTGGAGCCTTGGAGGTTGGAGCCTCATAGAGAAAAGGTTGGTGCCTTGGAATATAGGGTTGGAGCCCTAGAGGATAGGAGTCCTCAATAGACCAGGTTGGAGGCTGTACCAGATATAGGGTTGGAGCCCTTGAGGTTGGTGCCTCAAAATTGACAAGGTTGGAGCCTTTGAAGTCCAAGTCGGTGCTTGGCAAATACAGGTTGGAGCCTGGGAGATTGAAGATTGGTGTCTTCATCTAGGGTTGTAGCCCTACATATATTGTACTTGATTTATTGTAAAGAATAAATTAATAAAAGTTTTTATTCTATCATTGTTCATTTTGTGCTCTAAATATAAGTGATCTAACTGGTAAAATTAACAATTGAAAAGAAATACTGATTCACCCCCCTCTCAATATTTCCAACAGAGAGATGATTGTCGTTCGTGCCAGTTCTGGCACCCGCATCCAGGGGGATAAGATCTTTTTGAATGAGAGTGTGACATTCATGTATTAAGGATTCCACCTCAACCTGAGTAAGGTTGGAATGATACAGCTCACACTGGATTTCCACCCCTTTGTTCGCAAGGAGATCTGCAACTGAGTTAGCTTTCCTTCGCACATGGCCAAAAGTGATAGATTTATGATTGTGAATCAACTGTTCCAGAAACTTGAGCCTATGGTCTAACCTCCAGCTGGTGGATACCTTTGAGGATTTCGTTCCATGGAGCATTCTTATGGCTACCATAGTTATAACTTACAAGTCTCCCTCCATTTCCAGGGGGAAGTAATGAAACTCAATTGCGATTTGAATACCCTATATGAGCCCCTCCAACTCCGCAGAATTGTTGCTGTCCCATCCATATTACCGAAGTAAATCCGGAGAGGCTTGCCTTGAGAGTTCCTGATAATTCCTCCGAATCCTGCATTTTCAGGATTGCCATTGGACACACCATCGAAGTTTCATTTGATGAAGCCATTTGGGGGGGGTTCCAATTTTCAGGGACAGGGGTTCTGCCTACACTTCTAGGATTGATATCTAGGGGGGTGTTTATGCTCATTTGCCAATTTTTCCATATGTGGCACTCTGCTACAGAGGTGGGAAGGTCCTCTTGACTCCAAGAATCTAAGGCAATGGTTTTAGAGAGGTTTTCGTGTATAAGGGCCTAGAGCTTTTATGATGTGGATGCTTTATCTTTGAAGACACAACCGTTCCTTTCCTTCCATATATTCCAAATAAGGATACCCGAAATGATTTGCTAGAGTCTATTTAGGAGAGTGTTGGTGTAATGATTGTCCGTCCAGCGGCTGATTGTGTTGATGATGTTTCCCCTTACTCAGTTGCAATGACGACATAAGACTGCAATTCTATCCCACAAAAAGATAGCGGTAGGACATTGGTCCAACATGTGATCGATGCTTTCGAAGTTTTCCTGACATAGGGGACACCTGGAGAGTCCTAAAAACCCCCTCTTCAAATGATTCTCCCATGTGAGGATGTGTCATTTACTGAGCAACCATAGGAAGGTGGCTACTTTAGGCCAAAGATTAGCGGACCATATATTTTTCTAGATGAGATTCGTTGGGCTTGGATTCTGCTAATGAAGGATGTTGTAAGCTTCCTTGGTGGAGTAGTTCCCACTTGGAATATGACCCCAGCGTAGCATGTCAGGTCCTGTCCGTACTCTAATTTTTCTTTTGGTGCCGAGTTCCTCCCAAATGTCTGTGTGGCACTCATTGTCTTAGTCGTATTGCCATCTGTTTGTATGTAGGCATTTCCTATAGCCTTGGGTTGTGTCGTCCGTCCAGAAATCGTGAACATTCTCTCTTTGCCTCCCTTGGAGTGCCACACTCCATATAGGTCTGGGGAAGATGGAGGATAGGCTTGGCAGCTGCTGCCAAGAGTCCTCCCAGAATCTTGCTTGAGTGCCATTGCGCAGCTCCCAAAAGCTATGGATCTGTATCATCTGCTTTTGGCTGCTTATTGCTTTAGAGATTTGGGATCCCCCAGACTCTAAGTTGAACTGGATGAGGTCCTCCTTGGGCCATGAGTGGGCATACTTGGCTGCCCATAGATTAGCCCATGGAGTATTGGGGTTGGAGACCCATTTCCACCAGATACTAGCTCCCATTATGTTGTTGTTGTGCTTAGGGTCGCGCAGTCCTAACCCCCGCTGACTTTTAGGAGTGCAAACATCCTTCCAGTTAACCAAGGCCCATTTGTTTTTCTCTTTGGTGCCGCCCCATAGGAAAGATCTTTGCAAATTGCGTATGTCCTTGAGGACCCATTTTGGGGCTGCCAGGACCGAGAAGAGGTAAATGGGGAGGGATTGCAGAACAGATTTGATGAGAACCAAGTGACTTGCAATAATGAGGGTGCGATGGGTCCAATTGGATAACCTGGTTTCCATTTTGTCCAACAGGGCTTTCCAGGAGGAATGATTGATGGCGGAGTCAGTAAGAGGGGCTCCTAGGTATTTGGAGGGCAAAGAAGTGATGGAGAAGCCTAGGATACGAGAAATGTTGCGCTGAGAGAGGGGGGGGTGTGAAAGAAGAATATTTACAATTTATCAGGGTTGACCTCTGTGTTGGAGGCATCAGAGAAAGAATCAAGAAGAGATTTGAGGGTGCGGGCTTCCTAGACTGAGGGGTAACCCATAATCCTATTGTCATCCACAAATTGTTGATGGGAGGATGGGGGCATGTTGTGGAGGGGTAAACCATGCAGGGCACCTGACTGGATGGAGATTTTGAGAAGGCGACCCAGTCCTTCAGCCACAATAATGAAGATTAAGGGAGAAAGAGGGTCCCCTTGTTTGATTTCTCTTGAGGGGTTGAAGGTTGCAGAGGGAATACCATTGACCAATATGGAAAGAAAAGGGGAGGTGATGAGACTCATGATCCAACGTACCCAAGTGTGGCTGAAGCCAAAGGCTATGAGTGCATTTTTGACGTAGTCCCAGCTGAGTTTGTCAAAAGCCTTAGAGAGATCAATTTTGAGAAGCATGCGAGGCTTTTTGGAGGTTTTGAGAGAGTGAATGACCTCATGGGTTAAGATAATGATGTCAAGAATTTTATTGCCTTCAACATAACTAGTTTGCTCCAAGGAGATGATTATGGGAAGGAGCTACTTCAGCCTATTAGCGATAACTTTGGAGATTATTTTGTAAATGACATTGCAGAGAGCTATGGGCATGTACTTACTTGGAGAGGCTGCATTGTCTTCTTTTGGAACCAGAGTGATGAAGGTGGAATTTAGCGCTGGAAGAAGCCAGTGAATGGTGCGCGATTCCTCCACTACATCCTAGAATTTGTCTCAGATAGTGTCCCAGAAGAAGTGGAAGAAGTTGGTGGTAAATCCATAAGGACCTAGAGCTTTCCCTGCTTTCAGTTGGAAGACTGATTGTTGTTGGGTATGTGTTATATTCTTTCCACGATTAGCCCCACGCGCTGTATGTTGCGTCGGGCGTAGCCGGGGGGTCACGAGGGGCGAAGCAGTCCCCACCGTTGGGGTCCGGGGCAGCGCCCCGGCCAAAATTTGTTTTTTGTGCGGACCCACTCATAGGCGGATCTGCCCATGGTTTTGTGCATGGTTTTGCGCATGGTTTTGGGGTTCGATGGTTTTCGGCCCCTGGTATTTTTGTAGATCCAGCCAAGGGAACTACGGTTATGTTCTAATCCAGGGTTAATGGATTGGGGTTTATGTATGCTTCGGCATGTATATATATGTGTTGTAACACTAAAAGGAATATAATGAAAAAAATCAAGCTGGTCGTCCCGATTTGGGATCCAGGGGAAAATCTCTGTGTTTATCTGTTTTATGTTTTATGCTCTCGCTATTGTTTATTTTCTGTTATAAGATTCGTGTGTAGATAATTTCTGTTCAGGGTTAAAACCTACATTTGGTATTAGAGCTATTTCAGCTTCAAGGGGACGCCTTTGCTGCTGAGGGTTTTTTAGTTCGGGCCTGAGGTAGACCCTGTTCAGTGGGAGATCTGCGGGATCGATTCTTGCGGTGAGAGAAGATGGCGAGCAGCGGAAAGATAGAGATCGAGAAATTTAATGGTCAGAGTTTTGAGTTGTGGAAGCTCAAGATGGAGGATCTGCTGGTGGATAAAGATCGGTGGATCGCGATGGAGTCCGAGGTACTAAACCAACGGGAATGTCAGATGAAGACTGGAAGAAACTGGATCGGAAGGCTAAGAGCACAATACAGTTGTGTGTCTCAGATTCGGTATTGTTGAATGTATCTGGGGAAGCTACGGCGAAGAATTTGTGGGAAAAACTTGGGACTTTGTACCAATCTAAGTCTCTGGTGAATAAGTTGTTCCTGCGGAAAAAGATGTATAACCTGAGGATGAAGGATGGAGACTCGGTGACAGAGCATCTAAACGCCTTCAATACTGTGGTAAGTCAGCTGTCATTTGTTGATATTAAAATCTCGGATGAAGATAAGTGCATCAGTTTGTTGTGTTCTCTACCAGACTCGTGGGACAGTCTGGTTATTGCAATAGGTAGCAATACAACTACCTTGAATTTTGATGATATTGTCTCAGCCTTGTTGTCGGAGGAAATGAGACGGAGAAATATGGAGGGTCAGAATGGAGATGCCTTATTTGTATGAGGAAGGTCCCAAAATAGAAACAAGAATAAGGTTTCGAGTGGGAGATCTAAATCTAGAGGGAGATCTAAATCTCCTGGAAAGTTTGTAAAGGTGTGCTGGAAATGCGGAAAGGAAGGACACTACAAAAAGGAATGCAGATCTAAAGCTCCCGAGAAAGGAAAGGGATCTGATGAAGGTCCTTCTGCAGAGGCAAAAACCACCTCGGATGAAGGTGGGGATGTGTATTTGGCTTCTTCTTCAAATACACATGTAGATCATGAGTCATGGTTGATTGACTCAGGTGCATCCTTTCACTTCACTCCCCATAGGGAGTGGTTCTGCGAGTATGAGAAATATGATGGTGGTGATGTCTTCCTATGGGATGATAGGAGGGCCAGAATCATCCGACGTGGAAAGGTCAAGCTGAAGCTGCAAGGTGGAAGGATTAGAACACTTCCTGGTGTTCTGCATATTCCTGCATTGGCCAGAAATCTGATTTCTGTAAGCAAGATGGATGATGTAGGTGTAAAAACAATGTTCGAGAAAGATGCCTGCAAGATGGTTCGGGGAGCACTGGTATTAATGCGGGGAGTTCGGACTGGAACTCTGTACAAGCTACAAGGTAGCACTGTTATTGATGGGTGTAACAGTTCTGTGGTTCCTGAAAGTGGAGTGGAAAGCCTAGCTGTCTTCGGAGAAAAGACCATGCTATGGCATCAAAGGCTTGGACATATTGGAGAGAAGGGCCTTCGGATACTGCATAGAAATGGTATGGTAGAAGGTATGTCTAATTGCTCTCTGGATTTCGATTTCTGTGAACATTGTGTATATGGGAAGCAGAATCGGGTGAGTTTTCTTTCTAGTGCTAAGAGGGCGAACAAGATATTAGAACTTGTGCACGGTGATGTGTTTGGACCTGTGTTAGTTCCATCACTGGGAAAGTCTGTGTACTATGTTTCATTCATAGATGACTTCTCAAGGAATACATGGATATATTTGTTGAGGAAGAAATCTGAAGTCTTTGACAAATTTAAGAAATTTAAGGCTGCGAGTGGAAAACCGAAATGGGAAGAAGAAGATAAAGGCGCTAAGGAGAGATAATGGTGGGGAGTTCTGAAAGAAGGAATTTGAAGAGTTCTGTAAGAAGTGTGGTATAGCATGGCAGAAGAATACTCCATACACACCTCAGGAAAACGAAGTTGCAGAAAGAATGAACAGAACGCTGATGGAAAAGGCAAGAAGCATGCTCAGTGGTACCGGTTTAGGACAAGAATTCTGGGCAGAGGCAGTGGAGACTGCATGTTACTTGGTTAATAGATCACCTTCATCAGCGTTGGAGGATAAGACTCCACATGAGGTATGGAGTGGTAGAAACCTTCTCTTTCACATCTGAGGAGTATTTGGATGTGATGCATATGTACATGTTCAAGAAAGGAGAGAAAAGGACCAAGTTGGATAATAAATCTAGTGCATCTTTATTGGGTATAAGGATGGTTTAAGGGTTACAAGCTTTCGGACCCAGAAACAAGGAAGGTTGTGTCTTCATTGTTGATGTGGTGTTTAGAGAGGTAAAAGATGTTGTTACACATGAAGTCCTACCAGAGGATCTTGAGAAGATAGAGTTTGAGCTAAAGGAGGATGAATCGGACTCTACAACAAAAGAAGACTCAGAAGAGGAAGAGCCACAAACTCCAGCTGTGAGAAGATCAGTTCGGGAAAGAAGCAGCAGGAAAGGCGCCTAGTCCATCGGTTGCGGTAGGGTTTGCCTTAACCTGTAGCGATGATCGAACCCGGAAACATCGGGGGAGCGGTGGAGTTCGAGAGGATGGAAAACTTTGGAAGGAGGCCATGATTGATGAAATGGCATCCTTGCATAAAAATGAGGCATGGGATCTGGTGGATTTTTCGGCTAGAAGGAAGCCCATCGAGAGCAAATGGGTGTTTAAGAAGAATACGAATGTAGAAGGCAAGGTGGAGAAATACAAAGCTAGGTTGGTAGCAAAAGGTTATTCCCAGCTGCCGAGAATTGATTTTAGTGATATTTTTTCTCCTGTTGCCAAAGTTACTTCTATTAGATTACTTTTATTTGTTGTTGTTGCATTTGATTTTGAGATAGAATAGATGGATGTGAAGACAACGTTTCTTCAGAGAGATCTAGAAGAAGATATATACATGAAACAACCTGAAGGATTTATGGTGAAGGGGAAGAAAGAACTGGTATGCAGGTTAAAGAAGTATCTGTATGGGTTAAAACGGTCACCAAGGATGTGGTATCAGAAATTTGATACCTATATATGGGGACTTGGCTTCACCAGAAGCAAGGAGGATCGCTGTGTTTATTTTAAATTAATTGGTGACCGTATTATTTATTTGGTATTGTATGTGGATGATATGTTGTTGATTGGAAATAGCGAAAATTATCCAAGATTTGAAGACCCAAGCTACATTCTCCAAATTCGACATGAAGGATACGGGTGCTGCAAATTATATTTTGGGCATGGAAATTAAGAGAGATCGGGCAAGGAAGCTGCGGTTAAACGAGAGGAAGTATGTCGAGACTATGTTGCGAAGGAGGTTCAATATGCTTAAAAATAGCGGTGAAGGTTCTATTCCTGTGGGTGTGGCGCCTGTTGAACGGTGTCCCAAGACACAAGAAGAAGGGTATATGTCCCGTGTTCCATATGCAAGTGCGATGGGTAGCTTTATGTGTACGGTAGGTACCGTACTAGACCGGACATTGCACATGCGGTGGGAGTATTGACGAGTTTATGTCAAACCCAGGGAAGGAGCATTGGACAACAGTGAAGCGGGTTTTCAGATATTTACATGGCACTAGTGATTATGGCTTATGCTACCATGAAAGACCAGGATTGGAAAGAATGTTAGACATTCGTGGTTTTGTTGATGTAGACTGGGTTGGAGATTTGGACCAAAGAAGATCTACAATTGGGTATGTGTTTAGCCTATTTGGAGGTGCAGTCAGTTGGATGAGTAAAAGACAGTTTGCAGTGGCTCTTTCAACTACAGAGGCAGAAGACATGGCAACCACATATGCAAGCAAGGAAGCAGTTTGGTTGGAGAGATTGTGTTCGAGTATGGGGTTGGTGCAGCAAGCTATAAGGATAGATTGTGATAGCCAAAGTGAAATTTTCTTGGCTAAGAACCCTGCTTATCATTCATAAATAAAGCACATTGATGTTCAATATCACTTTGCGAGAGATATGGTTGAGGCTAAAAGGGTGTTTTTGGTAAAGGTGGACACTTTGAAGAATGTTGCAGATGCATTGACAAAGTCTGTAAGCACTCAGAATTTCTCTTGGTGTAGAGAAACAATGGGTGTTGTAGAATTGGCCCAATGACTAAGCTCTCTGTGGCCTGGTGGAAAGAAAACAACAAGTGGGAGAATGTTGGGTATGTGTTATATTCTTTCCACGATTAGCCCCACGCGCTATATGTTGTGTCGGGCGTAGCTGGGGGTCACGAGGGGCGAAGCAGTCCCCACCGTTGGGGTCCGGGGTGTTAGGGTCCCGTGATTTGGCCGATTGGCTAGCCAAATGACGATGTAACATCAAACCAAGCTTTGGAGCCCAAGGACCTAGCTTTCCTGGACTCAGAGAGGGCTCTCTCTATAAGTGCAAAAGATGTCGGTGTGTTTACTTGCGGTGTTTTGATATTAGGCTAGTTATGAAGTATGTTTTTAGTTTTTTGGTTTTTTAAGTTTGTGAGGAATGAAACTGATCAAATACATAAACTGGATGACAAGATGTAGATAAATTGGGCTATGGGGTCAAATAGGTCAAGGAAACTTATGAGGTGATGATGTGAAGCTGCTGTAGGGCCGATTTGATTCACAATAGAAGGGATCTCTGGGCAAAATGGATTAAATGAACAATAAGTTGGTGAAAGACAAGGGATTTCAAGTGCAGACTAGTTAATAGCAGACATAAACATGTAATAGCGAGCCATTAATCATGCTAGGAATAACTATAAGCTAATCAATACATAGAAATCAAACATTCAAGCCATACATAGAGGTATATGACCCTCTAACTTCGGGAAAAGGCTATCAGACTTTGGGGAAAACACATGAGACAAAATAACAACTCATAAACTATGCCGGAACGCCTAAACATAGTCTCTAAGTCATTGGGCACTTGGACAAATAAGTTTTCATAGTTTTAGGCAAAGGGCTAGATCGGGACTAGGCCTCCTTGGTTCAACAAAATGATCGACAAATCAGTCAAAGAGAAAGTTTTATGGACAGAACTATGGGCAGCTGATAGGTAGGTAGGGCAAACCATACATCCTACTCAACATACATGGAACTGATAAATAAAACTTAGCAACAATACCTTAGGTTACTAAAGAGCAGCTAAGAATTCTTTAGCATAACTAAGGGAGAAGAAAACATCAAGCTATGAAGATTCAGGGATTTTGGGGTGCCTCCATGGGCATGTCTCAAAATCAATCTTTACTGATCTATAGCAGCAAGAAAAATGAAATATGAGTGAAAACTAGAAGACAAAACAACATTAAGAAGCACTATAGCATTCTACCATGTCAAGGAATCCATCAACAAGCCTTCAACATTCCTCAAAAGCATCCAAGAGGCAATCCAAACATCATAACTCAAGTGTATTCTTCAAAGCTCATATGACCAATGCATTAATTCTTCTCTCAAGTTCAGCCTTCTGCTTCTCCAAAGCTCTCCTAAGCCCGATGGTTCTAGGCCTCTTTCGCCTAGGCTGGTCCTCCTCTTCCTCATCATCAAATTCGCCAATAAGCTCTTCAATTCTCACTTGCGCCCTTTCCACCTCCTTTTTGTACTTGATGGCCCTTGCCTCATGAATGGCTGCATGAAATTTCATTTGTTTGTTCTCAACCTCCAAGAATTGATTGAAATTCCTTGCCCTTTGGAGATCTTCTTGTAAAACCTCAATTTTCCCTTCTTTGTGAATGAGGAGGTTTTCAAGGATGCGTGCCTCATTGTCGTTGTCATCGCTTGGGATAGGGATGACAGCTGATTTACCTCCATGCTTGGCGCTTTCTCCAACTGTACTTTTGCCTTTGAAGGCCAATCTAGCGCTCTTTCTCCTTGGCAAGCTAGGAGTTGTCTTTTTGGGCAATTTCCTCTTCTTAGGGACAGTTTTGGTCACCATCAAGGAGGCAGCTTCAGCTTGTTGTCCTTCCTCAACATCCTGTCCAGCTTGTGGTTCAAAAGATGTTTCAATTGCTTGCTCAACCTGCTGCTCTTCAACCTCTATCTGCTGCTGTTCCTCTTCCTGAATTTGATGCTGTTCATCAACCTCTAACTGCTGTCCAATGATATCCAACTGCTGCTGTCCCTCAAAATCTGGCTGCTGCTGCTCATCAACCTCCTTTTCTCCCTGTGCCTCACTGCCCTCTTCTTCTCCTTGTGTACTGGGCTGCCCAGTGATCATCTTGAGTTTTTCAGGGGTAGGCCTACTAGATAAAGGCACTGGGCGATGGACAGGCTGAGTAGGAGACACATGAACAGGAGGGATAGTGGCGAAATCGTCATGGCTAATGAATGACTCCCATGAAACCCCTTTCTTCTCCAGCTGGTGCAAGAAAATGATTTTGATCAAGGAATGGTGAAAGAGAGAAGGGATTTGCTGAGGTGGAGCTTTCTTTTGGACAGTAGCTGCCATTTTCTCTATGCTCTTGGACAAAAAGTATGGGAGGTTGAATTGTCTGCTCCTGGTAAAATGCATCAACAAGCGAACATGATAGGCAAAGATTTGGCTAAACCTCCCTTCACAAGTGAAGTATCTCATTATGGCCTTCATCAGTGGAGCATAACTGTCAAGAAGATAAGAGAAAGGAAAAATAGCAATGATGGTCTCCCTATGTTCCGGCTTGATGAAAGGTTTATAATCCTCCAGATTAAGATGTGCTTGCTTAAACCACTTTTCACCATGATACGGGATCTTAGTAGCCTTGGATACATACCTTGGGGAGATTTTGAAGTCAAGACCTGCAAGCTGGAAGTGTTTGTTCTTGAATCTCAAATCGCACAAATGTGTAAGTGGTGAGAAACTCTTGACTTCCTCTATCCTCTGACAGAAATCAAGACAGCCTACTTCATGGAAATTGAAAAGTACTGAGGGATGAGCATTGATTTCTTCTATGAAGATAGGCTCATATCTCTTATGTTGTCCGCCTTTGTGATCTCGTTTTGGAGGCATTCTGACTTGAAACAGGCTTGGAAGAGGCACACTGCCTTCAATGTATGAAGAATGCTCTCCTGGATTGAGACAAGCCACCAAACTACTTGGACAGTTATGGACCCTGTGATTTTGAATAGAATGCAACAAGGCTTCCTTGAATAAACCCCCTTTACACTTATTAACAATAGTTCTTCAAATCTGGTTACACTTCAGCTATGTAACCTTCTTAACAATGGTACTATGTGGGAGAAACTGCTTTGTAGATTTTCTGTGCACAGTCTTGAAACAATCACCCCTCTGGTGACTTTGCTAGAGGCCTGCTTGCACTTGTATTTTTGTCTTTGAAACCAAACCTCAAAAATTATAACCCTGCTCTTTTAGGTCATTTACCTTGAAACATGCCCCTGTTAGCAGATTTCTGTAGAGACCACACAGTGGAAGAGGGAGGAGACCTTTTGGCTAGGTGACAAATTAGCCCACAGTGTTAAGGAAAACACCTTCCACTCATGCAATTTAAGAAGTCAATCATCATCTTTGTACATCTGGCCTCAATGTAAACTTGATTATAAACAAATGCCCCATCATCAACAACCCAACCTTCTAGAAAATAGCCCTGTTTCACCTTCAGAAAACTCTGTCCAACAATCTTCAAAATGATATAATGTAGTGTAATGAAAAGGCAGGCTTAGTTAGATTGTAAAAACAGTGCAACAGTGGTTTTTAGGAAATACACTCTTTGTTTGTGAGCTTAAGGGGTCAACATAATACCTACACCTCTGTTTTAATATCAAATGTGAACACCAAGCATTCTGCCCTTTAGACAGTGGCCATTTTTACTTGTGAAGTTTTGAAAAATTCAACACCACTTTGGTGCTTCTGCCCCTAATGTCAAAATCTAGCCATCAACAATCTCTGCTCCTTTACTATGCTGTCATCTTTGGAAGCTTTCTGTCAATAGGTCTTCAACCTGTACCTCTGTCTTAATCTGAAATTTCAAACACTAACCAACTGTTCTTTAGAACAAGGCCCCCTTCTTTGTGAAGTTTTAAGAGAACAATAACTGCTTTTGTACTTCTGCCTCCAGAGCTAGAAAAACAACAATTAAATCTGCCCTTCAATGTAACATTCACCCACAGAAAACTCTCTGTCAACAATTTTCCACAATGATGTAATACAGTGCAAGGGAAGACAGACCTAGCTTGGGTGAAAAAATCATTGCACACAGTAGTCTAGGCAATACATTCTTTGTTTGTGAGTTTTGAGATATACCTCTACACCTTATACCCCTGCCTTCAAGTTTTAAACTGTCATTAACAACCTCGGCCCTCTTAAATTACCTCATTTCACTGTGTAGGAAACTGCGTTTGTTTTTTTAGCAAACTAGCAAGGTGCGGGATTTTCAAATAGTTTTATCACGTATCAACACTTTGCACACGATGGAAACTTGTAAAAATACCTTGAAATTAGTGGATGCTCGCTTGAGAGGGTGCAAGAACCCTTGGACAGCTCGAAAAATGGGCGCGACAACCTTTGGAGAAAACCCGTCGCGCCGGAAGAAGGTGTCGGGTGGAACTGTCGTGTGGTCGGGCGGGCACCTACAGGCACGTCGCGCCCGCCTACAGGCACGTCGCGCCGACGTTAAAAACCTTCACAAAACGACGCCCAGGCACGTCGCGCCACATTCCAGGCCCGTCGCGTCGCCCTAAAACAGTGCAGAAAACTTCAATTCTTTTGGAAAACACGCTGTAATGCTTGGGAGCTGTGGCAATCGGTTTGTGAACTTCGAAAGTGACTGATTTATTTCCCTATTCCATTCTTTTGACACTTTCAACCTCATATCATTTTCAAATAAATATCCAACGGTCATTTTGAATATATATATCCGCTCCTTTTTAAATGATACAAAACCGTGTTTATATCAGGTTGCTTTTTAAACAGTGATAATCCTTCAGATTTGCTTTGCCTACTCACGAAGTTACATACCTGTTCTCATAAGAGAGATATTTCAAAACCTCGACTTTGTCCCTCTTTTTGGCACTTTAGGTGACAATGTAAACAAAAGAAAGGTCATTCAAAAACTGTCAAAGGCGTTTGAAAGCTGCTTTATCACTTACAGGAGACCACCGGTGCCCTTGCAGTTAGTTTGACAATCTTGATCTTTAGGTGATCTACAGGTTTCCTTTTGGACTGTAAGTGCCATTCCACTAGCTGTTTCTTTTTATAACAGGATTCTCTGCTTGACAACTCACTGTGTCACTTTCCTGCCACTGTTTATTTGATACTATATCCTTGTGCTAAGTCTGCCCTTTGAAATGATAACAAGTGTGTTTGTTTTTAAAACATATGAACAGTGGTGATTCATCATAACCAACTTCCTCTGCCTATTTATAAGATTGAATATCACTCGCCTTCTCCATCAGAAAAAACAAACTTGTAAAATATGAAAACAGGGCCCTTGAGCACACAGTCTTTATTTTGTTCTGATCAGTGTATTAAAACCCTTTTGGTCAATAGCACCATTTCATGACTGGATATATGTTCACTGCCTCCCTCTCTTGGTGATTGTTAGCAAAGAAGGGCTATTTCATAATGCACCAAAATATTTGAAAAGTTGTAAACACCCCTTCTTGAACGGCGCCTCTTTTGGACTTTTGACATATGGTATTGTTTTGCTGCTTGACCCTTTCCTCAAGGAGAAAATCTTCTTTTTGATATCAGTGGCACACATATGCTCAAAATTGTCTCTTTGTCTATTCATAGCATTGCATACCTGTCATTATGCATTTTATGACTCAACCTTGGTCATTGTTTTACTTTCCCAATGATAAATTGCTGCTTCTAGGTGTTTCACAAGTTTTTCTCTGGACTGTAAATACACTTTTTAGGTTGCATCCTTTCACCCTAGACTTCTTTGTTTGCTCAGAAGGATTTCCTTTGATTTCTGGATAAGTGGTCATGGAATGTCTTTAACCCTTTTTAAGTTAACTGCTCCTTTGGCATTCAAAGCATACAATATGTTCAATATTTTCTCCTCTCTACTGGATGGACTGTTGAAAGATAGCTTTTTGAAGAGGGAGATCAATACATTTATATCATAGACAGTAACACTTTCCTTCATTCAATTTCTTTGTGTCTTTTCCCTGCACTTTTGGACTCACCAGTTTTCAACAGCCTGCAATGATTTTGGCCCTCTGCTCATATATGGAGGAGGCTCTTCACCAGGTAAAGTATCAGAAGCCCCCTTTTACCACTATGTCAGACACAGCCTTTCTCTGAATGTGGTGGTAAGTAAATCATTTGAACAACATCAATCTAGGCATCACTATTTGCAAGCATCACTGTGTTTTTTGAAGGAAACCTAGCCACAGTGACACTGTTCTAAGGTTGTTGAGATATTTGTCACTTGGCTTGTTCATCTCATGACCTGTTATATTGACAAAACTCTTTGTGACTATGAAGGTCAGTGCTTTCTTGAAAAACCAAGAACTTTCTCCTGCCTGTGTAATGGCATTATTTATCATCTGTTCTGTTTGATCTTGTGGATAGACAGGGTCCTTATGCTTTGGAAAGTTCACTGATGACAGGCCTTCTAGAGTTTCAACCATTCACCTGACTTGAAAGTTTCAGATGATCTCTTTTATCAGGCCAAACTCCCCTTTCCTTTGAGCTTATCATATTTCCACTATAATCTTGTTATGGTCAGCAATTACATTCATGAAACCTGAAGATATTGTGTCATTGTTTCAGTCAGAGCAACCTGGACTTTTGCAGCCTTCTGAGTCAACTCTGGCCTGCGCCCTCTGCTTATGTATGAAGGAGGCGCCCTAACCCTCTGCTTGTAAATGAAGGAGGTCCTGGGCCTTGACAATTTACCATTTAGCTGAGACAGTGGCGACCCTTTCTTACTGTGATTTTCATGCTGGAAAGAGCTGTAAGGTCCTGATGAGTGACCTTTGTTTTGCAGCTTCATCTCAGGCTCATAATACACTTAGAAGCAGCTGTTCCTCTAACTGTAAACTCAAACATTTATTCCATGATATGAAATATATTTTCTGTCTTTGTAGAACCATAGAACACAGTGAAAAACCTACTAGTCAGCTTGAGAATGGGCTTCATGCAGTGCTGAGACCTAGGGAATATGAGTGGCGCGACTTAAGGCTGTTTGTCAACTTCATTTGCAAATTAAGGGATCAGTCATGGTAGGTCTGCTGCAGATGGGGGCTTTTTGGCTTTTTGATGATTGCCAAAGGTGAAATGTCCTAAACGCCACTTCCTAACATAGGGGAGACCTTTGAAACAGATGTGGATTTGCCTTTTAAAGCTGATGGGCAGACTAATAAGGCTGAGGTTAGATAGAATTGTTGACAAGGAGGTTGTGGTTTTGCCAGGGGTGGACTGAATAGGTAGAAAGGCGAAAAAAGTTTTTTGGGAGGGTTTTCTGGATGACATATTGACATAGGGAAATCAGTTTTCTAGAAAACTCAGCTGAAGATATAGTCATCACTAACATGTAAAAAATACTGATGGCTAACAGTGGCTCCATTTGGGGAGGGCAGCTCCTCGTCAGGAGGTGTCCAGAATTCAGATTTTTGGATTTATGAAGACCAGTGCCTTATCCATTGGCGCAAAATTTACCCCTCTCTTGATGTTATTTCTGAAAAGTGTCAGCATGTTTAACATCAATGATACTTCTACCTACCCCACTATCTTTCCTAGCATTTTTTCTTCTGTTTGGCGCATTTGAACTAGCAGCCTTTTGACAATGCATATTTTTCTTTTTGCAAAATGAAACTGTCTACTTCTACTCTTATATCTGCCGGGAGTTCAGATTAAGCTGATGAACTCCTTCATTTCTCTACCTAAAACTAGATCGACTGTCAAGATTAAGCAGTTTGACAGGATTTCATTCTCTAATCTACAACATGAAATTAAAAAATGATCAAATCAGGATTAGGCAGTCTGATTTGTCATGCATTTGCGGCATAAAAGACAAGCTGCACACAAATGTTATTTGCAACAAAAGGAAACTAGAGAAGCGGGGTTAAGATGTACAATGTGTTTTCATCCCTCGCTTCTCTCTTTGGTTCTGTTTTAGGCATGTGGAACCAGAATCTCTCCCTAATCTAAGCTCTGTGATAAGTCAATCTTACACAATGTTGACTATCTTGACACTCACTAACTTATCAGCAAATAAATTTAAACATGCTCAACTATGATTAGGCTAGATAGCTGAACAAGACATTGAAGTACCAGCAGCGGCATTTAGACTTGCTCGCTTTCCGAAAGACTATTTTTTGGAACATGGGGCCTTTGTTCTATCTTCACTTGCCCTCTTTTCTGCTTTTTACTGTTTTTGACTTTCCTATCTTTTACTGTTTTTGATTTTTCTATTTTTTTAATATTTCAAACAATGGTATGTACAATGACTGAAAGTGTTTCAAACTCAAAAATCTTGGAAATGACGGAATTTCAGCATCTTATCCTCGTAAGGATCTCCTCTCACCCTAGGCTCACTTAACTCTTGAAAAGAAAAATTTGGGAAATTTTCTCTCTCTAACATGACATAGGGATGCAAGAATCTCTAAACAGCCCGGTATCCTCCCTCTGTACCTCTCTGAATATCTGATTTCCACTCCTTTCCTTGCTGTATGCTTTCTTCAGGTAATGTATGTACTCTTGATAATTCTTGAAATAGATAGTGACATCATCAAGGTATGTAACAACACATAAATTTAACACTGGGAACATGGCTTTCATGAACAGACTTCTGATATTGAGTGGTTTGACAATTTTGAACTTGAAATCAGATTTACCTCCTGCAAACTGGAAAAAATCTTTAAGTTGTCTACTTTGTAAAGGAATTTGATGATTATGATCTGAAAGATGATCTTGAAAGAATACATCATTAGAAACATTTTCAATTGGTGAATCACGATCTTGAGTATAACAAACATGATTTTTGTTATATGGAGATGCAGTATTATTTCTAAAATCAAAGCAGATTCTATGGCCATTATTTTTCTCCTTGATCATTTCAGTTTGTTTCAGTTTGTTGTGTTTGTTTCTTTTAAAGTTGTTCTTTGGGGAAAAGGTAGTGATACAATGTTTTCCCTTGTTTTTCCTGTAGAAACTAGTATTTTGCATGAGATTCCTGATTTTAGCCTTTCTAAGTTCTTCATGAAAAGACAAAATATGAGCCAATTTCAGTAGTTCAGGTATGCCAGGATTATGACTGTCATCCTTGCTCATAAAAAGTTTATTTGGCATTTTCTCAAGATGTTGAGCTACTGAGGTTATAGTCAAAGTTTTATTTGCAGTAGGAGGGTCACATGATGGTAAATCTTTGAGGTATGGTAGAAACATCAAACTACCTTTTTCCCGGGTGCCAAATAGGTTTATGATGTGAAGGTCTTCTAAAGCTTTTACCCGGAAGAAATTTCCACAAGTTACTGCTGGTGTTTGATTAAAGCTAGAGCAATTTGCTTGATAGTACATGAGAGTTTGTGCTTCTTGCTCTAACCCCACTTTGGAGAGGGGAAACTTACTTTCCTCAAGACACAGGTGTTCATGATCATGGTAGTTTTGAGCGTCCAGCTCATCATAAGGCACCAAGGATAACTGATGTGGTGGATCTAAGTCTATATCAGCTTCCTCTGATTCTTCCTCCAAGTTTACATCAATATGCATGATGAAAGAGTTTAAGTCGGAGCGCAAGGAACACATTGGAATGTTATCTGGCCTATCTTGGCTGCTAATCATGTATTTCATGTGGGATTCACAGTAGAGTATTCTATTCTGACCAAACACAGGGATGGTGGCATATGACATGTCCAGTTGAATATTCCCTTGGAGTTTGGCTCCCCAAGATCTAGATAGAAGCATCCCATACTTGGGAGGAATGTCTGCCACTACTATATCCATGATTAGATGTTTCGCGGGTAGTTGGGCCAGACTAAAGCAAAGGTCTTTGATCAAACCCAGGCATTGGACTCTGCTTGAATCAAATGAATACAAGTCTTTGTATGGTCTTGTGATTTCCAAACCTAATCTTTCCATTACTACCTTCGGCATAAGATTATGAGATGCGCCGGAGTCTAGCATGGCATTGTGGAGGATTTGGTCGTGAATGTTTAAGCTAATGTAAAATGGAAGAGTAGCTCCTTCTTGAAATTTTCCCTCTATCTTAGGACCAAACAATACTTCAGGAATGTCATCAGTGAGATTAACAGTGTTTGCATCATTTCCTAGATTTAATACCTTTAGTACTTGGGATTTATAAGAGTTTTGGGCAATGAGTTCGGTAAGAGGCATGGTGATTTTGATTTTAGCGATTTCGCCTTCAAAGCTAAAAGGCACTTGAAGTTTAGATATGTTTGTTTCAGCTTTTTCAGCTGAGACCTTGTCTATGTTCTGAGCTTGTTGGCCTTGTTTAGGGATTTTGTTTGCCATAGTTGTTTTGGTGACCTTTGTAGAAGTATCAGGAGTATATGTGATAGGACTAGTTTGGGTAACTTTAGCTTGGCTTTGATCAGCCTTTTCAACCTTGATTTTGTCACTGCTTGGTGCTTTTTTGAGGATGGTATCTGGAGCTTTAGCCGTATCAGAGTTACCTCTCTTGACATTATCTTGGTTTCTTTTGCTTCTAAGGTCATATTGCCTGTGGGCTTCTTCAATAGCATTTTGAAACTCTATGGCAGGGTCATCAAGATCCTCATAATTGGTCTCATCTTGATCAGGCGAAAAGAAAGCTTGTTCCTCTTCGGTGAGGTACACCTCACCTTCATTGTCAGACCCTATGAGGTTTAAATGATGTTCATCAAGAGGTTCTGAGTCCCTATCATCTTCTTCCACATAGTTTTCATTGAATGGTGGCCTGATCTGTTGGTCATTGTCCCTTGGTTTGTTTTGGGGCTGTTCCCTCCTAAAGTTTTGGTTTCGGTTTCTGATTGGAGGGTTTGGCTGGTTGTCCCTAACAGGAGCTTTTTCATTGATCTTTTCCCACATTTTAGCCATGGATTTGACTAAGTCATCTATTCTGGGATCTCGGGAAGGTGACGAAGTGGAGACTTCATCTCTATATGTGACCTTTCTTTCTGATCTAGTTCTGGCTCTTTTTTCATCTAAGTTGGCATCTGCTTTTATAGCTATTTGTTGCATTTCTTCCAAGGTAGGGGGATCCTTATCTCTTAAGTGATATGTCATGTCCGGATCAAACCCCTCAGGGAATTTTGCCAAAGCTAAACCAAGTGGAGGTTTGAAAAGAGGTGGGAGGGAGTTATATACACTGTTGAACCTGGTACAGTAAGCTTGGACATTTTCCCCATTTTCCCGTTTTAGATTGTTATATTCTGACAGGATTTGAATGGGGTTTCTTCGGATTTCCCACCTATTTCTGAAGATTTGATGCAGTTCGGGGATATTATGGATGCTGTTTGGAGCTAAGCTTTTGAACCATGCTTTGGGTTCCCCACCAAGACTTTGGGCAAATATTCTCATTCGGACAGTCTCGTCTTGTACCTCTAGGTATTCATAAGCATCAGTCATTCTACTTATATGCTGTTGAGGTGTGGTGGTGTCTTCTCCGGTAAAGTGTGGGATTTTGTCTTGATATTTGTTTGGGAGAGGAGCTAAAGGTGGTGGCAACACCAAAGGTGCGTACCAGGCTGCCATGACTGGAGCTAATGGATGATGTACAATATGAGGACTAGTAGGCTGAAATGAAGTGGTTTGAACAGGTGTAGCGGATGAACTTGGACTAGTGATCTGGTTTTGAGCAGATCTAGGATGATAGGAGCCAAATTGATAAAGAAGCTGGAAATCAGGAGGAGTGGTGGGTGAATCTTCTCTAATAAGACTCTGTGATGGGTTTAGGGGTTCAAGATCGTCGAAGTTTATCCTACTATATGATTTGCTTCGGGGAAGAGCTTGTGATGACTCTAGTTCCGAAGGTGGATCTCGAAGGATATTGCGAGTTTTAGGTACAGATCTTGTTCTACGGATGGATCTATCGGTAGCTAGATGATTAGTTTCAGAAGCTTGCCACAGAATCTTTTCTGGGTCATCTACTATGATAGGGGGATTTGGGTCTGGATGGGATCTGGTATTGATTCTTCGTGAAGCCAGATTTTAGATCCAGGGTTCAGAGAGAATGATACTGGTGAATGTTCTGGATGGGTGATTTTCCTAAAGTTATACTAGGCGAAGGATGGTCAAAATAAAAGGGATGGTTTAGTGGAGTCGCCAGGTGGAAATGGATTGTTTTTGTGAAGATAGCTATGGTCCACCACCAGTAACTAATCTGAGAATGTTTTGGATTTTCTGAATATATGTGCAGCCTATGGTTTGTTAAAGTATTCTAGACTTGCTTCAACACTTTGCTAGGGTGATGAGAACAAAAAGAGCTTACTCTAAAAAATGAGTCTATGGACTGCTTGCTTGTTTATGGTACCTAAGGACCAAAGAGTCTATAAGAGTTTGTTGGACTATTATGTACTCAGTGTCTTACCATCTCCCGCTATGTTGGTGAGTGATGGGATAGGTCTATCGGATAGTAGCCTAGAGTTTGGTGAAATAGTAAGGCTTACTAGAAGTTAGTGGAGTCGCCAGGTGGAAAATCAGTTGTGTTAAGGTATATTTGTATGGTCCACCACCAATACTAACAAAAACCAATCTAAGGGAGTTTTTTTTTTGGGGTTTTTCTGAGTTTTATGTAGTCCTGAGGTTTGGAAGAGTTTCCTATAACTGACTCATCATTTTGCTAGGATGGTAAGACAACCAGATTCTACTCTTCTAAGTTTGACTGAGATTTTGAGAGTTCCTAAGGGTTACCTAGGACGTTTTGACTCAAGGTCCCACCGTGATCGCCATTATGTTAGGGTCCCGTGATTTGGCCGATTGGCTAGCCAAATGACGATGTAACATCAAACCAAGCTTTGGAGCCCAAGGACCTAGCCTTCTGGACTCAGAGAGGGCTCTCTCTATAAGTGCAAAAGATGTCGGTGTGTTTACTTGCGGTGTTTTGATATTAGGCTAGTTATGAAGTATGTTTTTAGTTTTTTGGTTTTTTAAGTTTGTGAGGAATGAAACTGATCAAATACATAAACTGGATGACAAGATGTAGATAAATTGGGCTATGGGGTCAAATAGGTCAAGGAAACTTATGAGGTGATGATGTGAAGCTGCTGTAGGGCCGATTTGATTCACAATAGAAGGGATCTCTGGGCAAAATGGATTAAATGAACAATAAGTTGGTGAAAGACAAGGGATTTCAAGTGCAGACTAGTTAATAGCAGACATAAACATGTAATAGCGAGCCATTAATCATGCTAGGAATAACTATAAGCTAATCAATACATAGAAATCAAACATTCAAGCCATACATAGAGGTATATGACCCTCTAACTTCGGGAAAAGGCTATCAGACTTTGGGGAAAACACATGAGACAAACTAACAACTCATAAACTATGCCGGAACGCCTAAACATAGTCTCTAAGTCATTGGGCACTTGAACAAATAAGTTTTCATAGTTTTAGGCAAAGGGCTAGATCGGGACTAGGCCTCCTTGGTTCAACAAAATGATCAACAAATCAGTCAAAGAGAAAGTTTTATGGACAGAACTATGGGCAGCTGATAGGTAGGTAGGGCAAACCAGACATCCTACTCAACATACATGGAACTGATGAATAAAACTTAGCAACAATACCTTAGGTTACTAAAGAGCAGCTAAGAATTCTTTAGCATAACTAAGGGAGAAGAAAACATCAATCTATGAAGATTCAGGGATTTTGAGGTGCCTCCATGGGCATGTCTCAAAATCAATCTTTACTGATCTATAGCAGCAAGAAAAATGAAATATGAGTGAAATCTAGAAGACAAAACAACATTAAGAAGCACTATACCATTCTACCATGTCAAGGAATCCATCAACAAGCCTTCAACATTCCTCAAAAGCATCCAAGAGGCAATCCAAACATCATAACTCAAGTGTATTCTTCAAAGCTCATATGACCAATGCATTAATTCTTCTCTCAAGTTCAGCCTTCTGTTTCTCCAAGGCTCTCCTAAGCCCGATGGTTCTAGGCCTCTTTCGCCTAGGCTGGTCCTCCTCTTCTTCATCATCAAATTCGCCAAT
This sequence comes from Pinus albicaulis, assembly GCA_034641835.2. NCBI lineage: Eukaryota > Viridiplantae > Streptophyta > Pinopsida > Pinales > Pinaceae > Pinus > Pinus albicaulis. The sequence goes on from CM076578.1 coordinate 1,674,019,714, forward strand.
AAGCTCTTCAATTCTTATTTGCGCCTTTTCTGCCTCCTTTTTGTACTTGATGGCCCTTGCCTCATGAATGGCTGCATGAAATTTCATTTGTTTGTTCTCAACCTCCAAGAATTGATTGAAATTCCTTGCCCTTTGGAGATCTTCTTGTAAAACCTCAATTTGCCCTTCTTTGTGAATGAGGAGATTTTCAAGGATACGTGCCTCATTGTCGCTGTCATCGCTTGGGATAGGGATGACAGCTGATTTACCTCCATGCTTGGCGCTTTCTCCAACTGTACTTTTGCCTTTGAAGGCCAATCTAGCGCTCTTTCTCCTTGGTAAGCTAGGATTTGTTCTTTTGGGCAATTTCCCCTTCTTAGGGACAGTTTTGGTCACCATTGAGGCGGCAGCTTCAGCTTGCTGTCCTTCCTCAACATCCTGCTCATTGCGGCTCCAGTGTTCAGAGTGTTTGTCAACATAACTCTTCAACCTCCTTCTTCTGGCCATCCTCTTCATAAAGATTTGATGCGTTTCAACGACCTCTAGGCCCTGTCCAATGATATCCATTCTTCTTTGTCCCTCGTCCGCATTCAACTGTTGCTCATCATCCCCTGCCCCTACGCGGCCCCCGCCTCCTTCTCCTTGTGCGCTGCCCGGTGATCATCTTGAGTTTTTACAGAGTGAGCTGCTGGAAGAATGCGAGCAGGCGATGGACAGGCTGAGTAGGAGACACATGAACAGGAGGGACAGTGGCGAAATCGTCATGGCTAATGAATGACTCCCATGAAACCCCTTTCTTCTCTAGCTAGTGCAAGAAAATGATTTTGATCAAGGAATGGTGAAAGAGAGAAGGGATTTGCTGAGGTGGAGCTTTCTTTTGGACAGTAGCTACCATTTTCTCTATGCTCTTGGACAAAAAGTATGGGAGGTTTAATTGTCTGCTCCTGGTAAAATGCATCAACAAGCGAACATGATAGGCAAAGATTTGGCTAAACCTCCCTTCAAAAGTGAAGTATCTCATTATGGCCTTCATCAGTGGAGCATAACTGTCAAGAAGATAAGAGAAAGGAAAAATAGCAGTGATGGTCTCCCTATGTTCCGGCTTGACGAAAGGTTTATAATCCTCCAGATCAATATGTGCTTGCTTAAACCACTTTTCACCATGATACGGGATCTTAGTAGCCTTGGATACATACCTTGGGGAGATTTTGAAGTCAAGACCTGCAAGCTAGAAGTGTTTGTTCTTGAATCTCAAAGGTGGTGAGAAACTCTTGACTTCCTCTATCCTCTGACAGAAATCAAGACAGCCTACTTCATGGAAATTGAAAAGTACTGAGGGATGAGCATTGATTTCTTCTATAGAGATAGGCTCATATCTCTTATGTTGTCCGCCTTTGTGATCTCGTTTTGGAGACATTCTGACTTGAAACAGGCTTGGAAGAGGCACACTGCCTTCAATGTATGAAGAATATTCTGCTGGATTGAAACTGGCCAATACACTGCTTGGATAGATATGGTCACTGTGGTTTGGATGAAATGCAACAATGCTTCCTTGAATAAGCTCTTCTGCACTTATTAACCACAATCTTTCAAATTTGGTTACACTTCAGCTATGTAACCTTCTTAACAATGGTACTATGTGTGAGAAACTGCTTTGTAGATCTTCTGTGCACAGTCTTGAATAATCCCCCTTCTTGTGATTTTGTTAGAGGCCAGCTTTTACCTGTATTTGTGTCTTCAATACCAAACTTCAAAAATAATAACCCTGTTCTTCAGATCATTTATCTTGAAAATTACCTCTGTTATCAGATTTCTGTAGAGACCACACAGTGGAAGAGGGAGGAGACCTTTTGGCTAGGTGACAAATTAGCCCACAGTGTTAAGGAAAACACCTTCCACTCATGCAATTTAAGAAGTCAATCATCATCTTTGTACATCTGGCCTCAATGTAAACTTGATTATAAACAAATGCCCCATCATCAACAACCCAACCTTCTAGCAAATAGCCCTGTTTCACCTTCAGAAAACTCTGTCCAACAATCTTCAAAATGATATAATGTAGTGTAATGGAAAGGCAGGCTTAGTTTAGGTGTAAAATCAGTGCAACAGTGGTTTTTAGGAAATATACTCTCTGTTTGTGAGCTTAAGAGATCAACATAATACCTACACCTCTGTTTTAATGTCAAATGCAAACACCAAGCATTCTGCCCTTTAGACAGTGGCCATTTTCACTTGTGAATTTTTGAGAAATTCAACATCACTTTGGTGCTTCTGCCCTTAATGTCAAAATCTAGCCATCAACAATCTCTGCTCCTTTACTATGCTGTCATCTTTGGAAGCTCTCTGTCAATAAGTCTTCAACCTGTACCTCTGTCTTAATCTCAAATTTCAAACACTAACCAACTGTTCTTTAGAACAAGGCCCCCTTCTTTGTGAAGTTTTAAGAGAACAATAACTGCTTTTGTACTCCTGCCTCCAGAGCTAGAAAAACAACAATTAAATCTGCCCTTCAATGTAACATTCACCCACAGAAAACTCTCTGTCAACAATTTTCCTCAATGATGTAATACAGTGCAAGGGAAGACAGACCTAGCTTGGGGAAAAAATCATTGCACACAGTAGTCTAGGCAATACATTCTTTGTTTGTGAGTTTTGAGATATACACCACTACACCTTATACCCCTGCCTTCAAGGTTTAAACTATCATTAACAACCTCGGCCCTCTTAAATTACCTCATTTCACTGTGTAGGAAACTGCGTTTGTTTTTTTAGCAAACTAGCAAGGTGCGGGATTTTCAAATAGTTTTATCACGTATCAACACTTTGCACACGATGGGAACTTGTAAAAATACCTTGAAATTAGTGGATGCTCGCTTGAGAGGGTGCAAGAACCCCTGGACAGCTCGAAAAATGGGCGCGGCAACCTTTGGAGAAAACCCGTCGCGCCGGAGGAAGGTGTCGGTTGGGCTTGTCGTGCGGTCGGGCGGCCACCTACAGGCACGTCGCGCCCGCCTACAGGCACGTCGCGCCGACGTTGAGGCCCCGTGTATTTTTCTGCCCAGGCACATCGCGCCTAACTCCAGGCACGTCGCGCCGCCTCCGATTGCAGATTTGTGAATCTTCGCCTGGTTTTTCTCGCTTGTTGATGCTGTGGAGGCACGGGCTTTGATTCTAACTTTTGAAGACGGATTTCCACTCTCACATCTCAACCTTATAAAATATCCCAACGGTCATTTGAAGATTGATTTTTAACTCCGTTTGGTTTTTTATTTGAATATATATATATGCCTTTTGATTTTGACCCTGAGCTCTGAATTTCGATTGACTAAGTCGACCATCTCCACCACTTTTGCTACGGTGTTTCAATACCACATGTGACTTGTCACTTTATTTTGACAATTCCTTCATCTTTTACCTGTAGTGGACCTTCAAATCTCTGTTTGTATGTGTATTAAAAAGTACCCTCTTTTCCTTCAAAATAAAGGTTGGGATTTCTTCTTTCTAAACTATATCAATAATGATTACAGGCTGAAAAATCTTTGGGACGCAGTGAATGATAAATTTAAAGGGGAAATCTTCTTGGTGACACATTTTTAGAAGGTCTTGCCTGCAGGTCTCTTTTCCATGCAGCTCTGTGTTAAATCTGTCCTTTGAAATGATAACAAGGGTGTTTGCTTTTAAAACATATGAACAGTGGTGATTCAACACAACCAACTTCCTCTGCCTACTTATAAGATTGAATACCACACGCCTTCTCCATCAGAAAAACAAACTTGTAAAATATGAAAACAGGGCCCTTGGGCACACAGTCTTTATTTTGTTCTGATCAGTGTATTAAAACCCTTTTGGTCAATAGCACCATTTCATGACTGGACATATGTTCACTGCCTCCCTCTCTTGGTGATTGTTAGCAAAGCAGGACTATTTCATAATGCACCAAAAATATTTGAAAAGTTGTAAACACCCCTTCTTGAAAGGCGCCTCTTTTGGACTTTTGACATATGATATTGTTTTGTTGCTTGACCTTTCCTCAAGGAGAGAATCTTCTTTTTGATATCAGTGGCACACATATGCTCAAAATTGTCTCTTTGTCTATTCATAGCATTGCATACCTGTCATCATGCATTTTATGACTCAACCTTGGTCATTGTTTTACTTTCCCAATGATAAATTGTTGCTTCTAGGTGTTTCACAAGTTTTTCTCTGGACTGTAAATACACTTTTTAGGTTGCATCCTTTCACCCTAGACTTCTTTGTTTGCTCAGAAGGATTTCCTTTGATTTCTGGATAAGTGGTCATGAAATGTCTTTAACCCTTTTTAAGTCAACTGCTCTTTTGGCATTCAAAGCATACAGTATGTTCAATACCTTCTCCTCTCTACTGGATGGACTGTTGACAGATAGCTTTTTGAAGAGGGAGATCAATACATTTATATCATAGACAGTAACACTTTCCTTCATTCAATTTCTTTGTGTCTTTTCCCTGCACTTTTGGACTCACCAGTTTTCAACAGCCTGCAATGATTTTGGCCCTCTGCTCATATATGGAGGAGGCTCTTCACCAGGTAAAGTATCAGAAGCCCCCTTTTACCACTATGTCAGACACAGCCTTTCTCTGAATGTGGTGGTAAGTAAATCATTTGAACAACATCAATCAAGGCATCACTATTTGCAAGCATCACTGTGTTTTTTGAAGGAAACCTAGCCACAGTGACACTGTTCTAAGGTTGCTGAGATATTTGTCACTTGGCTTGTTCATCTCATGACCTGTTATATTAACAAAGCTCTTTGTGACTATGAAGGTCATTGCTTTCTTGAAAAACCAAGAACTTTCTCCTGCCTGTGTAATGGCATTGTTTATCATCTGTTCTGTTTGATCTTGTGGATAGGCAGGGTCCTTATGCTTTGGAAAGTTCACTGATGACAGGCCTTCTAGAGTTTCAACCATTCACCTGACTTGAAAGTTTCAGATGATCTCTTTTATCAGGCTAAACTCCCCTTTCCTTTGAGCTTATCATACTTCCACTACAATCTTTATTGCTGAAGTCGCTTGATGCATTCATGAAACACCGAAGATATTTGTTTAATTGTTTGATGAAGACAAACACAGACTTTCTGCCGACCTTACGAGTCAACTGCGCTGCGCCTGCGCCGCGTAACCGCCGAAGGGCGGCCTAACCCTGCAACGTAAATGAAGGAGGTTAGGCCTTGACAATTTTGCCATTTGGGCGAGGCAGTGAGCCTTTCTCGAAGATTTCATGCGGAAAAGAGGAGCAGCAAGGTCTTGATGAGTGACTTTTGTTTTGCGGCTTCATCTCGAGGGCTCATAATACACTTAAGCAATTTTGTTCTCTGTTGTAAACTCGAAACACTTACTCCATGAGATGAAATATGTTTTCACCTTTCGCCAGAACCATAGAACCTGATGCAGAAAAACCTGCTAGTCGGCTTAGGGCCAGGCTTTGTGGGAGTGCTGAGACCTAGAGAATATGAGTGGCGCGACTTAAGGCTGTTTGTCAACTTCATTTGCAAATTAAGGGATCAGTCATGGTAGGTCTGCTGCAGATGGGGGCTTTTTTGGCTTTTTGATGATTTCCAAAGGCGAAATGTCCTAAACACCACTTCCTAACATAGGGGAGACCTTTGAAACAGATGTGGATTTTCCTTTTAAAGCTGATGGGCAGACCAATAAGGCTGAGGTTAGATAGGATTGTTGACAAGGAGGTTGTGGTTTTCCCAGGGGTGGACTGAATAGGTAGAAAGGCGAAAAAAGTTTTGGGAGGGTTTTCTGGATGACATATTGACATAAGGAAATCAGTTTCTACAAAACTCAGCTGAAGATATAGTCATCACTAACATGCAAAAAATACTGATGGCTAACAGGGTGGCCGCCACGACCAAGAATTGTTTTGTGCGGACCCACTCATAGGCGGATCCGCCCATGGTTTTGTGCATGGTTTTGCACATGGTTTTGGGGTTCGATGGTTTTCGGCCCCCGGTATTTTTGTAGATCCGGTCAAGGGAACTACGGTTATGTTCTAATCCAGGGTTAATGGATTGGGGTTTATGTATGCTCCGGCATGTATATATATGTGTTGTAACACTTAAAGGAATATAATGAAAAATCAAGCTGGTCGTCCCGATTTGGGATCCAGGGGAAAATCTCTGTGTTTATCTGTTTTATGTTTTATGCTCTTGCTATTGTTTATTTTCAGTTATAAGAATCGTGTGTAGATATTTCTGTTCAGGGTTAAAACCTACAATTGTTCCACCTCAGCCAGGGTGGTGGATGTGAGCAACAACTGGTTGTGTTCGTTCGTTATCAGCTTGGGAATGTGTTGGGTGATTTTCCCAATGGCCTCATGCCTCTGATGATTGGGTTCTTGCAGGATGTTCCTAAAGTGGTTGCACAGCTCCTCATTATTGTCCTCTTGCATTTCCAGCTGCTCTCCAGTTTGGTTTTTGAGGACAGTGATTCTGTTATGCATCCTATGCTGAATGGTAGATCGGTGAAATAATGTAGTGTTTCGTTCTCCCTATTTAAGCCAACAGATTCTTGATTTTTGTCTCCATAGGATTTCTTCCTGTCTCCTCCTTTCTTCCATATGAGTAGCTAAGGTCTTCTCTTGACTTTCTAACTCGTTTGAGCGTCCTTCTTGGATAATAGTTTGTTGCAAATTCTTTTTTTCCTCCAACTCTTTTTGGTTTGTGAAGATATTGCCAAAGGTTGATTTGTTCCAGACCTTCAATTTGCCTTTGAGCATTTTCAGTTTTGTCTGGAACTAGAGCATCTTAGTACCTTGTAGAGGTACTAGGGAGGTCCACCAATTGGAAACCATTTCCTTGAACCTTGGGTGAAGGAGCCTGCAGTGTTCGAAGCGAAAAGGTTTGGGAGCATGCTTGCCTGGTCGTAACCATTGAAGTTGTATTGGCCAGTAGTCAAAGCCTACAATAGGGATGATGGTAGAAACTATATTACTCCCCAGACGGATGAAGTCTTCTGTGATGAGGAATTTGTCCAATATTGAGGCTATCTGGTGGGCGCCACCTCTTTTATTATTCCAGGTGAAGATTCCATTGGAGGTATGAAGATCAATGAGGTGATTTCCTTGAATGAAGTTCTTGAATCCATTACTGTTTGAGTCCAAATGTGTCCTTCCTCCTTTATTTTCTTGTAGATTTTTTATCATATTGAAGTCTCCTCCTAGGAGCTAGAGTGGAAAGGCACTCTGTTTGTTGAGTTTCGCTAAGTTATCCAGAAGCTCCGCTTTTTGATGGATATTCTGGGGAAAGTAGACATTTGTGAGCATACCATAAATATCCATGCCAATCAGGTGAAAGTTGGCCTAGATGAAGTGTCTGTTGGCATGAAAGTTCTCTAAGGAGATGATTTGGGGGTTACAGATGATTGCCATGCCTCCAGACGCACCGTTGGTATCAACCGCTATTGTATTGCTACCTTTCCATATTTTTTTGAAGATTGTATCCAGAGTGGAGCTGGAACATTTGGTTTCTTGCATGTAGAATATTGCAGGGCGTTACTTAGTAATTATTATTTTTATTATCCTATGCTTAGTGGGGCTATTGAGCCCTCTTATATTCTAGGAGATGATCTTCATTGGATTGGATTGGTGGTGTAGGTGAAGAATCTTGTCAACTTGGGGAATCGCCCTGAATCCACCATTTCTTTACTTATTTATATTGTTCTTTGTAGAGTTGTTTTCCTGCCCCTTCTGCGGGACTCTTTCGTGAAGTATTTTGTGTTTATGAGCGTGCCCCCCTGAATACCCAGAGAGGGGAGTTGTTGCACTTTGACTAGGATTTCTTCCATCTTTTGGACATGTTGCTCCGGTATTGATTTGAAATCCTTCTTATTGCAAGCATCCTCTAACCCTATGAGATCCAGGCCCTCAAGATCAATGCTTTCTGGTTCTTCCTCCATGGATTCTAGGATCATCTTTGTAATCTGTTCTTTGCCTTTTGACGCAGGGTTTTCCCCTATGTAGCTAGCGGTTTGAGGTTTCAGGAAGGTCTCAAGAGGGACCTTGTTTTGTTGAGCTTTTGAGGACTGGGCCTGCTCCATAGAAGTGTGCCCGGCTTCGTTGACTAGCTCATTTTTGTTCTCATTCAGCTGATTTAAAGTTGCGAATCTATTGCTAGTTGCAGGCCCTTTTTTATTCTGATGAGGGGTGGTTCTCTTATTGTGCCTTTTCTTACTTGCTACCTTCGTAAATCCTTCTGCTTCCTGATCATTGGATTCCTTTTCAGCTACAACATTTTTTTTAGGGGACAGTCTCTGAAGAGATTCCCATGTTGGTGACACTTCCTGCATCTGAAAGGAATATGCTCATAATGTACAATTTGTGGCCATTTAAAATTTTCGTGCAACAGACTTACCTCACCTGGTAGTGGTTCCGCCAATTTCATGTAGACGCATATGCAGGCATATGCTACGTAGCGGTTGATCTTGGTCTCCTCTGTGATCTTGATGAATTCCGCTAAGGCATTGCTTATGTATCTGAGGGTCAGCTCATCCCAGTAATCCTGGGGGAGGGAGTAGAGCTGAATCCAGACTGGAGCCCATGTAAGATCCTGTTTGTCAGGGTTGAAGCGCTTCGTCCAGGGATGAAGGTATAAGCCTACAATGTTGAAGAAATAGGGGCCTCCCTCCATGATACTGTCTTTATCTTCAGTGCGTGTGAAGAGCACATTGAAGAAGCCATTAGCACACAACTATAGGTCAATGTGGCCTTTGGGTTTCCACTTCATAGCTATCCATCCTCGCAACACTTTTTCAGTGGGCCAGAAGTCCATGAACTTGCCTATCAGTGCATGATCCTTCATGAACTGGATTCTTCCATTGATGCAATGCGTTGGGAGCTCGATCACTATTTTTTTGGGGTTCTTCAGAATGCATGTTGTTGACTTAGTATTTGCTTCTTCTGCTGCTGGTATGTTTGTATGTTGTGCTGTGTGGGTTGTCCCTATAGTTTCATGAGACGGGCTAGAGTTTTGCTGATTGACAGTATCAACCCCTGCCGCCACCCTTGTGGGAGGCTAGCCTGTAATGGGGGGAGAAGCAGTCCCCCCACTGGAGTCGGTCATCGATGAGCCTCAAGCTATCTAGGAGAGGGATCACGACCTAACATTCTAGGGATGTAGGTTTGCCTGGGGCAGCCAACGCGGAATCCCTCAAACCCTAGGTCATGGCGGTCGACCTGGTGCAAAGCTCCGCTAGGGTTTCCCCCATTTTTCCTTACTTGTTTTCGAATTTCTCCCAAACTGATTTTGTTATCTAGAAGGATACATTATTGAGTTTGTTCCATAGTTCCATTAATATTCCTCTAAGGTTGAGGCCATTTTCAAGTTGGGGCTGAGAGCTAGACTGCTTAAGGAAATATCGTCATGGATTAAAGTTCTAATGGTATTAGAAAACTTGTTGGAGTTCGAGAAGCCACCTATGATAGCTTAAAGCCCCGGTACTGGGGGAAGGGCCCGAAGGGGGGAATGCTACCTGGCTGGGAGCTATGAAAGTGTTGGAGAGATGGATGCAGATGACTTCTGGAAGGCTAGAGATCTAAGAGCACAAAGGATAACACATATAGTTGAAGAATGGTGGGAGAAAGCTTTGCAGGAGATCCATAGACAAAAAAGAGAGCTACACCAAGCAAGAGGGATGTTGAGTAGTCCAGAGGAACGAGGAGAGAATTCAGCTGAAGTTGCATAGATATGGGGATGACGATAGAGAAAACCCTAGTCTAGTAGTAGAGACCGATATTGCTAGAGTGACAAAGGTTCGAGGAAGCAATAGAGATTCCACCCCTCCAACAAAAATGAGAACGCTAGATCGATCGACCCCTATAGGATTTGAGGAAAGCTCGGATGATGACATGCACTTCATTACGTGAATATTGTAATCTGAGAATGATGTGTCCCCCATGAGTAGTGATTCGTTTCCCAATAGCTCAGGTAATACCTCCCCCAACCTTCCCTTGGTACTTTATAACAACCCTGGTCAATTGTTTTCTAAGCTAGTTGAAGTTATTAAGGTCCACAATGTGCACACTACCTACAAGGTTGGTCCTCTATTTGTAGAAATATTAATTGCAGTTTGGGTCCCCAAGGATCATCGCAATCGAGTTCCCAAGGATTCATTCTTGTTCCGTCAGTCCAACTGTGTATGATTGGTAACATGGCGGGATCCTTTACTAGATACTCAAAATTCTATGGGAAAGGGAATGAAGATGTCGAACAATATTGGTACATGTTCGAGGCCATCTGGAGAGCCCGCTAGACCCCATATGCCACGAAACTTATTGAATTCTAGACCACTCTTCCAGACAGAGCCCTGATATGGTTCATCAAATGGTCCACACTACAACATAACCCGACAATAGATGAGGTCCGATGTGAGTTTGTCAAAGAGTTTAAACTCCCTCAAACTAAATAGCAAGGGATATCATAACTAATGAAAATTAAGCAGAGAGATGGTGAAACCACCTGGGAGATGATGCAAATATTTAAGGATGCCATTGGCAAGATAAGATACCCTATTGACCCCAATCATCAACGGGATTGGTTCATTAAAGAATTGTTACTATTTACCTGCACGCCATTAACTCAACAAAATATTGATACTTTGCAAGACACCCTAGAGAAAGCAACTCGAATCAAGGCTATGGCTGGATACCCACTTGAGCACCGGGGAGGGGGGGCTTCCCATGACCCCTCTATCCTAGGACTGCAACACTAGATCGCAGATCTGACAAAGAAGTTGAGGTACCTGCAACTGACATGACCACATGTATGGTGTACCATCTGCCCTATTGAGGTGCATCATGCCACAGAGTGCCCAAGACTGCGAGGCTTGAGCACTCCCTCCATACCGACGAGGACTTGCACATATTTACCTACCACCGAAGTTGCGCAAATGAGTATGTAAGTTTTGTATACATAGCACACTCAACTCCATGAATTTCCTAACTAGCAGAGTGCAACACCAACATAGTATTACGAAATATGTAGAACATATGGACATCTCCCTCGCCTCTGTCCAATTCTACAGAAGTATTCCAATGTTCCAAACAACACTTTTTGTGAGTTATGTGGTTCGCCAACTCCCCACACTGATCAGTGTAGAGCGCTAGATGCCCTAGCTGGCCGATTGGATTGATTTTCCTACTAGATCAATGAGACTCCTTGAGGAGGAGGAGGTGGAGGAATAAGGCGGGGGGGGGGGGGGAGAGGATAGGAGGCAAAGGTCCAATCCGCTGGTACAATTGTGATCAAGAAGGGCACGCAACAAGAGACTGCCCACTACCTAGAAGACCCTGGTGTTCTCAATGTATAGTTAATACGCATGCAATAGAGGATTGACCAGAGCTAATTTCCAGATGGATTTAGCAGAACCGCCAAAGAGGAGAAAATTTGATTAATGTAAAACTAAGTGAACTAGAAAAAGCTCCCTTATCAAACATTAACATAGTCACTAGGGAGGAAAGAAAATCAAAGTTGTTGAACAATCAAGGATCATAAGGCTTGCCTCACCAAAGTATTCGTACGATTCCAACAAGAAAAAATAATACTGCAAAGAGGCTACAAAGTTTTTTAACAAGTTGATTCCAACTGATGAGCCTCAAAGAGAACAACCAGAATTGTTGAAATCCATAAGCCCGAAAGTACCACAAGAAAATTCCCAAACTATAACAAAATGGTTCAAGTTGTGTCTACAAATTGTAAGCGGTGAGAAAATGCTAGGCCAGTTACGGAAAAATCTCAAATTTGTAGTTATGGAAGACGAACCTTTGGAAGGGATAATTTCCGCCAACTTTCCTAAGCGACACTCTATACGAGTGCAGAGGAAAAAGAAATGAATGGGGAGGGAATTTTAGGTTGATGCACAAATTGTAGGATTCCAAATCAAAGATATGATGTTGGATTTAGATTCAGATGTGAATATCCTACCAAGAAAAACCTAAGAAGCCTTGGGGAGGCCCATGCTAGCATCCTCGATTCAGTTGCGCATGGTGAAACAGTACTGCATCCTCCTTTTGGGGCTTCTAGAATATGTAGAAGTCGACATAGTAGGGGTAAAAACATATGCAAATTTCGAAGTAATAGATATCATGGGGGACAATGACCCCTATCCGACACTTTTGGGGATAGACTAAGCCTTTGAAAACTATACAGTAATCAACTTGAAGAAAGAAACCATGAACTTTGAAGTGGAGGGAGTTTGGGTGATCCAGCCCCTGGACCCTTATCAAGGACCAGGGTTTATAGAGCCGACGGATGACAAAGAAGACCCTGAGCTACTAGACCAATTATACATGTTGACATCAGGAAGGGGGAGGATTACATCAATCCAAAAGCCGAAGGTTCGATCAACTAGAGAAGTGTTTAGAGCTTCGAAGTTGGATCTGAGGTTGCGTGGGATGAGTGGCAACAAGGCAGACATGATATCAACACCAAACAATGTGCCACAATCCACCGTATCCACTGGGTTGAAACCAAGGTACGAGAGTTTCATGTTTTTAATGGTATGGATTATGTTACTAATTTTGTCGATAAAGTAGATTCAAATGTCTTGGAAGTACGCAAAGTACCCTAAATGGACGTCGCCTTACAAGTGATGCCAAAAAGGCGGTGGGGCTCCCATCGCAACCATCTCAGAGAGTGGAAGGAGGTTAAGAAAACACTGGTGGCCATATTTGGATACTCATATGACTGCCTGTTGAGAAATTAGGGCCTTTAATACATATTTCTCTTCTTGATAATTACTTGTGAACTTGTTATGCTTCTATTACTTAGATCTTATTTTCCTTAGCTTATTATGTCTTTCATGAAGCCAATTATCAAAACACAAGAGACACAAAATTTAGGCTCTTCAAGCCAGGGCCAAAACCTTTCCCTCTTGGAGAGGAAAACCCGTAAGTAATTCTTCTTATATATCTTCAATTGATGAGTACCATGACCATGACATAGACCCTTGACTTCATTATGCCTCCAAGACCTTGTCACTGCTCCACTAGGCTTCTTATGTTGATCTTCTTTTCTGCAATGCTTTGCACCATAACTAGGAAAGCTTTGATCCTAGTGATCTCCCTTTCTGCTCTTCCTTGAACTATTCTCAGCCTCCTAGAGATCCCTTCTCGGCCGTTCTTCATACACACTTGATGCACAACTTCAAGGTCTCTTTCTTACTGTGGAAACCCTCCTTTAGGCTGTGTATATTTTCGGTCTCTTTTTGAAGTATCTTAGATCAAGACAGAGACTAGTGTAGTCTCTCTTTTGCACACTTTGCAATGTCTTACTCTTGATGTATGGTCCCTTTTTTTCACTCTTCCCTTCAACCCTAGATAATAGACCCTTTATGAGATTGTAATTTTCTTGAAGTATCTTCGACCTACCTCAAAGATGTGAAGTAGGTATAGGCCCACATTAGGGGAATTTTGAGGTCTAAAATGGGCCTCCTAAGGAAATTATAAAATAATAGTGGAAATAATAAAATAAGATTTGATTACATCATCAAATTTTAGAGGCAAAAAAGAAAAATCTACTTTTTCAACCTATATTTTCAACTTATTTCCCAAAGTTTGTACTCAAATTTCGAGTGGGAGTACTCATTGGATGCAAAATTTAATTCCTCATCCAAGGAGTACCCATGTTGCATACTTTCTATGGATCCTTCTACACGAAAAATGAGAAATACATGAAAAACGGGATTGCAATCACGTTTTTTCATGTATTTCTTATTTTTCGTATAGTAGGTTCCATAAAAAGTATACAACATGGGTACTCCTTGGATGAGGAATTAAAATTTTCACCCAACGAGTACTCCCGCTTGAAATTTGAGTAAAAAATTTGGGAGATAAGTTGAAAATATGAGTTGAAAAAGTAGTTTTATTATTTTATTATTTTATAAACTTTTTACCCTTTTACTTAAAAAATGGTGAATCATCCCCCATGGTTGAAATCATCATCTTGAATCCCATTGGTTCTTATAAATTTTATTTTGGTTGTACATTTTTCTTAGGAGGCCCATTTTAGACCTCAAAATTCCCCTAATGAAACAAAGAACCCTTATCAATGCATTATACTTATTCTTACCTTCGCTGAATAGACTTCTCTCCTCCCTGTACCTCATTCCTCTGTCAACAATGGGCCCACAATCCTATACATATGGACTGTCTCATTACCCTAGGCCGACATGATCATCTTCTATGAAGACGACTTGACCAACTGGTTGTGAGCTGACTTTACAAGGAGCATCTTCCAACATCTTGTAGGTTGTCTTCAAGGAGCACTTTGACAAGGTCTTTGGAGCATACAATTACATCAATGATTGTCCTTTACAAGTGTAACAACACTTTATATACATGACTCTAAATTATACATTTATGATAAGATGACAAGCCCTTAAAGACATCAAGAATAAGCCTTTGACCTATAATAAAAACTCCTTGCTCATGAAACCCATGATGCAAGTATTATAAAATATATTTATTATATTTGTCTTCTTCATTACATAAATTCATAATTACAAGTCATTATGAAGGTCGAACCTAGTTATACTTTTCAACACTCCCTTTTAACTAGGGACGTATTCATAATGGTACATGGTCACTCTCAATCTGAAGAATCTCATAAGAAGAATCTAATTGGTGATCCCATCTGTATAACATCATATCAACCAACATTGTCATAGTGCAAGGACTTGACCAACAACTCCATATCTCTTTGAGCTGCAATGCTAGTGAGACAAATGATAAGTAGACACCCTAATCATTGTCCCTCTTGGATCATATCCCACCTGGGTTCATTCATGATATGTCCACCAGGACAATTCTTACTGTTGGATTCCCAGTCCTCAAAGAATATTTGTCCTTTCATGACTACTTTTTCTGTGGATGCCCTAATACATCCCCAAAAGAGTATCATATACCATATGATTTCCCAATCCCGCATTATGTCTTCTAGGTGAAGACCAGAATGATTTGTCTATCCATTCTCTCCTCATGGCCTTCACTAAGACTTACGTCTGTTAGTCTTGGTCTAGTGAACGACACATGAAGTAGAGAATCATATCAGTCACTTCCTTTCAATTAGGAATTACATACTCCAAGTTCCTTCCAAGTAAGAAAATTATTACCAATCTCCCTCTTAATCAGGGACCTATAGCAGTAATGATGAGAACACCTAGGTGCTTATGAAGAACTCCTTCCTTTGATGGCACGAGTTTCTTCGTTTTTGTGGAGCCTTCATCTTTGGGATATATTTATTAGGGCACAAATCATCCATCGCTTTCATCCATGAGTCATGTATTCATTCTGTCAAAAGATGATCCATCAATCTTCTCATTTGGTCTAGCTTCACGTCATGCTGCTCTCCTTCAGACCATATTTCTTTCAAGGATCTTTATCCTGCCATATGGTTATCAACCGTGGAAGACATCTACTTCCATTTGGCAGCCCTGCATAAGCTCATCAGATATTATTCAATTATAAATATGAATACTTAAATCAAAAGTTACCTTAGTGATGATATTTCACCATGACATACTTCTTGTAGGCATCAACATCCTTTGTACAGATTGACACATCTCCAAAAGATATGTATTTTCAAGGGTCTCCATCTTTTTCTGACTTCTTATTAGAGTCTACATATCTTCCCAAGAGATTTCCTGGTCAATTCTTCTTGGCTTTCTTAGGTGTTGACTTCCTTTGACCATGGTTGTGTTTCTCACAATCTCTTCCCCTTTCTTTCCCCACAAAATCTTATAGCATTCCCAAGGACTTCCAATGTATAGTTCCTTAATAATTTACAGTCACCTCATCTTACATATGAGGACATATTATGTTGATTTCATCTGGTGTAGTATCTTGTGCATTAGAAGAGTTTATGCTTTCTTCTTTCCTTTGATCACATTTCTACTACCTGCAACCATATGACCTATCTATAAAGCATCCAATGTCAACATAAATATACATGTACCTCATTTCCTTCCTTTGAATCGTTCTGTAACAATTTTCCCAGAGTGAAGAGTTTCATTCCCTTGACCTGCTTCATCAATATGTCATCATATCTAATCCTAGAATTCTGCAAGTTAGAATTCTCGATGAAACCTTTTGCTTTCTTTCTAACCATTAAATCCAAAGAGGAATTCATTAGAAAAATGTCAGCACCTGTTTCTATATTGATTAATGAATGATGAACTGTGATCTAGATAATTTCCTTCTTATAAATACAATGATGTTCCAAGAGCCATTTTATCTCATAACATAGATGTTACATAAATTTTTTCAGGCATCCTCCTATGGCCAATACTCCTACTTTTAATGCTTCTATCATGATGCTAATTTTAAAATTATGCATCTATCTAATATGCAATGCTTCCTAACATAGTATTTTACAATCGACAGATACCTCTTAAAGAGGAAGATCAACACAATCATAATAGAGATCTTTCACTTCTTCTTTATTAGGTTTATTTGAATATGGTCTGTTTATTTCTTCGACAACATGGGATTCTTCCCTTTTCCTCTTGTCCCTTTTAGATTTAGGACAATCCCTATTATAGTGCCCAAGTTCATAACATTTGTAGCATTGTATTTTATCCATGTTCCTTCTTTTCTTCTGAGGACCGAAATTACCAATTTTTCCTTTCCTTCTTGACATAGTAGCATAGGATTTATTTGATCTTGTATCAATTTTTGATCTAATTTATTCTGTCTTACATTAGATCCTGGAATGCCATTGCTTCTTTCTTCCCATAGATGGTTGAAGTGAAGTTTCTCCATTCCTTCGGTAGAGCATTTAGTACCATAATAAGTATTTCTTTATCAGACATTACTTCTCCCAATTTCTGCAGTTGATCTCGTGTTTCAAAAATATTCATAAAGTATGAAGTTATTCCTTCCTCTCTTGACATATTCAAATTGTATAGTTCTTGTCTCAAAGACAATATTTCCGCTGCAGTACTTATGGAGAATAGCTCCACCAATTTATCATATATTTCTTTTGAGGATTCTATATTTGATACATAGGGAATGAGAGAGTCCTTTATGGATTCTATAAGAATCCTTCGAGCTCTTATGTCTCCCTTCATGTATTTGGCATGAACTTGAGTATCTTATTTTTAAGGTTAAGCTATTGATCCTTTGACATAATCCATTACTTCATTTTCAATCAAGTTTAATTCTGTCCTTATCTTCCATGCAAGAAAGTTTATAGTCCCAAACAATTTGTTACTTTCCTTGCAAAAAGTCATTTTGTCAGATTCAAATGAAGAAATTAAGATACTTACTTGAGTATATGCTTTCTTCTTCTATCAAATTCCTTATTGATGATGATATAGATGACATTAGGAGCTCCCTCTTAGATTGGCTTCTTCAAGAGATGTGAAGAGGGCTAGATCACCTTGGATCCTTGATGATGGCTTCAACAAGGTGGCTTGATGATGTCTACAACAATTTTGATTTGATTTTAACAAAAAATAGTTGTTGATGATGATGACTTCAATACGATGTCCTTAATGATGTTGAATAGATCTTGATACTTTTGAGATGGTTTGAGCGTTTCTTCAATTTCTACAAACTTCTCCCTCTTGGATGAATGAAGGTTTTATTTAGATTCAGAAGATTGACTCTTCAATGTAGATTTCAGACTCTCGCTTTGGTGCGTTCTAGAAAACTAATCTTCGATCTCTTGATACTTGTGTCTTCTTGTCAAATAGCCCTTTCTTGTCTTCAACACCTTAGCTTTGAAACCATGTTGAGAAATTAAGGCCTTTAATTCAAATTTCTCTTCTTGATAATTACTTGCGAACTTGTTATGCTTCTATTACTTAGATCTTATCTTCATTAGTTGATTATGTCTTTCATTAAGTCAATTATCAAAACACAAGATCATTGTTGATGAGTACCATGACCATGGCATATACCCTTGACTTCAGTATGCTTCTAAGACCTTGTCACTGCTCCACTAGGATTCTTATGCTGATCTTCTTTTCTGCACTTCTTTGCACCAGAACTAGGAAAGCTCAGTTCTTAGTGATCTCCCTTTCTGCTCTTCCATGAACTGTCCTCGGCCTCCTAGATATCCCTTCTCGGCCCTTATTTGTACACACTTGATGCACAACTTCAAGGTCTCTTTCTTACTGTTATCACCCAAAAATTTTCAAAACATCATTGTGTCATGTTTGTTTTTGGTCATGGTTCAAATCAGGTTTAGAAGTAAATTTAGGATTTGGTTAAGGGTAGGTTATATTTTTAGAAGTTCAAAAGGTCATCATTAAGTTCAAATAAATTTTTTCAAAGGCTCATTCATTGTTAAAAATCCATAATTTCCATTTAGGAGTCATTCCATAAAGTTTCAGGTCAAAACTCTGCAATTAGCCAAGAATCCACATTTTCGTAGTGCCACTAGTTCAAAAAGGTTGATTTGCGCTATGAAAGCGCTAATAGTTTCGTAGCACAAACTGGGAAAAATACACTACCAGCGCTACGAAAGCGCGGTTTCTTAAACCGTCTTGTCAATTGAGCTAAAATTTGTCAGAATCCGTTGGGAAATGATAGGTTAGTGATATGATGAGTCAGTTAGTGATGAGATTCAATGTACTTACCCATCTTACAGTCATCATTGTCATGATAGGGTATGAATGAGGCATCATTCATTTATGAGATGACATTTCAAATTCAAAATCTTGCCTAATTTGGTCATTCTCGTTTCATTTGCCTCCATACGAGTGTCTGAGCTATGAAGTAGTCAAGCCAAACCTGTGATTGTTCCATACAAAGGTTATCTTCATCCTAATCGAGTGAGGTTGTTTCATATACTCAAGTGAGGTAGATATATCGTAATCAAGCGAGGCTGTTTCATATATTCAAGTGAAGCTGACAGCTTTTTCTAAGAAGCATGGCAGAGGAAAAGAAAGTTCATAGAGGAGGACATTGCTTAAGATATGAGCCTGAAAATATGAAGGCCATAATTGAAGACCCAACAGTGATGGAGGCATTCAGCAGAGTAGGTTGTCTTTAGTTTTGTGAAAAATTGTAGGATTGCCACACACAGGTTTCCAAAGAATTTGCCTTGCACTTCAATGGAACAACTACCAAGGTTGGGATGCTAAGTGTGCCAATTAAACCAGAAATTATTGCCACTATGAAAGAAATACCAAGGGGACAAGAAAATTGGTTCAAAAGTTTCAAATTTGATATGGAGCCATGCAAGGAATTCATGAAACCTGAGTATGTAGATATGGACCTCAATAATGCAAACCCTAGAAGCTGCATCAAGGACACTTATGCAAAGTTGCTACTCAACATCCAGAGATATTTTACATGTGAAGGTAGATATCATAAGGTCTACACATATCATTTCAAGCTGCTTCTGTAATTTACAGGTAAGATTTCACTTGATTTTCCCTTTTACCTGCATAAGAGTCTTGCTAAAATGGCTGATAAAGTACAAGCCAAATCTGAAGGTTGTGAAACATCTTTGTTTCATCATGGTTTGATGAAGTTGTTGATTTTTAATGAGCTTCAGAAGATAAGCAGGGACTGGTCATCCTTTTTGTTTATAAATGGTTTTGAGTTGGAAACCATAAAACTAAAGGAACTCCTTCACTAGCAGCAACAGAGTCTAGTCAACCTGTGGTTGCAAAACCAAAGGAATTTGTAAAACTGAAGCCAAGGAAACAAGTTGATAAAAGAACAGAGCAGACACAAGTGCTTGATACTCCAACTCCATTACCTGCAAAACAGAGGTCAAATATTGTCAAAGAGGAAAAACAGAAACAAGATGTTAGCAGGCAGGAAATCAAAAGAGTAACAAGAAGCCAAGCAATGGCATTAAAGGGAAAAACAATTGCTATAGATACAGAGGAAAACCTAGTGATAAAGGGAAACTTAGATGACATCCTGCATGCAATTGACATAGAGGAGAAACTCATTGTGCAAGCTGACTTCATTGGAGAAGATGAACACAAACAAAAAAAAGCTAAGTTTGTAAAGAAGCTTGAGTTTGAGGGTGAAAATGTAGCTTTTATCTTTCAAGCTAGAAAGCCTTTAACTAGGCATGCTAAGAAACTTAAAGAAGCTATTAAAACAGCTAAAGCCCCTGAAGAAGTGGTTGATCTCTCAACACCTACAGAGAAGCATACTGTTAGCAGAACAAAAGAGAGAGAAGAATAAGTGACAAAGAAAACATGCTGTAAACATCTTGAGGAGAAATTGAGGTTGGCAAACCAAGAAATTTCTGTGATGAGAAAGAGGGATAGAAAGCATAGTATTGAGAAAGCAGAGTTCAAAATAATGAAGGCACTATGGGAAGGTCAAACTGGTCCTAGGTCTGAAACCCCAAGCAGTGCAGAACAATTTTTCACATGGACAGTTCCAGCCATCAAGGAAGCTAAATTTGTCAGAGTAATCAATACTCACTTGAGAGCCAACAATAGAAGACTTAGAGATCAAGTGGAGGACTTGGAGCAGTAGCTGAAATTGACTTAGGATGAGTTAAAGAACAAAGGTGCAGAATGACAATCATCAAAAAGTCAAAAGCTAAATCAAGTGAAAATTAAGAAGGAACCTCATGAAAACTGTGTTTTTCAGTTCATATGACTTTTTGATTTGATGAAACTAGTGTTATTTTGAGTTTTGACACATTCATGGTTTTCATTTTGAAAAAAATTGGACAAAACTACTCACTCAACAGTTTCGTAGTGCAAATAGCGTAAAAAGAGTGAAAAGCACTATTGAACTGCTGTAGCAACTTTTTTCACTCTTTCTCATAAATTTTTGAAGGGAAAAAGTATGAATTATGACTTGAAATTTCCAAGGATGATGTATTAAATGATAATGAAGATAATCTTGGAGTAAAGAAATCAAAATTTTGAAAGAAAAAAGGTAAAAGAGTTGCGCTATGAAAAGCGCTACGAAACTGTGTTGTTTTCGTAGCGCAGGTCTATTTCAGATCATTTGAATAGTTTGATGATGGTTTTGGACAGTTGGAACTTAGGGAGGATTTTGGGTAGGTGTTACTTCAGTTTCTAACAACAAATAATCTCGAAATGATGAGTTTATGATGGTTAGAGTGTCTCAAGAGTGCAAAGGACCCTATGCCTAGAAAATAGGGGACTGTTTCCTACTTTGATGAAGATCAACATTATGGTCATTAAGATTTGGAGCCAATCATCTAGATTCGACCAGGTGTTAATACATTTGGCAAAGAATTTAATCTAATTAAGATAAGGTTGTTATAGATAGGTGACTAAGATTTTGAATCCTATTTGTAATAGGACTGTTTAGTGGATTAGCTGTCCTTTTGTAATAAATACCATATCATATGGTTAGGAAAGGTGTCAAGAGTCAGGAGTTCGATGTATCTAGCTATAGATAAGGTTATCTTATGTTGTAAATGATCTATAAAAGATCAAGAAATCAAATATCGTCAGGGTTGGACATTTTAGCAAGAGACTGTGTTTATTGTAAGTGACTGGTTTTTAGCTTAATACAGAGTTTTCTACTTAGCCAAATTGAGATTCATAAAGAGTTCTAGTGTGTTCTTGTTCTAATTTCATCTTATTACTATCCTATGGTAGTGGTGTGTGTTTATGTTACTCAGAATTCATCTTTGATGCTCTGACTTCCTATATAGACAAACTGACTGTGTTTTTCACTGTTTCACATGTTTATCTCTTGACTCGAACTCTGATATGTCTTGACTTCCATGCTAAGTAGATTGCTTGGTTTTATTGAAAATATTTTGACTCCATAAGCCCAATGTACACTTGTTGATGTGATTTGCAACCAATATATATCATTTATCTACTTAATACCCCACATAGAGTTAGCCATCTATATTTCTGTCAAAAATAATTAACCCTTGAGAGAGCCCTCTCAGGTTGAGGAGGCTAAGCCTCAATCAAAAGCTTAGTTTGAAATAGTTACATGAAGTTGACTGATCAAGCAGCCTATCAGGTCTAATTTTGTGATAACATTTTGGTGCATCTGCCAGGAGCTCGAAGATTATACTTTCTTGAAATTTTGAAGCTGAACTTATGAAGGTAGCAGGAGCTCAGGAATCTTTTCGAGGCTGCAACTACCTTGGAAACTCCATTGTTGAAGAATTAAAAATTCATAGATTCATGTGATTCTATTGGACATATGAAGAGCTCAGATGCTGCTATTCTTGTTTCAAGGTATGCATGTATAGATTTTTCAGGAATTCATGGTTTCCCAAATCATTTTCCCAAGGATGCATATTTTTTAAGGAATGGTCCAAAATTCAATGGAGAAGATTTGAATTTGAATTTGAGGCATATATCATATTTCTGTGACTTTACTGAGCTTCTTAGAGTCAAACACGAAGATGTTTGCATCATATTGCTCTATGATTCATTTCAAGGAAAATGTAAACAATGGATTGAAAGCTTTCCTGTCAGATCTATTAAGTCATTTGCAGATTTTTGGCTTATGTTTTTAGAAGAATGGATAGATAGAACAGAGTTGGTGGCAGAATCTCCTTCAATTCAAGGATTTAAACAATGGAATGATGATCATATTGATGAGGAAGTAGATGGAATTTTTTCTTTGTTCTTGTTTTCTTATCTAAAATCATTTGAATGCAAGTCAAAAGATAAAATTCAATTTTTGGATGAAGTTGCTAAGAGCATTGAGAAAGACATTGAAGTTTTACAAGGTCAAATTCAATCATATATTCTTCATGATCATGATCATTCTTTTCAAAATATTTTCATGCCAGAACACAAAGAGAAGGTGTTGCTTCCTTTCTCTTTTGTGATTGAGGAAAAATACATTGTTTATGAAAATAAGTTTGAACAGCAGTTTGATAGCTGACAACTGAAATCTTGTATGGCTGAGAAAAGCATACATGAGTTGTCAAAAGCTACAGAATGTTATGAGAAGCATCAAATAGATCATGTCTTCTTTGATCCTATAGCTGACTACATGGAAGATTTCTACAGTTCAAATTTTCAATTATATTTTCATTATGAGGAACATATCCATTTTATGTTGCCTTGGTCATTTCAGTATCATGCTTACTGTTGGTTTAAGTGCAATCAATAGGTTCAAGTGTCAGATCGGATCAATGACTGACTTCATTAGAAGTTTCATGTTGCTTGAGTTAAAAATGGAGATTGTAGCTGTTAGGGTGGGTAGGAGTGTGTGAATAAGCTCAAAGTTGACTGAGCATCTTTTCAGTAGGTACAGATTTGGTTCTTCTACAGTGATCATCAAGCTTGAGCACGAGGTGAAGGCCATAAGAGCTTGGTGAAGTTTTCATAAATTTCAGAGTTTTTATTTCCAAGAAGATGGATGGCACTGGAACCACTGGTTCTTAGTGTACCACAGGGGCACACTATCCCAAGTGGAGCCACTGTTATCACCCAAAAATTTTCAAAACATCATTGTGCCATGTTTGTTTTTGGTCATGGTTCAAATTAGGTTTAAAATTCAGTTTAGGATTTGGTTAAGGGTAGGTTATATTTTTAGAAGTTCAAAAGGTCATCATTAAGTTAAAATAAAGTTTTTCAAAGGTTCATTCATTGTCATAAATCCATAATTTCCATTTAGAAGTCATTCCATAAAGTTTCAGGTCAAAACTCTACAATTAGCCAAGAATCCACATTTTCGTAGCACCACTAGTTCAAAAACGTTGATTTGCGCTATGAAAGCGCTAATAGTTTCATAGCGCAAACTGGGAAAAATACACTGCCGGCGCTACGAAAGCATGGTTTCTTAAACTGTCTTGTCAATTGAGTTGAAATTTGTTAGAATCCGTTGGGAAATGATAGGTTAGTGATATGATGAGTCAATTAGTGATGAGATTCAATGTACTTACCCATCTTACAGTCATCATTGTCATGATAGGGTATGAATGAGCCATCATTCAGTTATGAGATGACATTTCAAATTCAAAATCTTGCCTAATTTTGTCATTCTCGTTTCATTTGCCTCCATACGAGTGTTTGAGCTCTGAAATAGTCAAGCCAAACCTATGGTTGTTCCATACAAAGGTTATCTTCATCCTAATCAAGCGAGGTTGTTTCATATACTCAAGTGAGGCAGATATATCCTAATCAAGTGAGGCTGTTTCATATATTCAAGTGAAGCTGAAAGGTTTTTCTGAGAAGCATGGTAGAGGAAAAGAAATTTCACAAAGGGGGACATTGCTTAAGATATGAGCTTGAAAATATGAAGGCCATAATTGAAGACCCAACAACGATGGAGGCATTCAACAGATTAGGTTGTCTTTGGTTTTGTGAAAAATTGCAGGGTTGCCACACACAGGTTTCCAAAGAATTTGCCTTGCACTTCAATGTAACAACTACCAAGGTTGGGATGCTAAGTGTGCCAATTACACCAGAAATTATTGCTGCTGTGACATAAATACCAAGGGGACAAGAAACTTGGTTCAAAAGTTTCAAATTTGATATGGAGCCATGCAATGAATTCATGAAACCTGAGTTTGCAGATATGGACCTCAATAATGCAATCCCTAGAAGCTGCATCAAGGACACTTATGCAAAGTTGCTGCTCAGCATCCAGAGATATTTTACATGTGAAGGTAGATATCTAAGGTCTACACATATCATTGCAAGTTGCTTCTGCATTTTACAGGTAAGATTTCACTTGATTTGCCCTTTTATTTGCATAGGAGTCTTGCTAAAATGGCTGATAAAGTACAAGCCAAATCTGAAGGTTGTGAAACATCTTTGTTTCATCATGGTTTGATGAAGTTGATTTTGAATGAGCTTCAGAAGATATGAAGGGACTGGTCATCCTTTTTGTTTATAAATGGTTTTGAGTTGGAAACCCTAACTCCTGCTAGAAACCCTAAAACTAAAGGAACTCCATCACCACCAACAATAGAGTCTAGTCAACCTGTGGTTGCAAAACCAAAGGAATTTGTAAAACTGAAGCCAAGGAAACAAGTTGAGAAAAGGACATAGTAGACACAAGTGCTTGATACTCCAATTCCATTACCTACAAAGCAGAGGTCAAATATTGTTAAAGAGGAAAAACAGAAACAAGATGTCAGGAGGCAGGAAATCAAAAGAGTAACAAGAAGCCAAGCAGTGGCATTAAAGGGAAAAACAATTGCTACAGATACAGAGGACATCCCAGTGATAAAGGGAAACTTAGATGACATCCTGCATGCAATTGACATAGAGGATACACCCATTGTGCAAGCTGACTTCATTGGAGAAGATGAGCACAAACAGAAAAAAGCTAAGTTTGTAAAGAAGCTTAAGTTTGAGGGTGAAATTGCAGCTTTTATCTTTCAAGCTAGAAAGCCTTTAACTAGGCATGCTAAGAAACTTAAAGAAGGCAACAAGGAAGTTCAAGAAGCTATTGAAACAACTAAAGCCCCTGAAGAAGTGGTTGATCTCTCAACACTTGCAGAGAAGCATACAGTTATCATAACAAAAGAGAGAGAAGAAGAAGTGACAAAGAAAACAAACTTTAAACATCTTGAGGAGAATTGAGGTTGGCAAACTAATAAATTTTCTTGATGAGAAAGAGGTCTAGAAAGCATAGTATTGAGAAAGCAGAGTTCAAAATAATGAAGGCACTATGGGAAGGTCAAACTGGTTCTAGGTCTGAAACCCCAAGCAGTGCAGAACAATTTTTCACATGGACAGTTCCAGCCATTAAGGAAGCTAAATTTGTCAAAGTAATCAATACTCACTTGAGAGCTAGTAATAGAAGACTTAGAGATCAAGTGGAGGACTTGGAGCAACAACTGAAATTGACTAAGGATGAGTCAAAGAACAAAGGTGCAGAATGATAATCATCAAAACGTCAAAAGATAAATCAAGTGAAAATTAAGAAGGAACCTCATGAAAACTGTGTTATTCAGTTCATATGAATTTTTGATTTGATGAAACTAGTGTTATTTTGAGTTTTGGCACATTCATGGTTTTCATTTTGAAAAGTTTTTGACAAAACTGCTCACTCTGCAGTTTTGTAGTGCAAATAGTGTAAAAAGAGTGAAAAGCGCTACGAAACTGCTGTAGCAGATTTTTTTCACTCTTTCTCATAAATTTTTGAAGGGCAAAAGTATGAATTATGACCTAAAATTTCCAGGGAGGATGTATTAAATGATAATGAAGATAATCCTGGAGTAAAAAAATCAAAATTTTGAAAGAAAAAAGGTAAAAGAGTTGCGCTATGAAAAGCGCTACGAAACTGTGT
This sequence comes from Pinus albicaulis, assembly GCA_034641835.2. Classification (NCBI taxonomy): domain Eukaryota; kingdom Viridiplantae; phylum Streptophyta; class Pinopsida; order Pinales; family Pinaceae; genus Pinus; species Pinus albicaulis. The sequence continues at coordinate 1,674,045,911 of CM076578.1, forward strand.
TGTTTTCGTAGCGCAGGTCTATTTCAGATCATTTGAATAGTTTGATGATGGTTTTGGATAGCTGGAACTTAGGGAGGATTTTGGGCAGGTGTTACTTCAATTTCTAATAGCAAATAATCTCGAAATGATGAGTTTATGATGGTCAAAGTGTCTAAGAAGTGCAAAGGAGCCTATGCCTAGAAAATAGGGGACTGTTTCCTACTTTGATGGAGGTCAGCATTATGGTCACTAAGATTTGGAGCCAATCATCTAGATTCGACCATGTGTTAATAAATTTGGCAAATAATGTAATCTAATTAAGATAAGGTTGTTATAGATAGGTGATTAAGAGTTTGAATCCTATTTGTAATAGGACTGTTTAGTGGATTAACTGACCTTTTGTAGTAAATACCATGTCATATGGTTAGGCAAGGTGTCAAGATTTAGTAGTTCGATGTATCTAGCTATAGATAAGGTTATCTTATGTTGTAAATGATCTATAAAAGATCAAGAAATTGAATATGGCTAGGGTTGGACATTTTAGCAAGAGATTGTGTTTATTGTAAGTCACTGGTTTTTAGCTTAATACAAATTTTTCTACTTAGCCAACTTGAGATTCATAAAGTGTTCTAGTGTGTTCTTGTTATAATTGCATCTTATTACTATTCTATGGCAGTGGTGTTTGTTTATGTTACTCAGAATTCATCTTTTATGCTTTGAATTCCTATATAGACAAACTGACTGTGTTTTTTACTGTTTCACATGTGTATCTCTTGATTAGAACTATGATATGCCTTGAATTCCATGCTAAGTAGATTTTTTGGTTTTACTAAAAATATTCTGACTCCAAAATCCCAATGTGCACTTGCTGATGTGATTTGCAACCAATATCTATCATTTATCTACTTAATACCGCACATAGAGTTAGCCATCTATATTTCTATCCAAAATCATTAACCCTTGAGAGAGCCCTCTCAGGTTGAGGAGGCTAAGCCTCAATCAAAAGATTGGATTGAAATAGTTACATGAAGTTGACTGATCAAGCAACCTATCAGGTCTAATTTTGTGATAACGCTTATTGTGGAAACCATCCTTTATGCAGTGTATATTCTCGGTCTCTTTCTGAAGTATTCGAGATCAAGACAAAGACTAGTGTAGTCTCTCTTTTGCACACTTTGCAATTCCTTACCCCTTGCTGTATGGTCCCTTTTCTTCGCACTTCCCTTCAGCCCTAGATAGTAGACCCTTTATGAGACTATTCTTTTCTTGAAGTATCCTCAGCCTACCTCAGAGATGCGAGGTAGGTACACGCCCAAAGCAGAGAACCCTTATCACTGCATTATACTCCTTCTTACCTTCGCTGAATAGATGTCTCTCCTTGTTGTACCAAACCGCAGAATTTTCCTTTTTGTTTTCTTAGACTTGCTCAAATTCCTCTCTCAACAATGAGGCCACAATCCTATATATAGGGATTTCCTCATTACCCTAGGTCGACGTGATCATATGCTATAAGGCTGACTTGACGAACTGTTTGTGAGCCGAATTTACAAGGAGCATCTTCCATCATCTTCTAAGCCGTCTTCAAGGAGCACTTTGACAAGGTCTTTGGAGCGCAAAATTACATCAATGATTGTCCTTTACAAGTGTAAAGACACTTCATATACATGTCTCTAAATTATACATTTATGACAAGATGACAAAGCCCTAAAGACATTAAGAAGTATTTGACCTATAATAAAAATTCTTTGCTCATGAAACCCATGATGCAAGTATTAAAAAATTTATTTTATTTAATATTTGTCTTCTTCATTACATAAATTCATAATTACAAGTCATTATGAAGACCGAACCTAGTTACACTTTTCAACACTACCCGCCCAACTTTGTTAAGTATCAAGGGAGCACCGACCCTCAACAACACCTCTAAGACTATAAGTTTAGATGGATCAGAGAAGGACTCCCAGAAAACTTGTGGGTGCAAAACTTTGTCCACACTTTAGGGACATTTCCAAAGGCATGGTACGTGTAGGAAGAGACAAGAAGACAAACCAGTGAGTGGGACCATATCACAACTCAGTTTATCAATGATTTTTCTTTAACGGGTGATTATGAGAGGATAACAACTGCTTTGTAACCCGTCAAAATGTATTTTCTCTCAGTAGGACAATTTACTAATGGTTGTATAGACCAGAGCGCCTTTGATCACATATATGAATTTGGATTCCATGAAGTTGTGGCTTGTGGAAAGGTAAACTTAAAAATTTATGGAGATGATTTAGAGGAATTGAGGAATTTGACATTTAAAGAATCTGAAGGGGAGTGAAGTGTCGAAGATGGGCCTATAACCACTGGTCCACAACTACTACACCTGAAGTTACGGAAGAAAAATATCGGTACTGAGGAGAAGCCTAAGTTAGCTTCGATTGTGGATTATTGGGATGAACAAACTACCAAGGAAAACTTCGAACTTTGAGAGAGTATGAAGATATGTTCCCTATGTCTGTTGCGAAACTTTAGGGAATTAAGGGAGAACTAGGAGAAATGAAGATTGTGCTTAAACTCGATGCAAAGCTAGTGAATTTCCGACCATATATATTGAACTCGAGGGTTAAGGAGAAGTTGAAAAAATAAATAGAAAAAATGTTAGCAGCAGGACTAATCTTCCCAGTGGAGGAGGCTGAGTGGGTCCGTCCAATTGTTATACAGAACAAAAAATAATGAAGAAATTCGAGGTTGTGTGGGCTACCAGAGTCTGAACAATGCCTGTGTTCATGACCCGTTCTTCACCCCTTTCAATGACGAGGTCCTAGATAATGTGGCAGGAAATGAAGCCTATTGTTTTACAGATGGATTCTCTGGTTACCGCCAAGTCCGTATTGCATAGGAGGATAAGAATAAAACCACATTCACAACATAATGGGGATCCTATGCTTACCATGTCATGCCTTTTGGACTCAAGAATGCACTAGCAGTGTTTTCTAAGATTGTATTTTCTACCTTCTAAGATTATATTAACAGGTTTCTTGAGATTGGCATGGTTGATTGGATCGTCTACAATTTACTAAAAAGACATTCCAATTTGGTTCGAGTGATGTTTGAATGCTGCAGATCTCTTTAAACTTGAAGAAGTTCATATTTTCCGTCCCTTTTGGAACACTTCTAGGGCATATAGTCTGTCAAGAGGGAGTGTTTGTCGATCCTGCTAAGGTTGCGGTAATTCTGAATATGCCCCCACCGAAAATTGTTAAGCAACTGAGGTCCACCCTCGTCCATACTGGGTACTACTGCAGGTTCATCCGCAGCTACGCCTCTACCACCTTACCCTTGAAAAAGATATTGAAGAAGTCTGAAAGGTTTACATGGTCCGATGAATATGAAGCTGCTTTCAATGTGTTAAAGGAAAAGTTGGCCAAGACACCAATCCTGGTTTATCGATATTGGAACAAGCAATTTCATGTCCATATCGATGCTTCAAGAATCACATTGGGAGTTGTTTTGGCTCAACCTGGAGATGACAAACTTGATCATCCGATCTATTTGCTAGTAGAAAAATATCCACAGTAGAAAGGAACTATACCACAACTGAGCAAGAAGCACTTGCGATAGTGTACTCCCTCCAAAATTTCTGACACTATCTTCTGGGGGGGGCATTCAAATTCTTTACTGATCTCTCTGCCTTGAAGTACTTAGTGAACAAGCATTTACTCGAAGGAAGTATTTGTAGATGGCTTCTGCTGTTCTAGGAGTTCACGTTTGAGGTAATCGTCAAGCAAAGAAGATTGAACGTGGGTCTTGATCATCTTTCCTAGTTAGAGTCAGGAGAAACTAGGGGGTCAGTAGATGATCAACTGCTAGATGCCGAACTGTTCCTAGTTGAGGCCATACTAGACTATTTGGAGGACATTGCACTATTTTTAGCCACAAGAAAATGATCGGAAAAGTATACAGAAACACAATGGAGGCATATGGTGGTTAGAGCTGCATATTACTAGTTGATTGTAGGTCAGTTATACAAAACAAGCCTTGATCATATATTGCGAAGGTGTGTTCTTGATCATGAGAAAAAGGATGTACTATGGGAATTCCATTCGGGAGTTGCAGGATGACATATGGGAGGGAAAGCCACTGCAAGGAAAGTGTTGTAGGCAGGACTCTGGTGGCATACACTGTTTTGAGACGCAAAAGAGTATGCCAAGAGGTGCGATGTTTTCCAGAGGGTTGGAAAGCCATCACACCAGGATGAACCTCCTTTGCAGCCAATATGACCACTCCAAGCCTTTGAGAAATGAGTAGTCGAATTTGTGGGGCTTATTAATCCACTGACACATCATGCACATGCCAAATATATTATTACCGCCACATATTACCTTACTAGATGGGATAAAGCAACACTAATTAAGGATTGCACTGCAGAAACTGCTGCCATGTTCATCATTATCACTCGGTTTGGGTGCCCCTGAAGCCTCACAAGTGACCAGGGGACCCACGTCATTAATGAGACAATCGCTTCATTGTTGTAGAACTTTATGATCCAACACCATAAGAGAAACCCATACCACCCTCAAGTAAACTGTACCATGGAAGCTTTTAACAAAATCCTATAACGAGGCCTCACCAAGGTATGCTCTGAAATCCAAGACGATTGGGATGAGACGGTGCCAGCCACATCATGGGCTTATCGTACAACTGTCAAGTGCTTGCACATGTGTACGCCCTTCAAACTAGTCTATGGACGAGAAGCCGTAGTACCCGCCGACTTCACCATCCCCAACATTTTTATTCCACAAGCCACTCACATGTTAGAAGATAAATCGATTTCAAAACGGTTGGAAGAGCTTTGGGAGTTGGATGAAGTTAGGTTTCTGTCGGATTTCCACCAAACTGTCGAGAAGCAGAGGCAAAATGCATGGCACGACTGACACATAAAGCGGAAATATTTTGCAGTTGGAGATCATAGTATTTTATACGACAAAAAGTTCCAAAAACATCCAAGAAATTTGAAAATGCATTGGTTAGGACCATTCATTGTTGCAGAAATAAAAGAATCGAGAGTTGTCAAGCTCACACAAATAGATGGAGTCTTATTTCATGGCTAGGTGAATGGCACATGCCTAAAACCCTTCCATGGCACAACCGGTTCTACATCAAAATGATTTGATCTCCGAAAGGGGATCATAGTTAGGTTTAGGTAGAGTTAGTTAGTTCTTTTAGTTATGACAAGTCCTTTTATGTTAGATCTAAGACTTTTGTGATCCATAATTTAGATAAATGTCTTTCGGATTAATCACATCATTAGGATTTGGTCGACATTTCGAACCATCTAATGTGGTTCATCCCGAGGATAAGCTGAAAAAAGAAGATTGATCTTAAAGAATAAATAGTGAGGATGCATCATTGCTCAGAAATAGCCGTTAAAGACTAGCCTTTAATTAGTAAGTTAGTTTAGAAAATTTAATTACAATTTATTATTAATAAAATTATCAATATTATAATAGTTTAAATAAAAGAGGGTTTATTAGTTTATTATGTAATTAATTTTATTTTAATCAAAGTTATTTTAAAAAACCACAAATCATAATTCAAGATTAAAAGTCATAAGAAAATATAAAGGAAAAACCCTATTTAATAATAAATAAAAAGAGTGTTGTATAATATTATAATATGTAAATATAATTTATTATTATAATAGGGTTTTTTTAATTTATAATTTATTTTAATAAAAGTTTATAACAAACTCTTATTTATATATCGAGAATATAAAAGCATAAAATAAAATGAACTGTAACTAAAATTATAAGAAAAATAAAAACTAAAGAGAAGTAAAAAAGGAGAAATAAAGACAATGACCAAATCACAAACACAAAAGGGCGAAATCATTTAGAGAGATGAAGTCCAACTCCTACTCAATTTCCACGTATCATCCCTATTGAGATTCTTAGCATGCATTTCAATATCAAGGCTTCCTTGAGCTTCCTATGGTGGAAGTGACCAACCCTCGCAATAACTTTGGAGTCCTCAATGCAAACATGGTGACACAATTTTTCCACATGCTCGGCCAGAGCTGAAGTGCGGGATCGATTGTGTCTGATGTCCGCTGCATGCTCCTAGATTCTCTGTCTAATAAACCGACCTCTTTCCCCAATATAGGGAGTACCACAAGAGCAAGGAACCAGATAAACACCCTTCATGTCCTTAGGGTCAATAGGGTCTTTTACAGAACCCAATGAGTTTCTAATATTATAGAGAGGCTTGAATAGCGAGGATATATTATTCTGTTTAAGGACATGAGCAATTTTGTCCAAATTCCCCTAGATAAACGACAAATGAACTTTGGATATAGGATCATCTCGGGACGGTTTTCCTTTTAACTCTTTATAGGCTTTTTGAAAGGCCTTAAGGCCCTGAGATCTACTATAACCATTATTCTGAAACACTTCAAGAAGATGAGATTTATCTGACTCTAAGTGGTTGTCATAAGAGATTCTTAGAGCACAGGTAGCAAGAGTGCAAAGAACACCAAATTTATGAGCAGGAAAATGATGAGAACTAGCATGAAGATACTGTTCCGTGTGATTTTTCTTGTGAAAAAATTGGTGGGAAATGGAACCATCATCCATTCTAGAAAGAAGAATATCCAAGAAAGGTAGGCAACCATCCACCTCTACCTCCATCGTGAATTTTATGGAACCAAATTGGGAGTTCAGATGCCTCATAAACAGATCTAACTTTTCGCGACCATGGGGCCAAATGACACAAGTGTCATCCATGAACCTGTTCCATTTCCTAGGGCGGAATTGACATTGAGAGGCATGCTAAGAATATCAATAGGGATGATGGGTGGAAATTGAATAGGAGTTGGACTCCAAATCTCTCTAAATGATTTCACCCTTTTGTGTTTGTGATTTGGTCCTTGTCTTTATTTTTCCTTTTTTCCTGCTCTTTACTTTTTATTTTTCTTATATTTTTAGCTACACTTCATTTTATTTTATGGTTTTATATTCTCGATATTAAAATAAGAGTTCGTTATAAACTTTTATTAAAATAAATTATAATTTAAAAAACCCTATTATAATAATAATTTATATTTACATATTTTAATATTATATAACCCTATTTTTATTTATTATTAAATTAGGTTTTTCCTTTATATTTTCTTATGAATTTTAATCTTGAATTATGATTTATGGTTTTTTAAAATAACTTTGATTAAAATAAAATTAATTACATAATAAACTAATAAACCCTCTTTTATTTAAACTATTATAATATTGATAATTTTATTAATAATAAATTGTAATTAAATTTTCTAAACTAACTTACTAATTAAAGGTTTGTCTTTAACGACTAGTTTTCAATAGATAGTTTTTAACAACTATTTCCGAGAAATGATGCATCCTTGGTATTTATTCTTTAAGTTCGATCTTATTTTTTCACCTTGTCCTGAGGATGAACCACATTAGATGGTTCAAAACGTCGACCAAATCCTAATGATGTGATTAATACGAAATACATTTATCTATAAAAAAAGTCCTTTTTAGTTGCGTCATTTATTTTAAGTTACGTCAGTCAGTTCAGTCGAAACATTTATGAATAAATTCCCGTTAGTTTTAGTTGCGCCAGTTGGATGCCTCTCTCCGCAACCGCTTGTGGCCGGGGAGTTGCATGTGGTAATAATCTTATTGGTAATAATCAATAATAATTCCCTGCGCCATTCAACTTTGGGCAAAATCTTTTTCGTAATATCCCTGATACGATATGGCATTAAAGAAATTTTGAGGTCTAAAATGGGCCTCCTAGGAAAAACGTACAACAAAAATAAACTTTTTAAAAACCAATAGGATTCAAGATGATGATTCACCATTTTTGGGGTAAAAAGGTAAAAAGATTAAAAAATAATTAAATAATAATACTACTTCTTCAACTTGTATTTTCAACTTATTTCCCTAAGGTTTTACTCAAATTTTGAGTTGGAGTACTCGTTGGATGCAAAATTTAATTCCTCATCCAAGGAGTACCCATGTTGCATACTTTCGGTGGACTCTGCAACACGAAAACTGGGGAATACATGAAAAAACGTGATTGCAATCGCATTTTTCATGTTTTTCTCATTTTTTGTGTAGTAGAGTCCATCGAAAGTATGCAACATGGGTAATTCTTGGATGAGGAATCAAATTCTGCATCTAACGAGTGTCCTCGCTCGAAATTTTTGTAAACCCATATAGCGAGATAAGTTTAAAATAGAAGTTGAAAAAGTAGTTTTTTTATTTTTTCCCTCTAAAAGTTGATGATGTAATCTAATATTATTTTATTATTTCCACTCTTATTTTATAATTTCCTCAGGAGGCCATTTTATACCTTAAAATTCCCCTAATATCATCAATTTCGAGAAACCTCTCATCATAGTATCATAATTAACCATCATTCCCATCTGCCTTTTCAATTTTTACGCCACTCCGATCAAGTCCATGTCACATTCACCGTTATTTCCACGACTAGAATCAAGTATGGAAGGTGACCGTATTAATTAGTTAAGTGGTCAAATCACAAACGTCGTATTGGGCCTTTCTATTTAATTTGCATGGAAATGATAAGTTTCAATATTGAAGTCTAGGTAGTCGAATTGCCGAGTCTCGAGTCTATGTCGAATTTCCCTGGCTGTCAGCCCAAGTCCACACTCCTTGTGTCCCTTGTGTATCATCGTTAGAATGTGAGAAACACTTGAACCTAACTCCATAAGCACTAAAATTGAGCCCCTCTATGGAAAATATGACAAGGATGCGCTTGTGGACAACGACCTCTCAGACTCATTCCATTTTCTAGCACTCAAATGAGAAGTTTATATAGAAGTTGTTGAAAAAATATGACAAAAGCCAGTCATTGAGAATTAAATAAGATTTCAGAGGCCTACAGAGGTTGACACTGCTAAATTTCAGGAGTCTACCAGTGTTCGACACTATGGGAGAAACGATGCCATGTACCAAATTCCTCATCAGTAGAATGCATGGAGGGTCTCGATGGATTGAAAAGGAATACCCTATCCATGTTTTGAACATTTACACACTCACGTGGTTGTCTTCTCTAGGATCCACAGTGTTAAATTCCTTCTATAATACTTCCAAGCAGGGGAACAAGACGAGCGATGACAACTACTACAACAAATACAACACAATGTGATGGTAAGGGAGCCTTGATTAAACCAATTAATAAGCCTACCATCAAATTCGATTTCTATACAATTGGCGGAAGGCTCATTTTCCATTTCTCAAGAGGCGAATGTACCTTAGATACTATCTAAGTCGTTGAATCCTATGTACAGGGCACACAATTGAATTAGTACAGTTTTTTGTTGCATGAACTCTTTGAAGCTTGTGAGGATATCTACAAGAGGGCAACTTATTTTATTTATGAATATCTTGTTGTTTCTTTAGAAATGTGGAAGCGGTACCCACCAGAAGCCAGAGAGATAACATTGGTTGTCGACGATCAACCCCTCGCCCTCAGATATTTTCCATGGCAGTCCTCTGGGGATCCTAGTAGCAAGGAAATTAATGAGGCTTCTTTTTCCAGATGGTACCAGAAAATGTTGGACGTCATAGAAGCCAGGCCCAGGATCTCATCGATGCTCCTAGATGCATATTCACAATATATATGGTTTGGCATAAGCCATGGAAACACCTGGGTTCGACCTAAGTGCATCAACCCATACACGTTTCAGATCTGGGCCCAACCATTTGTTCTCCTGGAGGAAGCATTCAAAACCGAAGTCTCTTCCTCACCTGACGTGGATGGAATAGTTTGGGAAAGGAGGATGAATTATTCGTTTGAAGGAATGTTTCCTACGCCACTGCCTAGAGAAACCCCTTCCGCCTCCAGGAAGAAAATTGCAGAAGAAATGCTCAATCCAGTCATCAAGAAGCTCGAGACGAAGATGATGAACTTTCGCAATACTATGGAGGACCTTGGGGCATCAATAAGTCATTTCCCTTCCTTTTCTGAATTTATTAGTTCTAGTCCTATTTCTATTTTGACTTGCAACCCAAGCATTGCTTCAATTCCCCAAGTGGGCCCTCATTCACATACCAAACCCACCATCAGGAATACTCGCCCGCTTACTACCAAACCACCATCCATTCCTAAGAAAAATCATAAGGTTACCTCTTCTTAAGTGCTTGATCTCATCGGTGAGGAACCACAATATCATATTAGCATGCCAATCATTGAGGAAAAACCATCACCTACATCCACTGCATCCCCGATGTTGCGCGATCCATCACCTCGCACAACCTCCACCTTAGCCACCATCTCAGACATTCCCCCATATGGAACTCCAGTGGGTGCTGAAATGAAAATGGAGGTAGACTCCGTAGTCCAGTCCATTATGGACACTACCAATGCGAAATTCTTAGTTCCCCCTATTAGCAAGAAGTTTGGCACTACTTCTTTGTTATCTTTATTACTAGCACTAGGCATATTCATGGAAACCGATCAACCTATCATCCCTAAAAACTTGGGCACAGAAACCCTACACACCTTGGCCCTAAATTCCAAACCCCCCTCCATACCACCACTACAATCCAGCTTGGACCATATCAATCCTCGCACCACTATGCTCTCGAAGTGAGAAACCTCACCCCAAGGGAAGTCTGAGAAATCAGTTGCCAACGACCAACCATTACAAAGTTAGTTCCCTACACCCACTACCATGACCCCTGAAGACCTCCAGGGTTGGTCTTCGTCTCAATTGTTTAATTTCATTCAATTTTGGGTGCATGCCATGCAGATGCGTTGCACAACAATCTGATAGTAGAACATGAGCAACAACAACAAAAACTTCTCTCCATAGTATCAGAAAGAGACCAAATTATTTAGGTGAAGCAGGAACTATAGACATAGGTTGAGGAAGTCAATTCAAAGCTCCAGGCCCTGTGGCCCTTAGTTTTCGAAATCGTAATAGATGCACCAGAATAATTTTTGGCTTGCACCCTTTCCGAGTGCTACTACCATATTAACACTTCATGTACTGATCTCGTATCGGCGAAGAAAGAGCTAATGAGAACTCTTGTCACCACTTCGAGGGCACTACTAGATCAAAAAACATAGTACAACATCGAGACCGACTAGAAAATTAAAAAAGTGCCTTGTGTGAAAGCCTTTATCATCTAGGATATAGAGAAAGGTCAAGGACTCTTAGAAAAAGTTCACAATTGGTCAGGCTACCTGGCCAAGAAAAATAAACCAGTTTACCCACTGCGCCATCAAGCTAATCACTACTTCAACCAAGTCATGACTACCAAAGAGAAAAATTAGTGAAAGGATCTCCTCACACAGGGGATGCCATTGAAAGCCCAATACAACAAATTGAGGATGAATCGAGAAAGATTAAGAGTCTCCTCTGAGATCTTAAGCCTCTAGCACAAGATCACTTTCAGACGCTCCAACATATCAGTGAGGAGGCACACACTCATTGGAATACTCTTTTGATGACACACCTTGACCAACCAACGAACAAAATCGCAACGCAATTCATCGATCAAGCAAGCACTCTTATAGGCTCATGGAAAGCGACACTCGCTGATTACAATTTAATAATGAAACCATTGCATCTGTTCTAGATATATGCTAGTATGGTTTCCACACCCATACATTAGATCATAGATATATGTTAGTATGGATTCCACACCCATACATTTTCTCATAGATATATGCTAGTTATGGATTCCACACCCATACATTAGCTTAAGGAAAACATAACATTCAAGTGTTCCTTAAAATGGTTTCCACAACCCATCATGCACCAGTCATTTAAGCCGCTTGTTTATTAGGAAGTTCATACCTCAACCTAGTATTTGAGTAATTTAAAGTTATTTGATGCCTAATGTCAACCCAAAATACACAAAATCATGTCAAAGAAATCAGAGAAATTTCATTCTTACTCATTAAGAATGTATTCCCAAATCCTATTTTAACACATCTACTTAATACACATACATTACTCTTGAATTTACATTCACAGTTAAAAGTGACATCTTTCAAGGTAGCTTTTAGTTAAGTTTCCTTTAGTGTAGGTACGAAAATATTCAAAATTATCATGATGAACTCAATCATCACGTTAATGGAATCTCAGCCTTACACTTGTTACTCATTCCCAAGCATACACACCAAGGTCATCACACTATAGTCCAGATTAAGCCAATAGTATTCTTGGTAGATACGATTTCAGCAAGTAAAGATGGCTACTAAGCCCATATCACATTGAAAATGATGCACTAAAAATATATGAAACCATGCATTCACTCCACCTATCTCACTCATTGATTGAAAATCAAGTCATTCACATACTTGGGTTTAACCCCAACTTTCTCAAGCACGTCCTTTCCCAACATGTCTTTAAGCATTTTAACATATTGTTAATAATGTGTCTTAACAAAAAATATAAAGGAATATAAGGGATTTTTTTTTTAAATTTTATTTCATGAGTCACTAAATGACATAATGATAATAATATCCTCTATGCAACCAATATGCTTCCAAGTCAAGATATACAACAACTCAACATGCATGCAAAATCAACATTCATACATCATCAACCTACAAGTAAGCATGTTGGCCCACTAGGCCCTAGCGTTGTAACTTGCTCTGATACCATATGTAAGGTCCCACCTTACCCACCATCAGTAAGATAGAGAAGTAGATGTCACATAATCACTAATACTCATTTGCACAGAATCCTAAAGAATTAGTCACTGTAAAATTGTTTCCAACACCAAGCCCTTTTATTTTTTTGAAATCTTTAGATAATACAATAAACAACTGTCTTATTCACACTTCAGCAAATTAATAAATTCATTTTCACATTCATACCAAAAACTTGCAAACATAGGAAGTTACACCCATTAAATAGTTTATTTATAATTTATAGTAACATAAAAACAACAGTAACTAAAATTTTACAATAACAATTTATAGGCACAAAAGCTACAGGCATTCAAGACTTTTGACAAACACTTTGCAGACATGCACTCTACACTCATTGAGCCCTTATGACAAACACTTTGCAAGCATGCAATTAAAAGTCATTGAGGTATTTTGTCAAACACTTAGCAACAATGAATTTAAGATTATTCTTCAACATATTTATCTCATAAAATTCAGAATTGAAATTTTAAATCTTTCCATCTTAAAACAGGGACTAAATAATCTCAGTCTTTCATCAAAGACTCAAAAACAGGCGCACATAACTCATAGCAGCAATCTCCCAAATCGCCCAGATTTCTGATCTGGGTTCTGAAAAGTATTTTTTTGGAATGAAATCAGGGGTTACATGTCCATTAGGCATGGATACCCCCTGATGTTGGGCTGAATCGAATTAAAAATGCCCATGAATGCGTTTCTTGAAAACAACAAAATTTATAGCCTAAATGTTTCATTTATGACTTTTGTCAAACATATGGAATGAAAACTTACAACTACACCTCTACATGAGGAAAAACAACCCAGAGTTATGCTACTAATATATGCTCATTGAAATCACACATTTCTAAATCCACCATATGATTTCTTGAAACATTTTACCACCCACAAGCTAATTCATTTGACATGATTGACAAGTTTTTTGCACCAATTGCTACAATTTAACAAACACATGGAAGCCCTGAATGCTACAGCCATTAAGGCTTTCTATCAAAATTCTGATAGTACTATTACAACAACTTGAATAACAAACCATTGAAGAATATGAAACATAAGCCATAACTAAAATTTATCTCCAACTTACCTCAAGCATTTGATCTTCCAAACTATACTTTAGTTGCCATTATTTTTGCATTTTCTTTTAAGGGTTGATTATGTAATTCCTCCAAGAATATTTTGGGTACATGTCCATTTTCTTACTTCTGCAAGTTAGCACTTATTCGTGCATAAATAAATTTATAACATTGCTCATTCACAGATTTTGTCAAACACTTTGCAAACTATCCTAAAACCATTTATAAAACATGCATCTAGTAATTACTTGAAACAGAACCATAAATCGTGAAATACTTACCCAAGTCCTTTGGAATTTATTTATTGAAATTACCTTCAACAATATTTGGCTTTCCTTTCTCATATGCTACAATACCAAGATTAGTACCATAAACTATACCAATAATAACTCCAATATTGAGATCTAAACATCCATACATATAGATTGATCTAGTCTTCATTTTTATCTAATTAATAATATTTTAGATAACATAAGCCTAAACCAAAATTAGATGCTTACAACAATTTAAATGTCTACCTTTTATTTTATGCTAAATCTATACTATAATTTTAGGACAATGGAAATTATACTTGAAGAGATATTCAGCTCCAATCGTTGAGAATATGATCCACCTTCGATCCCTTAACCAACTCATTTGAACCATCCGGTTTTCCACCCAACCATATCCAGAGAGAACTCCTCCCCCTGGAACCCCCGAGCTGTAAAAGCTCACAACCAGTACCAAAATACAACAATAGAGAGAGAGATGCAAGGAAAACTAATGAAGATAGTTTTCACTTCCTCTAAATACCACTCATGTTCAACCTCAATAGATACTTAGTAGATTAGTAAGAAATTCAGTTTTTTTTTTTTTTGAAGTAATTGGATACTCTCCATATCTCTCCCTTTCACAATATTCCTCAAGTCTCTTCCACTCTTGGCATTACCCCCTCTCCCCCCAAATGAGAATACATGAGACTCATATATAGGAGGAGCAACAAATTCATGTCATAAAGGAGGATTAATATGCATGCATTGTATTCCCTTTAGAGGAGTGTAACTTATGCCATTAAGGAGAGGTATGCATGCCTTATTTAAGGAGAGTGTAACATATGCATTAAAGTGAGTGTAAGAGGAATATTTTATGACATATATTTAATGAGTGTAAGAGGAATATTTTATGACATATATTAATGAGTGTAAGAGGAATATTCCATTCCTTGATGAGTGCATAAAAGAGAGTGTAATGTAATATTTAAAATAGAGAGAGTTACATAGAGCCATGAGAGTCATGAAGGAGAGAGGTGTGAAGTGATTGAGGAGATATAATTTCCTTTTAATAATAATATCATAGTCTCATAAAAGATAATAATAATATTAATAATATTAATAATATTGAGGATTAAGTCGAGATTGAACTATTACAATTGATTAATCATAAGTTAAGTGATTTTCCTTCAACTATACTTGTTTAGCCATTGATTGGAGGTGATTTACTATTTTTGGAAAGTCATACTTGAAATGGTAGACATGACTTTCTATTTTTAGAAAGTCACTCCAAAATTGTTAGGAATGAGATTATTAAGGAAATTCATCTACGAGTTGCCCATGAGTGGTATTTTTCTTCCGAATAATAGGGATTCCGCACCCCTATTGTATGCATCTTCATGCCTTAGTAGATTGAGGACTTCGCGCCCTGATCTACTCTAAAGATCCAAGATTCCACACCTTGATCTTTTTAAATATTCAGGACTCCGCGCCCCAAACACTTCCTTATAGATTCAAGACTCCGCGTCTTTATATTTCATGGATTTAGGACTCCGTGTCCTAATCCTTTTATCATATATCCAAGACTCCACGTCTTTATATTTCATAATTAACTTATTCAAATTTTACCAAATATTGTGCATGATTTCCACAGTCATTTTGGTTTTGGAGAAATGACTTCCGCAGTCATTTATAACTTGAGCATCCCTATTGGCAATGACCAAGTCCCCTGCCACATCATTCTTAGTACAAGACTACACACATATAATCATACAAATCATGTATCATCCATAAATCATAATTAACCATATGTTCCACATAACCATGATCATCCATGGATTTGTGTCTCAATTCTGAATCACCATTCATGTCATACACCTATGTCCAAAATAGGATACCAAAAGATAAAACATCGCTAATATGCTCTTAACCAAAATCAATTCTTGTGCACGCAAACATAGATATTATCATAAGCACACAACAACCAAGTGACCCAAACTAGGTCATAGCATATAAGCATGTACATAAGTCTTTCATACATAATATTATATCATTATATCAAAATCACCATCTCTAAGTGTCATCACAGCTATCTCACTAAGAAGGGACACTACAACAATGCTTCAGTAAATCAGGAAAATGGGGGAGAACCTAGTGAACCTCCATCTCCATCTTCTAGTGAATGTTATACTTCATCTTCTTCTGATCATTTCTCTAATCTACATAGAAATGCTTCGACAAAGCCTTTTTTAAAGTTGGACGCAAAATTTGATTTGCCCATGTATAATCGAGAATCTAATGCAGAAAAACTAAACAATTAGATCATATAGATTGAAGTGTATTGTCGGATACAACAGATCGATGAGGATGATACAAAGATCTAGTTAGCATCTCTTTGAATGGGAAGCACCGCTCTTGTATGGTGTGATATTAAACTTTAGAAAGGTAGCAAGCATTTGGGTAAACCCCTTTCTTCTTGTTCTTAATTTGTTTCTGCATTGAGAGAAAAATTATATCCTTTGGGCTATTGGAAAAAAAACATGATGGAATGGAAATATTTAAGGCAAGGAAAAGGCCAAAATGTTCAAAGTTTCAAAGAGGAATTTAGGAAGCAAGCATTAGCATTGGACATTCATTTAGATTCACCTGAAACTATGATGAAATATATTGGTGCTTTACATAGTTATCTTAGGCATTATTTGTTGTTGTTTGAACCCACTACCATTGATGCGGTTAGTGTGAAAACCATTCACCTTGAAAGCAGGGGTAAATATGAACATGAATATCATCTAAAGAAGTCATCATCCAAACCTCAGAACAAAAAATTCAAATGAAAAGGAAAAGAAGACAACTACATCCAAGAAAGCGGAGGGAAAGCCACCTTGCACGCATTGTAAGAAAAAAGGGAATGATGAAGAGCATTGTTGGAAGCTTCATCCAAAATTGAAGCCAAAGAAGTATGATGGAAAAGTGAAGCAAAAGACGATTGCTACAATGCAACAAGACCTTGGATTCAATTATGATGATGAGACACAGATTACAACTATGGGCATACAAGGTAAAAACTCTCCTCATGTTAATTCAAGCTTTGAAATTCATGCTAGTTCAAGTTCTATTTATAAATCTCATGTTGATGAACGGAAAAGAAGTGAATTGTTCCATATTAGGGTTGTGTCTAAACATAGAAAAATAGATACATTATTTGACACAGGTTCTCAAGTCAATTTAATATTAGAATCAATTGTTAAGAAGTTGGGAATTGAAACCAAACCTCATCCAAAACCTTACCCTCTTGGTTGGGTATATGACAATGCAAAACTCCATGTAACCAAGCAATGTATGGTTAGGTTTGTCATTGCTTCAAAACCGGTAGATGAGGTTGATTTGGATGTTGTCCCACTGGATATTTGTGGCATAGTCTTTGGAAGTTCGTATTTGTATGACATGAAAGTAGTATTTTTCTGACATGAGAATAAATACCATCTCACTAAGAATGGGGCGGAGTATATTGTCAGAGCTCACTGTATGAAGATCAATGCAAACCTTGTCAGTGCAAGACAAATGAAAAGGCTCATCAACTCCAGCAAAAAATGTATGCTCATGGTTGTGAGGGAAAAAGATGTCGAAGCATTGTATGCTTTCAAATGTTGTGATCCCTCTCATAGGAAAGAGTTCTACAATTTTGTCTCTAACTATGGTGAGATTTTTCAGGAACCATGTGGGTTGCATCCTAAAAGGGATATCCAACATGAAATTAATCTCCAATAAGATGCCCCTTTGCCAAATGTGGGCATGTACATGTTATCAATTTTTGAAATGGAAGAGATCAAGAAGCGAGTACATGACTTGTTGAACCAAGGAGTCGTCAAACCTAGCTCTTCTCTGTGTGATTCATCCATCATGTTGGTGCCAAAGCAATATGGCACACAGAGGATGTGTGTTGATTATCAAGCTCTCAACAAGATCACAGTGAAAAACCACTACACTCTCCCTCACATAGATGTTTTACTTGATCAAATGAAGAATGCTATTTATTTCACTAAGTTGGATTTGCGCAATGGCTACCACCAAATCAGAATTCAAGAGCATGATGTGTGGATAAACTTCCTTGAAGACTAAACAAGCGTTGTTTGAGTGGTTGGTAATAGCATTTGGGCTTTGCAATGCCCCAACTATATTTATGAGGGTTATGAATGATGTATTTAGACCTTTTCTAGATTATTTTATGCTTGTGTATCTAGATGATTGTTTTCAGCAGAAATTGTGATGATCATGCAAAACATGTCAAATAAGTGCTTGATATTTTGAAAAAGGAGAAATTGTATGTAAAAATGACCAAATGTGAATTTGGAAAAATTTCTTTAGTTTATTTCGGTCATATTGTTGGAGGAGGTCAATTGAAAATTGATCCTTGACAAAAGTTGATGTAATTTTTAAATGGCCTAAGCCTACTAATGTAAAAAATGTAAGAATATTTTTGGGCGCAGTAAAATATTGGAGGACGTTCATAGCCAACTTCTCCATCATGACATCTCCTTTGCATGCCTTAACTAATGTGAAGCATACTTTTCAGTAGGGAGGACAGTAACATAAGGCTTTTGACTCCCTAAAGGAAAATATTAGTACCACACTAGTACTAGCCTTGCCTAACCTTCAACAACCATTCGAGATTGAGACAGATGCCAATGGTTACACCATGGATGCAGTGTTGATGCAGCAACAAAAACCAATTTTTTACCATTCCATTACTTTCTCTCAAGCTGTTAAGAACTATCCCACTTATGTCAATGAGTTGTATGCATGGGTCCAAAGTATCAAGAAATGGAAACATTACTTGATTGGGAAGGAGGCTATCATTCATTCAAACCACCAACCTTTACAGTACCTCTAGTCACAAACTGAATTTCAATAGGCTCGTCATTTCAGATGGATGGAATTCCTTCAACAGGTCCACTTGGTAATCAAGTACAAAAAATGGTCAAGTAACAAAGTGGCAGGTAATCTCTCTAGACCTCATGTTTCTGCATCTATTGTTTTGAAAAATGCTTCTTTATCTCATGAAATCTATGTTGAGAAATATGTTGTTGATGAGGATTTTAAAGAAGTTTATGAGAAGCTAACCCATGGATCACAAGTGGAAAATCACCATTTGCAAGGAAAATTACTTTACCACCTTGGCAAGTTGTGTATTCCTACATGTGAAAGAGTCCATGTAATACGAGAAGCTCACACTTATTTTGTGTCTATTCATTTTGGTGTAGGAAAGATTATGTCTCACTTGTAGAGTTTTTTTTATTGGCGTCGTATGAAAGAGATTGTAACTAAATATGTAAAGGGGTGTGTGTTGTGCTCTATTTGTAAGCCCACTAATAGAAAATCGGGGCTATACACACCACTCCTTGTTCCTTCTCTTCCTTGGGAGAGTGTCTCCATGGATTTTGTAGGAGGGATGCCTTTGTCAAGAAAGTGTCATGACTATTTGTATGTCATGGTGGATAGGTTTAGTAAGATGTGTATCTTATTGCCATGTAAGAAGTAGATTACTGTTGATAAAATTGCTCAACTTTTCTTTTAAAATGTATGGGTCCATTTTGGGCTGCCCACATCCATTGTTTTTAATTGAGGCTATTGATTCCTTGGATAGTTTTGGACAATATTATGGAAGATGATTGACACCAAGCTAACGAGGAGTATGACATTACATCCACATATCGACGAACAAACAAAGGTTGTCAACAAAACAATGGTTCACTTACTCCGAGGGTACTGCAACAAACATCCTAAGTTGTGGGATGAGAAGATCCATTATGTGCAACATGCATACAACATGACTTTGCTATATTCTACTCAAATCTCACCATTTGAGACATGTTTTGGGTACTTGCCGCAAGATCCCTTAGGTTTGGTATTTGGGAAGGATGAGGATTCCAATGAACGAAGTGAATAAGACAAATCACACAAGTTCATTCAATGGATCCAAATGATTCATCAATAAATTCAAAAACACTTGGAGAAGTGTTAAGCATGATAAAAATCTCAACATGACAAACACAAAGTTGATCATTAATTCTAGGCTGGAGACAGGGTATCGCTCCATATTAGAAAAGACACAATGAATGGAGAAGGAAATAAATTAATACCAATCAAATATGGTCCTTTCA
Organism: Pinus albicaulis; assembly: GCA_034641835.2. NCBI lineage: Eukaryota > Viridiplantae > Streptophyta > Pinopsida > Pinales > Pinaceae > Pinus > Pinus albicaulis. Next base: position 1,674,066,062 of record CM076578.1, read on the forward strand.
CCATCTTAGAGAAGATTGGGAAAAATGATTATCACCTTGATCTTCCAACATATACGCAGATGTATTCTGTGTTTAATTTTGAAAAATTGAAACTCTATGAACCATCCACGACGATGGATCTTGAGGAGAGTGGTCAAGTTCCCTGTTGGCCCTCGTTTTTATCTCTTTTTGTTTATGAAATACATCTTATTTTCCATACTATCCATCTATGCACCATCACATTCACCTTATTTTGACCAAAAAAATGCATATACAAGTATTTAAATTAATTTTTTCAATTCTAAGAAGTTTTTGTAAAAATTGAATTTAAGTGCATTTTTGGACAACATAAAAAATTCCGGTAATGGCCTCATGGTTTGCATATTTGCAGGACACTTGGGCTCGAGCGGGATATATTTATAGAAATCTTGGAAACTAAGATTAAGTGTACACTTGTTGGTCCAGTCAAACCGAGCTTTAATAGGCCCGGTCAAAGGCGGTCAAACAAGACCTGTTTTTATGGAGGATCCCTAGGAACTAGGTCAAAATTCTTATTTTGTGGGATTTTACAGATTTTGATGGATATGATGGATGAATTCGACCTGATTGGATGAGATATGGATAATCATGACTATAGGAGATATTTTAGATCAATTTGTTGGATATTTTATCTATTTAAGCCTCAAAATTTGAAGACATTGATATGTAGAATTTGTATGACTTAACATTATTATTTCTGAGACTTTGGAGACCCAATTGAAGATCTGTTCTATTCCATTTGCTGCTGTTATATGTTGATTGATTGAATGAAGTTTTAAGTAGCTGAAAACACCTTCAGTGTGCGAGGCAAGGGTGGAGGGCCCCCACACCAAGCTAAGTGCACTTTCTAGTTTATTTGTAATTGCAATTTATGAATTAGTTTGCTTATTCTTAACTTGTTTATTAGATTTATTCTGATGATTTATGAGTTTTGATGAACCTAATTATCATTCTTATTCTGCATATGAAAGGACAAATAAATATTTAAGTTAAACATTCTTTCTATCTGATTAAAATCTTAAGCTAGAATTCATCTTTTCATGCTTTTAATGCTTTTCTGAATTCCTGTTTTCTAACAATAGCATTATTGATAAATAAATCTATGATGAAGGACAACCAGGACCTCTTCAGTGAAGATCCTCTTCAATTATTGTTTTATTTATCTTAATATATTTCTCAATTAGTATTTTTTGATTTCTAATTCATGAAGTAATCTTGTTAGAGAAGGACAAACAAATATCTTAAGTTAGGAGATTCTTCTGCTTCTGATTCCACACTTTAATTTAGAAATTATTTAAATTAGATTTATATTTGTAATATGCATTTCCTTAATCATTGATAAATCATCTTCTAAATTGATCATAACTGAAACCCATATACTTTGGGGATGCTTCTAAGTCCTACTAGCCCGGATTGATAATAAATATTTGCGTTAGTTTACACAGCAAATTGACCCAACATTTTGGTGCCGTTGCCGGGGAAGCATATTTAAAAATGGTCAATTAGGAAGATAAAAAGATAAAAAAAAATATAAAATCATCAAAAACAACAAAAACATAGTTTTTCTTTCAAGTTATGTTTTCTTATGCCTTGAGAAAGAGATCATAAGGGTAGATTTGTGAAACAAAACCCCCCAACAGCTCATTCATCCACAGGACTAACAACACCAGTTGCTGGAAGACCTACTATAGAAGAGTTAGAGGAAAAATGGAGATCAGGACAAATATTAACTTTAGTTGAAAGCCAAATCTTGTTAGCCTTGGAGGTAAAAAGAAAACAATCACCTAAAGAACCTCCTTCCTTATGGAAACAAAAAGATACAAGAAAACCAATTGGTTAACAACTAGAGCAACCTGTCCTTGAACAAATCAAAGTAGTGGACGAAATACAGAATCAACCTCATATTGAAACACTACATATCTCTGAACAAGAAATGGCTGAAGAAGGAGAAGGATCAACTAGGATAAACATGACTCTTGAACAAAGGCTTGAATATGAAAGACAACAAAGGGAATAGAGAAGAAAACGAGAGGAGGAAAGAAGAATTGAGGAAGAAAGGAAGGCAGAGGAAGACAGAAGAGCAAAATAACTTAGAAGGATAGAGAAAGAAGCAAGAAGAGAAAATCAAAATAGAAGAACACAAGAAAATGAGAAAGAAAATAACAATGATCAGGAAACTACTTTTGGCTTTCCAATATTAGATGCAAGAGCAATATTAGGAGAAGAAATAAAAATGAAAAACATTCCACCTTCTGTATTGCCTAATTTCTATGGAATTTCAACAAAAGATCCTGATGAATTCATGTTCGAGTTTGATATCTTGTGTATAACTTATGGATATATGGGTGAAACACACAAGCTTCAACTTTTTCCTGCTACTCTGAAAGCAACAGCCTTGAAATGGTTTATGGGATTAGGAGAACATACAATAGCTTCTTGGGATGATATGAAGATTTTTTTTCTTAAAAAGTATTATGCTTACTGCAAGGTTAGAGACTCAAAAGAAGACATTTTTAGAATGACATAACAAGAAGACGAAATTTTGGAAGAATATTTGGAAAGGTTTCTTTACAATTTACAGAAATCCAAACATCATTCTCTAAGTCCCGATACCATGCGTACCATCTTTCTTAAAGGTATCAGAGATGCATATTTAGACATGCTCAATGTGATGGGAAAAGGAGATATCTCCAATTTACCATTTGAAGAAATTGCTGAACTTTGTCAGAAATACTCAAGGGGAAGAGCAAAGAGTGGAAAGAGAGATATTTCATCAAAAGCTTCCAAATCTGCAGCAAGTGTAGTAACAAAAGAAGAAATAGGAAGTTTATTATAAAATTTCAAAACAAATCTCTTGAGCACTTTGGGAACACAAGTAGATGTCTTGAAAGCTAAGAAAAATAAAGAAGAACAAGATGAAATCTTAGCAATTTTATGTCCAAAGTGTAGGCAAAAACATCCACTCAGGGAATTTCCTTTGCAAGGTATACAAGTGTGTGGACTATGCACTGAAAATCATGCAATAGAAAAATGTCCCAAATTAAAATAATTGCAAGGAGAAGAAGTGCAAGGAGTATATTCTCTCTACTATATGGCACCAAGGAGACCTTGGCAACCAAGGATGCCTCAAAAATTCCCTTAACAAAACCCCCATAATTTTCAATATCCTCAAAATTCATGGAATAAACCAATGCCATGGCAGGCTTGGCCACCACAACAATATCAAAACCAACCTGCACAAGGTTGGAGGGGATATGGTTATGGAAACCAACCACCTCAGCATATGTATCCTCAACAATATCAATATCCACAACCATTTCCTCAATACCAACAATTCCAGCAACATCAACCAATGCCATTTCCACCTCAAAATCAACCAATGCTAACTCAACCTCAGCAACTTTAGCTGCCTACTAACCAACCACCTCCTAGACCAACACAATTTCCAGCTCAACCAGTAGCTAATCTAAGTAACAAGGTGGATAGACCAGCATATCATGTGGACGAGGAAACATATTATCCTACTTATTCAATTCTTCCCATACAAGATGTCCACCTAAGGTCTGGGAAGGTGTTACAAAAATATTCTCCTCCGATAATTGAAGAACAAACTGAACAAGGAGAACAAAGTCAACAACCATAACAACAAATTTAGAAAAATAAATCTTTTATGACTCAAACTCTACCATATCCAGAGAGATTAATACAACAGAATATCCCTATATCTCTTCCTGAATTTAATATTCTGGATGAATTGAAGAACACATATGTAAAAATTCCTTTGTTGCAGGCAATTAAAGATATTCCGATATATGCAAAAACAATAAAAGAATTATGCATTAAGAAATCTGGCAGAAAAAAGAAGGATCCACCTACAATCCAGGTAATTGGAAGTTTAGCTAGTCTCATGTCTACAAACACAACCATTGAAAAATATGTTGATCTAGGGATTCCTATGGTTACCATTTCAATTAACAAATTTTTAGTGCCAAATACTTTAATAGACTATGGAGTAGCTATCAATGTTATGACGACAAAGACTATGAAACATTTGAATCTAAACAACATTAGACCTACTACTACCGTATTAGAACTTGCAGATAGATCGAAAGTTGTACCAGAAGGTATATTGGAAGATATCATTGCCTCACTGGATTCATGGGAGTATCTTGTAGACTTCTTGATTTTGTTGCCAAAAACAAATTTAGGAGGCCATCCCTTAATTTTAGGCAGACCATGGTTAGCCACCGCAGATGCTTACATTGGATGTCGGTCAAGAAGTATGATTATTGCACATGGAGATGAAAGAAAGCATGTTACATTGTATCCTCCCGCTCAATCTCCTTCTTTATTATCATGGCTTGATGGAGCGGAACAAAAAAAACTTCAATCTGTTCTTAGTCTTAATCAAATTTATAATTTTAGAGAGGAGGAAGAAAATGAGGACTTATTAGATCTTTTCATCTCAGAACCAAATATTTTAGAGCAGTTTAGAATAATTCAATATGAAGCTGCTAGTTATCTTTTAAATGAATGTTTTCAGGAAAATTGCACTATACAATCATTGCAAAATACATTCGAAAGTATTTTTCCTGTTAATTCAATTACCAATTCAAAGAGAAAAATCATTGAGATCAGTCATGGGAGACATTTGAATATTGGTAATAACTTACAATCATCACAAGATGAAAAACTAATAACATTGTTACAAAAATATTCAAGATATTTTGCTTGGGATTACACAGACATGCAGAGGATTCATCCAAAAACATATATCCATCACATTTACAATGATGATCAAATTAAACCTGTAAGGCAACCACAAAGAAGGATGAACCCTATGATGAAGGAAATAGTGAAAGAAGAATTACAAAAACTATTACAAGTCAGATTTATCTATCCTATTTCATATAGTCAATGGGTTTTACCCTTAGTTTTAGTACCGAAGAAAAATGAGAAATGGAGAATTTGTGTGGATTACAGAGAACTAAATAAAGCTACATTAAAAGATCATTTTCCTTTACCATTTATTGATCAAGTGTTAGATTCATTAGCTGGAAAGAAATTCTTTTCATTTCTTGATGGATTTAGCAGATACAATCAGATAAAGATATCATTGGAAGATCAATATAAGACAACATTCACATGCCCATGTGGAACATATGCATACAATTTATTACCCTTCGGTTTATGTAATGCACCTGCTACCTTTTAGAGAGCATTCCTTGCAGTATTTGCTGATTTAATCCATGAGTGTGTAGAATTTTACATGGATGATTTCATTGTGTATGGCGGAACATATGATGATTGTTTACAAAATCTTGAAAAAGTGTTAAAAAGATGCAAGAGACAAATCTATCACTTAGTAATGAAAAATGTTTTATGATGTTAATTGAGGGAATAGTGTTGGGACACCATATTTCCTCTTCGAGAATAAAGGTGGACCCAACAAAAATTCAAGTCATTGTGAATTTAATACCACCCACAACACAAAAAGAAGTTAGAATTTTCTTGGGTTATGCAAGCTACTATAGGAGATTTATTGAAAATTTCAGTAAAATAGCTTTTCCATTATTCAAGTTACTTGCGAAAGATGTGGAATTCCAATGGACAAATAATTTTCAAAATGCATTTGAAAAATTAAAAAAAAAAGGTTTCAATTGCACCCATTCTTCAAGGACCAAAATGGTCTTTGCCATTTCACATTTCAACCGATGCATCTGACACTGCTATTGAAGCATCACTTGGACAAAAAGAGAATCAGTTTAATTATGCCATATATTTCATAAGCAAAAACTTAACACTGACATAATTGAACTACACTTTTACAGAAAAAGAAATGTTAGTTGTAGTACATGTAGTTAATAAATTTAGAAATTATATAACACGTTATAAATTTTACATCCACACGGATCATTCAGCCATAAAATATTTAAAGAACAATTCAATCACAAATGGCAGAATAACTAGATGGCTATTATTAATGTAAGAATTTAACATTACTGTGCAAGATTGACCAGACAAAGATAATCAAGTTGTAGACTTTTTATCAAGACTTCATTCACTTGGTGATCCAAATCCAGTATCAGATAAATTTCCAGATGAACATCTATTTGCTATAAATGTCAAAACTCCATGGTTTGCAGATATAGGCAACTCTTTGTCATCTGGCATCCTACCATCTCATTACACAAATAAACAGAAAAGAAGAATAATTAGAGAAGGTGCTAGATATAGTTGGGTCAATGGAGATCTCGTCTATACTGGTGCTGATCTAATGATTAGAAAATGTGTTCGAGAAGATGAGATTATTGATATTTTGAAAGCATGTCATGACGAACCATGTGGTGGCCATTTTGCAGATAAGTGGACAACATACAAAGTGCTCAAACTTGGCTACTACTAGCTGGCCATCTTCAAAGACTCCAAGGCCTATGTGAAGAGATGTGACAACTGCCAAAGAATTGATAGACCAGTGGCATCAGATGAAATGCCATTAAAGCCACAAGTACTGATTAAACCATTTGAATAGTGGGATTTATATTTCGTGGGACCAATCAACCCTCCATCGAATGGAAATAAATACATCTTGGTATGTACATATTATGTAACTAAATGGTGGAGGCAAAGGTAGTAGCACGGACAACAGAAGGTATTGTTGTGTATTTTTTGTTTAAAGAGATATTTGTAAGGTATGGAGTTCTGAGATAGATCGTAACTAGGCACACAGTTCACATCAAAACTTGTTCGATATCTTATAGAGAAATACAATATCAAACACAGAAAATCAACTCCGTATCATCCTCAAGAAAACAAACAAGTGGAATCAATAAACAAAGTCCTAGAGAACATTATGAAAAAGACTGTACAAATGAACATAAAGGACTAGTCAGAGAAATTGAGAGATGCACTATGGGCATATATGATAACATGGAAAAACACAATTGGGTTCAGTCCATATCAGCTGGTGTATGGAAAAGAAGTCCTATTACCCATAGAATTTCAAATACATACATTCAAGATAGCAGCATAATTGGTGATGGAATTATCTGAGACACAACAACAAATAATTATGGAAATAAATCAATTGGATGAGATACGACAACAAGCAGTAGAGTACACATCTCTTGTGCAAGAACAAAGAATCAAATGGCATGATCGATTCATAAAGAATAAAATGTTTCAGAAAGGATATTGGGCACTCTTGTTCGACTCTGAGTTCAAAGATTTCAAAGCAAAGTTTACGACTCATTGGCTTGGGCCATATGAGATTGAATAAATCTTTGAAAATGGAGCTGTGAAGATAAAAACAATTGACAAAGCATCTATTTCATTTGTCGTTAATGGACATAGGATTAATGTTTACAATAAGCCTATAAATATAGAGGATTTTATGAGAAAAATTTCCATATATTCAAATCTGGAACAAATGGGGCAGCATAGCAATATGCCTCCCATAATTTCAAGAGAAGAAGAAGAATAAAAAAAAAAAAATAATAATAATAATAAAAGAGTTTGGTTGTGAAAATCCAGGAAACTGGCACAATACAAACTTGAATTCATATCGAAAAACCAATTTGTTTGGCCAATATGAATTCTCTTTTTGTTTTTATTTTACTTCAGTATGATTTTTTCAGATTTACCCTCCAAGACATGTCAAACTTGAGGACAAGTCTTTACATCAACTTAGGGGAAGACATGTAATAAAACTATGAAAATTGTTTCAGCAATTGAATTGAAGAAAGAATATAAATTACAATTACAAAGGGACCTAGTACATCATTCAACATATACAGAAGGGACCTGAATTATTATTGAGAAAATTATCCAGAAGGGACCTGTATCATTACGATAGAAGAAATTTTCAAACATTATTGCAAATTACGCCAGAAGGGACTTGAAATTATTGAAGATCATGACAGAAGGGACTTGAAATGTCAAAATTTAACCTACAGAAGGGACCTGAACAACATCATTCCAGCTCAAATAAGATGAAAAGCACAAATAAGTCTCTACATAGTCTGGAAGAGCCATCGTTATAACAAACACAATGTCGACCATCATGAACATCAAATGGTTTGAGGGAATAAAAGTACAGTAAGTAAAAAAAATTCTCTTAAAATTTCAATTTTTTGTGAAAATATTCTAGAATTGTAAAGCTAATTTAGTACTGGTTATGCATTTTTATTACCTACATTTCATCACGTATGTTCTTAGCCCTATTTTATCCATATCCACACCACTATCCTAATCACTCAATAAACATTCCATAATCTATCCATACCATACCATACTCTAATTTTCTAAACAAAAGAATCATAAACAAAAGGCTTAGCATTAAAATTTTGTTGGACCTACAATAAACAAACAAGAGGTTAGTTTCATTGTAAATATTTGATTTTAAAATATGACCATTTCATTGGTCATATTTAAAATTAAATAAAAAAAAACAAAACCTAAAGACTAAATCATATGATAGCGCAACTATTTGAATTTCAAAACAAAAGCGCAATCATAAAATATGATTATGAGCTAAGGTAATGGAGTGAAAGAGAAATCATAATGCAAACAATGGAATGCATATGAACAAACTAACCTAAAGTATGAAAATGATGCTATGACAAACAATGTATAGCAATGATGCATATATGGATGGACGGGAATATGATGAGACAATGATACATACACAGTGGAGGAACGTAAATATGATGACACATATTTGATAACACAGTGATGTATATACAAGTGATGAAACGAAAATATGATGGCGCATATTCGATGAGATATGATGTGTTTCAATGGAGAATGGAAGCAGACACAGTGATCAATACAAAGCATGAGAAAAAAAACGTGAAAAGGGATTGCGTAATAAGTGAAGCGGAGGACGAGATGTACACCGTGGAGTCAGCATGCCAAATCAGTTAGGAAAGGTAAGCCACGGATGCACCAGTCAAGTGGTTGATGAACGGTCAAAACAAATTTAAAATGCAATATTACAACACTGTGTAAACTATTGAGAGAAGAACCTCTGCCATTTCCAAGACCTCAAACTGCTAAAACACACTATGTTTTTCACCATGATCGCCTTTCGAAGGCTCAGTGAGAGAAGGGAGATGTGTAATCAAAACACACATCCATTTTGAAACTCTATGAGAAACGAATAAACAAAAGAAGACAAGGGAGAGTTGTGAGGAGAATAGAATAAATTCAATGCAACAAAGAGAACAGGAGATATAACAGTGAGAAGAATGAAGGGATAAGGAGAATTGACCTAAGTTTCAAGCCAAAATATCTGGCAGATGTGTCAAGCGAGCACGTTGTCAGGAAGCAAAAATCCTATGAAGAACGAGGTAAGAAGCAAACTCAGATTTTATTGTTTAAAACAACGATGATTTGCATGAGTAAATCTCGGGGTTGTTAAAAAAATGTGAGTTATAAATGGAGTTCTTCTACCACGGTTTCTAAAACTTGTCATTGCTTTACATTTTGTCATTGCCACCACTCATAAATGTTCTGCCATCAATCAACACTAAATCCTCTGTTGATTGAATGAGTAAATGATGAAGATATTGAGTGAGATTTTGATAAGATTGGCGCTGCTTGAAACACAGAGACTCCAGTTAAACTAAAAGGAAAATCACGAGGATCATAGTAGAAAATCATGAGGATCATTTCAAAGACTGGTAAACTTGAAAACATCTTCATGCACAATCTTCTATTTCAATTTGAATGCAAATAGAGAATGGAGAGTTTGTTTTGAAATGCACAATGAATTCATTTTAATTGGGTTGTGTAGTAAATTCATTTCATTTGCACACTCAGTAAGAGAATTAAAACCAGGTTTTATGGTGAATGTTTGGTTTAAAAAGGCACAGTCAACATGTTTTTGCATTTGTTCATAACAGAGGGCAGAGTCTGGTGAATTTTGAAGAAAACAGTGAACTCATTTTATGAGATTTTGATGAAATAAGTGAGCTATTTTTACAAATTCTCTTGCATAACTAGTGAGCTTATATTAGATATATAATGCTTTGCCTTAGAAAAAGAATTTTGTATGGAATCGAAGGGTTAGAAGACATTGTTGTATAAAAAAAATTCATTTTTTTTACACAGTCAAACAAGAAGATTTTTTTTTTACAAAACAGAGGCAGAGGGTTTTTATTTTTTAAGAGACAGAGGATCAAATAAAGAGAGTAGGATAATAGAAACATGATTTTTTTTTTTTTTAATGTTTTTATAAACCTCTCTATATAAAATCTTGTGTCTGTTGAAGCAGTAAGCTCACTTCTTCCAAATAAAACAGAGGATTGATTTCAATTACTTGGCAAAGGCAACAAACAGATGTAAGCCTCACTACTGTGATGGCATCTAGTACTTGAATTTTTGTTTTAAAAAATGAAGTTAATGACAGTAGAGGGGTACATAAAATGGTTTTCAGACAAAATGACATAAAAAACAAAGCGACACAATTGAGAAACTTTATCAATCAGACTTGATAGGCTTCCTTCAAAAATTAAAAGGGCATAATGAAGATATCACAAGGGAGTTTATAAACAATTGCAAACATGATGAAACTATGGTGGGTAGTTTACACATTCCTTTAACTCTAGAATATATTTCTGAAGCCCTGGAGTTTCCATTCTCAGGTGAAATTTACCGCAAAGGATTAAATTTTAAGGACAAGGGTTGGAACTTCTTCTTGGATAAGAACATAAAGGGTTCTTTTGACAGGTCAAAGGGGATTCCCAAGGAATGGTTCAATGAACCTTTGGCTGAATTAGTTTTGATAATCCAAAATTTCTTCACTTGTGATAGCAGACATAGTGTAGTACACCTATATTACATTAGGTTTCTACAACATATTAAAGGAGATATCAGGATCAATTTGCCATACTTCTTTTATAGAAACTTGATGAGGATGATTTAAAGTGTAAAATTTGAGACTAAACCCAAAGAAGCCCAATTCATCGCCAGGGACTCATAAAAATCATTGTTGATTACCAACTGAAAATTAAGGGTATGATTTGGAAAGATTTCCTGACTCAAAATAAGTTTGTAGAGCAAGCCACAGAAGACAAATTTAAACCCATGCAGGAAACAAGAAATATAATGAATTCACCTCTTTATCCAAGGACCAGATCAAAGAAACAACATGAAACAGTCATGGTAGAGAGGGAAACATCATTCTTGACCATTTTTAGGAGACAGAAAAAGAGGAATTTAGCAGATAGAAGTAGAAAAGAAAAAGAACCAAAAGTGAAAATCATAGAGACATCTCCTTTAACAAAGCAAGCCAATGAAATCCTTGAGAGGTTGCAGCAAGAAGTTTATGAAAATCCTATATAGAGAGATTCTTATTTTGAAAATGATGAGGTTGAAGCTACTTCAGTTTCCAAAAATACCAAGGAGGAAGACAAAAACCTTAACATGATCAGAGAGTTAGTTGATAATCTGGAGGTAAGCAGAATAATGTAAAGACACCTGAAAAGAGAGAATGAAACATATAAGACAAATAGTGAAAATTTAATTAAATAAAATGAGAAGATAAGTGAAGAAATGGGAAATTTGAAAGCCAAAAACAATCTTCTTTACATACAAGCATTCAAGTGGCTTGAGGAGAATAATTTTTGGAAGACCAAATATGAGAAACAAAAGGTTAAAACCTCAATCTACGAGGAAGAACAATGCAAAGATATGGATTCTATTTTACATGCAGCACAACAGGAAGTTTCAGGGTCATGAACAGGATCAGCATCAGAGCTCAGGAGGTCCAAAATGAAAAAGCAAGCATGAGGACATGCTTGAACATCAGCTTGGGGGAGATGTTGGCCCTTGATTCTGATCTCTTTTTGTTTATGAAATACATATTATTTGCTATAATATCCATCAAACACCATCATATTCCCCTTATTTTGACCAAAAAAATGCATATACATTTATTTAAATTAAGTTTTTCAATTCTCAGAAGTTTTTGTAAAAATTGAATTTTAAGTGCATGTTTGGACATCATCAGAAATTCGTGTAATGACCTCATGGTTTGCATATTTGCAGGACACTTGGGCTCAATCTGGATATATTTATAGAAATCTTACAAACTAAGATTAAGTGTACACCTGTTGGTCCAGTCAAACCGAGCTTTAATAAGCCCGGTCAAAGGCGGTCAAACAAGACCTGTTTTTATGGAGGATCCCTACGAACTAGGTCAAAATTCTTATTTTGTGGAATTTTCCAGATTTTGATGGATGTGATGGATGAATTTGACCTGATTGGATAAGATATGGGTAGTCATGACATAGGAGATATTTTAGATTAATTTGTTGGATATTTTATCAATTTAAGCCTCAAACTTTGAAGGCATTGATATGTAGAATTCGTATGACTTAACATTATTATTTTTGAGACTTTGGATACCTAATTGAAGATCTGTTCTATTCCATTTGCTATTGCTATATGCTGATTGATTGACTGAAGTTTTAAGTAGCTGAAAATACCTTCAGTATGCGAGGCAAGGGTGGAGGCCCCCCACACCGAGCTAAGTGCACTTCCTATTTTATTTGTAATTGCAATTTCTGAATTAGTTTGCTTATGCTTAACTTGTTTATTAGATTTATGCTAATGATTTATGAGTGTTGATGAATCTAATTATCATTCTTATTTTGCATATGAAAGGACAAACAAATGTTTAAGTTAAACATTCTTTCTATTTGATTAAAATCTTAAGCTAGAATTCATCTTTTCATGCTTTTAATGCTTTTCTGAATTCCTGTTTTCTAACAATAGCATTATAGATAAATGAATCTATGATAAAGAACAACCAAGACCTCTTCAGTGAAGAGACTCTTCAATTATTTTTTCATGTATCTTAATCTAGTGCTCAATTAGTAGTTTTTGATTTCTAATTCATGAAGTAATATTGTTAGAGAAGGACAAACAAATCTCTTAAGTTAGGAGATTCTTCTGCTTCTGATTGCACACTTTAATTTAGAAATTATATAAATTAGATTTATATTTGTAATATGCATTTCCTTAACCATTGATAAATCATCTTCTAAATTGATCATAACTGAAACCCATATACTTTGGGGATGCTTCTAAGTCCTACTAGCCTAGATTGTTAATAAATACTTGTGTTAGTTTACATAGTAAATTGACCCAACATTCCATCTGTGGATGATTTTGCACTAGAGTATTTTAACAAGTTACCTGAAGACATCATCCTAGACAGGAGGCCCAAGGCTTCACGATAGGGAGATGTGGAGTACCTTAGAGACGGTTTCAAGGGAATGCATTCTAATTAATAAGGCACGATGGATTGAAAAGGAAAAAGTGAGGAAGAAATTCCCTTACTTGCCAATTGTTTGATGAGGCTTTTGGAGGCACAGAAGCTTTTAAGTGGGGAGGAATGATTTAGGAGGATCCCAAAAGATCAAAATTTTGAACTCCTCAAATCTTATCAAAATCAACATCAAATTGTAGAGGTCGGTTAGATATTTCCAACAACACAATTGTCACATCAATCCAACATTATATGTGAAAGTTATGCCCATATGAAGTTTGTGTCAAACAACAATTTTTTTTGCAAGTGGACCTTGTTGAGAATTAGGTAGGGCTAGGTTTAATTCAAATTATCTACTTCACAATTACTCGTGAGCTTAGTTCTTTTACTTATGTCTTCTCTTCTTAACTTATTATGTCTTTCATCAAGTCAATTATGAACACAAGAGACACAAATTTAGGCTCTTCAAGCGAGGGCCAAAACCTCTCCCTTTTGGAGAGGAAAACCCACAAGAAATTATTCTTGTAGACTTTCAATTGTAAAGTACCATGACCATGACACAGATCCTTGAACTTTGTGTGCCTCCAAGACCTTGTCACTACTTATTCCTTGACTCCTTAAGATGATCCTTCTTTTCTACACTGTCCTGCACCGTCCTGCACCTTTCTGTACCAGTACTAGAGAGCTCAGTCTCTACTTGTATTCTTCCTTCTTTAAGATATCAATACCTTGTCATTGATTGACTTGTGCACACCTTGCACCTCTGCATAACCTTGCTGGCCAGTCTTCAATCTGTACATTGATCTTTACACGTCATGACTCCTTTTGCTGGATAGATCACCTTTTTCACATCATTAGATATCCTTTACTATCATAGTAAATTTCACTGAGAAACCCTTATATTACCTCGCATTTCACTGTGATTTTGTCTCTCCTCCACATCAAAGACTAGTCCTACAACTTCACATTTATATAGCAGACCCTTATCCTAAATTATTTCTTGATGATTTGTCCCTCTATGCTTCAACATCTAGTTTTGTTCTCCCTTTCTCGCATTATATTTCAGCCCTGAAACTCACACTTAATCACAAAACCTTATTCTAATTTCTGTGTCAAACTAAGATCCGCATACTCCTTTAAATAATTGATCTTAACTATAAATTAGCTGACTTGTCCATAGGTTATGAAGCCGACTTGATTAATGATATGTAAGCCGACTTGTAGAGGTTATTTACCAGTGTGTTGAAGGTTGTCTTGAAGAGTATATACATCATGTACTTACCATTATTGAGTCATATTATTGAGCTACTTTGACAAGGTCTTTGACGCATACTTCATTGACTTGACTCTTCATATACATGACTCTTAATTAATACATTTATGACAAGATGAAAAATCCCTAAAAGACATCAAGAAGAAGTCTTTTGACCTATAATAAAAACCTTTCTCATGAAACCCATGAAGCAAGCATGACAAAAATACATTTTATTATCTTTGTCTTTTTCATTACATAAATACATAATTACATAGTCAATATGAAGACCGATCCTAGTTACACTTTCCAATAGACCTTAGGGTGCCATGTGGCACTCCCTAGGATGCCACATGGTAGTCATGTCAACATCCTAGGTGGTAGTACAACTGGTGATTGGCTATGACGTGGCAAACCATGGAGGCAACATGTGACGATGACTGGGCATGACTATGTATGGCATGGCATGGTATGTGGCCCAATCAAATGGCACCACATGGCACCCAATGGGCAACCAAATTGGCCCTCAATTGGAAAACTTGGCGGTTACGATTGGGCAGTCAAGTTAAACGGTTATCGAGGCTGGAAGTCAAGTCAAACGGTTGGAAGATTAAACATTCTCGACATATATAACCAACGATTATATTTATATAACCAAATGTATTTTCATTTACCTATAAAAGGGGTCAGTGGGGGGTTGGAACCCGCAACCTACCCAAATCTCCGATGACCTATTATTAAACCACAAACCAACGTGTCCCGGGTGGGTGATTTGTAATATTTTCCCACCCGCATATATTTAAACGATGATCCGCCATACGAATGGGAGGAAGACCATCAGGGTAATGAAACCATAACATTGGAACAATGCGTAGGGGAGCCTGAATCTTGAGGTGGAACCGTGCGGTGCGAATCACGAGATGGGTATCTTATAGGGGAATATTCCTTGATATATTCTAGGAATATTCTTGTAGGGAATAGACTGTGGAATCTTAATATTCTATGAGGGACAAGAGTTGCAGGGGACAAAATACAGTCAAGTTTATACTCAAATTACTCAAAATTTCGAGAGGATTTCTCTGGTGCAGTCTGTTTATGGATCTGAGAAACCCATTTTTAGGTCACTCCCAAGATTGGAGGTATAATGATGTATTTTTCCATGTACTCATTTTCATTTTGCTGAGATGAACTAAGAAACCTCCCCACTATTGAAGCAAGGCCCATAGATGTAGTCCACACTAGACGAACTCCGCTAACAAACTTTTGTGTGCATTTTATTTATGGTCTCCTTTATGTTTTCTCTTCTTTAAGTGTTTATGAAAACATCAATGAAGTAAAGATCCAAGATTAGAACAATCTCTCAATACCAAAGGACATGCAAGGATGGGGTTTAAAATTCATTTTCCAATTTGGGAAAGCACTAGTTAAAAGTGTATGGAGATTAATCTCAAAGGATGGATTGTGGAATAAAATAATAGTCCAAAAATATATTGAACCAAAAAATATAAATGATTGGATGTGAAGTCCATCCAATTCCATTAAAACGGTTTCATTATTCAGAAAGCAATGGCGAAAGCCTTTCCTTTGGTAGGAAAATAGATAGTCTACATTGATTTTCTATGTCACCTGCTAGAATAGGGTTTTTCTTCATCTGATAACTACTTCAATGATCAATTAGAAATTAGTTTCACATAACATTAAAATTGAATATCATTTAGGAAATTATATAGAAGAGAAAAATCAACTAATAAATATGAAAGAGCAGTAGAGTAACCATAAAACAGTGAGACAAGATACACAAAAATTTGGCACACAACCAGGGAAAAACCCATAAAATTTCTTCCTTATGAGAGAGAGACAATTTCCAGATTCATATATACATCATAAATAAACACAGCAAAATAATAACCAAACCAGTAATCAAAATCATGATGAAGTGTCTTGTCAAAAACCATGTTCCTGAAATTTCGGCCCTCCCTAGAATTTCAGCCTTCTCCTAAAATTTCGGCCCTCCTACTATAATTTCTTTGTATTAGAGATACATGTCTTAAAATTGTGTGTCTAAATGAGGACAAATGATCTCCTTTATATAGCCTTCAAGTGGGGTTGAATGGGTGCCTCTTAGGGGCCCAACAAACCTATTAGTATTTGGAGGCAAATTTAAAAAATATTTTTTCCATTCCTTTTTAAAGATGAAAATACCGACCTTTGCTACCATATTTTCCAACACTCCCTCTTAGCCAGGGAGGTACTTTTCATTCTCTCTCTCAAGACCAATCTTCCTGACCAATCATAGGTCTCACAAGTAGCAACCTAAGGAAGAGATCACAAATACAAATATCTCTATCTCTAATAGGATCAATCTCCCCGACCAATTATAGGTCTCACAACCCACAACCTAAGGGAGAGATCATCAGCCTCATCACAAGGAAATATACATAAAATCCATCTCAAATAATCTCCTGGACCAAGATATGTCACATCACAACCTAAGGGAGGAGCCAACAATACATCTCCCAGACCACAAGTGCTCACAACATACAACCTATACGAGGAATCGACAATAAATCTCCTGGACCACAAGGTCTCATGGCACACAACCTATAGTAGGAATACAAAATACATCTCCCAGACCACAAGGTCTCACAACACACAACCTATAGGAGGAATCAACAATACATCTCCCAGACCATAAGGTCTCATGGCACACAACCCATAGGAGGAATAAAAAATACATCTCCCGTACCACACAGTATCATGACGCACAACCTACAGGAGGAATTGACAATTCATCTCCTAGACCACGCGGTCTCATGACACACAACCAACAAGAGTATTCAAAAATACATTTCCTGTACCACAAGGCCTCACAGAACACAACCTACAGGAAGAATAAAAAATACATCTACCAGACCACACGGTTTTACGACACACAACCTACAAGAGATGGTACATAATATGATTCTATGTAATTAGTTCTCCTTCTTCAAGGGGATTTTTCAGTCATTCCAATTTCAACAACCAGTTCAATATCAGAAATTTAGACACGGTGGACCTCAAAATTCAATTGTTCATTCAAATTCAACCAAGGCTTTTCTCATAAGCAAACATCAACAAATATCAACAGAAAATAATAGACTTTAGCAGTGGCCTCTCATAGAATCAATCATCAACAATCATAGAAGTGAATATTAGTGTCCATAGTCAAATCCAACAGATGAATAAATGACTTCTCACAGAAGAAGACGTCAATAACCATAGTAGAATCCAACAGACCATAATCGAATCCAACAAATAATAAGTGGGTTCTCACAGAAGCAGACATTAACAACCATAGTAGAATCCAACAGATCATAGTCGAATCCAGCGAATGATAAGTGGCTTCTCACGTGAGCAGGCATAAACAGCCATAGTAGAATCCAACAGACCATAATCGAATCTAACAAATGATAAGTGGCTTTTGCGGAAACAAACATCATCAAATAGATCAATGAATCAGTCAATATCAAAGTCTTGTATCTTATTCAAATCATTCATCAGGGAGATGCCGATGGATCTGTAGTTCATTGTGCCAAGGATATCACCAATTTCATGCCTCAAAAGCAACTCCCTCTTACATAGAGGTCCTCTACATAACAGAAAAATCATGGGCTCATCTTTAGCATATTTAGATCAACATCAATATTAAAAGAAAAAAACTTCTAGCCACCTTGATATTTTCTGCTCCCTCTGAGTACAAAGCTCATCAATTTGTTCTTCCATCTATTTCCAATGATTGCCACACCTTGGCAGTCTTTATTATGTACCTACAATCCTCACTAGGAGTTCATGGAAGAACAAAATATAACCAAACAAGACAAGAGACTCATCATGAAATAGAAAAAAAATTAATATATTACTTATCTTTTGAGAAGCATTCTCAGATCTAGTCAACCTCGTCTGTATCATCAAGGAGTTCATCATCCAAGAGTTCTCATAATCAAAGATTCCACATCATCATAATCAATGTTATCACTGAGTCCATATCATTGTTATCATCATATCCTTACTGAGTCCATGTCATCCTCAAGAAGTTCATCCATATCATCATTAAAATGTTAACCTCGTCCATATCATCATCATATCATGATCAGGAAGTTGACCATATCATTATATAATCTACATCAACATCAAGAAGCCATCAAGAAATTCATATCATCTATATCACCAAGGAGTCTATATCAACATTCATTTAAGGGGTTCAATCCACATCATCATCTAATCAACATCATCAACAAATCCACATTATCATCATCATCATCATCAATGAGTCCATGTTATCAATGAGTCCATATTATCATCAAGAAGTCTAGTCCAACTCATCATCAATGTGTTATCAACATGTCCATATTATCATCATCAACATCATCAATAAATTCAATGTCATCATCAAGTAATCCATATCATCAAAAAAGTCCATGTCATCATCAATAAATCCACATCATAAAAAAAATTCAATGCTATCATCAATAATTCCATATCATAAAAAATATCAAGGAGTCCATACCATTCACATCATTTAGGAGATAGGGGTTTCTTCGAACAATTAGTTCTACGATTCGATCAATAAGCCTTATCTTTTCTTCTCCCAGCCCAACCTAGGCTTTACAAATAAGCAATCCAATGTTAGTAATGATTAAAACAATAGAATAAATAAAATATACTTATCCTTTTGTGATCATGATAGTTCCCTCTTGATCTTTAGTCTTCTTGAATTTAATCCTGCAAATCAATCTTATCATCAAGATATCCAATTTTCTAGGAGCTAGGGTTCTTCTTTCTTTTAAGTGGAAGTGATTAATCCACAAGCCCAGGGCTTTCTTCTTCAACCATTTTTTTCTAGATAGGGTTAGCAATATGCTTGGCTAGGTTTAATTTCCAAACTTGAATGATCTGATTTAGTCTAGGGTTTAAAAATCCTAACGCTTATCTTTATCAATCAGTTATAGAGGTTATTGAGAAGCATTCATCCTTGCATTCTTCATTATTTACAGTATTGACACACTTAGGGTTTTACAAACCCTAAAACTTATTCTTTATGTAGATTCAAGAACATTCCAAGGGTCTGGAATTCAAACCTTAGAATTTTATATTATCAATAGAACAATATTGACCATTGTAGAAGAATTTTATCTCCTCATAGTGCATTAATCTAGTCTTGTCCACATAGGCAAGATATTTAGATCAAAATGACTTGGTTTTGAACTCACTCTACAAAATCTGTTAATAAGAGAACAAGAGTGCTCCTAAGAGAGCTTCTTTAGTATGACTACAAGGTCTGTTCCAAAATCTTCCTTATGATCTCATCAACAATTACTAAGATGTTATAGAAATATTCAAAGTTATCTTCCAGAAGGGTTACAAGGAGTTGTCCTTTCTTTCAATATATGCTTCAAAAATTCTATAGGATAGATAAATTTTCTATAGAGAATGCTCTTTTATGACTTGAATTAGATGCACATATATACAACACAACTTGTATTTATGTATAGGGTTAGTTAAAATCCCTTTATTAGGAGATTGATAGTCTCATTGAAACACTAAGCCACCCATCACATTCAAAACTCAGAGTGAGATTATACACATAAATGTCTTGCAAGATATATCAACAATCCTTCTGACCTTATTGATAAAGATCTTTTGTAACCATGACTTATGAGACAAATTTTAGATCAATTTGGTCGGCTAGCATCATCCATACTTACACACACACACACACACACACACACACACACACACACATATATATGTACTATACAGAGCTCATAATCGAATAAGACCTCTTAGGTCATTTTATATTTCCTTGAATATGTTAGAGATTTGCATTTTAGATATTTTTTTTTTACTTGATTCTTGATTAATAGATGGCAATATAAGCTTCAATTTGATGACATTATCATATACTATGATTTTGACACTCCAGTCCTACATTAGCTTGACCTGAACCAAATTATGGCAAAAAAATATACAAAAGATGATTTCAAATTTCTTCCTTTCATACAACTCAGATGCCATAGATGCATAGGTAATATAAATTCAAATTTCAAAGACTAGAATTTCGATTTCCCATGCTCGCATTACATTCATAGAGATAAAGTATAAATAACCTTCATACTTTCTCATATGTGATGGGATAATCCCTTTGCATTTATTGTGAAGAGTCCATACAAATAAAAAATCATCTGAGCTTTGCATATAAAAATGGTAAATGAGCCATTGGCCCAAGTTCCTTAGGTTCGCAAATTGCAATGAGCCTTAGTCTATTCAACGAATGCCACAAAAGCTCCATACTTCAAATTAAACCATTTTCCAGACTTCGAATTCATCAAACTCAGAATTTTAACTCACACAGAGATATTAAACATCAATTTCAACGTTTTTCTTACATAGGGAACTTGGTCTCAAATGACTTTGATTGATATTTTAGAGAGGCTTGGATATATATTTCAGTTTCAAGGATCAAGAAGCTTGGATCATGTATTCATAGAGATCATAAATAGTGCCTTACAACAAAATAATTTATCAGGTAGCTCAAAAAGATATATGTCACAAAATAAAAAGCTAAAAGGTGTCACAATGTTGAAATTTGATGACTAAAAATTTTCCTGCAATCCCAAACTGATTTTCATTTCACCTTACCATTCCCATTCAGTTAAATGCCCTTTCCCATAAACATACATTCAAAATATATAATTTTGGAAATGAATTTTTCAGATTAAAATACATGGGACTGTTAGCACACGCTGAAAATAAATATGGACATAAATAGACCAACAACACATAAAAATACACACAGATTTTGGTCAACTTAGACCCAGGAAAAACCCTTCAATATTCTCCAGGGAAAACCTATTAGTGAGCTCTTCAAATTTATTTATTTTTTCAAGTTCAGGAAAAAATAAATTTGCAAACAAAACAAAATAGAAAAATACTTATCTTTTCAACCCAAACTCCTTGAAAACTGTGCCCAATTTGCCTCGATTTCCATGCCTACTTGAAGCTGAAAATATGCATTGTTCAAATACGGACTGTACAGATTCCATACAGACTGTATGTATTTCGTACCGCTATCAGACTGTACAAAATTTATATATATATTCTCAAAAACTTCTTTCGAACTGCGTGCAGCTTAGAGCATTAAATGATGTTCGTACTGTACCTTCTGCTATCTTCTATGCCTTGATTTTTGTGCCCAAATTTTCCCAGAAATCACTCCAGCTTGCTGCAACAAATTTCTCCTTTAGAACTTTTATCCAACCCTTAGCCTCCTTTCTCCAATATACTCATGAAGAACGAATGCAATCTCTCTTTTCTTTTCCCCTTTTTGTTTTCCTAAATGTCTTTTGGGAAACCCTAAGATTGAATGGCTCAGATTCATTTAGAATAAGGGATGAGAATAAATGTGCATTTAATTCTCACTTTCTATTTTTTTAACTCACCCATTAAATAAAGTACCCACATTGTAATTTATGTCTAAAGTCACTTTTCACTTTATAATTTAACATTGACTTTACCACTTATAAAGTCACTTTCACTTTATAAAGTCACACTTAGGAAAAGAATTGTTTTGGACACTTTTCCCTAGGTAGAGACTAACCCATAGGAAACCACTTGTCCAAGGTACATTAGAAATAAACACTCGCTCTTACCGAGGAAAGTGTTTCTCACCACACCCATCTGTCCCTGAAATGGACATGCTTGCCTCTTGGAAAGGACTTCGTGAGAACATCAACCACCTACTCATATGTCTATATATACTCTAGCTTCACTGCCCCCTTCTGAGCATAGTCCCTGATGAAATGATATCTGATATCAATGTGTTTTGACCTGTCATGAAACATTGGATTCTCCATGAGTTTAATGCAACTTTGATTATCACAGTGAATAATCGTCGGTCTCAACTCCTGATCAAATAGGCCATAAAACAACTTGCGAAGCCAAATGTCCTCACAACTATCCTAGCTAGCGGCCATATACTCAACCTTAGAAGAGCTCAAAGCAACTAAATTTTTCTTTCAACTGAACCACGACACAACCTCTGAACCCAATTTGAAGCAACAACCTGAAGTGTTTTTCTTGTCAGAAGCACACCCTGCCCAATCTGAAACTGTGTAACTTTCCAACCTCACTCCATCTCCCCGCCTATAGTCCATAACATAATCAACAGTGCCCTGCACGTAGTGAAGAATGTGCTTTGCAGCTACCGAGTGCACCCTCCTGGGCTCAATCATGAACTGGCTAAGTGTGTTAACTGCAAAGCATATATTTGGCCTAATGTTGACCAGATACATCAAGGACCCAATAAGCTGCCTGTACAATGTGGGATCCACCACACTAAAATATGAATCATGAAGCTTCTTCCAGTTGGTGATCATAGGTGTAGACATGGGTCTATAGTCTACCATGTGAAATATGCTCAACACATACACAACATACTATCCCTGCGCCAGAAAAATATGCCCCTCCTCCTGCCACACCTCAAGTCCAAAAAATTAATGGGTCATCCCAATGTCCTTCATCTCGAAATCCAGAGCAACATCCTCCTTGCAACCACTAATCAGTCTCTCTGCCCTAGTAATGAACAAGTCATCAACATATAACACAAGAATGAGTGGATCATCCCCTACAATAATGTAGTATAGGTTCGGATCTGCGTCACTCTTCATGAAACCCATCTGTTGCAGGCAAGTATCAATCCTCGAATACCAAGATCTGAGAGCTTGCTTAAGTCTAGAGTGCTCACCTCAACCGACATACATGGGTCTCCCACCCAAGTACCTCAAAGCCCTGTGGATGCTCAACATACACCTACTCCTCTACAAATCTGTTTTGAAATGCAGTCTTCACATCCATCTGATGATCTGCCAACCCATTTCTGCAGCAATAGAAATAAGGGACCAAATATAAGTGTACCGAGCTACGGGAGAAAAGTTCTTATCATAGTCAACTCCCTCTATCTATGAGAACCCTCTAGCCACAAACATCGCCTTGAAATTCTCAATGCTTCCATCCACAAAATTTTTGATCTTGTAGAGCCACTTGGAAGTCACAACTGACTTATCCTCAAGCCTAGGCACCACCTACCAAACATTTTTCTTAATGATAGATGAATACTCCTCCCCCATAGCCTCTCTCCATACCTCCTGGATGGAAACCTCATCATAGATAGTAGGTACAGAGTCAACAATGCTGGTAGCCTTGGCTACATATTTGCAAAACTGCTCAGGTGGCACACTCTCCCTATTCACCATCTTCAGAGGACCAACGGACTCCGCTTCCTTCAAGGTGTCTTGAATCCACTTGGGGCTCCTCTTCCCTGAAGAAGCTTCACCATATGGAACCTCATCCTCTGCCCCCCAGGCTGGTGAACCTCAAGGTCTGCCAACTAACCCTGGTGTACCTGTACCAGCACCTGTCATTGAAGAACCTGTACCGACACCTGTGCTTGTATTAACTGAAGTTCCATGTGAGCTCTGTACTAGTGGAATCCCTAAAGAAGTTCTTAGTGAAATCACAACTGGTGCCCCATATGTAACTGACACTGAAGTACCTCCGGTACTAGTCGATCCAGAACCCCGAGGTCCTACTCCCTGTACTTGATGTCCCTGCTAAAAAGAACTCTGTGACCCTCTCTCATCATACTCCCGTGATCTCCAATAGGCCCTCTCCTCAAAATTCACATCCCTCCTAATCACCACTCTCTGTTTAGAAGGAATGAAGATCTGATAGGCTTTTGAAGTCTCGTTGTAGCCCATAAAGACACCCTTCTCTGCCATGGGTTCTAGGTTCGTCCTCTGCTCCTTGGGGATATAAGACTATGGAAGATATCCAAAGATACGAAGATGTCCCACATGATGCTTCTCTCTAGTGAAAGCCTCCTCCAGGGTCATATTCCCCTCTACTCTGTGAGGACTCCTGTTCTGAAGATAAACAACAATATTGCATGCCTCAACCCATAAAAACAAAGGCAACCCCTGATCATGAATCATCACTCTAACAACTCGAACAAAAAATCCGTTCTTCCTTTCAAACACCCCATTTTGTAGGGGGTTTTAAGGAACCGTGAACTCTCTCCTAATGCTCTCTTGTGCACAGAAGTCAGAAAACCCACCATCGGTGTAATCACCACCATTGTCTGACGTCAAGAATCGAATCTTCCTACCTGTCTTCTTTTCCACAAGAGCTTTGAACTCTTTAAAGCAACTGAAGACCTCACCCTTGGTCTTCAGGAAATATATCCAAGTCCTCCTAGAGTAGTCATCAATGAATATAAAATAATAATCATAACCACCCAAAGACACATGAGACATATGGCCACTAACATTAGTATGAATCAAGTCTAATATACCTATTTATCTTCTGTCGCTCGCTAAGAATGGTAACTTGGTGTACTTGCCCAAAGCACACCCTCTGCAGACCTCATAATGCTCGACTCTGAAATCAGGAACTCCAGTAGTGATCTCCCTCAGAAATCTAAAATCTCCATGATGTATATGCACCATCCTCCAGCGCCATAACTCACACAAGTCTCTACTACTGGTGGTACTAGTGTGAGTGCTACTAGATGTGCTACTCACCAATGCTCCTGCAGACTGAAAGCTGACCTGTATAGTTTCCTAGAGAAGACTCCAATCAATTTGGCCAAAGTGATGGAAGCTCCCTTGGGATGCATCAATACCTTCCCTCTTGATAAAGTGATAGCAAACCCCTTCTCCTCCATTGCAGACACTGAAATCAAGTTCTTCTTCACCCCCAGAACATGCAAAACATCCATGACCTTCAAAGGGGGAAAAGTCTCCCTCTCAAAGGTCACATTCTCCACACCAACAACTCTCACAATGCGGTCATCTCCTAGTACAATCTCAATATCAATTGCCCTCTATATAAGCTCTGAAAAGAACCCCTGTGCACCTGTCATATGGCGGGGAGCCCTGCTGTTTATGTACCACACTTCAGATGATGTACTCCTACTAGATATAGAAGTAATAAATGCAAAGTCTTGTCAAAATCTGAAGCATACTTCTCCACCTCTATTGAAGCTCCAGTACCCTTCTTCCCCTTGTTTTTCCTCTCAAGACACATAGCAGCATAGTGTCCCATCTTCTGACATGCCCAAAATTTGACTTTGGACATATCAATATCTTTCTTCTTCTTCTTCTCCTTTCCCTTAGCCCCATCTGATGAGGCCCCTTTCTTGGCCTTCCCTTTGTTCTTCCCCTCGGATGTCAAGGCTACATCCTCCTCATCTGCTATCTTCACCCCACCACTGCCAATCTTTCATATCTCATGCTGCACACAAACGCCCAAGAATTTGTCCCAACTGGGAAGTTTCTCCCTAGAGGTAACAACATCTCCAAAGACCTCCCAAGACTTAGGAAGTCCCGCTACAACTATCCTAACTAACTCTATGGGTGCAACTGCCTCACCAATAGCAATCAAATCATCACATACCTGTTTGACCCTACCAAGATAATGAACTACACTTTCAACCTTTGTCATCCTGATGTTCTTTAATTGTTATTTGAGTACCATCTTCCTGCTCTCATTGGTACTCCGATAGAGAGTGGTTAGAGCTGTCCACATTTGATATTCATATGTGTTTCCTCTCACCTGAGGAACCACATGATCCTTCAAACTATCCTTAAAAATCCCTTTTTCCTTTGCATTATTTTTTTTGAATTCAACAAGTTCATCTGCAACAGTAGGAGGTACAACCACTTTCCGCACTATGTCCCAAATTGTTGCCTCCTCAAACACTGTTTGAATTCTATCCTTCTAAATGAGAGAGTTGGATATCCCATCCAGTTTGTCCTCTATCCTTAAGAACATGGCCATGACTACTATCCAAAATTAACAAAACGAAGAAAATGGAGAAATAAAATTTCCAGCACACCTCTTTGTCCCAAAAGTTTAGTCTGTGCGAAATTTCATCTTGTTGTCCCAAAATATCAGTTTGTTGTCCAAAATGAGTTTGCTGTCCAAAAATTTAGTTTGTTGTCCAAACCACTTTTTGTTGTCCCAAACTATTGTCTACTATTCAGATTGCAATTTTCAGCCTGTAGCTTTGATACAATGTCGAAATTTGATGACTAAAAAATTTCCTTCAATCCCAACCTAGTTTTAATTTCACCTTATTAGTCCCATTCAGTTAAATTTCCTTTCCCATAAACATACATTTAATATATAAAATTTTGGAAATGATTTTTTCAGATTAAAACACATGGGACTATTAACACATGCTAAAAATAAATATGGACATAAACATACCAGAAACACATAAAAATACACAAAGATTTTGGTCAACTTAGACCCAGGCAAAACCCCTTCAATCTGCTCCAGGGAAAACCTGTTAGAGAGCTCTTAAAATTTATTTATCTTTCAAGTTTAGGAAAAACGCATTTGTAGACAAAACAGAACAACAAAATACAACTTATCTCTTCAGCCCAAAACTCCTTGAAAACCGTGGCCACTTTTCCTCGATTTACATTCCCACTTGAAGCTAAAAATATGTATTGTATGGATAGTAACTGTACTGTATGGATTTCGGTACCATTGTACAGACTGTACAGATTTAAAAAAAAATGTTTTTTTTTCTCTCAAAAACTTCTCTCGAAATACGTGCAACTCACAACATTAAATGATGTTCGTACTATACCTTATATTTTCTTCTATGCCTTGATTTCCATGCCCAACTTTGCCCAGAAATCACTCCTTCAGCTTGCTGCAACAAATTTATCCGTCAGAACTTTTCTCCACCCTCAGCCTCCTTTCTCTAATTTGCTTATGAAGAACGAATGCAGTCTCTCTTTTCTTTTCCCCTTTTGTTTCCCTAAATGACTTTTGGGCAACCCTATGATCTAATGGCTCAGATTCATTTAAATCAAGGGATGAGAATAAATGTATAGTTAATTCTCACTTTCTATTTTCTTAACTCACCCATTAAATAAAGTACCCACATTGTACTTTATGTCTAAAGTCATTTTTCACTTTATAATTTAACATTGACTTTACCACTTATAAAGTTACTTTCACTTTATAAAGTCACACTTAGGAAAATAATTATTTTGGACACCTTTTCCTAGGTAGAGACTAACCCATGGGAAACCACTTGTCCAAGGTACATTAAAAATCAACACACAAGCCTCGTGCATTTTTGAGACAAAAAATTATAATTTCGTACCTGATCACAGAGTCAGATCACATTACAAGGGTACGAACTACTTAAGGAAGATTTGGCCCTTTCTTGATGCTATAGAATCTCGCATACTTTTATACAAACAATTTTGATTTGGATCATAGTACAAGGATAGAATCAAACCTTCAAAGGATTTTGGTCAATTCACAGAACAAACACCTTAGAGATCATTCGTAAGTGAGGCCTTTTTCCAACTAATCATCGAACCTTACTCTAATACCATGTTGATTTTCTAGATCACTTGCTAGAATAAGGTTTTTCTTCATTTGATAACTACTTCAATGATCAATTAAACTTTAGGTTTACATAACATTAAAATTCAATATCATTTAGGCTGTTATACAATGGAAAACATCAAGTAATAAATATGAAAGTGCAATAAAGTAACCATAACACAATGAGACAAGAGACAAAAATTAGGCATACAACCATGACAAAACCCACAAGGGGAAAAACCATAAAAGTTTTTACTTATGAGAGAGAGAGAATTTCCAGATTAATATATACA
This sequence comes from Pinus albicaulis, assembly GCA_034641835.2. Lineage (NCBI taxonomy): Eukaryota > Viridiplantae > Streptophyta > Pinopsida > Pinales > Pinaceae > Pinus > Pinus albicaulis. The sequence goes on from CM076578.1 coordinate 1,674,094,350, forward strand.
TCATAAATAAACATAGAAGAATAATAACCAAACCAATAATCAAAATCATGATGAAGTTCCCTGTCAAAAACCATGTCCCTGAAATTTCAACCCTCCTCCTGAAATTTTGGCCCTCCTATAATTTTGTTGGATCAGAGGTATGTGTCTCAAAATTGTGTGTCCAAATGAGGATAAATGATATCCTTTTTATAGCCTTCAAGTGGGGTTGAATAGGTGCCTCTTAGGGGCCCAACCAACCTATTAATTTTTGGAGGAAAATTTTAAAATTCAAATTTTCCATGGCTACCATAGTTTCCAATGGTCTAGAAGGTAGGAAATGGTGAAAAGGTAAGAACTGAAATAGATCCTTGGGCGGGTAGTGGTGAAGTTTTCAAAATATCAAAATTAATGATTAATGCACTACTATTCACATTAGTCCAAGCATATTCCTCATAAATATGGAAAAAATATTGGAAGGTGGTTGATCAACTAGCATTGGAAGGAAATGAATAGATTGAGTTGGAATCCTACATTTCTAAGCTTAATTTGAGTAACTCGAGAATAAAGGACTCATAAGATGATTTGGTATGGTCCAACAACCCAGCCTAGGGATATACATGCCAAAAATAGGCTACAAAGGCATGCTTACCCCTAGAAGGCCAAAATGAACTTATTGGTGGAGGAAGGATACTTGGAATATTAAAGCTCCCTTGAATTCTAGAATCTTTATGTGAATTGCTATAAAAAAAAGCCTCTACCCTAGAAATTCTAGGCAATAAAAATAGAGAAGGCCCAAGTAGATGCATTTTTTGCAAAAACAATGAAGACAACATATCTCATCTTCTCATTATCTATCCCTATTCTAGAAAAGTGTGGAGTGAGAATGTTGTGTAACCAGCTCAAAAAAGAGAAGAAAAGAGATATCAACGTCTTAGAAATGAGCCACTTCAAGGGGGAAACCTCCAATACATTACAGAAATGAACAATTCTTGGATGATACAATTCACAAAACCTCCTTTCTAATATATAGGAGTCCATGGGGCCATAATGTAATCCTAGTGGGCCACAATGTAATCCTATCCGACCTAACAATAATAATTTAAGGGCACAATAATAACAAAATGGGGGTTACAAGGGTACAATAATAACAATAAGGGGTTTACCCTAACAATAATAAGGGACTATACTAGTGATATAGGGACCTAACATGCCCCTCTCCTTCAAAAAAAGTGTTCTCCTCAATGCTTGAGTAGCTCCAGATGCTTCTGTATAAAATTCTCATCCTCCCATGTAGAATCTTCAGTGTGTAAGTTCTTCCACTTGATGAGATACTCTGAAATTGATCGATTCCGTAGCTTTCGAGTTCTTGTTTCCATGATTGCTTCAGGTTCCAATATGATTTTTCCTTCCTCATCAAGTTCTGGCAATATTGTTTGAACCGGAATATTTTCACCTATAACCTTCTTTAAGCATGAAACATGGAAAACTGGATGTACTTGCGAAGAAGTAGGAAGCTCCAATTTGTATGTCATAGTACCAACCTTTTGCAACACCTTGTAAGGACCATAGTACTTTGATGATAATTTATTATCCTTCTTAGCTTGCTTGAGGGAAATTTGTTTGTATGGTTGTAGCCGTAAAAATACCCAATCTCCTACATCAAAACTTCTCTCGCTGCGATGTTGATCTACCTGTTGTTTCATTCGATTTTGTGCCAAATTCAGGTTATCCTTTAAGAGTTGGAGAACTTCTTGTTGATGCTCGATGTGATCTTCCACTGCTTGAACCTTTGATTTTTCTCTTAAAGATGATGTGATGGATGGTGGATGATATCCATAAAGTGCCATAAATGGGGTCATTTTTGCTGCAGTATGGAAGGAAGTGTTATACCACCATTCAGCGAGAGGTAACCACTTGACCCGTTGTGTTTGTTTATCAGATACAAAACAACGAATATATCCTTCCAAACATTTATTTACTATCTCAGCTTGACCATCGGATTGAGGATGATAAGATGAGCTATGAGCTAATTGAGTACCCAAACAAGAAAATAACTCCGTCCAAAAATTTCCAGTAAAAATGGGATCTCTGTCGCTCACAATAACCCTTGGGCTTCCATGTAGCTTTTGAATTCTATTCATAAATGTAGTAGCAACTGTACTTGCTTTAAATGGATGAGATAATGCACAAAAGTGTGCATACTTGGTAAGTCTATCAACTACCACCATGATGACACTCTTTCCTTCTGACTTAGGTAAACCTATGATAAAATCCATTGAAATCTCCTCCCAACGTTGACTTGGAATGGATAAAGGTTGTAGAAGTCCCGGGGTCTTAATTGTTTCCACTTTATTCTGCTGGCAAACCAAACATTCCGCCACAAACTTTTGAATATAAGATTTAAGGCCATCCCAAAAAAAATCTTTCTTCACCCTGTGGTAAGTTTTTAAAAATCCTGAGTGTCCTCCTAAAGGAGAAGTGTGCAATTCCAGAAGAATCTTTTGTTTTAGTTGGGAATTCTTACAAAGACATAAGCGATCTTTGTACCATAAGGAATCATTTTTCCAACTAAATGTATCAGATGTACTAGGATCTTGCTGCAACTTTTGAATGAGTGTCCATACATCTTTGTCCTTCTTCCATTCATCTCTTGCTTCGGTTATCCAATCTGGTTGGATAATAGAAATGGCACAAAGCAATGCTTCCACCTCTTCATTATTTCTCGAGAGTGCATCTGCAACAACATTAAGCTTTCCTTTTTTGTAGATTATTTCAAAGTCATAACCCAACATCTTTGTGACCTATTTTTTATGCTCTTCTGAAGATAGTCTTTGTTCCAAAAAGTGTTTAAGACTATCATGATCAGTTTTTACCTTGAAGTGTCTTCCCATTAGGTAAGTTCTCCATTTCTTTAGTGCATGCAGTATTGCTAACATTTCCTTCTCATAAATAGGTTTCTGTAAATACTTTCCTTTGATTGGACGACTTTCAAAGCAATGGGTCTTCCTTCCTGCATTAAAACTGCACCAATTCCATTTCCTGAGGCATCACATTCCACAATAAAGGTTTTTGTGAAGTCTGGCGTAGCTAAGACCGGTGCTAGGCACATTGTCTCTTTAAGATGTTCAAAGGCCTTAGTTGCTTCAGGAGTCCATGAAAATGCATCTTTCTTCAATAATGTTGTTAGAGGTGCTGCTATTCTCCCATAATTCTTAACAAACTTGCGATAATACCCCGTTAACCCGAGAAATCCTCGCAACTTCTTTATGGTTGTGGGGACTTTCCATTCCTTAATGGCTTTAATTTTGTTAGGGTCTACTTTAACACCCTCGTGAGATACAATATGACCCAGATATTCCACCTTTTGTACTCCAAAGAAACATTTGGATATTTTTGCATATAATTGTTTCTCCTGCAATAGTTTGAGCACCCTGTCAACATGTTCAACATGGTCCTTCCAAGACCTGCTATAGATTAGTATATCATCAAAAAATACCAGCACAAATTTTCTAAGGAAGGGTTTGAAAATGGAATTCATCAACCCTTGAAATGTAGAAGGTGCATTGGTAAGGCCAAAAGGCATGACCAAAAATTCATAATGACCCTCATGAGTTCGAAATGTCGTTTTTGGAATATCTTCAGTCTTCATTCTAATTTGATGATATCCTGAACGAAGATCCAACTTGGTAAAATAAATTGCTCCATGTAATTCATCCAATAATTCATCAATCACTAGAATGGGAAATTTATCTTTAATGGTGAGCTTATTGAGCTCCCTATAATCCAGACACATGCGCTATGATCCATCCTTCTTGTGTACCAATACTTCAGGAGCAGAGAAAGAACTTTGACTAGGTTGAATTATACCTGCCTCTAACATTTCTGCAATCATACGTTCAATTTCGCTCTTTTGGACATAAGGATATCTATAAGGCCTGATGTTTGGAGGAACACTTCCTTGAATCAAATGAATAGCATGATCATGATCACGAATAGGTGGGAGTCCTTTGGGAGTTTCAAACACCTTGGAATGATTGTCCAAGACTTGTTGGAGATCTGCAGAAATAGATGATTTTGATGTTGGAACTTCTAGTAAGCATAATTGTGCAATTACGCCTCATTTTTATTTCTTTAGAAGCTTTTTCATGAAATTAGAGCTTATTATCTTTCCTGGCTTCCCTACAATACCTCGTAATTCGACTTCCTTTCCTTCTGAAAAAAATTTCAAGAAAAGTTCTTGAAAATTAAAAGCTACCGTCCCCAAAGATTGTAACCATTGTACTCCTAGTACAACATCAGCACCTCCCATAGGAATGGAAAGCATTGGACTAGTCAATACATATTCCCCCATGGTTAGCTTGATATTAAGGCATTTTCCAGAGCAATTTATAGTTCCTCCATTTGCAACCATCACTTGACATTCTGGTGCTGGGTATAGGAAACAATTTAATTCCTTGGCTACCTTACAATGAATAAAATTATGGGTGCTACCTGAATCAATCAACACTATTACCTTTTCTTCTTGATTTGTCCTTGTATCTTGAGAGTTTGAGGAGTGGTAATTCCTGCCAGTGCATTACACGATATGGTCGGATTCATTTCTTCCTCTTCTAGGGTTGGTTCCTGGTGTATATCCTCTTCTTGCTCATTTTCTTCTTCCTCTTCACAATCTATGTAAAATAATTTCTTCTCAGCACACTTATGACCTTTAGTGTATTTTCTATCACAACTGTAGCAAAGCCCTTTTGCTCTTTTTCTTCCAATTGTTGTGGTGTCAACCTTGTAGGTTGTGGAAATCTAGGTGTAGCAACACTTCCTTCTTTATAGAATTGAGTGGTAGGCTTCCTTGTCGCCATAATTTTACATTCAATTTTTCTTGCCAACCCGAATGCCTTCTCCAATGAATCAGGTTCCAAAACGCGAACTTCATGTTGGATGTTATCCTTTAAAGTGCCTATGAAGAGATCAATCCCGTGTTCCTCTGGAATATCAGTTACCCTTATATTCAATTTTTGGAAGTCCTCAATGTGCTGCCCCACTAAACCCTTTTGTTTGAGATTTATCAATTGGCTAAAGAAGGTGTTGCTCTTTGTATCCTCATAATGTGCTATCATTTCCTCCGTAAAAATTGACCAAGTGACAATTTTTTTTATGGGAGCAAAGCCATCGATACCATACAAATGTATTTTGTTCTAAATGTAAAGTTGCAATGCGTACCTTTTGTGTGTTTTTCACGTTATGGAGATCAAAATATTGCTCCATCTGTAGTATCCATGTTACAGGATCCTTTCCATCAAAATTCCTCATATCCATCTTTAGAATATGGTGGTTCTTCGCGCCAACATTAGAGTTTATGAAATCATAATTAACATTTATTTTGTTCTCATCATGAGGTTCTTCTACTATCTTTTCACCATTAGGAAACCTTTCTTGTATAAACTTTGTCAAACCTTCCATGTCTGCTTTTAGAAAATTCTTCATGTTTTCCATTTTCTCATCGATCTTAGCTTCCATGTCATCCATCTTATATTCCATGCCAGCCTCCATGCCATCCATCTTAGCTTCCACGCCATCCATCTTAGCTTTCACGCCATCCATCTTAGCTTCCACGCCTTTCTTCAAAACTTCCATTTCATTTTTTGTTGCTCTTTGCGAGAGTGAAATTTGTTGCACTTGCTCTTGTAATTGTGATAGATCATGTTGCAATTCTTCGTCTTCATGAGTCATAGTAGAGCTTTCCAAAGGCTTAATGGGTGTTGAATTATTTTTAGGGGCCATTGTATAATCCAATACTGATATCTATTCTACAATATGCCCTTGCAATCAATTCAACTTGATTCTTCAAACAAGACTTATGCAATTTGGAAAAAACAATACACACCTTTTACTTGCTTTTGAGGAGCTCGATATTGAAATTGTATTATCTCTGTGATTGCAGCTCTTCAATATCTGAAATTCAGCACTGAAGTAGCCCTCTTAATTATCTTTTGAATGCCACAGGTCTAACTTGATTTGGATTCTCCAAGACAAAGTTATGTGCAATCTCCCACAATGACCTAATTATGGACTGGTTCAGTATAGCGAACTTGTATGACTTGCCACATGTCACTGTTTTGTCCTTCGCCTCTGAAATTGATAGCTAAGAAACTAAAGTCCGTGTAATTGCGACCACTTTTTACGGCACTCCAATCTGATGCTCAGAGAGAGAGTTATTGAAATTTTCCCACTATCATCTTTTTTAGATGAAATTCAGGAGCCTGAAAAAACACTACCTTCCATAGATCATATCTCCAAAAATATTGTGAACCAAGCTCTAAAATTTTTTGAAGAGTTTCCTTAGGATTTCAGCTTCGCACCATAAAAATTTCAGATTCTGAACCTCAGTAGAAAAATTTTTATAGCGCAAATGCCACGATGACCTGTTTAGGATCCTGAAAAAATACCTAACTTCCACAGATCATATCTCCGAAAATATTGCGAACCAAGCTCTGAAATTTTTAGACAATCTTCCTCAGGATTTCAGCTTCGCACCCTAAAAATTTCAGCTTCTGAAACTTCGTAGAAAAAAAGTTATAGCGAAAATGCCACGATGACCTGTTTGGAGCAGCGAAACCCTAGAATCCCAAGCTCTGATACCAAATGTTGTGTAACCAGCTCCAAAAAGAGAAGAAAGAGATATCAACGCCTTAGAAATGAGCCACTTCGAGGGGGCAACCTCCAATACATTACATAAATGAACAATTCTTGGATGATACAATTTACAAAACCTCCTTTCTATATATAGGAGTCCATGGGGCCATAATGTAATCGTAGTGGGCCACAATGTAATCCTAGCCGACCTAACAATAATAATTTAAGGGCACAATAATAACAAAATGGGGGTTACAAGGGTACAATAATAACAATAAGGGGTTTACACTAACAATAATAAGGGACTATACTAGTGATATAGGGACCTAACATCATAGTACAAGGATAGAATCAAACCTTCAAAGGAGTTTGGTCAATTCACAGAACAAACACCTTAGAGATTATTCGTAAGTGAGGCCTTTTTCCAACTAATCATCGAACCTTACTCTAATACCATGTTGATTTTCTAGATCACTTGCTAGAATAAGGTTTTTCTTCATTTGATAACTACTTCAATGATCAATTAAACTTTAGGTTTACATAACATTAAAATTCAATATCATTTAGGCCGTTATACAATGGAAAACATCAAGTAATAAATATGAAAGTGCAATAAAGTAACCATAACACAATGAGACAAGAGACAAAAATTAGGCATACAACCATGACAAAACCCACAAGGGGAAAAACCATAAAAGTTTTTACTTATGAGAGAGAGAGAATTTCCAGATTAATATATACATCATAAATAAACATAGAAGAATAATAACCAAACCAATAATCAAAATCATGATGAAGTTCCCTGTCAAAAACCATGTCCCTGAAATTTCAACCCTCCTCCTGAAATTTTGGCCCTCCTGTAATTTTGTTGGATCAGAGGTATGTGTCTCAAAATTGTGTGTCCAAATGAGGATAAATGATATCCTTTTTATAGCATTCAAGTGGGGTTGAATAGGTGCCTCGTAGGGGCCCAACCAACCTATTAATTTTTGGAGGAAAATTTTAAAATTCAAATTTTCCATGGCTACCATATTTTCCAATGGTCTAGAAGGTAGGAAATGGTGAAAAGGTAAGAACTGAAATAGATCCTTGGGCGGGTAGTGGTGAAGTTTTCAAAATATCAAAATTAATGATTAATGCACTACTATTCACATTAGTCCAAGCATATTCCTCATAAATATGGAAAAAATATTGGAAGGTGGTTGATCTACTAGCATTGGAAGGAAATGAATAGATTGAGTTGGAATCGTACATTTCTAAGCTTAATTTGAGTAACTCGAGAATAAAGGACTCATAAGATGATTTGGTATGGTCCAACAACCCAGCCTAGGGATATACATGCCAAAAATAGGCTACAAAGGCATGCTTACCCCTAGAAGGCCAAAATGAACTTATTGGTGGAGGAAGGATACTTGGAATATTAAAGCTCCCTTGAATTCTAGAATCTTTATGTGAATTGCTATAAAAAAAAAAGCCTCTACCCTAGAAATTCTAGGCAATAAAAATAGAGAAGGCCCAAGTAGATGCATTTTTTGCAAAAACAATGAAGACAACATATCTCATCTTCTCATTATATATCCCTATTCTAGAGAAGTGTGGAGTGAGAAGGAATATTTAATAGGTAGGAAAGGAAATTAGTAGAGGAATTTTTTAGAAGGATGTCTCAAGTTATGGACTCAAAATCCAATTTTCAAGGGATTGAAGGGTCTTCCATTAATCATTTCCCAAGGAATGGTTAGCTTGTAATGTATAAATTTTTGAGGATAAATTTTGTCTCTCAATTAAACTTGTTTTTCAAGCCAAAACTAATTTTCTATTTTATATATACATCCAAAATATCAGTAGCTAAGTAGTTGATTCACCCTCAAACAGATAAATTTTGAGCTTGGGGGTATTTTGATGAGGAGGCACCACAAAAAGAGTGGACCATGAAGCATAATTCATCTTAGTTTTACTTATTTCATTAGCTTCAAAGTTGGCTTAGGGAAAGGGTCCAATAATTATGCAAAACTTTGTGCTCTAAAAATTCCCCTAAACTAGCATCTCAACAATGAATTCAAAATTTTTAGATGTTTATGGAAAAATTTTGAGCTTGGGGGTATTTTGATGAGGAGGTACCACAAAAAGAGTGGACCATGAAGCATAATTCATCTTAGTTTTACTTATTTCATTAGCTTCAAAGTTGGCTTAGGGAAAGGGTCCAATAATTATGCAGAACTTTGTGCTCTAAAAAATCCCCTAAACTAACATCTCAACAATGAATTCAAATTTTTAGATGTTTATGAACTCTTACATTATTATGGAGTTATTGAATGGAAAAAGTAGAATGAAAAATTATATCTCAATAATATTTGATGAGGTTAAAAATTACTTGATCGTTTTCAACTTGGTCTCCTTGGAACATGTACATGGATAACTTCACAAGGAAGTAAAATCCATATCAAAAACAAGAATTTGGATAATTAAAAATTCAAGGTCATGACTTGAAGTCAAGGATAGTGATCCTATTTAGAAACATCACTAGAAAATTATCATCTAAAATATACTATCCAACTACTCATTTGGCGAAGAATATATGTCCCTTGAAAAAGTTATATGATCATCCAAAGAGACTTCTTTAACTTACTTTTCAATAAAGTGAAGTGGTGGCATGTTCATGGAAAAGAATTATTGTAATGAATATAAAAATATAAATATCATTAAATAATAATTAGTGTAATGAAAAAACATTTTTAAAAAACCATGACTATTAATGAAAGCGCACACATATATGAATGAAAGAACATGTTTAAAAAACCATGACTATTAATAAAAGAGCACTATATATATATATGGGACAATACTATATATATATGTGAGTATTTTGGATATTTTATTGATAAGCCATATTTTGGCTGTCACATTTGGTAGTAGAGTTTTGTTCTTTGATTGCAACCATTGGCCACTAGATCTTTGATAAAATCCATTGACATTTGGCCACTCTTATTGAAGCTCATTTTTCTAATCCATGCCATTGGCCATATTTTCAAAGTTTCTCCAACTTTGAAGTATTTGACACCCATTGGCTCTAGGCCATTTATATATTAAAAAAATAAAAAATTTATATATAAAAAAAAAATCGAAGCGCGAATACCTATTTGTACTCATATGTTGGCGTAGTCGAGCCAAACAAACAAATTTACCTCCTCGTACAACTACAATAAGAAATTGAATTCAATTTATGATCTTACATTCATTATTTTCAAAATTTATATTCATGTTGTACATGCCCCCATCTATACAACCATAAATTATTACATTCATGCAATTGCACGGTCGATTTAAAAAAAAATAAAAAATAAAAATTGTTGAGCTCTTATAACTAATTGATCGAATAAAGAAAAAAATTAAAATCATTGCCCACAACTATGCTTTGACAATCCATACATTTTTTTTTTTTTCAACAAATTAACAATCTATAAAGATGTGAAATTGTTATGTCATACAAACTCCAATGCAATTGAATTTTACCCCATATAATCAACAAAATATTTAATCCATATAATCAACAAAACATATAATCAATCCATATAATCAACAAAATACATATGTGACTTTACCCCGATCCTTTAAATTATCATTAAAAAATCAATCGTTGTAAGTATCCATACGTGAACATTTGTATGGCCACAATTTTTTTTTTTTGGCATTTTTGTATGGTCACATATTAATTGTCCACGGAACTCTAAAATTTGTGCCTGGGGCAGATAATAAATGCGTAAATCTATTGAAATTCGAGATATGAACCAATGGTTACAAGTGAAGGTATGCATATGAAAATGAAGTTAACATGTGTTTGAGTTCACGAGGCATCGTGTCCAATGATCAAATTTGAAGTGTTGGTATTTATTTTTTTCATGTATCTTTTTCATAATAAAACTTGAAAAATACATTTCAATTGACAACAATATATTTTTTCTATATTTCATTTTCAATCAAATTTATTTCTATTAAATAAATTAAATTCTTAAAACTTGTTTATGTATATTTTGTTTTTAGAGGTGTTTATTGTGGATTGTATGATTTTGTTAGTATAACACTAGAGTGAAGAAAAAGGTGGCAGTGTGAAAACTCAGGAACACAATGAAGTGATTGATTAGGCGACAGACTATGCATAACACAATCAAAGCATAAGGAAAGGCTATTTAGAATTTGGTTCAAATTGGAGGAAGGAATTTTAGGATTTGGTTGAGACTAAGAATGTTAGTGAACAGTAAATCCATTCAAACTATTTATTTATTAAATTAGTGTCATTAGACTCTCTTTTTTTCTTTAAGATTCTATATCAATTATTTTATTTTTCATTAATAAAATAGACCACATATTCTTTAGGGGATCTTAGAGTAGAGTTAAGTGTGGAATAACTGAGAAATACCTTGAATGGAAATCCTTCAATATTGATTTGGCAATATTTTTCATCTATATAGTCCAATATCTTCACTAGTGCTCCTCTACAAACCTCTTACACCTACACACACATAAATATGTGAATTCATTGAATTGAAATAAAAAAGGATGTAACTAAAGATGAAAATAAACCCCAAGTAGTTAAGCATACCTCATCCATCCACTGCAAATAATGTGGGATGTATATCAACCAATGCTATAGGATTTAATACCAAAATGGAAGAGCGACGTTAAATTAATTTCATAGTGGCATTAAATATATTTTGGTTGTTGAATTTGGAAATATTTAGAAATAGGATAGACATAAGACAAATGAAAAAATTAACCTCCAATTCAAAAAAAATGGAGATAAGGATAACTTTAGACTGGTGATTACTAAACACTCCACGTCCAAAATATTGGGGAAGAAATTTCAAATAGCGCATCTTAGAGAATTGTGAGAAACGAATAAGTTTCCTCCATGGTTGATGTCTTTTTACAATAAGAAACAATTGAACATGATTGAAATTTCGTTGGAATGAAACAAGGGAAGCATAGAAAACAACAAACAAGAAGAACGCGTAGGTATCTCTGACAACACATGTATCTCTAAAACCAAGATCTATTACTGTCTAAGAGGATTTCAAATCATTTTTTTATTAGAATAGGTTGGCGGAAATGTATGGTTGATTCCCACAAGAACAAGCTACATATTTATCATTTGAGGTTCTTGAATTTCCACACAATGCATAATATTTTTACTCTCCAGTTAGATAAATTATATATTTACTATAAAATTGTCAAAAATAAATTTCAATAAATTCAATTTAGACACTTACCAAAGTGACATGAATACATAGATATACAATGTTTTTTTGTTCTGAGCGAGCAACGATCCTGTTTTTATTTTTTATTTTTGGGAGGTGTTCAATGTTTCTTATATGAGTTTGTTGGTACAATAGCAGTAAGAGAGAAAAAATGAATGTCATCCATATTTTTTATTCTTATATTTTCTGTTTTTCAATGCTCGTTTCCCCAAAAAATTTCCAGAAAAATAGAGTTCTTGCGATTTATATCGAGCTTAGCTCAAGGCATAGAGGGTATGTAAGATCAATTTGCCTAAGTAAGATCTTCATCGTCTCCATTCTTTGTAGTGTCTTTGTGATGCTCTCTTGTTTTAAATACCTAATGTGTAAAATAAAATGGGGGCCTAGGGAAAGGCAATATAAAATCTGGTTAAGAGGGGGGAAGACGATCGAAGATTTTTTTTGCAGTGACAAAGCCAGAAAGTGGAGAATCCATTAATGGAAAAACAAGAAAAATCAATGTGGTTGGAATTTATTTTCTCCTTTTAGGTTTCCATAACAACTATTTTTTTTTAATACAACACAATTTCCTTCAAATAAGAATGCGAAATATACAATGAATACCTAGACTAAGAATTCTTCAAAGCTGACATGATAATGTTTTTCCTCTGCAAATTCTAATGTTTTCACTAGTGCTCCTCCACAATATTTCGGTACTTGAACACACATAAACATATTAAGATGATGAAATTAAATAAACACATGTAATTGGATATAAAAATAAATCCAAAAACAATTGTGCATACTTTTTTACCCAGTGAACATCCTCTATAATGAGCCTCAATCATGGCTAGAGGGTTTAACCAAGCCTACTATAATATTGATCCCAAAGGAAACCAAATCAAAATAGATTTAAAAGATGGTATAAAATCAAAGCCAAAAATAAAACCCAATAACCAAAAGAAAATTAAAAGAAAGAGCACATAAATAACCATTAAAGTAGCGAAAACAAAAGTAGAGGAAATAATAACAACACACAAAAAGTAAACATGCAAAAGAAGAAAGAGAAATCCATGGAGTGTAATGTAGTTCCACTCAAGTCAACAATACATTACCCTATTTTCCCTGCTCTGGCACATTTATTTTCTCTCCTCAATTTGAATAGAGCTAATATATATATATATATATATATATATATATATATATATATATATATGAACAAAATTTCAAATCTTCTCCTTCAGAATCCCCATCTTGAATCCTGAATAACATGAGGGATTGAAACCTCCACTCTCTCGCTCTCACAACACTTCTTCTTTGACATGTCTTGATGACTACATGTTGCTACTCGCTCAAGCTTAGGAGGCTAAATATGGTTCATCCTTTTCCTCTTCATAGTATGAATCATTGAAGCCAAAACTCTACCTAATTTTCCTCCATCATTGAATCTCCTTGTGGCGATGTGCAATCTCAATAGTAACTTTGTACATTGTTGTTTTCCAACACTGCTAAATGTTGTCGACGGAGTTGAGCTTAAGCGGTATAGGCACATATTGTGTTTCTGGCCATAGTGGGTTCAAATCTCTAGAGACATTTTCTACTTGGTGAAAATTGTGAAAACATCTGTATAATCAAGTTCTACTGGGTAGTCCCATAACCATTTCATTGGAAAAAAAAACCGCCAAATGTAAATGCAGACTCAGAGTAATGAATTAGTGAAGAGTAGAAGTAATGAATTATTCATATGCAATCTTTGCATTCCAAAGCAGTCTGCAAGTGCTCGTAATTTGCAAACAAATAATGACAACCTATCGCCACTTAAGGATGGGTGGGTGGACCCCTACAGGTGCATGCTAAATTAAGAAGGCATGTCGAGGAACTGCAAAGTTGCAACATAAAATGGAAAGCAAACAACATACCTTGGAAAGTAGACATAGAAATTATTGTACCTTATCCGAAAAATTTATTCGGCATATTATAGGGAAAATTATTTGACAACGCTTTAGGAGACATTGTGATATATATATATATATATATATATATATATATATATATATATATATATATATATATATATATAAAACAAGTAAAAGTAAAAATTAACATTTTCTTACGCCTAAGTTTGTCTTCACACTTCTAGGACATACTATACCCCTATTGAAGGGTTGTGATGTGTTAAATTTTGACCCTTGATCATGTCCATAGTTACTACAACCTTTCAATTTAAGCCACCAAAATGAAAAACTATTATATTAATATACTACTATTGGGTTGGTTGATGCCAATAACATTACATGAGGGTGAAACCTTATAATTAGATAAAGTTTCAAGAATTTATATTAAAGAGAAGTTATATTATAGTGTTTGATAAAGTTAAAAATATATATTAAAGAATTTACATGTGTAGTGCTTATACTTATTAAAAGAAAAATAAATTTTAAACATTTATAAAAAAAACAATAGATCCTAAATTCCAATTTGAGGTTCTAAAAAATGACCCTATGTTATATTTAAAATTTATTAAAGAGTATTTATAATTTTTAAAGTATTGAAGTTATTGAGGAATATTATAAAATTTAAAAGGGCATAAGAGAATTTATTTTCACATTTGAGGATTTTGAGTAATTGTTAAAGCAACTAAAATGGAAAAAGTGGTAACACTTCTTGTCAAGTAGGTCCTTGAAATTTTTTTGGATAGCAACCCCTATCATTTTCAAAATGGTGGTGAGAGACAAGTAACTCTACACATTTTTCCTTATTGTCCAAATTGACTATAGGTGGTGAGCATCAATCAGATCCACTCTATCTGGAGATCTAATGGACAAAAGTAGCTAACTGATCTTAAATCCTGTTACCAATATATTTTTACTAAGAAATCTACTTTGCTTCTATGCCTATCCTTCGGTCAGACAGATTCATGACGTGTGCGGAAAAGAAGGGAGTGGATAAGGAAAAAAAATTCTTTTTATCCTTATCAAAGACTCGGGACTATGTGTGTGTGTGTGTGTGTGTGTGTATATATTTCTTGAGGAAATATGCAGGTAGATTGACCTGAAGGGATCATATCCGCCGACTTATTAGCAAAGCCTAACTCCTAGGGAATTGAAGATAATTGACCCCGTGACCTCTCATTAGTGAGATGCTTTAGCAACGGGAACTTGAACAAATGAGCTAACCCTAAGAGCATATATATATATATATATATATATATATATATATATATATATATATATATATATATATATATATATAAATTTATAAATTATAGTAAGTATCAAATTATATATAGAAGTTATATCGAGGAAGTGGATCTTTCACACCTTGTACTCTCACTCATTACGGATAATGTTTATTCTTCATAATCAAAGCTTGATTTAATATAAATATCAATAAATACAATTGGAGTCGAGTATTGAAGAAAGGAATATTCCTAAAACTTCAAAAAAGTATGTTTTAGTGCTACTTCGAATAAAGGGGACACTTGTAAGGAAGGATATCACTACTGATGTTGATCCTACTAAGTGTAATAGTTACATCAATACTGGATGTTCTAACCAATTATTTATTCCAAAGTCAAATATAATTGAAATGGTAGACTCGTGGAATGGAACATATTATATCATAACCATTTTACAACTAAACAATGAGGATCATATCTTTGTATCATAATTCACTTTTAGATATTTATGGAGTGATGATGGTGACATAAATTTGGGTTCACCCTTACTGGAATCACTAGGAACCTTCATCTTAAATATGAAGAATTTTTTGACATTCCCCTGCAAAAAGAAAAAAAATAACATTATAGGATGTTACATTGGAATCAAATTTAGTAACATCAGAAGACTTTAACGATATTTCGAAAATAATCCTTCGAAATAATCAAGAGCCAATATCAAATATGCATTTGAAAGAAATTGACAAAATTATCGCAGATAAACATGAAGAATTTTTTTGTATCAAGAATCATAGTCAGAACTTGATTAGACATAATAAGTTAAAAGGTGAAGATAAATCATTGAAGATAGGTTGGTTATCAAGAGGGAAGCATAAAATTCTTCATAAGTCTTCAAATGAAGGGTCTTTGAGGAGATATTTGGGTGCCCCACATATTTTACCTCACCATAGTCACAACAATGTTTATGGATGATGCTTTCAATGGAAAACAAATTCCTTGTAATAAAATCTCGATGAGATGAGAAACTACTACACATGTGGCACTTATTACTACTTCCCATAGGTATCACATGTGAGCTTATGAAGGATTCACTAGGTGTGAAATATTTCGTGTGTGGGTTTATCTTTGAGCTAGTTCTAAAAGGGTCCATAGTTATTTCTTGTCTCCATGTTTGGCTATAATTGGAGCATTTGTGCGAGGAGAGCTAGTTGTGGAGCCACCTACAACGCTAACATGGATATGTATTGGCAAATCTCCTTTACATTTATGGGTATTCCATTTTGGCTCTTGGGCTCATCTTTGGGATGGTATTGTTGGTTTTGTATTCCTTCCTTGGTGCCTTATGGATATTTATTGTGGAAATTTTATCTATTGGTCTATTTCTACTAGTGTCACTTTGTTCATGTTATCTTTAGAGAGATCCTCATATTTACAGGAGATGTTCTCTTGTAACGTTGCACTTGAAAAAAAAAGTACTTACATTAGCAAATAAACAAATATTAATAACAAAAAAAAGATCGATATTGGCCATAAATATTAATAACTAAAAAAATTCCATGTTGGCCATAAATACTAATAACAAAAATCTTTCAATGTTGGCCATAAATGAAATCTTTCAATCTTGACTTTAATTTTATATTGTTTAGAGAGAGAGAGAGAGTAAAAAATGTATAAGTTTGTTTATAATTGCTTTCTACCTTTTAGTGTCAAGGATATGTGTAATTTATTCACTAGTCAATATGGATTTGACACATGGAATCTAAAATAATATTGATATTACAGTCTAATATGAAGGAGTCACTTTCCAATATGAGGGAGATGTAATTCCTTTATTGTTTAAAAATATTTCAATGTTGGTCTTAAATAAATATTTGAATATCTATGTTAACTGATATATTTTAATATCATCTTCATATATATATATATATATATATATATATATATATATATATATATATAGATATGAAGAAGAGCAATTCAAATTATTCATATATATATATATATATATATATATATATATATATATATATATATATATATATATATATATATATATATATATATATATATATATGACAAGACTGAGTAGAAAAAATATTTAATGTTGACCATAGATAAAATATTTCAATGCTTGTTTTAGCTAGTTCCTACTTGAGGGAGATGTGCATTCATTCAATTCTTAATATGGAGTTGAACAACATAGATCCATCTTAAGCTCACATCTATCGAGCATCGAGAGGGATTCTAAAAAAATGTTTGCACCTCAAGAAATATAATCCCTCTCAATGTTTGATAAATTTGAGGTTAATATTGATCTACATTGGTATATAGTTAGAAATCATATTCAACATGTGTGTTCAAAGTAATGTAATAAAGGGTTGTAAGTATTGGCTGTTATAAATGACCCTGCTAGACAAAAAGAAACTAAATTTGCCTAGTTTTGTAGAGAGCTAATAATAATGAGGAGAATGCCTTTTCAACTGATCAATTTTATTAAAGAAGTGTGAAATATACAATAATTGTTGGACACCTATTTGATATTATTTGTATATGGTCTATCGATCCCCTCTTTAACAAACTTATTTGCAACATCTAATCCATAAGATCATTGCTTTGTTGTTGCATTTTCCCTTTGTTTCATGCTATCAAATTCTACGATATTTAATGTTGAAACTAATTCACACACAACATTGTCTCATTTTCGAATGAAGTGTCTTTGAGGAGAAAGGGGGTTGCCCCATATATTTTCCCTCACTTTAGTCACAAAATTATTTATGCATTATGTTTTCAATGGTATTGTAATAAAATCTCAATGAGATGGGAAACTATTACACATGTTACATGCATTACTACTTCGCATGGTGATGGCATGTGAGCTTATGAAGGATTCACTAGGTGGGAAAATTTTTGTGTGTGGGATTAACTTTGAGCTAGTTTTGGAAGGGTACATGGTTATTTCGTTTTGTATCCATGTTTGGTTATAATTGGAGCATCAATGCTAAGAGAGCTAGTTGGGGAGCCACCTATGACACTGCCATGGAGAGGCATTGGCTCATGGGCTCATATTTGGGGTGATATTGTTGTGTTTTGTTGGTTTTGTAGTCCTCCCTCAGTGCCTTGATGCTCTCTCTTGTGTCTCTTTCATCTATTAGTTTGTTTTTGCTAGTGGTCACTTTGTTCATGTTGCCTTTAGAGTGGTATTTTCATTTTTGGAAGACTATTCCTAATGGAGGAATTTTGAGGGAAAATATTAGAGCTACAATGGGACACTTCCATTGTAAGATAAATGTTGTGTTTTATGTGAATTAAATAAAATTTAAAGGGGTTCATATATATGTGCGAAAGATGTAAGCAAGGTTCACTATAGTATCACCAATTCAATTTAAGATGGAATTTGTTACATGAAGAATGGAAAGTAAAAATAGGGGAAAAATAAAATTAAAGATGATTATGCCATAGAGACTATATAAGCTACTAGTGTCGAAGGAATACAAAGATGAATTCAAAACATTTATGATTATCAAATGAAAGAAAAATATTGAGCTTGAATCCCTTCTTGTTTCTCTAAATTCATTAGTTTCACTTTTTATGGTAACATTCATTTTTCACATGAAAGCTTGTTATCTCCTCCTTTGCATACAACTATTACAAGGGATCCATCCTTACAAGCTCAATTAGGGAGTGAGGATGTTATCTGGAGTGGTAATCATCAAGTTAGGGAGGTCCCAATGGAAGGCATTATGTTAATGAGACAATTAGAAGACAAACAAGAAAGAGGTGAAGATACAAATATCTAGGTCGGATTATATATTAAGGGCCCTTCTAAGAAAAAAATATCAGTGTCATATATTATTTTCTTAATATGTATTGTAGGATAGTTTTGTTACTATCCTAGGTTGAAAAGAAATACACTTGCCAGGAAAATATATATTGCATTAAAATAGGCTTTGCTTGAACATTTTGGACCCTATTATGTCTCTTTTTGTTGGTATGATGTAGATAATATCTACCTTATTTGTATTGACATGTTATATGATTTGAAAATAACTCTTATTAATTCAAATATTTAATTATTATTTTTAGAAAAATATTCAAAGTATATTAATCGCAGACTTGTCATATATATATGTGTGTGTGTGTCTCTCTGTGTAAGAAAATATACTACTCTCTATTTTGATGTTGATATATTGATTCACCGTTGGAGGAGATATGAAGCTATGATTATGGTTTTTAGATTTTGAAACTGATGTTTTAGACACAGGGACTAAGGGTCCCGTTTCTCCTTTAATCCATAATGGAAGTCGACCAACTAGATTATTTTGAAGACCCTTGTGAAAGATATGAAATTTGGTCTTCCCCTCCTGTTTAACCCTTCCTATCATCTCTGACATCTTTGAACTTCCCGGCCTTTATCTCTAATCCAATGTCTTCCAATGTTGACACTTTCCACAATCCCTCCCCGCCTCCTTTCACCTTCCCCCCTCTCGACCCTCGTAACCTTCCTCGGTTACTCTCCTAGTCTGTGTCCCCCTCCATCTCTCCTTATATTTTGTCATCCTCCCTAATAAAACCCTCTTGCTTTCAATCACAACCTCTCCTTTGCAGCGTCTGTTTCATTTTTTTGAAGAAGTGGTCTTGCTTATTTTAGTTTCTCCTCATTGTTTACCTACCACAACTGGTTTCATGTGCGATATACTTATCAGGAAACTGCTTAGTGAATATTATTCTTCAAACTCTTAATTTCCCTCCCGGTTTCTGTCACAGAAAATCACTCTAAAAGGAAAAAAATATGTGTGAAGAGGAAGGTAGATGAGCCCAACTTATTCCTGGGAGTAGATATGAAATTGAAAAACATCTCCAAGATGGAAGAAGTCATCGTAGTGGGTAGTTTCACTAGCAAGAGGATGGACATAGTTGTTATGAGAAGATAGACGGACAAGAATTTCACCTCTATTATAGGATACTCACCCAAATACATTATTATGGAAAATGGCTAGTTAGGGTGGATCACTCATTCAAAGGAGGATCTAGATACACTTCTTCATCGACATTGGAAATGGGGCTCTTAAGCCCTTTTTCTCAAAAAATGGTCATTGAATTTTGATGCTCATTCGGAGTAGCTTTCGGTGGTCCCTATTTTGGTTAGATTTCCTACCCTCCCCCTGCAGTATTAGTCTAAAGAGGTATTCTAGTAAATCGAGAACAACCTTGGTTTCTATTATGAAGCAGATTTATCTTTCAAGAAAATAGGTTATATGGCAATGGATCGAATATTGTGTGGACTCAATCTGGTGTCGAGTCTTCCTAACTCCATTACTATCAAAGCAGGGAAAAAATTGCATACGAAATTCCTTGATTATGAAGGAATTCCATATAAATGTGCTCATTGCTACTCATATGGAAATTTAGGAGAGGAATGCCCCAATGGGAAACTATAGAAAAAATGGGTTCATAAATTGCACAAAGATCTATAATTTGGTAGTGCCCCATCTCATAGTACAAACTTGGTAAGGCATACACCCAAGGATATTACATCTGAACCTATTACTAAATTGGTTGGGGAAGGACAAACCCTTGCAGAAATTCTTCAAGGCACTTCAAACACAACTGAGGAGATGCACAAAGATGTTTGTAATGTCACCTTAGAGGAACCCTATGGAGTTGAGAATCTTGGTACTACTATCATCTCAACTGTTAGGTTCATATAATTTATAGGATCAGTGGATGATTATATGTTGATTTTTTTGTTATGAGAGATTGTAAATAATGGTTTCATTTTGCAAATTATTTTCAAAAAATCTAAGGAAAAAGAAAAATACATAAAAATAGAAAGAATATATATATATGTGTGTGTGTGTGTGTGTGTGTGTGCAAAAGAAAATAAGAATAAAAAAAATAAAAATAAAAATAAAATTCCCCTTTGTAGCGAGCTAGTTAAAATGTCGCATCTTTATTTATTCCTAAAATTGTATTTTATATTTTGCAAAAACCTTTGGTTATTTGTGTAAATAATACAACAACAAAAATTTCATAGTTTTGTAATAAAACGTGAGCTAATAAGCCCCAAGGGTTAGCTCAAGCGGTAGTGAGCCAATACGTGGTCCTCTCCGTTGAGGGAGGTCACGGGTTCGATTCTTGAGTCCTTTGGGGTTAGGCCCCGAAAGTCGGCCGAACGGTTTATCGTGCGTACCATCCAGAAATTCTGGGGAAGTACGTCCGGGTTTCCCGTGAGCTTTCCACTCGTGAAAAAAAACGTGAGCTAATATCTATGGCGCATATTTCTTCCACTCAGACCTATGGCAGAGGAAGCATTCTGCCCCCCACCCCCCCGCACTCCCGAAGGTCAACACGAGGGGGGGGGGGAAGCTATTTTCGCCAACACCCCCTCAGCTAACATGGCAGCATCTAGGGAATTTCGGGGGGTCCCCTCCCAATACAGCTTACCACCAACAACCCCCTCCCCTCGAAATAACACCTGCATTTTTCCTACCAAACGCTCAATTCCCTCCGCCGCTCATCTCCCACCACATGTCTGCTCCTCTACCATTCATCTCCCGCCACATGCCCGTTACCCCCCTCCACTTTGCTATTTCCACTTGTAATGCCACATCACTCCCCTCCACATCACGTAGTCGTTGAACATTCACATTTTTTCTCCAAACCTATTATGAACGATTTTCTCATTTATTTTCCCTATGTATATCCGTTTAGAAAATAAAACCTCGCTCCACAGTCATTGAAGTTTTCTGTTGCACAACCAATTTGACCGTAATAAAACCCGAGGAGATCTGCATTTGTCCCTTTCACCACACCATCTATTTTTAAGATATAAAGAACGAAATATCATCAACTGTTAGTCTTCTACACCAATGTTCTCTCCGTCTAGACAACAATTTTCCATGGGTAACCCTGTTTTGCAATCATTCGCTCCGATTAAAGTGTTTTTAATTCCCTGTAATTTTTTTGATTCCTTTTCATTCTTGTACTCCATTTTAAGCATGTCGACCTGTAAAGGAAAAGGAAAGAGCACAAATTCAAATCCCATGAATCCCCCAGTCCTAGACTTTAACAAACTTCCCCTAATAGACACCCAGTACAAGATTGCTGAAACCCAATCTGAATTTGATCTGTATGAGCTCCAAAATTGGGCTAAGTAGAAATTCATAGATAAAAGTGATGATTTAAACATTCGGGAATCCATCCTTCCTCAATTTTTTTTCCCCTAGACTCACGTTTTCCCTGAATTCACTACCTGGTTCCATCTTAGATAATTGTCGAGTCAAAGAGCTATCATCTCCCATAAGAATGAAACTATTTTCTCCATTTCCCCTAAAAACATCTGACAGGCCCCGAAAATTGAATATCAGACCTCTCATCATCCTTTTTATGTCAAGGTCTTAATGGAAATTTATAAAAAGTTAACTTTCCCTCAAAGAACCCAAAACTTTGAGTCTTTTCTTCTAGAAAAAGCTCAATTACCTCGGACTAATACCCCCTATCCAGTTTCAATATTTCTTGAAATGACCAAACAATTAATCTCTATGGTAACTTGACTTCTTGGGTACCATAATGATCAATGGGTAGATGTTATAATGTTTAGTTTTCTGTAAATTTTTGCAGTAGGAAAACAACCAAAAATCCTTTTCAATTACAACAAATTTCTTGCAGACTCAATCCATGATCAATTTTTAAATTTTAAAGCAGAAGGTGTCTTCAAATATCAACCAGTTTTGGTTTATCTCATGCTATATTATGAGTCAGACAAGTTTGAATTCCCTTTACTAAAGACAAATAGTGAAGGAAACCCTTGGTTAGTGATTCACTAGACATCTCTGGTTAGAAATTACTCAGAGGAATACTATACCGATTTTGTTGACAAATTTTTGTATACATCATTGTGTTTGTTTAGCAGTGATTGAATTCCAAGGATTTGACCAAAAATAAAGAAGTTCCTACACTTTTCAAAGAAATCCAAGGTCGAAGACTGGTATTTATACCAGAATTACACTAAGATAAGGATATATGGATCAACATTGCCTCCTTACAGGCTACCAATGTTTGTCCCAGTTAGATTGTTCGCACTATAATACATTAGAAAAATGCTCAACATGGATGATATTCATTTTGTGGCCTACAAAAAGAAAGCATAATTCAAGCTGAAGGCGCATATAGGGCCCTACATTATCAACACTAGAGTTGCAGCAAAGGAAGTGGAGGCTATTTTGAGTAAGATGAAATTCAAGCTTAGATTTTCTTAGTCCTATGATCCCCTGAGCATCATCTCAAAGCTCATATTGGAACAAAATACTACCTCCTACACACATACACACACCCAGGCCTGAATTTGAACAATATTCTAATCAAGAGGAATGGGCGGAGGGTTCCTTACATGAAGCTGAAGAATAGTTTATCAGTCAATCATATATGCCAACACCTAATCCTAACAAAAAGGAACTAAAGAGGGAAAGACAAGCCATGCCCCCTATTGATTTTGAAAATCAAGATGCAGAATTTATTGTTTTTAAAAGGAAGAAAAAGGACCCAAATACTATTCAAAAATCAGATTGTCAAACTAATCCTCAGTTTAAGTCTCAAGTAATCGTTATTCGAGATGAGTCTCCAGATGAAGGGGACACTCAACATCCAGCCACAAAGACTTTTTTAGGGACTCTTGTCCCTCCTTCTACTCAAATAAAAGAAATAATACAGTAACCTATTGTAGAAACAACAGTCCAATCTTCGCTATCATCTAGTTATCGGGTTTCAACACAACATAGTATTTTTTCACGATACATGGAGATAAAATTGAAGAATGGAGCTTTGAAGGCTTCCACCTACTCTGAATTTTGGAAGCAGACTACTAAAACACTACAAATATTACTCTATGCATTCGATTTAGAGAAAGGGTATTTCCAGTTGGCCTTCATGGAACCTTTAGTGCCAACTCCCGGGAGTGCATAAGACTACAAAGCCTCCATGTTCTCAATTGATACAAAGAAAATACATGAAATCGATCAAATCGATTTACACAAGAAGATAGGGGAACTGATATTTTCATCACTTACCAGTTCAGCCATGAATGCATCCAGATTACAGTCATCCTTGAATAATATAAATTCTTAGTTAAAGATTGAGAAAATGTCATCATTTTCCAAGGACAATAGGATCAAATCTCTGGAACATCTGATAATAAAGCTAGGACATGATCCTAAGGATGTCAAAGCAATAGAGGAGCTCATAAAGAGAAAGGAGGCAGACATTTAAGCATTGAGAAAGCAACTGAAGCTACCCTCCATAAAGCATCCTCAAGCTAAAGAGGTTGCTAGTATAGAAATGGATGAAGATAAATTATTTACCATAGTGGTTGAGCAGAATGCACAAATACAAAATATGGAGCAGGGCATGGAAGCACTCTTGAAGGAGAAGGAACAATGGGAAGCAACATGAATATCTAAATCGGGCACATGTACAGAAGTAGAAACTTCAGCAAATACCAAAATTTCAGAGCCTACAGAAGAACTTACAAGGGCTCTAGATGAACTAACATTAGTTCGAGTTGAAAAAGAAAATTTGTTGACAACATTATCTCGAATGGAGGAAAAAAAATCAAAACTGAAAATGCATACTTGTCAGAGATGCAAAAAAAATACAAGCTCATCCAATAGATACGAAAATATGAGGATCAATCATTTATATTGGAAGAATATAAATGCCAATATAACATATATGTGTCCTTCAATCCAGATAAATTTTGAGTGGAGGAAATTCTACAAAGAGTCAAGATAGCAATAGAAAACACAAAGGTAGATTTGGAACATAAACCAGAAGAAGCACAACAGATTATCAGGCTGTTGAATTCCAAAACCAAGGATGGACTAGAAGGCCTGAATATTTCAGACAGGAAAACAATAGTCATGGAGGTAAAGAGGGTCTTAACAAAAAATAATTTGATCGTACAACTGGAAAATAAATGGAAAGACCTTGAGTTGCATATTAAGAGGTTCAACAAAAATTCACATTGCTGCAAGAAAATGGTTTTCCCACTCTGAAGAATTCTAATGGAAAATTTATCCCATTGGAAAACTACCAAGAACAACTATGAAATGTAGGTGATGATACTTCTAAGTTTGTAAAGGCCAAAGAAGTTATTAGTGGAGAGGCATTCATACAAGGAATACAATTTTATTTAAATATTCAACATGAAATCCACCACCTTTTTGTAAATAGGCTAACTTTTGACATTTACACTGAAGTGGATGAGAGATTCAAAAATATGGTTAGCTTTTCTATCCCAACTAAATAAAGGTAGGATTGATTTCTATAATTGATCGAGGGAAGTGTAATTTGAGGAAAAAAATTCCAGCATCAAAGGAACAACAGTTGCAACGAAATAGCTACAATCATCACCAGATTCCTACATAGGCTTGAACAACACAGTAGATTTTACCATATTTTCATTATCTTACTCTTCTATCTCTAAAAACATATGTTCCTTCAACATATATTATTTTGTAAAATTATTTTCTTTGAAGTTAGAAACATAAATGTAAACGATCTCTATAAATACTTTGTAAAAGGAATAAGTAAGGGTTGGAACTTGTATGAAGAAAATGTCTGCATTTTGATGTAAATTTGTGCATTGTATTGAAGTGATCAATTTCATAAATACATAAATTTTGTACTAGGATTCCTGTGTCAAGAAATTGGTGATGTTTCTTCTCATGTGATAATGCTATTTTCCTAGTTTTTCATATGTTTTCTATCTCTATTGTTCAAAAAAGATAAAGAGTTGAATTTGTTTAGATACACTCTGATCTGGCTTATAAAAAATATTTATGTTTTCGCTCTGATATTAAGTATAAAATTCATCCCTGCATGCTCTATATTTAATTGATTCCTAATCCGCTTCATCTTATTCACCCCACAAATACTTAAAAGATCAGAAAGCTTGCCTACCTTTCCCTGTAACAACTATTTTGTCATTTTTGTGTTTGATCACCCTAAGATTCATGACTCCATTACCCAATGGACTTTCCTTGCAGTTTCAACCAAATCTTTGAAAAAACCAACCTCTGAAAATCATAGATAGCCTAATATCTTAAGACAAAAATATAAATCAAATAGAGAGATCCCTCTTTGAAGCTGGAAGGCTAGATCCCATATTTACAAGTGGTTTTGTGGTTATCTCTAAATTTTCCTCCTCAGCCTGGGAAAATTACACAGTGATAACATTCTGGTGACCATACTGGGGATCAAATCTCATAACAAAGGTTTTCCCTGGTAAATTTTGGTTCTAAAAGTCTCAAATGTTATTTCCTTGTAGGTGACAGTGAAGAAGTGGACTGAAAGGTTGGAATTTCTCACCTATAATTTGTATATCATTCACTTTGTCAATACCACCATACTGTAAATAATCCAATTGGAAGATCCAGCTCCCAAAAGGATATATACCATATCTCACCCAGATCCTAATCCTCCATAAATTGTGGAAGACCCTGAAAAGTTATTGAGAAGCAAGAGTTTTACAGAAATCCAAGCCAGTAATAATCCCTTACCAAGGACAAATTCTTTTCCAGAGAGTCTTGTAAGAGTTGAATATATTCAGTTTGACTTACATTTTGAACATGAACTTTTCAGATCCATTTCATAAAGTTTTGAACCTGAAGCAATTTTGGATGAAGCTTAATTGAGACCTTACTATACAGTCCAAAAACAAGTCATCTCACAGTATGATAAGGATGCTTTAAGGAATTTTGAAAAACTTGAAGATTTGATTAAAATATTAAATAGAACGATAGAAGGTGTTGAGAAATATTTTTCTGTTGTTACTTCTTCCTCATCGCCAACTGTTATATTAATTTCCCCTCCTTCAACCACCTTAACGTCATTTACTCTGATTTTTGTTTCCACTTCTACCCCTAATATTTCAATTGTACAGATTACTATATCATCATCCTTAACAAAAACCCAACCACCTCTTCCACCCTTTTCATCAGCCACTATTGTACAATCATCCTCTTCTCATATCCTAGTCATGGCAGGACGATACACTCCTTTAGCATTGCGGGCACCATTAAATGATATTCCATAGAACTATGCACAAAGAATACCAAAATTCAGTGGTACATGTCCCGTAACAATACAACAACACATTGATATAATCAATGATTTATCAGATCTAGAGGAATTTGATTATGATGATGTAAAAATGAGATTGTTTGCACAAAGTCTAACTATGGAAGTAAATAAATGGTATAGAGGATTACTAGCTGGAAGTATTGCAAACTTACAACAGTTCCATCAAAATTTCCTTTCTAGATGGGAAGTGAAAAAGAATCCCCTTCATATCCTCGCAGAATATGAGGGATTAAGGAGAGCTCCAAATGAAATTGTTCAAGATTATTACACTAGATTTAATAATGTCCACAATTCGATTTCAACAAAAATAATACCCCCACCAGGACTAGCCTTAATTCGTTTCCCGGATGGATTTGATGTTGATCTGGCTTAACAATTAAGAGAAAGGAATCCACTTACCCTTGAAGAAATGAAAACAAATGTTGTTAGTGTAGAAGCTAGTTTGTTAGCCAAGAGGGAAAAGTTATGGACTGAGAGAAGAGTGACCACCAAAGAAGAACCTTCCACTTTGTTGAGGAGGTAAATCCCCTCTGCGGACAGAGGCGATCCCTACTAGCCCAGCAGGGGTCTAGCAACAATCATCAAATGTTACAACGCAAGTTCCTAGTTACGAATAAAAGATCAAAGGTGGAGGCCTACTTGGAATCCAATGCTATGATCTGTGAAAGAAAGCGTTCCCGTTCCTCAGCTTCGGCAGATCACGATCCTCCCACGATCTCCGCGGATGGGCACTTGCACATGCAAGAAACAACACGAATACAAGCATAAAATTCAGAATACACAACTATATATCAGTCAGAAAAGATATAACTCATTATTAACATAAGTGAAAACAGAGTGGAACCATAACCGTAATCATTCATTAAATAACAATCGAAAGAGAGTACAACCAATACCCTGACGTCATGCTTTCCTTCTAAGGGGTCCTCAGTTGCTCACTGTGCTCTAAAGCTCGCTGTGGAAAGGCAAACTTCTATAGATCTTCGACGAAGGGGTCTCCTTACTTGAGCCGCCTTAAGGGAAGAAAGAGGGCTCTTACAAAAGACAAAGGCTCTGGAATTTGGAGACTGGGTGTTTAGGCATCTTCAAGACTAGCTTGCAATGGCAATTAGCAAGTTTTTATGATGGGGGGAAGGGAGGGAGTTGGGATCCTATTATTGTGGATTGGCCCTATCATGAAGGAAGGTTCCATGAAAGGTGGAAAACAACTTTCCTTCCATAGAACTCCCGTAGCCAAACCTCCCAACTCAAGATAGGCAATGGTTTCTGAGTTGGTTGAAACACAACTTCCACAATATTTATTTAAAAAACACTCCTTAAATTGGCTGGCGCGACTGCTGCTCTGGGACAGAGCGCCAGTTGGCGCGGCATATTTGCAAGATTTTCCCCATTGGCGCGAGTGATGAACTGTCTGCCCGCGCCAATGCAAAAGGAGATGTTTTCATGATTCTCTGCAAGGAGATGTCTTTAGGGCAATTGAAGCTCATGTTTAGAGGAACGCAATGATGATGGTTTCAAGGCATGAAATTTCTCACAGGTCACATAATGGGTCCTCCATTGTGCGGGACGGGAATGGTAGGGACGGTGACAAATTACTGTGTAACAGATGCCCCCTAAAGTATGAGGCCCGAGAGAGAGAGGGGTGAAATGCTTTACGAGAACATGTTCAACTGAAGGCCCGCCATCGGAAAACCTGCGCAGAAAGATACAAATGATATCTCAAGTACATTATGTATAGGTGGTATGGACGCAGCCATCCGAAACAGAGTATGCTATAATCCGGATCCAGGGTATGGGCGCAGCCATCCAACTAAGATCAAATAAATAGACTCAGGTATGGTCGCAACCATCCAATCAATGAGTCATGTACATAATGATAATAATCCACAATCGCCGCTTGGATTACAACAGACACAATCCAGGGTCTTGCGCTCCATATCGACCCAACAGAGTACAAGTTCAAGCATGTGAATATGTGAGCTGAAGTCGAACATGCAAGAACATCGTCTCTGATTACTGCCCAATGATGAGAACCATGTTAACGTACGCGAGAGGAACCACCATACCAATAATGAAATGGCCCTCAAGGTACTATAGGTACAATATACGACGTGTGAATAAATGATTTGGCGTCGAACACCCACAGAATCACTCGATCGGAGGCCAATGATGAAAACCCCACGTCGAATGCGACGAACCTGCCATTGAATCATGCAGGCTCCAAGGTACCATAAAGGAGTCTCTAGATCAACTTCCTGGATAATGAACTGAAGTCGACAGGAAGTGACCTTGATCGAAGGTGGGCCATAATGTTTCCCACATAAATGACACGAGACAGAGAAACATGATGTTTTGTTGTGAATCAGGATCATATGAGAATCAGAGGAAGGTTGATATTTAGGTCACCTTCTTGAACATGTAATTCGCATCTAACAAGTGGGTTCTCGCGTGTATTTGACATCAACGATCAGAGGTCATGGTGACAGGGAATGAGCAGATGAGAGGTCAAAAGGACTATCCAAACCCACTGAGGCAAAGTGAAGAAACGAGATGAGATGTCCCCAACCCGACACGAATGCAGACAAGTGCCATGTCCAAGAGCGACATACTGCCGACGACAACGATGATGGTTCCATTTTTCCCCACCATTTCTGGCGAGTACCCCAATTATTTTTGATAACAAGCTTGAAGGGGATAGCATATGCTTGTAATATAAATCCGCCCTTCGGGCGAATCCATCCTAGTGCATTTAACGAGTCCTAGGAAGGAGAAACTCGGAGAACATCATTTCGATTGGATCCGATGTCATCAGGGTTTAACGAGTCTGACAAAGGAAAAACTCAGCGTCTTTTCATGTTTAGAGAGTTTGAAAAGACAGCAGAAAAGTAAACTCCAGCGGTCCCTTTTCGTAAATAGTTCCTCAGACCCGACCAGAGATCTAACTAAGGGTTTATGACCATGTGGATGCAGGAAATCGAGCAAAATGGTGATTGAATGGAAAGAACGAGAGCATGGAGAAGAGGATGAACAGGCCATAGAAAGTGAGACTTGCATGAATGCCCTCAGAAACTATGGGCTGAAGAAGTTCTTCCTTACACCCTGTTTACGAGCTCAGCCCGAGCTCCTCCAGTATCTGATCAGTATTTGGGACGAACAGGAACAGGTGTTCAAGTTGCGAGACCAGGTATTGTAACTGGAGGTCTCCGATGTGTATTTCATAACTGGACTGTCTCGCAGAGGTCCGATCCCCATCTTGACTGGAAGTAGACCATCTGGCGAGAAGATGGAAGAAGTGATGGCACGAGTGTGCCAAGGAGCACAAATGGGATCAGGGAGCAAAAAGGTGGATATCCACACTATCCCCGATCTAGCATTGAGAGTTGTCCTACATACCATCACGCGGGCTGCAGGGTCGCAGGCGCCACACGAGGCCACAAAGGCCCAACTCCTGCTGGCCTCAGAGTGTATGACTCCACTTTTGTTTAACTGGGCTACAACAGTAACAATAAACATGAAGAGACAACTCACAAAATGCAAACAAGCTAAACTGAAGCATTTTGGCTATGGCTCCATCCTGGTATCGTTCATTCTGGAATGCTTACCAATCTTCCAGGGCCAAGGGGCCATAGTGGCAGATATGGTACCACGAGAGCCAAGAATGGCTCGCTGGGCAGCACTAATGCCCAGACCTGGAGGTGTCCAACAGATGTCTTGGAGGCCAAAGTTTTTTAGGTGGTTACGGCGCCAACTGATCGTAGTGGAGGACTGGCCGTATGCAGGAACTGACTTCATCGGAGACCCAGATCTCCCACTGCCAGAAGGAGATGTCTGGGATGAGGAGTTGGGTAAGACCTCATATTTTTTATTTTTTATGTTTTATGTTTTTTGTTAATACACATTCGTCCTAACACATTTTTGTATTTGTATGCAGATGTGGGACCTGAGAGACCAGCTGGGATGTCTCCAATCTCACGGAGGACTCAGCTTGCCCCTGATCCTCAGGGAGAGGGCGCCGAAGGAGAGGAGTTGATCCAGAATATCGAGGGCATTGCCTGAGGGATCCCGGACTATGCTCGGCTGGCGGACGTACCGATGGCATACCAGCGTCATACGGTGGGAGTTCCAAGTCGGATCCACCGAATCCTGAGACGCTTAGTGCGTGCAGTCACATGCTATCATGAGCAGCATGCGGATTAGCTCTTGGGATTTATACCACACCTATTTTTTGAGAGACGTATCGTCTCCGGATGTACTTAAGACGATTATGTATATTTTGACTTTTATGTGACACATTCTATGTAAACATTTCGATATCTATATATATATGCATATCTATTTCTGGATGGATCTTTCTTTATATGTGATGATGATTTACAAATTGCGCAAATGTCTGTCTAATACCAAATTTGCTACTGCATCTGTTAATGTATTCAAATGCCTGGGTATATGATGATATGTAATGTAGTCAAAATTCCTTTCCAGTAATAGAATACGCAGATACAGACGTAAAATGGACAGGTTTCTTACCGAATAGTGTCCGTTCAGCTGTAACACAACAAGTTGCGAATCTAGATATACAAGCAATTCACGGATACCAAGGTTAACTGCCTCGGTTAATAATTCTAACACAGCACTATATTCCGCGATGTTGTTCGTAGTACGTCCTAGACACACGCCTTGCAGGTTGATCAACTCACCAACAAGATCATAAATTACCCAGGCTGCTGAAGACAGATTCCTGGTACTGCGGGAGGCACCATCCGCGAAACCAACAAATGGATGAAAAGACATCTGCACAACTAGGAAGACCCGATCAGCAGAAAGATGTTTACAGGGCACACCACACCATACATGCACACAAATGAAAAACACACACCTATGTACACACACCACACCAAGAAATCACTTCAGGCATAGTAATTTTTAAGGTACAGCCCATTCCTGGGCTGTGCCAGCGGAACTCCTTCATAATCTATAAGCTCGTAGGCCCCATTTTTCAAAACGCGTTTTACTATATAGGGTCCATGCCACATAGGCTGGAAGTTACCGGCTCCAAGCTTGTCATGTGCTTGATCGTACAGGAGGACGAGGTCTCCTTCGATAAAGGAACGGGGGGAAACAGATTGATCAAAATGAGTTTTGACCCTCTTCTTTTGCGCTTCGATAACCAAAGCAGCCAGACGACGGGTTTCATCTAACCGTTCCAGATACAGAAGACGTTCTTCCTCAGCAGAAGTATTAGGTAGAAGTTCCATAGCTAATTTCAACGAAGGAATCTCGCATTCAACCAGAAGAGTTTCTTCCAGACCATACACCAATTTAAATGGTGTGAACCCAGTTGCACTCTTAGCAGATGTTCGGTATGCCCAGAGAGCTGAGAACAGTTGGAGATGCCAATTGGATTTGTGAATACCAACTGTTCGCTGAAGCATAGTGACCAGAACCTTGTTCACTGCTTCAACCTGACCGTTCGCCTGAGGGTAATAAGGTGTCGAGCTGTCGTGACGCAAGCCCAATTTTGAAGTCAGCTCCGCCATCATATAATCTCGGAAATGAGTACCGTGATCAGTGACGATGGCTTGAGGAACCCTGAACCATGTAATTACGTGGTTGAATATAAATTGAGCAGCCGTTTTCCCGTCAGCAGCTAGTGTAGGCATCGCCTCGGCCCACTTGGTGAAGTAGTCGACGGCGACGATGATATACGCATGCCCCCTGGCCGAGTGAGGGTTACACGTCATAAAATCCACGCCCCATTTCGCAAAAGGGCCGACGGTAATAATAGGATGCAATGGGAGAGGCGGCGCGCGCATCTTGCGCTGAAATATCTGGCATGCATGACATTTACGGACTGCAGTGATACAGTCTTTGAATATGGAAGGCCAGAAATAACTTGCTCGCAGAATCTTCTGGGCAGTAGCATACCCAGACATATGTCCACCACAGGCGCCACTGTGGCAGTCATTTAAGACCTTTTCAGCCTCTTCCAAGGTTAGGCACCGCCGGAGTACCGAATCTACTCCAATGTGGTATAAGGTATCTCCTACTATACGGTAGGGCTGGGACTGATGCCGAATCCGTCGGCGAGCAGCTTTATCCAACTCAGACCGAAATGTCGAGGTCTGAAGATACACGATTATATCACCATACCAAGGATCACGAGTACTGATGAGGAAAAGTGTTTCGTCCGGTATATGATATTCAGAGTGTGAGGGAACAAAGTCTGTAGGGAGAGAGCATATCAGATCCGCGAAAACCAGTGATTTCGTTGACTTAGCGGTAGTGAAATCTAAGTCAAACTCCTGCAGGATAACAATCCATTTGGAGTACTTGCCCCCCATTAATTGTCTAGAGAGAATATACGTCATAGGGTTGCAGTCTGAAACCACTGTTATCGTACGCAAAAGGATGTAATGGCGAAAGCGCTGTACAGCGTGTACTGCGGCTAAAGCCAACTTTTCGACATGAGCATAGCGCGTTTCGGTATCAAGAAGGTTCCGTGACAGATAATAAACAACATGTTCATTACCGTCATCGTCATCCTGCACCAAAACCATGGCTATGGTGCTAAATGCGGCGGCGAGATATAAAGTGAAGTCACGGTGGTAGTCCGGAGGACGAAGAAACGGAGCATTGACAAGCAACGTCTTCAGCTTCTCAAAGGATTGTTGAGAAATTTCGTCCCAATGGAAGGGAACGTTCTGCTTTAATAAACGAGTGAATCCTTGGGCCACCTCGGCATAATTCGGGATAAAGCGCTGAAGAAAATTCGCTTTCCCTTGCAGAATCTGTAACTGATATAGGGAGGAGGGTGATGGGAGATTAATAATGGCCTCAACCTTTAAAGGGTCAAGGCGAATTCTGTCTTTCGAGACTATGAAACCCAAAATATGGCTAGAATCTACGCCGAAGATGCACTTATGAGGATTAAGCCTAATGTTGTAGCGTCTGCAACGAAGAAAGACCTGGCAGAGATGTTCAGGATGGTCCTCTCGCTTACCCGAATGGGCTGGCAAGTCGTCCAGATAAGGCTGAACGATATGGAAAATGTCATGAAAAGCGTAGGACATCGCACGCTGAAAAGTGGCTCCAGCGTTCTTTAAGCCGAACGGGAGATTTTATACACGAAAGTACCCCACGGACAGATGAATGTGGTCTTGTGTTGATCCTCAGGTGCAATATTGATCTGATTATATCTTGAGAAACCGTCCATTAGGGAGTAGATCTCACTTCCGGCACATTCGTCGATGATCTGGTCTATGAACGGAGTGGGATAATTATCCTTTGGACAGGCGCGATTGATGTCGCAATAATCAACACAGACCCTAATCGTACCCTGCTTTTTATCGACAGGGACAATGTTAGACACCCATTCTGTGAGGGGGATGGGATAAATAAAGCCCGCGTTCATAAGTTTTTCAACTTCTGCCTTGATGGCGGCGGCTTTCCGAGGATGCATGGGGCGTAAACGTTGGCGCACGGGCTTCGCACCAGGATAGGTTGGAATCTCATGCACTACGATACTGGGATCAATCCCCGGCATTTCCTCATAGGACCATGCGAAAACATCTCTGAATTCTTTGAAAAGCTCAGTATAGACTTGAATCTCACCGGGAGAACAAGTCACACCCACATGAATATTCTCAACGATCCCCGGTTTAACGGAGATGTTGATTGGGACGGTTTGAGTGATGTTACCCAGGTTACCCTCCGAAAAAACCTTGTGCGTCAAGATGGGCGTTTGAAGCGGAGGGGTCGGGACCTGAGTAGCATAACGCTCCAGACAGTCAGTCATTGCCCCCAAGCTGGGCATAAACGAGGAGCGATGATGTCCATCGCCCAAAGGCAGCTCCTCGAGATACATAGTTTCAATGATGGCCTCATCGGAAGGAAAAGTCTCTTTGAGAGGATTAGGTGAATCAACCTGACCAAGCCAGGGGGATTGAGAGTAGACGTCGAGAGCCATGCTCAAAGGAGCATGCTGAGGAGGAGGAGGATCAGATGCAGCAACAATTTCACAGTAGCTGATCTCTACTGGAGTCAAAGGCATTGATTCTCCAAACTCATACACCTGCTCAGGCGTAGGAATAAGCCAGGGGTCATCCGGCCTGGAAATCATGTTCACTTGAGCGGTGTGCGGGGGTGGTGCGGGGAAAATACCCATGAGGACTGGGTCTTTGAAAAGACCAGGTCCTACACTGTACGGGGGGTTTGGAATCTGATCCACATATGGTACGTTGTTCTCAGAGGTAGAGGTGAAAAATGACAACTGATCCACCGTGAAAATTTTCCCTCGTGAGGGAACTTAATGAATCGAAAGACGGTGGACGACACGCAGAGCATGGCATGGGTCTAGCTGCGGCCAAGAAGTATATTGTAGTTGAGTTTAGCGTCAACCACTTCTACTTCCACGTTGACAGTTTTCCCCTGTAATGTGATCGCTAGACTCTCGAGAACACCCAGGGGTTTAGATTCCCCACCATCAAATGCCTCGAGGGCATTGGGAGATGACGAAAGGGCTAGAGAGCCAATGGCCTTCCAGCAAGCGAATGACATAACGCAAGTAGAAGCACCTTCATCTACCACGGCCCTATGGATATTCAGACCGTTAATCCCGACTTGAATGACAAGAGCGATTTGATGCAGAAGTCGGGGAGTGAAATTTTCCAAATCGAAGGTGAGAAGACTCGAGTCGGCAGGATCAATGCCACCGATTGCAGACAGTAAAGCCTTCCGTTGTGAAGGACAGCTTTGAAGAACCTCAAGTGTAGACATAGCACACGGCGCCTGTGCCAAATCCTCAACAATGCTGTAATGTTGAGCGGCACGAGCGTTTGGATTATAAGAAGATCTTCGAAGAACACCTTTAGAAGGTGGCTTCACAACGGGTTCAAGAGTCGGCTTCTCGATTTCCAATTGACCGGAGACAGGTGGGGGAGGCGGCCCATCCGCAACTGCCTTCCCGGGTGCCTGTCGCGATTCGTTGTAATCCTTCGACCGTGTAGCGACAGAGATAGGTGCAACACTCTTCACCATGAAAACCTGAGACCCAAACGGTGCAGATGGTGACGGCTGTTCAACCATCTGGGTCTGCTGAGATGGGAAAGACTCTTTTAAAACAGCCGGAGTCCCTTTAGGGCCTTTAAGAAGTTGACTAACCTCGGATCGTCGTGGACAATCCTTAGTATAATGGTCCCCTTCACAGATGAGGCAAGGGTACTTCGGTTTACGCTGAGAGCCATCCTCAGTATGAGATTTAGATTCTGGCTTCTGGGCATCAGATTTAGATTTTCCTTTGCCCTTCTTCTTCCCCTTGGAGGATTTCTTCGTAGGATTGGCCTGAACGGAATTCACCTCCGCGGTTTTGCCAGAATCGGACGAGGTGGGATTAACAGAAGTATTGTTGGAAGAATTAGACTTCTGCTTCCCGTTCGAAGATTTCTTCGAACTCTGAGAGACAGAACCAATGACACCATCTACTGCAGGGGTAGGCAGAGCCTTAGAGGTTCCGGGCCGTGGAGCATCAGTCAAGATATCGTAAAGCGTGCCGGACTGAGAATACACAAGATCCAGATATTGGGCACGCGCAATGGCTTGTTCCTCCGTCACACATGCTCCCATCGCAATATCCTGAGTGATTTTATTCACGAAGGAGGTGGTGAACCAGTGAGTCAGTATCTGATTAGGTATGTGAAACTTGATCAGTCTACGACGGTGCCGCCACTCATGAATGTGATCAGAAATGTGAGTGGCTTTGTCTTGCTTCAGAGAAGTCAAGAGGTGCGTCCCGGCTTCATAACGAACCGGTAACTGAAAATGCTTGAGGAAAGCCATAGCTAAAGAATTGAAATCTTGGAAAATGCCACGGGGCAACTCTATGTACCACTTAGCAGAAGCTCCAGTTAAAGTACGCTGGAAGAGGCGCAAACGGATCGAATCGTCGACCCAAGAGTTAGATGAACACCAAAGGTGATACGTCATCACATGCGCCTGGGGGTCCTCTCTAGCTTTTCCCTCAAACTTGGGGCAATCACCTGGTATCTTGGTGGGAACTGGAGGCCAATATGGATTATGTAAAATCGGATCATTGGTCAATTTTGAAACATCCGGCAGCTCCAAGGTAGCCAGGAACGACAATGGTGGATTAATCGTCATGCCAGGCCCATGATGAGGTCCGGTACCTGTACTCCACCATGGTTGTGAATAGCCTTGCCCCCATGGGTTCTGTCCCGCAGGATTCTGACCGTAGGGGGCGTAGGTCGTGTAACCAGACTGATTTGGATGCTGGTAACCAGAATGTGGGGCTTGATAACTAGGGTAGGGGCCCTGATTATGTGTTGGCCCTGTATAAGCAGCATTTGGATTTGGCTGCTGAGTGTAGGTAAAACCGGGTGGAGGAGGATAATACTGAGAGCCTCTAGGGTGGTTATAGTTCGGTTGAGACTGACCATGAGGATAATAACCACCCTGAGGATGAATAGGCTGCTAAAAAGTGGAACCCTGCGGAGCCTGATAAGTAGGGCGCAGCTGTTGATTTGGCTGCGGCATTGAATGAACCGGCTGCTGTGCAGGGTTGATGGAATGAGCGGGCTGCCCTAAGTGAACAGGTTGACCCGACTGAGAGGGCTGACCTGAGTGACCAGGTTGACCCGAATGCACAAAGCCGGGGTGGCCGGGCCGTACGTCGACTCCGGGCCGTAGCGAGCCCCCAGGTTGTACCGGATGGGCCGGTTGGCCTGGAGGCGGGACACCGAGTTGTACCGGATGAGCCGGTTGGCCTGGTGGTGGAACAGGACCAGGTGCTTGCTGGAAACTGGTCTGACCTGAAGCGGAACCATAGGATGGTCCCGGATGATATGCAACGTTAGAAAAAACTGGATACTGCGGTTGCATTGGTAAAGAAGGCTGGATTTCCCCCCCAGGACCATAGATCGGTCCCGGTTGGTACCGTTGGAGAGGCCGGACAAAGCCGACCGAAGGGCTATAACATCGTCCTCGCGACCGTACGATGGCCCTCGTCGTCTCGCGTATAGCTCCGATACCGGGCCCGTGGGTCATAAGGATAACCAGGTTGGCCCGAAGGTTGGCCTTGGAAAGGTTGCCCTTGCAGGTTATAAGCCTGGTGATGAGGTAAACCTTGAGCATGGAGGAAAGCCTCAGGAGCGGGCAGACGTAAAATGTCCCCGTGCTCGTCATACTGACCTGGAAAATCATACACGGGAGTACCATCCTGTGCATAGTGCGAAAAATAAGATCGGTAGGGATCTTGGGAGGATGGTCCAACCTCGGGGTTCGGCTGTTGCAAAGACAACCGATACTCCTCCGGAGAGATGTTCTCTGGTATGGCAGTGGCTAGATAGACATCTTCTGGAGTTGGCATAGCCCTGGCAGAGGGTGCTGTGACAACAGGAGAAGAGGCAGCCACACAAACAGTGGGCTGGACGGGTACAGAAGTCACGGGCGTCGAAGGAGACACCCCGAGTGTAGGAGCAGCTGGCCTCGGAGAAGGAGCTGAGACTCCCATAGAGGCTGCGGCAGAAATGATCTGACCCAAAGACCTGTATCCCGGCGGTAAAGAGGGACTGGCTGTCGACATCTCAGCCAGTTCAGAGTTGTCTCCCGGAAACAATCTTCGTGGGAAGAGCTGATAGTCTTCACCAGACGTTGGAATTTCCTCACCAGAATCACTCATGGTTGAGCATGCCGTTAAATCTCGCAAGAGACGGCGAGGACTAGGAGGAAATACAGCAGCAACAAAAGGCGAACCCGATGTGAGAGAAAGGAAATCAGCTCCTCATCTCAATTCAGACACAGGGTCCGAAAAAGGCCAATTGAATTCAACTGGTCCTCCAAAGGGTTGCTCAGCAAGAACTGGTCCCCCGTCAGGAAACTCGGAAACAATAGGTTGCTGCGGTTTAGCAGAGGATTGGGAAACCTCTGACGAATTGTCCGTGTAAGGACTACCAGTGGACGAAACCGAAGGTTCCGCCACTGTGGCAAACGATAAGAGAAGAAAACAAACACACACACGGGCTGAAAAAGCATCAAGACACACGATCAAATGGTCAACAAGCAATATCTAAGAGGGCATGTAATCGTGGGTGATTAATTTTTACCACATTGAAAAATAAGAAACTTTACCGTTTCATGTTTTAAGAGTCGAGAAACGATAAAAGGTGACTCTATCTCTTTCAGATTTGACACAAGCATGAAAGGACAAGCGCTTGACGGTCTTTTCAAATTTAGGGAGTCAGAAAAGACCAAATGACTGCTCAGGAATACTAGGCACAAAGGGTGTACCAAATAACCGTGAACTGCAATATACACCTTGGTTTCAATAATGAAAGAGAAATCAACCAAGGACTTTCCGTACGTGCAGGCAATCTCCCCGAATGCTATGTTCGGTGTATCACGGGTATAGGGCGGCAGACTCGGCTTCCTATGGATAAAGGATTGAAAACCTAGAGGGGTCTCCCTTTATATACGCGACGGTACGGGGAGCACAAGTCCGTACTAGCGCTGTCTAAAGCCAAAAGGCGAGCGACAACTGCTAGGTTTAAAGACGCCGGAACACGTCTCTAGCCTAGACCTCTAAAATGTGTTTCGTTAGATTTCAATGCTGCCTTAGGTTAATTGAATAAATTTTATAGTTGATCTTCAATTAAGTTTCAGTTTTCAGGCCCTATCATGTGTAATGTATTAAAAGACTCTTAAATGCAAAGCTACATGCCACAGTACACCATTTTGTTCGATGAAAACTAGCTACAGAAGAGTTGAGAGATTTTTTACACAAACAAAATGATCGGAAGACAAACAATGATATCTCTAATGCAACTAATGAAATTGAAAAATTTTCACTCCATTCACTAATCACTAGTAAAATTGAAAAGATTACAATTTGCACTAATCAACCAGAAAGCAAAAGAGATTTTTTTTGTAATTTCAATGTTTGATAGCTAAAAGCACTAAACAAACTGAAAACAAACGGAACAACTTGAGAAATGATATTGAAAGATAAAAACGAACAAATTTCACTCAGTGACACAAGCAATCAGATCCCAAATCGACCAAAGTCTCTCAAAACCAAGAAAAAGACTCAAAGGCTCCAATGGACCATGTGATCTGGGTCCAAAGCAAGACCAAACGAAATTTGAATGAAAAACGAACAATCACCCAAAAATCGCAGCAAAACAGTAAACAACTACTAAGAGAATGTGGAGAAGCAATTAGAGAGTTGACTGAATAGACGAAACACCAAAAATCCCAAGGAGGGCTCGATACACAAAGCCACTAGATGCCCTAGGGCTTAAAACGTGAAATCTATGGATAAAAGCAAACAACCAAAGGACGAAGGCAAATTCTCAGTCGAACAGGACTCCAACACACTTAGGTAGTCGAAAAATCAAGAAGAAAAACATTGATCAGACCCAGAGAGCTCAAAACTGAACAAACTCTAATACCCTACAGGAGTGGCGCGACTGTAAGGCTGCAACTGGCGCCAGCAAGCAATTGGCGCGGGCTATACAAAAGCAACATGCGCCAATTGGCGCGACTGTCGGGCTAAAAAGCGCGCCAGTCAGGTTTCTCAACCAAAAATAAAAAACAACTACTCCAGAAGCAGATCAATGTAAACTAAGCAAACCAAGAAGTAGATAACATCAAAAGAACCCAGCCCAGAAGGCTAACCAAGCAAGGAAAATCAGAAAACAATCAAAACGAGACAATCCAAACGAGACAGTGAAAACTAGACGATCCCCAGCGGAGTCGCCAAATTGTTGAGGAGGTAAATCCCCTCTGCGGACAGAGGCGATCCCTACTAGCCCAGCAGGGGTCTAGCAACAATCATCAAATGTTACAACGCAAGTTCCTAGTTATGAATAAAATACCAAAGTTGGAGGCCTACCTGGAATCCAATGCTATGATCCGTGGAAGAAAGCTTTCCCGTTCCTCAGCTTCGGCAGATCACGATCCTCCCACGATCTCCATGGATGGACACCTGCACATGCAAGAAACAACACGAATACAAGCATAAAATCCAGAATACGCAACTATATATCAGTCAGAAAGGATATAATCCATTATTAACATAAGTGAAAACAGAGTGGAACCATAACCGTAATCATTCATTAAATAACAATCGAAAGAGAGTACAACCAATGTTCTGACGCTGCGGTCTCCTTCGGAAGGGTCCCCAGTCGTTCACGTCTCGCAAAGATCGCCAGGGAAAGGGAAAACCTCTCTAGAGTCTCTCGACGATAGTCTCCTTACTTGAGTCAGCCTTAAGGGAAGAAAGAGGGCTCTTACAGCACAAAGGCTCTTGGGAATTTGGAGATTCAAAGCTTAGGCACTTCAAGACTAGCTTGCAATGGCAATCAGCAAGCTTTTATAGATGGGGAAGGAGGGAGTTGGGATCCCTATTATTGTGGGATTGGCCCTATCATGAAGGAAGGTTCCATGAAAGGTGGCAAACCACTTCCCTTCCATAGAACTCCCGTAGCCAAACCTCCCAACTCAAGATAGGCAATAGTTTCTGAGTTGGTTGAAACACAACTTCTGCAATCTTTATTTAAAAATCACTCCTTAAATTGGCTGGCGCGACTGCTGCTCTAGGACAGAGCGCTAGTTGGCGTAGCCTCTTTACAGGATTTTCCCCATTGGCGCGAGTGATGAACTGTCTGCCTGCGCCAATGCAAAAGGAGATGTTTTCATGATTTTTTGCAAGGAGATGTCTTTAGGGCAATTGAAGCTCATGTTTAGAGGAATGCACTAATGATGATTTCAAGGCATGACAATGTTCACAGGTCACAAAATGGGTCCTCCATTGTGCAGGACGAGGAATGGTAAGGATGGTGACAAATTACTATGTAACACACTTCTTCATCAAATTAAAAGTTAGACAATTTATTTAAAACTATGGAAAGGATTATGGAGAGAATGACTATGACTGATAGAGCCCCTCCAAGAGAACCTCAAGGGGGACCTCAAATCACAAATCCAAACTTTATAAGACAACAACCCCAAATCAAGAAAATAGAACAAAGAAACCAAGCTTATCATCAAAAAATCATACCCCCTTTCCAAGAAAAATTTGCTGAAGAAGAATAAGAAACCATACAAGAGTCAGAGGAAGATCAAATCAATCCCTTTGGGGAAGGAGAAACAGATGTTAATTTTCTAACTATGGAAGAACAAGATCTTTTCTTATTGTCACAACAAGAGGATATGCCTGCAGAATCAATATATGATAAAAAAGGATATCAAAATTCTATCACAGAAGTACACAAGCATTACAATTTGAGAAGTAAAAATACCGCAACAAATCCTCCCAAAAAGGCTCAAAGTGATATACCTTCTACTAGCCAAACGAAGGAAAAAAGTAAAAAAGAAATTCCTCAAAAACAAGATGTAAGTGTTAAGGAAGTAGAAAAACCTCAACCTACTTTTAATATTGAAAATGAGCTTTCAAAAGTCAAATTCCCTGTTCCATTACTTGAGTTTGTAAAGAAGGATGTTTATAGAAGTCAAGTTGCAAAAGCATTGAAAATCGAAGAAGGAACAAATAGTGTAAATGTAACTGATGATCAACCTAAGTTACTATTTGGACCTGAAGTATATGGAATCCCACAAGATGTTTGTCCCTCCATTTTATGTCATTCCCAGACATCCATGATTTTATTCTACATAATGCCATGTTAGATTTTGGTGTCTCACACAACCTGTTCCAAAGGTGATCATCGAAAATTTGGGATTAGATATAACTAGACCTTACAAAGACCTTTACTCCTTTGATTCAAATAGAGTAAAATGTTTGGGATTAATTAAAAATTTGTATGTTACCCTTACTCAAATTCCAACAAAGAGTCTAGTGATGGACGTTGTTGTAGCTGATATTCCTCCCAAATATGGAATGCTTTTTTCAATATCATTGGGGGGGGGGGAATTTACAAGGTACATTACAAATGAATATGACATATGCAACAATTCTTGTTTTTGGCCAACAAAGAAGATTGTATAGGGAGACTCTAATGAAATATATGGTGAGTAGTCAGGATAAACACAACAATTATCCCTTCTACTTTGTACATTCTGACATGGACTCTTTTATTATACACAATGATATTTATTTGGAAGAAGAAAATCAGGCTGCAGGTGTCAAATCAGAAGAAGTAGATGATGGAAAAGAAAAAGGGGAAGTAAAGAGCAAGAAAAAAAAGACAGATTATGGAACATGAACTTCGATGGAGCAATAAGAAAATAGAGAGTTGGCATTGGAGTGTGGATCTCAAACATGAAATCAAGTACAACCAATTTTTTTATTACAAACTCAGTTTTGAATATACAAACAATGCAACTGAATATGAAGCTTTGTTATTGGGACTTCAAAAGTTATAAGAAATGGGAGCTAAGAGAATATAAGTTCATGGAGATTCATAACTTATCATAAAACAAATCAAAGGTGAATATTCAACTAAACGTCCTAGAATGAGAGCATATAGGAGTGTTGTTTTAGACTTTTTACAGTGTTTTCCAGAATACCAGTTGTCATTAATCTCCAGAGATTAGAATGTATTTGCTGATGCATTAGCTACTTCTGCAAGTAC
Organism: Pinus albicaulis; assembly: GCA_034641835.2. Classification (NCBI taxonomy): domain Eukaryota; kingdom Viridiplantae; phylum Streptophyta; class Pinopsida; order Pinales; family Pinaceae; genus Pinus; species Pinus albicaulis. The sequence goes on from CM076578.1 coordinate 1,674,138,107, forward strand.
ATGAAAATTTCTTTTCAGAGTAATCAAAAAGCTATAAGTTGATGTCAAACACCGGCCTGCCATTCTTGATAACATTAGATACTGGTAGGTTTTTGATAATGACAAACAACTGAACAATTTCCTACAACTCAAAGATGAAATTGAAAACTTGAACATTGATTCAAAGAAAGACATTGATGATAATGAAGAAAATAATATTTCCAATCAAACTAATGAAGATTTTGAGGAATCTGAAATATTACAGCTCAAGGATAATACAATCCCAAGAGGTCTTGTACCACTCGAAAAGTTGTTTGAATTTAACTTGATTCAGCCTTTACAACTTCAGCTTTTAAAAATGGAAAGTGCATGCCAGGTTATTCTTAACAACACCAATTATTTCCAGTGGCTATCCTACACGGTAGACTTACTTATAAGGGATTTATAGAATAATCATAGGACAAGAATCTAAACCTAGCGATGAAGATAAAAAGGATAAATGGGAAAATAAACAAGATCAAGCACGAGGGTTGATGGTAATGTCCATTGCTCAAGATCTTAGATTTCATATCCAAGAAATTCACTCCCCTCATGAATCTATGAAAAAAATAAATACTAATTTTTGCATTCAAAATGAAATCAGAACCCACCAACTTGAAAATGAGTTGCTTACATTGGACCCCAATAATTTCTCCTCTATTGAAGATTTTTTGTCCAAATTCAAGACCCCTAGACTTCTTTTAGAAGGTTGTAAAGTAAAAAAAGAAGACGACAGTCTCATCTATTCCATTCTTGCTAACCTAGGCCCTGCATACTCTGTATTTGTTTCCACCTTCCATTCCACTAGAGAAGCCCTCATTTCGCAAGGGACAACCTACAAGTCCCCCTATTTTTATGCATTTTGCGATTCTCTGATAAGAGTGACAAGAAAAACTGTTACACCTTGGTATTATTAATACTGGAAACTCTTATAAGAAAGCCTTAGCAACTCATCATCAACCATATCCAAATAATCCTAAGAAGTAGCATCCTAAAAAGAATGGTCCTAAACCAAACAAGGGTCTTAAGCAATTTCAACCGCAAACTGAAAAAACAACTCAACAAACTGATAAGGCAAATAAAAACAAAGGGAAGAATACATATAGACATTGCAACTTTTTTAATCACGATGGCCATGTAGAGTAGTTTTTTTTTTAAGAAGATGGAAGCCTTGGAAGCAACAATGAAGAAGCACAACATCCATTTGGAGAACTGTTCAACTTCATCTTCGGAAATGGCACTTTCTACATGTGGTTGTCAAGCATCAAGATCTAGTTATGCATTGAATGTATCTTATTCTTCTCATTCTCATGAGTGGCTCATTGATTCTGGAGCCTCTTACCACATGGCCAAAAATAAAGCCATGTTTTCTTCTTTAAATGATTGTAACACCAAAAATATTTATGTTGGTGATGATAGATCTCTTATTGTTGTAGGGTCTGGAACTATTCATCTAGATAAAGGTCAGTTTAATGATGTATTATGTGTTCCTACCTTATCCTGCAACCTTCTATCTATTTATCTGATAACTCATTTAGGTGAAGGGAAAACCGTAGAATTCTCACCTCATGATGTTGTAATTAAGGGCCTAAGATATCCTAGACATATTTTACCTACCGGCATTGTTGATGATTCCACAAGGTTGTATAAGTTTGACAACTTTGGGTCATCATGTCTTCCCTCTATTTATGTTGGTGATGATATACCTCTTAGTATTGTAGGGCTTGGAACTATTCATCTAGATAAAGTTCAGTTTAATGATTTATTATGTGTTCCTACCTTATCCTGCAACCTTCTATCTGTTTATCAAATAACTCATTTAGGTGAAGGAAAAACCGTAGAATTCTCACTCATGATGTTGTAGTTAAGGACCTAAGATATCCTAGACATATTTTAGCTACTGGAATTGTTTATGATTCCACAAGGTTGTATAAGTTTGAAAACTGGGTCATCATGTCTTCCCTCTATTTTTGTTACTCATAATGATGAAGAGAACAAACTTTGGCATGAACGATTTGGTCACTTAAACTATCTCTCTTCAAACTCTATGTAAAGAAAATATGTTGACAAGTCCTCCTATGGTATCTTGTCGAGATGGTGTTTGTTCCGATTGTGTACTCGGAAAACATCATTGGGACAATTTTGACAAACGTGCCTCTTGCCATGCTTCAACCCCTTTACATCTTGTGCACGGTGATTTATGTGGCCCACTTCTAGTTGTTTCTTTCTTTGGCTACGAGTACTTCTTAACTTTCATTAATGATTTTTCCAGACGCACTTGGGTATACTTCTTAAAACTCAAGAGTGAAGTTTTTATCATGTTCCTGGCCTTTAAGGCCTTTGTTGAGAAACAATCTGGACATCAAATTCTTAAGTTAAAATCAGATAATGGAGGAGAATATGTTAACAACAATTTTATCAACTTTTGCACTCAGCATGGAATTCAATTGTGACATACTGTTCCATATACTCCACAACAAAATGGTGTAGTTGAAAGGAAGAATCACACTCTAAAAGAAATGGCTAATTGTATGCTTCAATCTAAAGTACTTAGCCTTAATTTTTGGGTAGAAGAAATTAACTGTGCAAATTACATAGTAAATCACACTCCTACTAAGGTTTTAAGGAATATAACTCCAGAAGAAGCCTAGAGCTCAATCAAACCTGATGTAAGTCACTTTCATGTTTTTGGAAGTGAAGCTTGGGCCCATATTATAGATGATAAACATAAAGCCTTTGAACCTAAGAGTGAAAAATGAATTTTTGTTGGATATTCTGAAGATGTCAAATGATATATATTTCTTCAACCCAAATCCAAGAATTTAATAATTATAAGAGATGTAAAATTTTATTAAAATATATTGGCCTAAGAGCCTAGTTCGATGGGTATGGCACCTTTGGCCTGCAATCCTGATTCGGCATGTGTGCCACCTCTCTCTATATCTTCTACTTTTGACAGCATTCCTTCTAGTTCATATGATGATAACGAGGAGGAAAATCCTCCTCCACCTCCTCAAGGTCTTCCTTTAGCTCCACAACTTCCTGTTAGAAAATTATATATTATGGAGAAATGCAACACATAAAATATGCGGAAAATACAAGCACACAAAACACATAAAACCAGAGAGACACAGATATATGTGGTTCACCCAGTTTGGGCTACGTCCACCCTGAACAGCCAATCCTTCCTTTCTATTATCCAGCAAAAATGAAGAGACAAAACCTACAACAGATCCGCTGTAATATCCTCTGTTCTCTCTCATAGTCTCCCTATCTGTTTCTCGCTTGAGAATACATAAATAATACATAGCCGCAATACAATACCCTCATATATACAAGGGGGTTTCCTTCTAGGGAAAAAAACCATAAACGAAACATAACTTCTATCGTCAGATCATCCGCCTATGAACGGCCCAGATTGACTAGAAATTACTATACTTTTACAAGGTAATTTTACATCTATTTTTAGCTTTGGGGGCGTTGCCCCCGAAACCCCCCGCCAGGGGGGGGCGGCTCTAAAAAGCGCTTCCACCCCCCCTGGACCCCCCATGACAGCGATTAATTACGGGCGACGTTGCCGCCTCTTTTAAGGTACAAGGGTCCAATGCTGTGATACAATATAATCAGGCTCCACACCCAACAATGATCTGATACCAATTGTTAAGAATTTACCGCAGGAATAGATAAACAATTTACTGAGAGAAATAAATACAAAGAGACCAGCAACAAATCATGAACATAAACACATATGTTTATCCGGGAAAACCCCAAATCCGAAGAAAAACCCAACCAATGAAATTTCATTAACCATTGGCCAAAACCCTGGCCAATCTGGCCAAGTGAGCCTTCACCGCTCACCTCCAGGCCTGCATTACAATGAAGTATTCCTAGCCTCTTATAGGCTCTATTACATGCAATACCATGGGCCAAAACCATGGGTGCACAAAACCATGTGCCCCAAAACCAATACTATTTACCCTAGTCAACATTGACTCTACCCCGAGTCATGTTTACCTAACAATTCCCCCCTTAAACTTGACTTGGGGATTATTGACTAAATCCAGCCAAACTTGCTAGATGAGACAACCCCGCTCACTCTAGCTCTTCCCCCCTCAATTTTTTTTTTTTACCCAGAGTAATTGTTAACTTGACATCCCCCCTATCACCTAGGTCTAAACCAGACTTTACCAGTGATTAACTGGGGGTACGCATGCCATACTAGGTCTTACAACAGTATGCCCATTTACATGTAATAAATTAACTCCATAATATATATTTATGTTTCATTGTTGCTGTCTTTGTACATATGAAATCAATGTCCATATAAAAAGAATCCATCTACCTGATTACATGGGTCACTAGCCTCTGTAACTGCCAGTCCTCTAGGAATTCTCTTCAGATACATGGTTCATCAATTTTTAATTAATCCTCTTGCAAATATCCTCTCTCATTTTGACATTCTTCAAATCATTTGATTGACACATTCTGTCAAACACTTTCCTAGCACAATGGATTTCCATGGTTGCATCTCACCAATGAAACCATCATTTCATTCATTAAAAAAAAATTTCCAACCAATGCCCATATTTGGCTTGCTATATCTTTCCACGCTTCAAACTATTTCGCTCATCCTACAATTTCATGTACTCGTCTATATCGTTCCTCTAGCGCTGAATTTCAGCGAAAAGTTTGTGGTTTAAAGAGTATGCAGCATTGCTGCTGCAAGCGGTCATGAATTCTCTGCCATTGGTGGAATTTAACGTTTTATTGCCTTCCAAGCTGAGGCGTAGGCCGGTGGAGACCGCTTCATCGTTGCACTACAGCATGTTCAGCAAGGTGTTCACATTGGCGCCTTTGAAAGAAAAAAAATTCCCGAGCTGATCAGGAACTGATTCTATGAGCCTTTTTCTCGGAGTGTGATTGCTGTTATTATTTCCAATCCACATGTTCTCATTGAGCTCCACCTCCGCTGCATGAAACGTCTCGCACGATGTCATCCCGAGGATCAAACTGGGAAATGGAACTAATGGCAATTGCTGATTTCCAGTCCCGCCCGTGGTAACACCCTGCATTTTGAAATCCTGTGTCGTATTATTAGCCAGAGCAGGTGAAATCAGACAATTATGGTCTCCCGGAGGAAAATTCCTCATTCTGGTCCACGACGATTCCGGCAACATCACATTACACGGATACTCCGCCTGCAAAGCCATCCCGTAGATGTAAAGCTCCGCTCTCCCTGGTGCAATTAAACGTCACGAGTTCGATTCCCGATAACCGAAACTTCAAAGGCCAGTCAAGATTCTCAAAAAAATTTAAAAACACTCCAAAAATCAAACTCTGACTAATTACATCAGAATCCGCTAAAACCATCCGTTTTTTTTTTCGCGTTTCCATTCATCCAAGGCCCTCTGCGGCTCTATTAACACAAAAATAATTCTCAATCAAGTCAAATATCCACTAGAGCTAACCCACAACCCCCGCGGTACTCCATATTTACTTTTCTCCCATCGAATTCGATGTGCAACTGCTCCACACAGTTGGTAACCTCCATCGCGTCAGCCCCCTATGGAGCCCTATGATGTTGTGTCGCTTCACCATTTCCTTACATTCTGGCTCTTGATTTGTTCTACTGTTAAATTCCTTATCAGTAGGTATCTTGAAACCGCATGTGGCCTCAGATCATTCGCCTATGAACGGCCCAGATTGACTAGAAATTACTATACTTTTACAAGGTAATTTTACATCTGTTTTTAGCTTCGGGGGCGCTGCCCCCGAAACCCCCCTGCCAGGGGGGGGCTTCGAAAAGCGTTGCTACCCCCCTGGACCCCCCACGACAGCGATTAATTACGGGCGGCATTGCCACCCCTTTTAAGGTACAGGGGTCCAATGCTGTGATACAAGATAATCATGCTCCACACCCAACAATTCTCTGATACCAATTGTTAAGAATTTACTGCAGGAATAGATAAAAAATTTACTGAGAGAAATAAATACAAAGAGACTAGCAACAAATCATGAACTTAAACACATATGTTTATCCAAGAAAACCCCAAATCTGGGGAAAAACCCAACCAATGAAATTTCATTAACCATTGGTCAAAACCCTAGCCAATCTGGCCAAGTGAGCCTTCACCGCTCACCTCCAGGCTTGCATTACAATGAAGTATTCACAGCCTCTTATAGGCTCTATTACATGCAATACCATGGGCCAAAACCATGGGTGCACAAAACCATGTGCCCCAAAACCACTACTATTTACCCTAGTCAACATTGACTCTACCTCGAGTCATGTTTGCCTAACACTTCCAAAATGGGTCCGCTTTACTTGGGATGCAGCAGGTTCTCTTGCAGGTGACCCTGCGATCAACATTGGACACGTTATTAGTTCGACATAGCCTCTTCCTTATTGGCTCAATTTCTAGAAAATCCTAATCTAGACACCTTTTATGAAGCTTCAGGTCAACCAGATTGGGATGGAGCTATGAAGAATATCATTCCTTATTGGCAAATGATACTTGGGATCTTGTTCCTCTTCCAAAGGGAAGAAAACTTGTCTGATGCAAATGGGTTTACAGAAAAAGTTTGGACTAGATGGAAAAGTGGATAAACATAAAGCTTGTCTTGCTGCTAAAGGATTTTACAAGTTGAAGGCATTGACTATATTGAAGCCTTCTCACCCGATGCCAAATGAATTCTATCCACCTTGGTATTTCCCTTGTTGCCTCCTTTAAATGGGAAGTCCATCAGATGTATGTTAAATCCACCTTCTTACATGGGGATTTTCATGAAGAAATCTACATGGAACAACCCCCTGGCTTTATCCAAAACGACTCTAGCCTTGTTTGTCGCCTTAGGAAGTCTCTTTATGGTCTCAAACAAGCTCCTTAGGCTTGGTACGCCAAAATGGATTGATTTCTCTTAGATAATGGCTTTTCTAGATGTCATTCTGACAACATTGTCTACACCAAGAAAGTGGGTAAGTCCTTAATCATACTTTTTCTTTATGTTGATGATGTTATCCTTACTGGTAGTGATCCCAACCATATAAACCATGTGAATTCTAGCCTCAAAAAGAAGTTTGAAATGACAGACTTAAGACACTTGCATTATTTCCTTGGTCTTCAAGTCTTGCAATCCAAAGAAGGTATTACCCTTTCTCAGTCCAAGTATGCCTGTGATCTTCTACGCCACTTTCACATGGAAGACTGTAAGCTAGCCCCTTCTCCCTTTCAATATGGATTCAAGCTTTCAGTCACTTGTACTTCTATTGAAGTTGATGCTACCTTATACTGTCAACTTGTTGGTACACTTTTGTCTCTAACCCATACTCATCTTGACCTTTCCTTTGTTGTTGGTCTTGTTGCTCGGTTTATTCACAAACCTCATGAAAGTAACTAGAAAGAAAATAAAAGAATACTTAGATATATTCGAGTTACAGTTATGTTAGAGATTCATTACAGTGTAGGAGCATCTCCATTATTGATTGGTTTCACTGATTCTGATTGCGCTGGTGACCCTGATGATCGAAAGTCTACTACAGGTTATGTATTCACTCTTGGTTTAGGACCTATTACATGGTCTTGTAAGAAACAAAGTGCCATCTCTATTTCTGTGATAGAAGCAGAGTATCGTGGTGCAGTTGAAGCCAAAAAGGAAGCCATGTGGCTTCATCATATCCTGTTTGAATTTGGTCTTCATCAACATCATCCAACTACACTTTGGTGTGATAATCAGAGTGCCATTCAGCTATGCAAAGATCCAGTTTAGCATCAGCGCATGAAACACAAATAGCTACACATGCACTTCATCAGAAAGCTCATTCATGATCATGTTCTTGAAGTGTAGTATTGTTCAACCAATGATCAAGTTTCTGATATCTTTACAAAGGCTCCCACAAAAGCGAAGTTTACCAAACTTCGATCTATGCTTGGAGTTCATGAAAGTTGTCGTTAAGGGGGGATAGGCTCTAATGCCTCCTTCATTCTCTTATTGTGTCGCCTTTGTAAATCCTTCAATCATAGACCAAGTTGTTCTTAAAAGGGTATATTAGGATATTCCGACACATAGGAAATAGTTAAGTATAACTTGGTCTAGCTTAGAGTTATGAAAAGTGTGTTTTTGTACTATGTACATTTGTAACTTGTAATCTAACGGTCATGATATGTAGTGATCCAACGATTTCATTCTCTCCTCAGTATTACCGACACTTGTTCCGTGGCTTAACGTCTGATTGGTCCATGATCCCTATTTAAAGAGCATGGAGGGTCATTTTTCTGGTGACTGTTTATGAGAGAATCTTATGTAAATTTTGTTTCTTTATATTAATAAATTTCCTGAAGTGGCCGTGTTGGCTTAGGTCATGGATTGTTTCCCTCTTTGACGGTTTTAACCATGTCAAATACTAGTGTACTGATCCGTGATCTGTTTGTGAGTGGTGACCTTTGGAATTTGATCTAAGGAACTTACCCTGTAAATTTCTACATCAACCTTCTACACCAGTGTTCTCTCCCTCTAGACGACAATTTTCCATGGGTAACCTTGTTTTGCAATCATTCACTTTCGATTAAATTGTTTTTCATTCCCTGTAATATGTTTGATTCCTTTCTATTCTCGTACTCCATTTTAAACATGTCGACCCGTAAAGGAAAAGGAAATGCCACAAATTCAAATCCCATGAATTTCCTAGTCCCAGACTTTGACAAACTTCCCCTAATAGACACCTAGTACAAGATTTCCAAAACTTAATCTGAATTTGATCTGTATGAGCCCCACAATTGGGATAAGCAGAAATTCATGGATAAAATTGATGATTTAAACATCTGGGAATCCCTTCTCCTGCAATTTTTTTTCCCCCAAACTCACTTTTTCCCTGAATTCACTACCTAGTGCCATCTCAGATAATTGTCGAGTCAAGAGCTATCATCTCCCATAAGAATGAAACTATTTTCTCCATTTCCCCTGAAAGCATCTTCCAGGCCCTGAAAATTGAATATCAGGCCTCTCATCATCCTTTTTATGTCGAGGTCTTAATGGAAATGTATAAAAAATTAACTTTCCCTCAGAGAACCCAAATCTTTGAGTCTTTTCTTCCAGAAAAGCTCAATTACCTTAGATTAATCCCCCCTATCCAGTTTTAATCTTTCTTGAAATGGCTACATAGGCAATTTATATGGTAACCCGACTGCTTGGGTACCATAATGATCAATGGGTAGATGCAATAGTGTTTGGTTTTCTATCAATTTTTGTAGTAGGCAAAAAACCAACAATCCTTTTCAATTACAACAAATTTCTTGCAAACTCAATCCATGACCATTTTGTAAATTTTAAAGCAGAAGGTGTCTTCAAATATCAGTCAGTTTTGGTTTATCTCATGTTATATAATGAGGCAGACAAGTTTGATTTCCCTTTACTGAAAACAAATAGTGAAGGACATCCTTGGTCAGTGATTCACCGTATTTCTCTGGTTATAAATAAATCAGAGGAATACTCTTATACTAATATTTTCGACAAATTTCTATACACATCATTATGTTTGTTTAGTAGTGATCGAATTCCAAGGATTTGACCATAAATAAATAAGTTCCTACACTTGTTAGAGAAATCCAAGGTCGGAGACTAGTATTTATATCAAATTTACACTGAGATAAGGATATATAAATCAAAATTTCCTCGTTACAGGCTACCGGTGTTTGTCCCAGTCAGATTGTTCACACTAGAATACACCAGACAAATGCTCAACATGGATGTGCTTCATTTTGTGGCCTACAAAAATAAAGCACAATTCAAGATGAAGTTGCATATAGGGCCCTACATTATCAACACTAGAGTTGCAACAAAGGAGGTGGAGGCTATTTTGAGTCAGATGAAATTCAATCTGTTATGAAACCAACTCACAAATAGAAGAAAAGAGAGATCTATGACTTGGAAATCAGCCTCTTCGAGGGGGAAACCTGATTTACATTACATAAATGAAAAATTCTTTGATGATTCAAATGACAAAACCTCTTTTCTATATATAGGAGTCCATGGGGTCACAATATAATCCTAGACAACCTAACAATAATAATGTAAGGGCACAACAATGAAAATATTGGGCATTTATAGGACACAATAATAACAATATGGGGACTACAGGGGTACAACAATAACAATAAGGGGGCTACACTAACAACAATAAGGGACTACACTAATAATATATGGATCTAAAATGCCCCTCTCCTTCAAAAAAGTGTTGTCCTTAATGCTTGAGTAGTTATGGATATTTTTGTATAAAATTCACATCCTCCCATATGGAATCTTCAGTGGGTAAGTTCTTCCACTTGATGAGATACTTTGAAATTGATCGATTTCATAGCTGTTGAGTTTCGTTTCCATGACTTCTTTTCGTTCCAATATGATTTTTCCTTCCTCATCAAGTTCTAGAAATGTTGTTTGAATTGGAAGTTTCTCACCTATAACCTTTTTTAAGCATGAAACACGGAAAACTAGGTGCACTCGGGAAGAAGCAGGAAGCTCCAATCTATATGCCATAGTACCAATATTTTCCAACACCTTGTAAAGACCATAGTACTTTGGTGATAATTTATTATCCTTCTTAGCTAGCTTGAGGGACATTTGTTTGTATGGTTATAGCTGTAAAAATACCCAGTCTCCTACATCAAAACTTCTCTCGATGCGAAGTTGATCTACCTTTTGTGTCATTTGATTTTGCCAAATTTAGGTTATCCTTTAAGAGTTGGATAAGTTGTTGTTGATGCTCGATTTGATCTTCCACTGCTTCAACCTTAGAATTTTCTCTTAAATATGATGTGATGGACGGTGAATGATATCCATAAAGTGCCATAAATGGGGTCATTTTTGTTGCGGTATGGAAGGAAGTGTTATACCAACATTCAGCTAGAGGTAACCACTTGAACCATTGTGTTTGTTTATCAGATACAATACAACGAAGATATCCTTCCAAACATTTGTTCACTATCTCAGTTTTCCCATCAAATTGAGGATGATAAGATGAGTTATGAGCTAGTTGAGTACCTAAACAAGAAAATAATTCCATCCAAAAATTTCCATTGAAAATGGGATCTCAGTCACTTACAATAATCTTTGGGTTTCCATGTAGCTTTTGAATTTTTTCCATAAATGCGGTAGCAACTATACTTGCTTTAAATGGATGAGATAATGCCCAAAACTATGCATACTTGGTAAATATATCAACTACCACCATGATGACACTATTTCCTTCGGACTTAGGTAAACCTGTGATAAAATCCATTGAAAACTCCTCCCAACGTTGACTTGGAATGGATTAAGGTTGTAGCAGACCCAGGGTCTTAATTGTATCAACTTTATTTTTCTAGAAAACCAAACATGTCGCCACAAACTTTGAATATTAGATTTAAGGCCATCTCAAAAAAATTCTTTCTTCACCCTTTGGTATGTTTTTAAAAATCCCGAGTTTCCTCCTAGGGGAGAGGCGTGCAATTCCAAAAGAATCTGTTGTTTTAGTTCGGATTTCTTAAAAATATATAAGTGATCTTTGTACCATAAGGAATCATTTTTCCAGCTAAATGTATCAGATGTACTGGGATCTTGCTGCAAATTTTGAATGAGTGTCCACACTTCTTTGTCATTCTTCAATTCCTCCCTTACTTCGGTTATCCAATCTGGATGGATAATAGAAATGGCACAAAACAATGCTTCCACATCCTCATACTTTCTTGAGGGTGCATCTGCAACAACATTTAGCTTCATTTTTTTATAGATGATTTAAAAGTCATAACCCAACATATATTTGACCCATTTTTCTACTCTTATGAAGATAGTCTTTGTTACAAAAAGTATTTAAGACTATCATGATCAGACTTTACCTTGAAGTGTCTTCCCATTAGGTAAGGTCACCATTTCTTTAGTGCATGTAGTATTGCCAACATTTCCTTCTCACAAATAGCTTTTTGTAAATAATTTCCTTTGATTGAATGACTTTCAAAAGAAATGGGTCTTCCTTCTTGCATTAAAACAACACTAATTCCATTTCCTGAGGCATCACATTCCAAAATAAAGATTTTTGTGAAGTCTAGCGTAACTAAGACCGATGCTTGGCACATTTCCTCTTTAATATGTTTAAAGGCCTTAGTTTCTTCAGGATTCCATGAAAATGCATCTTTATTCAATAATGTTCTTAGAGGTGCTGCTATTCTCCCATAATTATTAACAAGCTTGCGATAATACCTTGTTAACCCGAGAAATCCTCGCAACTGCTTTATGGTTGTGGGGACTTTCCATTCCTTAATGGATTTAATTTTTTTAGGGTCTACCTTAACACCCTCCTTAGATACAATATGACCAAGATATTCCACCTTTTGTACTGCAAAGAAACATTTGGAGGTTTTTACATATAATTGTTTCTCTTCCAATAGTTTGAGCACCCTGTCAACATGTTGAACATGATCCTTCCAAGACTTGTTGTAGATTAGTATATCATCAAAGAATACTAAAGAAAATTTTCTAAGGAAGGGTTTGAAAATGGAATTCATAGACCCTTGAAATGTAGAAGGTGCATTGGTAAAATAAATTGCTCCATGTAATTCATCCAATAATTCATCAATCATAGGAATGGGAAATTTTTCTCTAATAGTGAGCTTATTGAGCTCCCTATTATCTGGAAACATGTGCCATGATCCATCCTTCTTGTGCACCAATACTACTGGAGTAGAGAAAGAACTTTTAATAGGTTGTTTTATACCAGCCTCTAACATTTCTCCAATCATACATTCATTTTCACTCTTTTGGACATAAGGATATATGTAAGGCTTGATGTTTGGAGGAACACTTCCTGGAATAAAATGAATAGCATGACCATGATCACGAATAGGTGGGAGTCCTTTGGGAGTTTCAAACACCTTGGAATGATTTTCCAAGGCTATTTGGAGATTTGAAGAAATAGATGATTTTGATGTTGGAACTTCTAGTGAGCATAATTGCTCAATTATGCCTCGTTTTTCTTTCTTCATAAGCTTTGTCATATGACATTAGAGCTTATTTTATTTCCCTAATTTCCTGCAATACCCCATAATTCAACTTCCTTTCCTTCTGAAAAAAAATTCAAGAAAAATTCTTGAAAATTAAAAGCTACCGTCCCCAAAGATGGTAACCATTATACTCCTAGTACAAAATCAACACCTCCCATTGGAATGGAAAGCATTGGACTATTCAATACATATTCCCCCATGGTTAGCTTGATATTATGGCACTTTCTAGAGAAATTTATAGTTCCTCCATTTGCAACCATCACTTGACCTCTAGTGCTGGGGATAGGAAGCAATTCAATTCCTTGGCTACCTTACAATGAATAAAATTATGGGTACTACCCAAATCGATCAACACTATTACATTTTTCTTCTTGGTATGTCCTTCTATCTTGAGAGTTTGAGGAGTGGTAATTCCTACCAATACATTACAGCATATGGTCAGACTCATTCTTCTTTCTCTAGGGTTGGTTCTTGGTGTATATCCTCTTCTTTTGAAGTTTCTTGTTCATTTTCTTCATCCTCTTCACAATCTATGTGAAATAATTTCTTCTCGACACACTTATGAACTTTAGTGTATTTGATATCACAATTGTAGCAAAGCCCTCTTTCTCTTTTTTCTTCCAATTGTTGTGGTGTCAACCTTTTAGGTTATGGAAGTCTAGGAGTAGCAACACTTCCATCTTTATAGATGTGAGTGGTAAGCTTCATTGTCGACATAATTTTACTTTCAATTTTTCTTGCCAACTTGAATGCCTTTTCCAATGAATCAAGTTTCCAAAGGTGAACCTCATGTTGGATGTTATCCTTTAAAGTCGCTATGAAGACATCAATCCTGTGTTCCTATAGAAGATCAGTTACCCTTATATTCAATTTTTGGAAGTCCTCAATGTGCTCCACCCTTGAACCCTTTTGTTTTAGATTTATCAATTGGCTAAATAAGGTGTTTCTCTTTTTATCCTCATAATGTGCTATCATTTCCTCCGTAAAAATTGACCAAGTGACAATGTTTTTTATGAGATAAAATCCATCGATACCATAAAAATGTATTTTGTTCTAAATGTAAAGCTGTAATATGTACCTTTTGTGTGTTTTTCACATTATAGAGATCAAAATATTGATCCATTTCTAGTATCCATGTTATGGGATCCTTGCCATCAAACTTCCTCATATCGATCTTTGGAATATGGTGGGTCTTCAATCCAACATTAGAGTTTATGAAATCATGATTAACGTTTATTTGTTCTCATCATGAGTTTCTTTTACTAACTTTTCTCCATTAGGAATCATTTCTTGTATCAACTTTGTCAAACCTTCCTTCAAACCTTCCATGTTTTCTTTTAGATCATTCTTCATGTCTTCCATGTTTCCTATCATTTTTTCATCAATGCCATCCATCTTAACTTCCATGCCATCCATCTTAGATTCCATGCCGTTCTTCAAACCATCCATCTCATCTTCCACTCCTTTCTTCAAACCATCCATCTTATCTTCCATTTCATTTTTTATTGCTCTTTGCGAGAGCAAAATTTGTTGCACTTGGTCTTGTAATTTTGATATATCATGTTGAACTTCTTCCTCTTCATGAGTCATAGTAGAGCCTTCTGAGATATTAATGGGTGTTGAATTCTTTTTAGGGACCTTTTTACAACCCAATACTGATATCTATGCTTCAATATGCCCTTGGAATCACTTCAAACTGATTTTTCAAAGAAGACTTATGCAATTTTAAAAAACAAATATGCACCTTTTTCTTGCTTTTGAGGAGATCGATATTGAAACTGATGTATCTCTATACTTTCAGACCCCCAAGACTTTATCTTATGTCCTTTAGTATCCCTATGAATCTTCTTTCCAATGTCATAGGTCTGACCTGATTTGGATTCTTCAAGAGAACGTTATGCCCAGTCTCCCACAATGTCCTAATTATGAATTCTTCAAGAAAACATTATGCCCAATATTAGCTTCCATGCCATGTGTCATTGCTTCCTCCTTAGGCTCTTAATTCGATACACAAGAAACTAAATTCCGTGTGATTTCAACCACTTTTTACATAATTTCAATCCGATGTTCAGAGAGAGAGTTATGACGATTTTCCTAAGGTCACCTCTTTGAGATGAAATTCATGAGCCTGTAAAAACCCTAACTTCCACAGATCATATCTCTGAAAATATTGCGAACCAAAATCTAAAATTTTTACATGAAGCTCCTCAGGATTTCTTCATAAATGGATTTTTTTTTCTTCTGAACTTTCATAGAAAACAAGTTATAGTGGAAATTCCACGATGACCTGTTTGAAGCAGTGAAACCCTAGAATCCAAAGCTCTGATACCAAATGTTATGAAACCAGCTCACAAATAGAAGAAAATAGAGATCAACGACTTGGAAATTAGCCTCTTCGAGGGAGAAACCTCCTTTACATTACATAAATGAACAATTCTTGGATGATTCAAATGACAAAACCTCCTTTCTATATATGGGAGTCTATGGTGTCACAATATAATCCTAGCCGACCTAACAATAATAATGTAAGGGCACAACAATAACAATATTGGGAATTTATGGGGCACAATAATAACAATATGGGGACTACAGGGGTACAACAATAATAGTAAGGTAGCTACACTAACAACAATAAGGGACTACACTAGTAATATAGGGACCTAACATAGGCTTAGTTTTTCTTGGTCCTATGATCCCCTGGGCATCATCTCAGAGCTCAAATTGGAACAAAAGAGTACCTCCTATACACACACACCCAAGCCTAAAATTGAACAATATGTTAACTAGGAGTAATGGGCAGAGGGTACCTTACAGGAAGCTGAAGAATAATTGACCAGTCAATCATCTATGCCAACACCTAATCCTAAAGAAAAGGAACTAAAGAGTGAAAGAAAAGCCATGTCCCCTATTGATTCTTAAAATCAAGATGCAGAATTTATTTTTTTTAAAAGGAAGAAAAATGACCCAAATAATACTCAAAAATCAGATTCTCAAACTGATCCTCAGTTTAAGCCTCAAGTAATTACTATTCGAGATGAGGCTCTATATGAAGGGGACACTTAGCTGCCAACCACAAATACTTTATTAGGGACTCTTGTCACTCCTTCTACTAAAATAATAGAAACAATACAGTCACCTACTGTAGAAACAATAATCCAATCTCTACTATCATCCAGTTCTCAGGTTTCAACTCAGTAGAGTATTTTTTCAAAATACATGGAGATAAAATTGAAGAATGAAGCTTTGAAGGCATTCACTTACTTTGAATTTTGGAATAAGACTACTAAAACATAACACACATTACTCTTTGAATTTGATTTAGAGAAAGGACCTTTCCAGATGGCCTTCATGGAACCTTTAGTGCCAGCTCCTAGGAGTGATTAAGACTACAAAGCCTCCATTTTCTCAATTGATACCAAGAAAATACATGAAATCGATCAAATCAATTTATACAAGTAGACAGGGGAGTTGATCTTTCATCACTTACCAGTTCAACCATGAATGCATCTAGATTACAGTCATCCTTGAATAATATAAATTCTCAGTTAAAGGCCAAAGGAGTTATTAGTGGAGAGGCATTCATACAAGGAATACCATTTGATTTAAAAATTCAACATGAAATCCACCACCTTTTTGTAAATAAGCCAAATTTTGACATTTACACCAAAGTGGATGAGAGATTCAAAAATATGGTTAAATATTCTATCCCAACTAAAGAAATGTGGGACCGATTGCTATAATGGATTGAGTGAAGTGTAATTTGAGCACATAATTTTCGACATCAAAGGAACAACAGTTGCAACGAAATTGCTATAGTCATAACCAGATTCCTACATAGGCTCGAACATCACAACATATTTTACTAGATTTTCCTTATCTTACTCTTCTATCTGTAAATATATTTGTTCCTTCAACAAATATTATTTTTTGAAACTATTTTATTTGAATTCCGGAACAGAAATGTAAACAATCTCTATGAATACTTTGTAAAAGTACTAAGTAAGGGTTGGAACTTGTATTAAGAAAAGGTCTGCATTTTGATGTAATGTTGTGCATTGTACTGAAGTGATCAATTTCATTAATACATAAAGTTTGTTTCAAGATTCCCCTATCAAGCAATTTTTGATGTGTATTCTCATGTGATATTTTTATTTTCCCAGTTTTTCATATGTTTTATATCTTTATTGTTTAAATAAGATAAGGATCCGAATTTGTTTAAATACGCTCTACTCTGGCTTATAAACAATATTTATGTTTTCACTCATATATTAAGTGTAGAATTCATCCCAACATGCTCTATATTTAATTGGTTCCTAATCCTCTTCATCTTATTCGCCCCAAAAATACTCAAAAGATTCGAAATCTTGCTTACCTTTCCCTGTTACAACTATTATGTAATTTTTGTGTTTGATCACCCTAAGATTCATGACTCCATTACCCAATGGACTTTCCTTGCAGTTTCAACCAAATATTTGAAAAAACCAACCTCTGAAAGTCATAGCTAGCCTAATATCTTAAGAAAAAAATGTAAATCAAATAGAGAAATCCCTCTCTGAAGCTGGAAGGGCTAGATCTCAGCTTTGCAAGTGGTTTTGTGGTGACCTATGTAATTTCCTCCTCAGCCTAGGAAAATTATAGAGTGATAACATCAACCTCCTCTTCAGATGTGTTATTTTCATGCAATCCTTACCCTATTTATTTTCCTGATGCTTTGCCTCTTAGTAATTGTCCCCTTTTGAATCTTCCAAATCTTTCTATCCACATTCCTTCTCCCCCTATTCCCATTCTTCCTCAATCCCTCACTATCTCACCTTCTCCTTTTAACAACCCTTCCCTTCTTTCAGAGGTATCCTTTCCCCTCATCCCTTATTCCTCCCACAAACACCATAACAATGTATGCTCCCTCTCCTCTAACTTTGTTGAGGATAATATCTATACCAAAGGATTCATTCCTGAGCTTGGAGGGGGTCTAGATTAAATTGATTCCTTTTTACCTCTAAGCTTAGGTTGGGGGTGAAAAGCACATATCTCTCTGGCCAAGGAACAAGCCTCCTCGGAGGTGAAACTCAAGAATAAAAAAACTATTATTGGGGCTCTTAGAGCAACAATCCTTGGACGAGTTTCAAAATGAGAATCCTATCTCTGAACATTTGAGGATTGGAAAACCCCTCAAATCACTAGCTATGAAGAGGCTTATTGTGTCTGTCTTGCCTCATGTTATCATTTTTCAAGAAACTGTGACCAAAGGTATTAAGGATTAATCCTTTATGATCGAGGATCTCTACGATTATCAGAATTATCCAAGATCTTTTCTTCGGGTGATGTTAGCAGAATTTGATGAAAGAGAATGTAAAAACTATGTATGCAAAAACTCAAAGAATATTAAACATAAAGGAAACCGTAGATACAATGCACACAAAATTTTGATAATGGAGTTCGTCTACTGTGGACTACATATCTAGGTTTTGCTTCAATAGTGGGGAGCCCGCTTCATTAATCTCATAAAAAAGAAAGGAAAGTATATGAAACATACACCATTATACCTCCAATCTTGGGAGTGAATTGAAATTTGACTGCTCAAATGACAACAATCACAACACTAGTAAATCCATCTCATCCTCCTGAGACTTATGACTGTAAACATGACCTACTTCTAAAAATTGCGTTATTATCTTGAACTTCGTGGCCAAAAATTAATGAAGAAAACATTTTTTTGCCATGATCCCTAAAATTCGCTTCCCAGATGAAAAAACTGACTGCACCATTGTGATCCTTGAAAAATTCTAGTTAAAATGAGTATAAAGTTGGCCACACTCCCCCACCTTCAAATCTGGCCCATTCGGGAATATTATAGTTTCCTCACAACATCTAAATGGAATATTTCCTAAGAATATTCCTACAAATATTCTTCTTGGAACTACGTCCTCCTGGTTTCAGTGTGCATGGTTCTGTCACCAGTCAGGGTTTCATAGGACTTGATTCTTCCTGCTTCTCGTTCTGTCTGTTGGCCTCCGCGCTCATGGCTCTGTCATGGGCCATAAAATGAGCATACAAGAGTTTATGGACTACGTTGTGGGCAGAGTTAACAAAGTCGTGAGCCGTTGGCCCAATGACACCCATGCTATATTAAAAAATATTGACCAATTGGTTGGTCGGGGGTTCAAATCCCACAAACCATGGCCCATTGTTGTTTTATTAATATTTATACCAGTTGAATTGAAACCATCAACGTCTGTTCACATGCAGTTATAATGAACCACCATAGTTTTAAAACGAACGTTAACCATTGGCAGTATATGGAAATGAAGCCACCGAGATACATTTTGAACGTCGGTTAGTATTGTTACCACTGATAACAATAGTTAATTATCCATCGTTTTTTTGGAGTTTTCATTGTTTGGTGGTTTTTTGCAATGACCGATAGGTCGACTGCATCCACTAGTTCAACTATGACTGATTGTAACCGTAATAAAAAACTTCCCAACTCCACCGCCGAGCATAACCACCGTTTAGATATGTAACTACCATTAATGACCATTGTTACCGCAATCAAGAACCGTTTGAAAACTACCCTTTAGCGTCAGTTAAATTTAAATCAAACCATTAACAATTTGTTTGACCGTTGGCTCGTTGAATTGTTTGTTGTGTAATACATGTAACGATCATTCAAAATCATCGGTGGAACCATTAACTCAAACCATAACTGTCGCTAATTATTCCTCCATTGTTTGAATGCCAACTTGTGGGTTGACCGGACCCATTTTCTGCCACCAAGGTGCCACATGGCAACATTAGATTGTACCACATGCCCCCTTGATATTGGGCCACTAACACCCAGTCACATGCCCACATAATCTGCCAATTGTTAGGTTTTTGTTCAACCACGTCAGCGATCGTACTGTCACACTACCTGACCTGTCTAGTTGCATCTCTACCATGTCAGCTATAAGGCAATGCCACATGGCATGCCTTGGCGATGTTGTGGCACACTTTAATTATTCTATTTGAGGGTCACAAGGTGCCAAAAATAGGTGACACGTGGCATGCTCTTGGGCTGCCATGTCATCTTGATGATTTCATGTTGACGTCAGGTAATGATGTTATGCTGACATCAATACTGTTGAGATTCAACAAGATGATGAGCTTAGTGAAAAGTAAGCACCTTCACTTAGTGGGGCCCGCAGACTATTTTTAGGTGTATGTTTATTTTTAGACATGGTGAGAATATTCTATAAGTTGCAGGATGATATTTGTAGATGGTTGATAAAATGTGAAAAATAGATGAAATTCTATTTTTAGAATATTGGGCAAAGTCTATTTATAGATCGTCAATCTAAATATAGATGTGTGTCGATTATTATTAGCCCTTAATAATAATCCGACAATAAATATCAGCTTATTCTCTTGGAGCACTTTATTTCAGTGAACAGATTTGGAAAATCAGTGGGCTGAAGGAATTATGCAATTCCTAGGGTTATTGGTGGCTCATGCATTGAGGACTCAGTTAGAATTGAAGTAGAAAAGTTATGACAGAGTTGGAAGAGTAGTTACAGGAGTTGTTATTTAGTTTAACTCAGTTAAGTGAGTTAAACTCAGTTGAGCTAGTTGTATCTAGTCTAACTGAAAGATACACTAGTGATGGTTTAGTGAATTAATTAGTTAATTAATTCACAACTAATAACTCACTAACAACTGAGAAAATACATTAGTTAACTACTTTCATGTCAGTTCCAGTGGAGATCCAGTGGAGAGATAGGTGAAAGGGTGAGATGGAATATCTGTTGTGACTATAGTGATGCATTCAATGCATCTGACACACATTGGAGATGCCAATGAGGATTGTGCAGTCAAGGCAAGGCCAATTCGAATTCATTCATGGGTTTTCTTCAGCAGGGATTGCATAGTGGAGGCAGGCGGTCAGGAGGCAAGAAATTGGTGCATAGATATGCAATTTTTTGCATGACAGTGTGTAATGATAGTTAATTGTAGTGAGAGCTTGATGTACTAAGATTTGTATTAGATTATTACATTATCCATTGATATACATAATATATGATAGTTGGGGGTTTTATCTTTAGACTTTCCCGTTAAACAACTATGTTTATGTGCGATTGATTTTCTTCAAATGTGTTTGCAATTGAGTTTTAATTTCCGCAAGGTTAACAATGGAAGGATTCTGTATTTAGAGATAATATAATATTGTTAGATCAGGAGAATCCGGTAATACATAAGAATTAATAAATTTCTACATGGTATCATAGAAGTGTTAATCACTGGAGATTGCAATTGTGAAGAGGTGTTGAGTTTTGTGCTGGTGGACAATCCAAATTTGTTGTAGAAATGCCTTGGTGCGACAGTTGAGTATTCATTGAAATGTATTTCAATGGATTGCGATTGGAGTATGCCCCTGAGGGTAGCTCAAATTACATAGCCTAGAAGGATAGGATGGAGACGGTGCTTGAATATAATGCACTGAAGGAGTTCATCGATATCGATGTTCCTAAGCCTACTTTTGGCGATGCTACAATACTTGACGCATGGAAAAAGAAGGTAGCGAAGACAAGAAGAATTCTGTTGGAAGGTGTGAAAGACCATATTGTGCCAAGCCTTCATGGGAAAGCCACTCCATTTTCAATGTGGAAGGCTTTGAAATATATTTTCCAAAGCAGCAGTGACCATAGGAAGTTGGCGTTGAAAGATAAGCTTAGAAAAATCAAAATGGAGAAGGGCGAAAGTATTCCAAAATACCTCACAAAGTTTTTACAATGTAGGGATGAGCTGGGGAGTGTGGGGATTAGAGTTACAAATGATGACTTGGTGAGCTTGGCTCTCCTTGGGCTTCCAAAGATTTGGCACACTCTATCAATGGACGGGAGAAACTGACGGATTGGGAGTGACTTTGGTCGGATCTTGTGCAGGAGGAGATAAGGCGGAATACCAGGGATGGCTCCTCATCGAAGAATGATGATGAAGAGAATTTCACTTTGGCTACCCAAGCAAGGAGAAGGAAGGGGAAGAAATCCCATCCAAAATCCGAGGCTAAAGGCAAGAAGCTGGATTTTTCCAAAGTGAAGTGTTTTCACTGTCACGAACATGGGCATCTCGCCACTAACTTCCCATAGAAAAAGAAGAACAAGAAGGGTGTTGGAGTTGCATCGGGTGAGGCCTTAGCCTTGCAATTTTAAATTGATTTCTCCTTGATCACATGCTTGGTTTCAAGTGCAATGGGATCGATGTGATATCTTGATAGTGGTGCTTCCTTCCATATGACGGGAGAGAAGGAGTTGTTTAGGGACTTGGAGGGGAAGGATCTCCAAATGCATATAGAGATGGACGACAATGGTAGATATAGTGCGACCGACATTGGAACCATTACCTTTGAGAGGGAGTCGGGTAAACCATTTCTATTGAAAGATGTTATGCATGTTCCAGGTCTGAAGAAGAACTTGTTCTCGGTTGCTATGTTGGAGGACAACGGTTATGACGTTGTTTTTAGCGAGGGAAAAACCTTCCTGTGACATAACACAATGAGTCAAACCAAGAGGATGGGGATTCGAGTTAAGAATCTGTACAAGCTGGAGGTAGATGGCTACGCTGCAATGATGGGCAAAGCAGAAGAAGTGGTGAGCCGGGATGAGGGCGAATTATGGCACAGGAGATTGGGCCATCTTCACCATGACGCCTTGAAGATTTTGCAACAGATTTATACTAGAATTCCCAAGGGTACTCTTGCACAGTCAGATTAGTGCAAGGGATGTACTATGGGTAAGTTTGTGAAGACCACCTTTCATGAGAAGGAGACCTGTGCTTCGGTGATCCTGGAGAGAATTCACACAGACGTGTGTGGACCTTTCTCGGTTGCTTCAACAACAAAACATAGGTATTATGTTATTTTTGTTGATGAATATTCTTGTAGATGCTGGATCTTCTTCATGCAGAAGAAGAGTGAAACATTTTTCAAATTTCTGTGAGTTTAAAGCATTAGTGGAGAAGGAGTCGGGGAAGCAAGTGAAGGATCTGCAGAGCGATAATGGTGGTGAATATATCTCGAACGAATTCAAAGACTTCTATAGCAAAGAAGGAATTCGAAGAGAAATCATACCGCCTCATAACCCACAATAGAATGGAGTCACGGCTGTTGAGTCTCAAAAGTGTTCTCCATATTCATACATATTTCCATTATGTCATAACCATTTAGCTCTTATTTCATAACCATTTGACCTAAAACCCTACATCAAGTAACCATTTTCATAAATATATGGGTTAGGATCCTTGTTTTCCAAAGTTATTTATTTTATGTATTTTAAGTGAATTTATGATTAGAAACTAGAAAATTAACATAGTTTCTTATATCTATATATGTGTTATGAGTTTTGTGACATGTGTAGGTCAAAAGGAGACTTCTAGAAGACCCTTATGTGGCACTCTAAGGCCAAATTCGAATTTGGTTGGAGAAGATTATGGGATCAAGAGGATATGTGTCTCACTTCCTTGTTGTATTGAAACTCTAAGAGGATATGTGTCTCATTCTTCAAGTTGTGTTGAAACTCTAGAAAGACATGTGTCTTATCATTTCTTATTTTGATTGTAACTCTAGAGATGGAGGGAGAGATTCATGGACTCCCATTAATGAGATGTCTCCTCATATTTTGTATAAATAGGAGAAGCTTTCTCCTATCATAAGTAATGAGAAAGTAATGAGGAAGTAGATTTGTAACAAAGTTCAAGATGGAATGGGATGTAGATTTATGAGTTTTTGAATAAAGAAGCTTAGTTCTTTGATGCTATTGTGATCTTATCTTTAAGGAGCTGAAGGACTTCACCAAATTGGTAGCAGAGGGCCCCTGCTATCCAAGGAGGCTTTTACATGTTTTCTAGATAAGTTGCTTTCAATTCTGTTTTGTCATATTTCCTTACTTAGATTGCTTTCTGAAATCATAGCTTTTAGCATAATTTTTCATGGCAGCCCGGGCATTTGCATATCTTTTGACTAATGACATGGAATCAATATTGTTTTGCTGTTAATTTATTTTTCTTAGTTTTTGTTTAATTCCGGTATTGCTTTGTTTATTTCAGTCTTGCACATTTGCTTCAGTAGTTAGATTTAGATATATTAAATTGCTCATGTCATTTTCAGTTACCTCCGAAAGCCACAACTGGACTGATGGTGAGGGATTGTATTATGAAATGTGTAGTTTGATATTAGTTTCCTTTCTACAAGTTAGATATATTAAATTGCTCATAACATCTTCAGTTGCCTCCGAAAGCCACAGCTGGACTGATGGTGAGGGATTGAATTATGGATGTGTAGTTTGATATTAGTTTCCTTTCTGCAAGTTAGAAATATTAAATTGTGCATGACATCTTGAGTTACCTCCGAAAGCCACAGCTGGACTGATGGTGAGGGATTGAATTATGAATGTGTGGTTTGATATTAGTTTACTTTCTGCAAGTTAGATATCAGTTACTCAAGTTGTTTATGGTTACTTCCGAAAATCATAGCTGGACTAATGATGAGGGATCAGGAGACAAGTTGATGTAATTTGATTTAGATTTACTTTATTGCAACTTTTGGATTTCTTTCAGCATAGTTTCTTTTGTGTTTAGACAGCAGCAAGAATAGTTTGGTTTCATGCTCACTAGTTCATTGTTTTGATTTATTAGATTAGCAACACCTTTTTCATTTCAGTAGCACATTTTCATTTCCTTTCAAGTTTTGTCATTGTATGTTTCAAATTCCTTTTTTCAGTTTCAAGTTGGTAAATCATTATAAAGGACATCATTGCCTTGAATATCCATAACCATACTTGTCTTTTAGAATTTCATAAAAATCCAAAAACGACAAAAAGTAAGAGATAGGTTATCTTGCACATATAGTGCGCCACACTTCGCCAGCTTACGAATCCCTGGTTGATAATTTATGTTAGCAATTTAGGACACACTAAATTGACCAAACATTTTGGCGCCGTTGCCGGGGAAGTGTAACTAGGTAGCCTTATTTCTTACATCTAAAAAAAAAATATTAATAATTCTTGAGTATGCTCTCCTCCTGCACTTTGTGTGATCTAGAGGATCAGAAAAATGATTGTTATGTAAAAAAAAAATTAATAATTCTTGAGTATGCTCTCCTCCTGCACTTTGTGTGATCTGGAGGATCAGAAAAAGAATTGTTATGTGAAAAAAAAAAGGAGACAAAATAAAACTTCATCATTTCAATTGATTCAACAATTTAAAAAAAATTGATTTCAATAAATTGTTTTGTTTAATGAATATATATGTGTATTTTTAAAATTTTTGAAAATATAACATACATAATTTTATTAACAAATCAATTAAAAAAAAAAAAAAAAATCTCATGGAAATAATACTCACGCATACGCATGAGGCCATTCTTTGGCTTGGCTTTACACATATATGCAGACCTTCAATCCACACAAAGACCCATGCACTGCAATTTAAAAAAAAAAAAAAAAAAACTTTCTCTTTTTCATATTCGTTTTTCCTCAAACAACAGTTATTAGAAATCATTTAAAAAAAATTGCACACAATGAATGTATATCACATGAAGAAATTGTTGATGAGGAAAATATTGCAAATTGTTGATGAGAAGAAGATTGCAATTTGCTGATGAAGAGAAGATTACAAATTCAATTGTAGGGACATACAATGGAAGTGTATCATATGAAGAAATTGTTGATGAAGAGAAGATTTCAGACTGTTGATGAAGAGAAGATTGTAGATTCCATTGCAAGTAATTGGAATGAGGAAGATCAATCTGAACTTCTCTGTGAGATACAAGCCATTACACTTCAAAACCTGCAAAATAAAAACAAATCAAACCACAAGTAATTGCCAGAAAACGAAATGCGTCATTGTAAAAAACACCCGATTTTAAAACGAATTTTCTGAGCAAACCAGGACGAATTAGAAAAAAATAAAACATGGGTTTTTTCGGGAACGGGGTGAATTAGGTAATCCTATAAAAAATTTCTGAAATTCGCAGCCATTTGGGAGAAATTCAGGGTTCTTCGGAGCACTAATTTGCAGTGTGCGTGAGAGAAAAATGTTTTTTTTTATTATGAAAACAGTCACGGTTTTGAGAAATAATCAAGGAACTAATTTCCTTATTTGAGGGAAAATGTGGCAGAATTCATGTGTGGTGGCACATGATGAATGACAAATGGATTATTTGAGGCAAACACATTATCACATGTGCATCAAATGCAAGTTGTATAAATTGAAAAGGACTATGCCTTCATCTCCTTCATAGTTAGGAATTTGACTTTAGAAATTTCAAGCTTTTTATTTTTATTTTGCATGAAAGAGGCATTGGCATGATTTTGTTTCAAAAAACATTTATAAAGACAATTATTTCATCCATGCTTTATTTCATTAAAAATAAAAATAAAATAAAAAATAATATAAATAATAAAAAATTTAAAAAAAAAAAAAAAATTGAATCAATGAAATGAATAAGTTTTTTACTCACTTTTTCTGAAGGTATTGATTAATTTTGGACTGATGATGAAAGATGAATAACTAACTTTTTATTCAAGATTTTTAGTAGCTGAAAAACCTCATTGTTCAAATCAGCCTAACTTTTTCATACAAAATCAGATTTTGATGATTTAAGTATCGTTGGAAAGGTCTCAACAAGATCTATACAATGAAAAATCCATCATTAGAGTTTGAAATGACAAATAATGAAATAAATTGCTGAAAATAAACTACATTCAACTTGAGGCACTAATTCCAAAACAGGTATAAATTCTTTTGATTTTTCCTTTGAGAACTTGTTTCATTAATACAAATTCTTAGTTTTGTGTGTAAATATCATAACTAGAGAAATTGATCACCTCTCTCTTTTTGATAATCTTACATTCCATTGCAGAAGAAGTATTAGTTTTTTTGCAGGTTCCACGAGGAAGGACAAATGACTACAAGAGAATGGTGTCTCTCTAAGAGACCAATTTGTTTCATAAGAGGATGATCAGCAATAAGGAGGAAATTTGCTGATGCAAAATCAGATCCAAACACTTGAAAAACTTTCAGATACTATTGTCTCCATCGCATCCATACCTCATAATAAACCATTCACCTCATTTCACTTCATATTTTCCATTTACATTCACATCCACTTTCCATTTCTTTTTGTCCATTCATAACCACAAATAAAAGCAAGAGGCTCATTCACATGCTCATTGCTCATTGCCATTTCTATTCTCCATTTTCATCTTCCATTTCCATCTTCCATTTCTTGTCATTTTCATTCCGCAAATAAGCCCTGCTACAATGCAAATTATTGAGTCCATAGTCCTTTGAGTCTAAGTTCTTTGTAAAAACACCTTGAGGCTTGCATGCCTTAATGGCAAGTTCTCATGCTGACAAACAATGGGAATACATTAATGTCCCTTGTTCATCAGATCTTCTAGGTGACTCGACATCGGCAAAATCATTCGTACCTAGCAAGATGTGTTTGGACATCTTGACTCTCATTGTCATCAATGGTGAGAGTTCTCGTGTTGACTAGTGGCATCCATTAATGGCCACTAAGTCAACAATTTCCTACTATGTTCGACATCAGAACATCTTTTCACATAGTAGGAATTATGCCAATGAGTTTTGAAGACATGAAGACTATTATTTTCTGCATTTTGGAGCAGATTCAGCAAGTTTTAGTAGAAGCAATAAAAAGTCATCTCATCTCTTTATCCATGACTCCTCTTGTTCAGCCACTTGAAGAAGAATATGATCAGAATTTTGCAGCCACCACACATACACAACTCATCCACATTTAAGGTAAGTGAAGGTATGTTGTTTTTTAATTTTTAGTCATGTAATTCATTAGAATGCTAAAATTGTAACTTTGGAAAAATTCCTCACTCCATTTTCCACATTGTCATATCTTTAGTTGGGGGGAAGGGACATCATTTCATATCCACATGTCATACACTATCACACATTTTCATTTCATTTCCATCCACATATACTTCCCAACCAACTATTGTTGCAACATGATTCAAAAGATTATATGCCTTGCAAATGATCAATTCATTGATAAAGTAGTTGATTCTAAATGTTTTCATGAACTTTGATGCAACAAAGAAAATAAAGCATTGTTACACAAGAACCAATGCTAAAAAAAAAAATAAAAAAAATAAAAAATGGTTGTCACACAAGAACCAACCATTGAAAAAAATAAAAATGTGTTGCAATCAAATGTATTATACTTTGCCAAAAAAGAAAATATCAAGAAGCAAAGTTTGGAACGAATCTATATGAATCAAAGATCAACTCATGGACAAATGAATCATTGCAATAGTTGCATGAGGACATGCAACAACTTCAGTTGGGGGGTCTGTTGAGTCTCAAAAGTGTTCTCCATATTCATACATATTTCCATTATGTCATAACCATTTAGCTCTTATTTCATAACCATTTGACCTAAAACCCTACATCAAGTAACCATTTTCATAAATATATGGGTTAGGATCCTTGTTTTCCAAAGTTATTTATTTTGTGTATTTTAAGTGAATTTATGATTAGAAACTAGAAAATTAACATAGTTTCATATATCTATATATGTGTTATGAGTTTTGTGACATGTGTAGGTCAAAAGGAGACTTCTAGAAGACCCTTATGTGGCACTCTAAGGCCAAATTCGAATTGGGTTGGAGAAGATTATGGGATCAAGAGGATATGTGTCTCACTTCCTTGTTGTATTGAAACTCTAAGAGGATATGTGTCTCATTCCTCAAGTTGTGTTAAAACTCTAGAAAGACATGTGTCTTATCATTTCCTATTTTGATTGTAACTCTAGAGATGAAGGGAGAGATTCATGGACTCCCATTAATGAGATGTCTCCTCATATTTTGTATAATAGGAGAAGCTTTCTCCTATCATAAGTAATGAGAAAGTAATGAGGAAGTAGATTTGTAACAAAGTTCAAGATGGAATGGGATGTAGATTTATGAGTTTTTTGAATAAAGAAGCTTAGTTCTTTGATGCTATTGTGATCTTATCTTTAAGGAGCTGAAGGACTTCACCAAATTGGTAGCAGAGGGCCCCTGCTATCCAAGGAGGCTTTTACATGTTTTCTAGATAAGTTGCTTTCAATTTTGTTTTATCATATTTCCTTACTTAGATTGCTTTCTGAAATCATAGCTTTTAGCATAATTTTTCATGGCAGCCCGGGCATTTGCATATATTTTGACTAATGACATGGAATCAATATTGTTCTGCTGTTAATTTTTTTTTTCTTAGTTTTTGTTTAATTCCGGTATTGCTTTGTTTATTTCAGTCTTGCACATTTGCTTCAGTAGTTAGATTTAGATACATTAAATTGCTCATGTCATTTTCAGTTACCTCCGAAAGCCACAGCTGGACTGATGGTGAGGGATTGTATTATGAAATGTGTAGTTTGATATTAGTTTCCTTTCTGCAAAGTTAGATATATTAAATTGCTCATAACATCTTCAGTTGCCTCCGAAAGCCACAGCTGGACTGATGGTGAGGGATTGAATTATGGATGTGTAATTTGATATTAGTTTCCTTTCTGCAAGTTAGAAATATTAAATTGTGCATGACATCTTGAGTTACCTCCGAAAGCCACAGCTGGACTGATGGTGAGGGATTGAATTATGAATGTGTGGTTTGATATTAGTTTACTTTCTGCAAGTTAGATATCAGTTACTCAAGTTGTTTATGGTTACTTCCGAAAATCATAGCTGGACTAATGATGAGGGATCAGAAGACAAGTTGATGTAATTTGATTTAGATTTACTTTATTGCAATTTTGGATTTCTTTCAGCATAGTTTCTTTTGTGTTTAGACAGCAGCAAGAATAGTTTGGTTTCATGCTCACTAGTTCACTGTTTTGATTTATTAGATTAGCGGCACCTTTTTCATTTCAGTAGCACATTTTCATTTCCTTTCAAGTTTTGTCATTGTATGTTTCAAATTCCTTTTTCAGTTTCAAGTTGGTAAATCATTATAAAGGACATCATTGCCTTGAATATTCATAGCCATACTTGTCTTTTAGAATTTCCATCTCACATTAGAAAACCAACCAAGATCAATAAAAATCCAAAAACGACAAAAAGTAAGAGATAGGTTATCTTGCACATATAGTGCGCCACACTTCGTCAGTTTACGAATCCCTGGTTGATAATTTATGTTAGCAATTTAGGACACACTAAATTGACCAAACAACGGCGAGGAAGAAAAAAATGATCGTGGGTGCTACATGAGCTATGTTGCATGACCAGGGCCTACCGATTCACTTGTGGGCGGAAGCATGCAACGCTGTGGTTTATGTGGAAAACCGTTGTCCTCATAGAGTACTTGGCACGAGTACACCTGAAGAAGATTTTACTGGTAAGAAGCTTGATATTTCTCATTTGAAGATTTTTGGCTCATCTATTTACATTCATGTGACAAAGGAAACTGGGAAGAAGCTGGAGCCGACTGTAGAAGTTGGGATATTTGTGGGGTACATAGAAACACCCCATAATTATCGTGTGTATTTTCCAAACAGTTGGATGACTATGGTGCGACGGGATATAAAATTCAATGAGGTGAAAGCCATGAAGTTGTTGCTTGAGAGGAAGCTACACTTGCATGAAGAGGAGGAAATTTTTGTTCCCAAAGATGAGCCTCTAGATGTGGATCAGCCATAGGAGGAGATTCATGGAGTGGAGGAGTCCACTCATGCAGAACCAAACATCAGAACTAGCAGAAAGCGTACCACAGAAGCTAAGAGACTGAAGCTTGATGCGACACAGAATGTAGGAGTCTCTACATCACAGCGCAGACAGAGGCAGTCACCTGATCGATTTACTAGATACATGGCTCTTATGAGAAAGTGTATCATGACAGAGCCATATCCTTTTGAAGAAGCAGCGTAGGAGCCCACATGGGTAGATTCCATGGTGGAGGAGTGTGACTCAATTGTTAGAAACAATGCTTGGGAGATTGTTCCAAGGTCGGTTGGTAAATCAGTGGTAGGTTCAAGATGGATCTACAAGTTAAAGCAAGCTGTTGATGGGAGCGTCGAGAAGTATAAGGCAAGATTTGTTGCCCAAGGCTTCTCATAGATCAAGGTGATTGATTATGAAGAAACCTTTGCACCTGTCACACGGTACCATCCTTTCTCTCTCAGTGCAGATGGGTTGGCACATTCATCAGATGGATGTGAAGACTGCGTTCCTTAATTGGATCATTGAGGAAGAAGTGTACATTGAGTAGACTGAAGGATTTGAGATCTTCAGCAGTGAGTCACATGTGTGCAGACTCAAAAGAGCATTGTATGGACTGAAGTAAGCACCTCATGCTTGGTACACATGGATCGATAGCTATTTCACTGGACTTGGCTTCACCAAGAGTGAGGCAGATGCAAACCTGTACTAAATTGTGGTGGAGGTTAAGCTTTTAATCATTGTTCTTTATGTTGATGATTTAATACTAACGGGTAATGAGCAGTTGATACACTCATGCAAGGCAGATCTTGCAAAGGAGTTTGAGATGAAGGATTTGGGCCTCCTTCATTATTTCCTTGGATTAGAAATATGGCAGCGAGAAGGTGAATTGTTTGTGTCTCAAGGCAAGTATGCTCGGGAGATACTTGGTAAGTTTCACATGGAGGACTGCAAGCCCATGGAAACTCCTCTTCCAGGAAATTGGAGGAAAGAGGATGCTACATCAATAGGGGTAGTGGATGCCACTGTTTATCGACAGTTGGTGGGTTCGCTCATGTATTTAGTTAATACAAGATTGGATATATGCTATGTGGTGAACTAGCTTTCAAAAGCGATGGTTAAGCCTACCAAGCTCTTTTGGAAGGCAGGCAAGCATGTCATGAGGTATCTCAAGGGAACATATGAGTATGGTTTATGGTACAGACAGACGGATGAGGTGAAGTAGCATGGCTTCACGGATGTAGATTGGGCAGGTAGGCCAATGGACAGAAAGAGCACATCAGGATGGGTTTTCAGTATCGGATCTACAACAGTTTCTTGGTACAGTAGGAAACAAAGATCTGTGGCACTCAATTCAGCGAAATTAGAATACATGGCAGCAAGTCAAGCTGCATGTGAGGCTATCTAGATGAGGAAGATCCTGGTCGCTTTGTTCGGTTCTCATTTAGATCCTACAATGATACTGTAGAAATTATATAACTAATATGTTATATGTCCAAGATTCTCCTGATCACACACTATTTTAATTTCATGCACAATCTAGAATCTATTCCACCATTGATCATCACATGCGGAAATTAAATCAATTGCAATGCACACATGAAACCATAAAAATTCACACACATTAACACAATTGTTTTACGGGAAAGCCTGAAGCTGAAAACCCCAACTATTTGTATATAATATATGTCATAGAGATCATGTAAAAATCCTCATACAAAGCTGATCATATCAAGCTCTTAGTACAATACAATCGCTACACACTAATCAGGCCCGATCTCGCAAATCCATGCACCGATCTTTGCCACCTGCTAGCCTACCTCTACTGCACAATCCCTGATAAAGAATGGCTCTGAATGAATTCGAATTGCCCCAGACTTTCTCACGCAATCCTCATTGGCATCTCCACTAAGTGTTGGATGCAATAAATGCATCATTATAGTCACAACTGATAGTCACACTTGCTCTTTCACCTACCTCTCCACTGGTCTCCACTGAAACTATCCATGCAATGTAGTTAACTGATGTATTCTTCAGTTGATTAATGAGTTAATATTTAGTGAATTAATTATTAATTAATTCACACCACTCACTAGTGTATCAATCGGTTATACTAGATACAACTAGCTCAACCGTGTTATTGTCTAGCGAGTTAGAATGAACAACTCCACCAACTACTTCTACAACTCCACCAAACTACGTACGCGAGTTCTAGCTGAAGTCCTCCATGCAATAGCTTCGGTAAACCCTCGGGGAATAAACGTAATTCCTTGTCAGCTCATGTGCCACATCTGTGCACTTAACTGAAGTGCTCCAAGAGAATAAGATAATGTTTAGAGTCCAAATATTATTAAGAGCTAATAATATTTGACATATCTATTTTTAGACTTGCAATCTAAAAATAGATTCTGCCTAATATGTCTAAAAATAGAAGTTCATATATTTTTCCAACTTGACCAACCATCCACAAATAGCATCCTGCAACTCATAGAATATGATCGACATGTCTAAAAATAGACATAGTCTAAATATAGACTTGCGCCAAAAATGGCCTACGGGTTCACTTAGTGAAGGCGACTCTTTTCACTAAGCTCATCATCTTGTTGAATCTCAACACTCCCTCTCAACAAGATAGGGATTATCTGCCACCTTGATCCTGTCTCTATGGTATTCGAATTATCTCCTGGTGAGCGCCTTTTTCAGAATATCTGCATCCAAATCCTTCGTAGGAATGTAAGAAAGCAACATGATTTTCCGCTACACACAATCTCTGATATGATGATACCGAATGACAATGTGTTTAGATCTATCATGAAATACTGGATTAATTGAGAGTTTAATGCAACTCTGATTATCACAATATATCACAGTAGGATCTAAGTGTGAACCGAACAAACCGACCAGGATCTTCCTCATCCATATAGCCTCACATGTAGCCAAACTTGCTACCATGTACTCGGCCTCCTCTGAACTGAGTTCCATGGATCTTTGTTTCTTGCTGTACCAAGAAACTTCTATAGACCCGATACTGAAAATCCCTCCAGATGTTCTCTTTCTGTCCATTGGGCTCCCTTCCCAATCTGCATCGATAAAGCCATGCAACTTCACCTCATCTGACTGTGTGTACCATAATCCATATCCCGATGTGCCCCTGAGATACCTCAGGACATGCTTGCATGCCTTCCAAAAGATCTTGGTAGGCTTAACCATCACTTGTGAAAGCTGGTTAATAGCGTAGCATATGTCTGGTCGTGTATTGACTAGATACATGAGTGAACCAACCAACTGTCGATAAACAGTGGCATCCACTACCTCTGCCGATGTAACATCCTCTTTCCTCCAGCCACCAGGAAGAGGAGTGTCAATAGGCTTGCAGCCTTGCATGTTGAACTTCTCCAGTATCTCCCGGGCATACTTTCCTTGAGACACAAACAATCCATCCTTCCGCTGCCAAATTTCCAATCCCAGGAAATAATGAAGGAGGCTCAAGTCCTTCATCTAAAACTCCTTTGCAAGATCTGCCTTGCATGAGTGTATCAATAGTTCATCACCTGTCAGTATCAAATCATCTACATAAAGTACAATGATCAGCAACATACCCTCCACCACAATCTGGTATAGGTTCGGATCCACCTCACTCTTGGCGAAACCAAGTCCGGTGAAATAATTGTCTATCTGTGTGTACCAAGCACGAGGTGCTTGTTTCAGCCCATACAACGCTCTTTTGAGCCTGCACACATGCGACTCGCCGCTGAATATTTCGAATCCTTCAGGATACTCTATGTACACCTCCTCCTAAATGACTCCGTTGAGGAATGTAGTCTTCACATCCATCTGATGAATGTGCCAACCCATCTGCATTGAGAGAGCAAGGATGGTCCTTATGGAAGAATACCTTGCGACAGGTGCAAAGGTTTCTTCATAGTCGATCCCCTCGATCTGTGAGAAGCCCCGGGAAACAAATCTTGCCTTGTACTTCTCGACGCTCCCGTCAGCGGCTTGCTTCACTTTGCAGATCCATCTCGAACCTACCACTGATTTCCCTTCTATCCTTGGGACAATCTCCTATGCATTGTTTCTGAAAATCGAATCATACTCTTCCACCATGGCATCTACCCATGCGGGATCCCCTACAGCTTCCTCGAAAGAGGATGGTTCCGTTACGATACACTTTCTCATCAGAGCCATGTATCCAGTAAATTGGTCAGGTGACTATCTCTATCTGTGTTGTGATGTAGGGGCTCCTACATTCTGTGTTGCATCAAGATTTAGTCGCTTAGCTTCTGTAGTGCGCTTCCACCCTCTGATGGTTGGCGCTGCATGAGTGGTTTCTTCCACTCCATGAACCTCCTCTTGTGGTTGATCCACATCCTGAGGCTCATCTTTAGGAACTAGTAGCTCCTCATCTGCATGCAAGTGTAGCTCCTTCTCAAGCGACAACTTCATGGCTTTCTCCTCATGAAATTTGATATCCCGTTGCACAACAGTCTTCCGACTGTCTGGAAAATACACATGATAATTGTGGGGTGTTTATGTGTACCCCACAAATATCCCAACATCTGCAGTCGGCTCTAGATTCTTCCTGGCATCCTTCAGCACATGAATGTAAACATGTGAGCCAAAAATCTTCAAATGAGAAATATCAGGCTTCTTACCAGAAAACGCCTCTTTGGTGTACTCATGCCAAGTAATCTCTGAGGACAATGATTTTGCACATAAACTGCAGTGTTGCATGCCTCAGCCCACAAGTGTACGGGAATGCCCTGATCATGCAACATCGCTCGTGCAACACCCACGATCCTTCTGTTCTTTCTCTCCATGACCCCATTCTGCAATGGGTTATGAGGCGCTATGAGCTCTCTTCGAATTCCTTCTGCGCTGCAAAAGTCTTTGAATTTGCTAGAGATGAATTCACCACCATTATCGCTCCTAAGAGATTTCAACTGCTTCCCTGACTCTTTCTCAACCAGTGCCTTGAACTCACAGAACTTTGAGTATGTCTCGCTCTTCTTCTGCATGAAGAAGATCCAACACTTACGAGAAAAGTCATCAACAAATATCACATAATACCTATGATTTTTTGTCGAAGCTACTGAGAAAGGTCCACACACGTCTGTGTGAATTCTCTCAAGGATCATCGTGGTGTGACTATCCTTCTCATGAAAAGTGGTCTTCATAAATTTTCCCAAAGTACATCCCTTGCACTGATCTGATTGCGCAAGTGTACCCTTGGGAAGCCTGGTAGAAATCTGCTGCAAAATTTTCAAAGCGCCATGGTGAAGATGGCCCAATCTCCTGTGCCACAATTTTCCCTCATCCCGACTCACCACTCCTTCTGCTTTACCTGCCATTGCTGCGCAGCCATATACCTACAATTGATATAGGTTCTTAACTCAAACCCCTATCCTCCGGGTTTCACCAGTTGTTTTACTGCGTAGGAAAGCCTTTCCCTCGCTAAAAAAAAATCTTATCCCTTGTCTTCCATCATCGCCATAGATGTCAGATTCTTCTTCAATCCTGGAACATGCATGACATCCTTCAATATGAAAGGTTTACCAGACTCCCTTTCAAAGGAAATGGTCCTGATACCAGTCGCACTATATCTACCATCATCACCCATCTCGATGTGCACTCCAAGATCCTTCTCATCCAGATCAGTAAACAAATCTTTGTCTTCGGTCATATGGAAAGACGCACCACTGTCAAGAAACCACACTGATCCCATCACACTTGACACCAAGCATGCGATCAGTGAAAAATCCAGCTCAAACTATGAGGCTAAGGCCTCTCCAACTGTAGATCCAGCAGCCTACTTATTTTTCTTTTTCTGTGGACAATTAGTGGCGTAATGTCCGTGTTGGTGATAGTGAAAGCACTTCACCTTGGATAGGTCCTGCTTCTTGCCTTTCGCACCAAATTGAGAAGGATTTTTCTTTCCCTTCCCTTTCCTTGATTTGGCAACCAAAGCACAATTTTCTTCATCTTCATTCTTCGAAGAAGATCCATCCCTGGTACCCCCCCTTATCTCCTACTGCACAAGATCCGACCAAAGTCGCTCCCATCCCGGCAGTTTCTCCCGACCATTGACAGAGTCTTCGTAACTATGCCAACTATTCGGAAGCCCAAGGAGAGCCAAGCTCACCAATTCTTCTTCATCAACAGTAACCCCCACACTTTTCAGCTCATCCCTGCACTGGACAAACTTCGTGAGGTACTTGGGTATGCTGTTGCCTTTCTCCATTTTTATTTTCATGAGTTTGTCTTTAAGCGCAACTTCCTCTGGTCGCTTCTGCTTTGGAACAAGTGTGTCAAAGCTTTCCACATCAAGAATGGAGAAGCTTTACTGTGAAGGCTGGACACAATGTGATCCTTCACACCTTCCAATAGAATTCTTCGACACTTTGCTGTCTTCTTTTGCCATGCGTCATGTGCAGCAACATCGCTAGAAGCCGGTGACGCAACAAAACTGAAATCAGACCCTTCCAAGGAGAGCGGGTTTACTACAGTCGTTCTATCAGCAATTCCCTTATTTTCTTGGAAATTTTATTTATCAATTTTGAAGAAAATTGATAAATAAATACATTCAACAGCTTTTGATATGATAAGTTGTATTTCCCGGCTCATATATTTATCTCCGAACCTTTATAATCAAAGTTTAACCCTTTCGAGCTTTATATTAATACTCCATGCCTTTTAAACAAACGGCTTATAATAAATCGTGGCTCCGGGCCCCACCTCTACGATCAATGGCCCAATCAGACGCACGCTCCGTACCAGTTCTCTTCCATGCATCTTTATCCAACGACCACCGTCCGATGGCCTCTTCCCAAATCAACGGCTCTCAGCAATATTGCTCGGCTCCCCTGGTCGAATGATAACGCGCAATGGCACGCTTTGAACAGTGGTTTTCCGGGGTCCACCTCGCCACGTGTCACTTACCTTATGGAATCGCTCGCATTCAGAAAATACCGTTTACTCCGCAAAAGTGGTGTGATATGGGAAACCCGCATTTGTAAATCCACTCGGGGTTTTTGAACAGTGACCAACCCCCGGTTGAGTCGGGTTCCGCTATTCCTCTTGGTTCTTTAACTCACGTCTAATCCTCGGGTCAGGTTCCGAAAGCAACAACTCAGTCTCGGGAGTTTTGCTATTTAAACTATGTTCGCGACCGTGGATCCTCTACACAGGCCTCGCCTGCGCGGGTTTAATTCACAGGGTTGTTCGGGTAAAATTCGAGAAAACAATAACAGAGATATGTGGAATTTATACAGTAGTTCAATTATACATGCACAGAGCTCAATCACCTCGCAATCAAACAATTTCTTCACAATTAAGGACTCGAAACGACTCTATGGCAATGCGCACTGAAATTATTCAACTAGAAGCAATTGTGAACACTCAGATTTAATTGCAGAAATCTCTCCTCCCTTCTCCTCTGCTCTCTCTATATACATCCGAGGGATTACATTTATATACATGAACATTTTTCTGTTGGGTTCCTCTGTGATGACCATTTTAGAAAATCAATAGCCTAATTAAAATAATTCAACTAACTGAGATATGACAGATAGACTAACTGAACTATTCAACTTCTACGACTCTAATTGATCTAAATGATACAGTCAGCTGAGGTATTGACACCTAGCAGTTACAATTCAAATATCTTTGACCCCTACTAGCCACAACATGTGGAAAACCCTCCTACATTGCTGGCTAGTGTCTAATGCCCCTACATCAGACTTCTGAGGGCAATCTTCTTCATGGGCTCCTGTCCATGAGCTATTCCAATGATCTGCCTATCTTCTGCAACATTCCTTCAGTCATCTAAGTGGCATATTCCTCTGGCTTGTCCTTCCATTTGATTAAGTACTGAAAGTACTCTTGTCCTCTGGTCCTTTTGAACACTCTTTTGTCCAATATCTTCTCTGGTTGCAATGGTTGTGCTGGAGGTAGCTGCTCTTTCCACTCAATCTGTCCCTTGTCTGCTGCTCTTTCTTCTGCACCATCATCTTCATACTTGTACAAATCTGCAACATTAAAAATGGGAGATATTCCAACATCAGGTGGCAATTCAATCTCATAAGCATTTGTAGAAAACTTCCTAAGTATCTTGCATGGCCCAATCTTTTTGAACTTCAATTTGTTATACTGCTTCCTTGGGAATCTCTCCTTTCTCAGGTGTGCCAAAACCAGGCCTCCTACTTCAAAATGAACTTCTTTCCTGCTTAGGTCTGCTCCGCCTTTGTATTTGATGCTGTTGCCTTGTAGTTGTTGTTTCACTTGTTCATGTATGGCTTGGATCTCTGAAGCAAATTCCTCACCATCAACACTACTCAGCTCTGCCTTTCCCAAGTTTCTTAACTCTGATATTCCTCTGGGGTGCATTCCATAAACAATATGAAATGGACTCTGCTCTATGATTCTGTTTGGTGAGTCATTGTATGCATATTCTACCTGGGGAAAAATATGGTCCCACTACTTGGGATGCTCTCCTGCAAGACTTCTCAACAAATTTCCCAGACTCCTATTCACTACCTCAGTTTGTCCATCAATCTGGGGATGATAAGCTGAGCTAAAACTTAGTTTGGTACCAAGTTTCTTCCACAATTTCCTCCAAAAATGACCCACAAATCTGGTGTCTCTGTCTGAAACAATACTCTTGGGCAACCCATGCAATCTAACAACTTCTTTGAAGAACAAGTTAGCAACATGGGTGGCATCACTAGTTTTATAGCATGGAATAAAATGTGCCATTTTGGAGAATCTATCCACTACAACAAAGACTGCATCATTCCCTCTCTGAGTCTTGGGTAATCCTAGAAAAAAATCCATACTCACCATGTCCCAAGGCTTGTCTGGAATAGGAAAGGGAGTGTACAATCCTACATTCTGGCTCCTTCCTTTAGCATACTGACAGATTTTGCAATTCTTCACAAACTTGTCCACTTCTGTTCTCATCCTGGGCCAGTAATAGAAGTGACTTAACTGCTCATAGGTTTTATCAGTACCAAAGTGTCCAGCAAGTCCACCACTATGCTTCTCTTTGATCAAATTTTCTCTCATGGAACATTTTGGTACACACAGTTGGCTTCTTCTAAATAACAAGTCCTCCTGCAAGAAATAATCCAGCCACTGGCTTCTATCTGTCAAAACAGGGTTACTACATGCCTCAAATGCTTCTTTAAAATATGGATCTGTTTTATAAAATTCTTTGAGAAAATCAAATCCCACAACTTTAAAATTTGTTTCTTGAACAAGCATGTGCCTCCTACTCAAAGCATCAGCTACTTTATTGGCTTGGCCACTTATATGTTTCAAAACAAAATTAAAAATTTGGAGATACTCAACCCATTTGGCATGCTTATGTTTCAACTTGGGCTGCTGTACAATATACTGCAAAGCATGATTGTCAGAATATAATACAAATTCCCTGGACATTAAATAATATCTCCACTTTTTCAATGCCTGAACAATTTCATAGAATTCCTTCTCATAAGAGGAATATTTTCTTCTGGTGTCATTTAGCTTCTCACTGAAATAGGCTACAGGCCTATCATCCTGACTCAACACAGCTCCAATGGCCTCTCCACTGGCATCACACTTTACTTGAAATGGTTTAGTAAAATCAGGCAGAATCAAAACAGGCTTCTCAGTTATCTTTTGCTTCAAAACTTTAAAGTTTCTTTCTGCTTCAGCAGTCCACTTAAATGGTTGTTTGCTCTTCTTTATTGTCTCAATTATGGGTGCATTAATCTTACTGAAGTTTCTTATAAAATTTCTATAAAAACTAGCAAGTCCATGGAAACTTCTTACCTCAAAGACATTCCTGGGTGAAGGCCACTCCACAATTGCCTTACTTTTTCTGGGTCCATCTTCAATCCTTCTATAGAAACAACAAACCCCAAACACACCAACTCCTCTTTCATGAATGATCATTTCTTCAAATTTATCAGCAGTTTCTCTTGGTGCAGCCTTTTCAAGACATGATTAAGATGCCTTAAATGTTCTTCTTTAGCTCTGTTGAAAACTAATATATCATCCATGTACACTATCACAAATTTACCAATGAACTCTTTCAACACTTCATTCATAAGTCTCATAAAAGTGCTAGGTGCATTTGACAACCCAAAAGGCATTACCATCCATTCATACAGTCCTTCATTTGTTTTAAAGGCAATTTTCCACTCATCACCCTCTCTTATTCTAATCTGATGGTATCCACTCTTTAAATCTATCTTTGAGAAATATTTAGCACCACTCAAACAGTCCATCAAATCCTCAACTCGGGGCAAAGGGAATCTGTACCTGATTGTGATCTTATTGATTTCTCTGGAATCAGTACACATTCTCCAGCCTCCATCTTTATTTGGGCTCAATACTGCTGGTACTGCACATGGACTCAAACTTTCTCTAATCAACCCCTTGTCCACCAATTCCTGTACTTGTCTCCTGATTTCTTCATTTTCCTTGGGAGTCATTCTGTAGGCTACCTTATTTGGTAGATTTGAACCAGGGATAAAATCTATCTGATGGCTGATCTTCCTCACAGGTGGCAGCTCATCAGGTAAATCATCCACAATAATGTCACAATAATCATCTAACATCTCTTGGATTTCTATTGGAAAATCAGAAATATTTGTAGAAGTAAGAACTACTTTAGTTTTGAAAACTAAATAAAATCTTACCTCTTCTTCTTCTATCTGATGCAGATATTCCTTCCCGCTCAGCAACAAGGTCTTTGGATCAATCACTCTGCTGGATGGCTCTCCTTCTTCCATGGGTATCAATGTATGATGTACCCCATCCTTGAAGAACTTTTAAGTGTTCTTCTTGCCATCATGCACTGCTGCTCTGTCAAACTGCCAAGGTCTACCCAGCAGTATATGACACACATCCATGGGCATTACATCACACAGGACCTTATCTTTGTATTTGCCCATCTGTAGATCTATCTCACACTGTTCTTTCAAAACCAGCTGGTGCCCTTTGTGCAACCAGGAAACCCTATAGGGAGTTGGGTGCTCCCTTGTCTTCAACTTCAACTTTTCTATTACCTTAGTGGAAACTAGATTGTCTGTGCTGCCACTATCAATGACTAACTGGCAGCATTTCCCTTGGAATTTGCATATGCTCCTAAACAAAGTCTTCCTTTGTGCAGGTTCAGTGACCTCTTTAGCTTGCTTCAACAGGACCTTATTTACCACCAAGGACTCTCCCCTCTCTGGCATGGGCAACAACAACATTTATCGAACCAGCACCCACATTCTCTGGACACTCATAGTGCTTATGTCCCACTTGTTGACATCTATAGCACCTCAATTCTCTACCTCTGCCTCTGTATCTGCCTCCTCTTCCCTTTCCTCTGTAAGAACCCCTTCTGCCCCTTGCATCATCCTCTGTAGATGCATTCTGAGGTGAGCTACTGTTAGCTCCATCCCTGGGTGTAGTAGGCTTTCCTCTACTACCCTGACTTCCCTTTCCACAGAAAGTACCTCTCTTCTTGGCAGACTATTTCCTCAGGAGTTTCTCCTATGCTTTCTAGGCCATCTGGTAGGCCTCTTCCACTGTCTTAGGAGACAGGAGACCAATCTCATCTTGGATCTCCAGCTTGAGACCATTCACATATCTGGCAGTCTTTTCTGGTGTGTCTTGGAATTTCCCAGCCCTTATGTTTACTCTGTAGAATTACTCTGTGTATTATTTTACTGTCAGCAACCTCTGTCTCAAGTTCTGCATTTGCTTATACAATGTCAGCTGATAATCACTAGGCAAGAAGTTACCTTTTAATTTAGCCATCATTCTGGTCCAGCTCTTGATAGGTTGCTTGCCAACTCTCCTCCTTTCTGCCTGCACTCCATCCCACCAAAGTGTAGCATGTCCTTTCAGCTTTGTCACCGCAAACTTGACCTTTTTATCTTCACTTATTTCTTCATAATCGAAGCACTTGTTCATTTCATTAATCCAGTCCACCAGTTCCTCTGGATTCAGTCCCCCTGCATAACTCGACACTTCAATTTTGGGCTTAACTGCAGACCCCAGAACAGTTCTAAGGAGTCTCATTTCAGGAGGAATTTCAACATTCTCTTCAGCTTCTTCTGTTTCAGGTTCGATGATGTCTTCAGGATCTCTGGTCTGTCTTCGCTCCACGGCATCCACTCTGGCTTCAAACCTCTGCAAAATCTCCAACACCTCTGCGTTGGAAACAGGTCTCCTTCTGCCAGCACCTCTACCAATTCGGATTGCCATGTCAGCTCTCTACAAAATCAACTCGAAAAAAACGGCTCTGATACCACAAATGACACAAAAAAACTGAAATCAGACCCTTCCAAGGAGAGCGGGTTTACTACAGTCGCTCTATCAGCAATTCCTTTATTTTCTTGGCAATTTTATTTATCAATTTTGAAGAAAATTGATAAATAAATACATTCAGCAGCTTCTGATATGATAAGTTGTATTTCCCGGCTTATATATTTATCTCCGAACCTTTATAATCAAAGTTTAACCCTTTCGAGCTTTATATTAATACTCCATGCCTTTTAAACAAATGGCTTATAATAAATCGTGGCTTCGGGCCCCACCTCTACGATCGATGGCCCAATCAGACGCACGCTCCGTACCAGTTATCTTTCGCGCATCTTTATCCAACGACCACCATCCGATGGCCTCTTCCCAAATCAACGGCTCTCGGCAATATCGCTTGGCTCCCCTGGTCGAACGATAACGCGCGATGGCACGCTTTGAACGGTGGTTTTCCGGGGTCCACCTCGCCACGTGTCACTTACCTTATGGAATCGCTCGCATTCAGAAAATACCGCTTACTCCGCAAAAGCGGTGCGATATGGGCAACCCGCCTTTGTAAATCCACTCGGGGTTTTTTAACAGTGACCAACCCCGGTTGAGTCGATTTCCGCTATTCCTGTTGGTTCTTTAACTCACGTCTAATCCTCGGGTCAGGTTCCGAAAGCAACAACTCAGTCTCGGGAGTTTTGCTATTTAAACTGTGTTCGCGACCGTGGATCCTCTACACAGACCTTGCCTGCGCGGGTTTAATTCACAGGGTTGTTCGGGTAAAATTCGAGAAAACAATAGACAGAGATATGTGGAATTTATACAGTAGTTCAATTATACATGCACAGAGCTCAATCACCTCGCAATCAAACAATTTCTTCACAATTAAGGACTCGAAACGACTCTATGGCAATGCGCACTGAAATTATTCAACTAGAAGCAATTGTGAACACTCAGATTTAATTGCAGAAATCTCTCCTCCCTTCTCCTCTGCTCTCTCTATATACATCCGAGGGATTACATTTATATACATGAACATTTGTCTGCTGGGTTCCTCTGTGAGGACCGTTTTAGAAAATCAACAGCCTAATTAAAATAATTCAACTAAATGAGATATGACAGATAGACTAACTGAACTATTCGACTTCTATGACTCTAACTGATCTAAATGATACAGTCAGCTGAGGTATTGACACCTAGATGTTACAATTCAAATATCTTCGACCCCTACTAGCCACAACATGTGGACAACCCTCCTACATTGCTGGCTACTGTATAA
The DNA here is from genome assembly GCA_034641835.2 of Pinus albicaulis. NCBI lineage: Eukaryota > Viridiplantae > Streptophyta > Pinopsida > Pinales > Pinaceae > Pinus > Pinus albicaulis. The sequence continues at coordinate 1,674,182,416 of CM076578.1, forward strand.
TGCCCCTGCATCAGCAGGTTTTGGAATTTTTGCATCTATGAACTCCTTCAACCCATTATCATCCAGCACCGCCTCCATCCTGTCCTTCCATGAAATATAATTCGAGCTGCCCTCAAGGGCATACTCTAATCGCAATCCGTTGAAAGACATTTCAATGAATTCTCAACTTCGACACCAAGAAAACACTGCAACAAATTTGAATTCCACCAGCACAAAACTCAACTGTTTCAATAATTGCAATCTGCTCCAATGATCAACTGCTTCGATACCATGTAGAAATTATATAACTAATATGTTGTATGTCCAAGATTCTCCTGATCACACACTATTTTAACTTCATGCACAATACAGAATCTATTCCACCATTGATCATCTCATGCGGAAATTAAATCAATTGCAATGCACACATGAAACCATAAAAATTCACACATTAACAAAGTTGTTTTATGGGAAAGCCTGAAGCTGAAAACCCAAAATATTTGTATATAATATATGTCATAGAGATCATGTAACAATCCTCATACAAAGCTGATCATATCAAGCTCTCAGTACAATACAATCGCTACACATTAATCAGGCCCGATCTAGCAAATCTATGCACCGATCTTTGCCACCTGCTAGCCTACCTCTACTACGCAATCCCTGCTGAAGAATGGATTTGAATGAACTCGAATTTCCCTAGCCTTTCTCATGCAATCCTCATTGGAATCTCCACTGAGTGTTGGATGCAATCAATGCATCACTATAGTCACAACTGATAGTCACACTTGCTCTTTCGCCTACCTCTCCACTGGTCTCCACTGAAACTATCCATGCACTGTAGTTAACTGATGTATTCTTCAGTTGATTAATGAGTTAATATTTAGTGAATTAATTATTACTTAATTCACACCACTCTCACTAGTGCATTAATTCGTTAGACTAGATACAACTAGCTCAACTGTGTCTAACTGAGTTAAACTGAACACAACTCCACCAACTACTTCTACAACTCCACCAAACTCTGTCATATGAGTTATAACCGAAGTCCTCCATGCAATGACTCCAGTAAACCCTTAGGAATAGCGTAATTCCTTCTGTCAGCTCCTGTGCCACATCTGTGCACTTAACTGAAGTGCTCCAAGAGAATAAGATAATGTTTAGAGTCCAAATATTATTAAGAGCTAATAATATTCGACATATCTATTTTTAGACTGGCGATCTAAAAATAGATTCCACCTAATATGATTAAAAATAGAAGTTCATCTATTTTTCCAACTTGACCAACCATCCACAAATAGCATCATGCAACTCATAGAATATGATCGACATGTCTAAAAATAGACATAGTCTAAAAATAGACTTGCGCCAAAAATAGCCTACGAGCCCACTTAGTGAAGGCGACTCTTTTCACTAAGCTCATCATATTGTTGAATCTCAACAGATACATTGTGATAATCAGAGTTACATTAAACTCTCGATTAATCCTGTGTTTCATGATAGATCTAAACATATTGATATCCGGTATCATCATATCAGATATTGTGTGCAGCGGAAGATCATGTTGTTTCAGTACATTCCTACGGAAGATCAGGATGCAGATATTCTGACGAAGGTGCTCAACAGGAGCAAATTCAAATACCATAGAGGTAGGATTGGGGTGAAGGATAATCCCTATCTTATTGAGAGGGAGTGTTGAGATTCAACAAGATGGTGAGCTTAGTGAAAAGTAAGCACCTTCACTAAGTGGGGCCCGTAAGCTATTTTTAGGTGTACTTCTATTTTTAGACATGGTGAGCATATTCTATAAGTTGCAGGATGCTATATTGTAGATGGTTGATCAAATGTGAAAAATAGATGAAATTCTATTTTTAGAATATTGGGCGAAGGTTATTTATAGATCGTCAATCTAAATATAGATGCATGTCGATTATTATTAGCCCTTAATAATAATTCGACAATAAATATCAACTTATTCTCTTGGAGCACTTTATTTCAGTGAACAAATTTGGAAAATCAGTGGGCTGAAGGAATTACACAATTCCTAGGGTTATTGGTGGCTCATGCATGGAGGACTCAGTTAGAACTGAAGTGGCAAAGTTATGAAAAAGTTGGAAAAGTAGCTACGGGAGTTGTTATTTAGTTTAACTCAGTTAAGTGAGTTAAACTTAGTTGAGATAGTTGTATCTAGTCTAAATAAAATATACACCAGTGAGAGTTTATTTAATTAATTATTTAATTAATTCACAACTAATAACTCACTAAAAACTGAACAAATACAATAGTTAACTACTTGCATGTCAGTTCCGGTGGAGACCTAGTGGACAGATATGTGAAAGGGTGAGATGGACTATCTGTTGTGACTATAATGATGCATTCAATGCATCTGACACACATTGGAGATGCCAATGAGGATTGCGTAGTCAAGGCAAGGCCAATTCAAATTCATTAAGGGGTCTTCTTCAGCAAGGATTGCGTAGTGGAGGCAGGTTGTCAGGAAGCAAGAAATTGGTGCATAGATATGCAAATTTCTGCATGACAGTGTGTAATGATTGTTGATTGTACTGAGAGCTTGATGTACTAAGCTTTGTATGATACTATTACATGATCCATTGATATACATAATATATGATAGTTGGGTTTTTTAGCTTTAAGCTTTCCCATTAAACAACTATGTTTATGTGCAATTGATTTTCTTCACATGTGTTTGCAATTGAGTTTTAATTTCCGCAAGATTAACGGTGGAAGGATTTTGTATTTAGCAAGAGGATAAATATTGTTAGATCAGGAGAATCCAATAATACATCAATATTAATAAATTTCTACAAGTATTGATGTTATGTTGAAGTCAATACTGATGTTATGATGTCGCCATCAATATGGACGCTACGTCAGTAGTGCCATGTGTCTTGTTGACTTTGATTTTTGCCTCTTTGACGCAAAACTTTGACTTGCCATAGATTCTGCAAACAGACTCAGATTGAGGTATTTTTTGCGCCATTGGAATCCTAATGACGACCTCTTCGATTTGGTCGTGGTTTCACAGTGATCCAAGGAAATTGATTTTTGGGCCATTAGGGATCCACTATATCACTTTCTATTCCCTCTCCTTCCATTTTGGTCCTTCCACCATATTGATGCTCGTGGAAAATTAGGTAGATTGATCATGGGTTGGAGCACAACTTTATTACATTGTTCTTTGGCTTGGGCCTCGAAGTCGTGTCTTGATACGTCCTTCAATGTTAGATATGATGATTTTTTTTTCACTGTTTTGAATATCTATGATCCTTATGGGGAGAAGAAACTATTTTGGAACAACATATTTAGTCACCCCTGTTTCAGCTTGGATTTCATGTATATAGGGGTTGATTTTGATTTCTCCCTAGGGAAATCAAAAGTTTGGGGTCCCTATTCACACCCAGACCCAATGACAGATTATTTTGTAGATAGTCTTGAAGACTTGGGTTTGGTGGATGTCCTTTGGGAGAAAATCCTCCCTACTTGGATGAATAATAGGACTTATCCTTATTATATTTCTAAAATATTTAACGGGTTTCTCATTTTTGAAAAATTTATGGACCAACCCTTCTAGATTTGTCAATGGGTGGATGATGGGAGTGGATCTTATCACTGACTTGTTACCTTGGATATGAACTTTAACACTCAAAATCCTTCAGGACCTTTCAAATAGAATCCTACATGGCTCAATCATCCATCTCTTATTTAAAAAATTAAGGCCCACTGGAACCTCTATGATTTGGCTCAAGGTCCCTCCCCTATGATTCAATTTCAAGAGAACTTAAAAAGGGCCAAAACTATCATCTCTATTTGGGCCAAGGAAAAGAAATGCTAGGATGAGAGTTCCCTAATTGAAATTGGGGAAAATATAAATGAAATCCTTCTAAATAGGGACCATTCCTCTCTCTTCGATGAAAAATGATCGAAGCAAAAATCTCTTGAAGCAAAGAAATATCCCTCCTGAATGACGTTTGAAGAATAGAGCCCTTTGGTTGTAGGCTAGGGATGAAAACAAAAAAAATTCATCAGATAGGAAATCACAAGAAATATATAAATACAATCTTGGAAATAAATAGAGAGGATGGGTCAAAAGCTACCTCTTTCAAGGATATCTTAGAGGATGGAGTCTCATATTTCAAGGAAATTTTCAAAGCATCTAGTATAGAAAACATTGACAAGATTTTACAAATAATGACCTTTTTTCCTCGATGTATTGATGAGGATTGTTGTTCCTCAAGAAACAATTTCTTGCTGTGTAAAGAAATTAGTGCTTGAGACATTACATACTTCTGTCACAAATTGATATACTTTGTCTCTGTATTGAAAAACTCTTAAAACATTGATTGTATGATCCCTTAAACAGCAAACCCATATATGTTATGCAATGCTATATTTCACTTATGTTGAAATGATTGGGTGGAAGAAAATGAGAAAGGAATTTCAAACTGATATGCCGTTTAAAACAGAAACTATCACTTTAAAACTCAGAATAATTATGTAAAGATAAGGTTAAAATAGAGGAGCGCACATTAAGGTGCATTTAACTCTTAGATACACAAGTATAAAGAGACCCGCAGCTCAAATCACTCTATTTCATTCACAGACGAAAAACATTATGTAAACTGGATAAAATCTTCAGCATAAACAAATGCTAGAATCTTGCAGACTTTTACATTGATTTGCCATTCTATAATACATAATTTGGCTTCAAGATTTCCCAAAACTCGGAACCCCCTATCCTACTCCTATTTTTGCTTTTATATCATCCCTTTGATGTAACTTCCTAACTGTCTTGATCAGTTATAAAACTGATTCTTAAAAGTGCTGGAATCATTCAAATTTACAAAATATATGTTTGAATATTATATATATAATATATAATAAAAAACCCAAAATCGAATTGAAAGTCTTAAAAGGGCGAATAATGCATTTTGGGTCCCACTACTATGCATTTGTATTAAACTGACAAAACCGCCCATGGTTTATGAAAACCGATAACCACCTACGGGGGGTGCTGATGGCAGCTTGTACGAAATGAATGGGGGTACCGTAATATATCATGGCCGTTGATCTTGGTAAATAATGGTTTCAACTAAACCATCTACGGGGGTGCTGTCTCCCATAAACTTCGTTTACTTCATACCCCCGCAAACCGTTGGATCTGAGCCAGAAATCGCTGATTTAACTGCAATGTTATATGTGGTTGCACACCATTGTGAGATTGCTTCAAATTGAGAAAACTCCGCTTGATCTGTAGTAAAAAATATATATATATATATATAAAAGAAGTAAAGCTCAGTCACATTTCAGTCGAATGATTCAAACCCAATTTTGAAAAACGTTTTCTGGAAAAACAGAGATTTGAAGAATCATTAAAATCTCTTAAACAGACTTGGATTTTTGAGCAATTTCCTCGCTGAAGTCAATTGGGCATATTCTGCAAAAAACCCATGTCGCGTTTTTTTGAAATTTTCCTCCGTTTGCCCACAATTTGAAAACGAAAATCGTGACCTGGAAGGGTCTGCGTTTTTGTGTAAGAATTTTCGCCCTTCAAACGTTTGCCTTCTGATAAATAGGTAATGAATTCTTTGCATCAGCTAAGATTGCTTGATCCAGCATTTCAGAGACTTCTTCGTCATCTATTTGTAGAGGTGAAGTGGAATTCATGTCTCTCTGGCCGTTCGCACAGTTTGAAAGTATTGTCCTCTTTTGGTTGAGCTAATGAAACGAACTGCTTTGGGCAGAACCTGATTGTCTCCTGAGGGATGTGTCAGCTGACTTAGAATGCTCAATGCCATACAATGATGTTAGTTTTGCCTGCATCAAATGCTTGGGGACTTTTGAAGAATTTTTAGATCGGTAACTGTCCATGTCAAACATCTGCCATCGATGACTAATGTTGTATTATTGCCTTTTGTATTTGTCTCAGAGAAACAATCAATACGACTAGCTATAGAACATTTGTTAGCCAGGTAACGAGATATACGCCCCTTGTTTTGAGAAGAAGCCCTTCCAATAAAAGATGAATGAAAAATAAGACCATACTTTGGTGTGTTTCCACGTGTTTTAAGAGCCCTGAAAAGAGCTTTCTCAGCACCCAGAATCTAAAGAGTTGATGTTGGACATTTTGCAAGGTTTGTAAGGCTCCCAGCATGTGAGATCAATCGAGCACCTACCATTTCACCAATCAAAGTTGCAAGATTTGGAGCAATATCATGCATCTTTGACACAAGATAAGAATGGAGTTGTTTCCGATACTCAGAAAGTTCAATAACCCTCTGTGCAAACAACTCAATATTTATTAAATCAACTGGAGATATGTCTTGACCCATGGAAGCTTTCGCTGCTTCTATGATATCCTTGGCTTTGTCTTCATCTCCAGTTATTTCTATTAATTCAGGTGATGCATCATCCGATAACATGGACTTATCCTTCACAAACTTTGTGACTCGTGCATATATATAGTTGTCATTAATAATCTTAACCAGCTCAGGAAAATGCCACGAATATCATTTCCTTACTCTCATGCAAAAGGTGTTAATGTCTTTGTCCAGAGTATCAAGAATATTAATAGCCTGTATAACCATGTTATCTACTCTGTTGATATTGAACTTCACTTTGGCTCTGCTGTAGCTGTGCCCAAGACCCAATTGAGCTTTCTCCAAGTCTACTTCCTTAAGATCCCTAATGAATGTGTGAAAATGGAGATGAACTCCTCGAAGAAGCTCCAACACAAAATCATTGCTCTGGCAAGGAATACTCAAAACTTCAAAAATTTGAGAACCTGGCTTTGGTTCTGCCACTCCCAATCTGAATTTAGGTTTCTTCCCCTTCTTAACTTTTGGCAAGTTTAGCTCTAGAAAATTCCTCAGCTCATTTGTCATGAGTCCTTCCGAGACTGCATTGCACTGGTTCAATGCATCAGCTGCCGAACTAAATGGCTGAATTGCAGTCAGCTTCACGACTTTCCCAAATAGATTTAAATCGACAATGGAGCCCTGAACAGCCTCTGTGCTCTACCCAATTTCATCTATTCTGTAAAACGACTATCCACCTCCACACTATCAAGCCAAGCATCCTTAATCTCATTGCCATTTCCATATGTACACCTGGCACAGTTCCACATATTAAACCAGAGATAGGCAGCAGTGGGCATAAGAAATATACAAAATCAATCTCCACTGAATAGATTGCCGAAACAATCACTCTATATAGGTTCTGGCAAGGGAAAGCTATAACTGATCTAAACATTTCTAGCAAACTGTAATCCAGCTAAGCCCACTTGGCAAAGAGGAAAAAATATGTCTGCTACATCTGAAAGTTGACAAAGTTTTGCTGTCAAGATTTGCAAGCCATGAGATATGGCCACTAATGTCAAGACCATTAAGACAAACTGCTTACTTCCAATGCAGCCTTCTAACAATATGCCTTTCCAAAGGATTGAAAGAATGTCATATGCCAAGTGTCTCTTTTTCATATGATAAAATAAGAGCATGAACCACTGTTTCACTTTGGTAATTGTTCCTCAGCAACCTTAGATTTTCCAGAGCTTCTTCCGACTTTTTGCTGAGAGATATTGTGCTACAACAAGGATGATAATGAGGAGCTTATGGAAATTACAAGTTGTTCTTGATAGGTTCCAAAAAGGAAAAAATCCTTAGGCCAAATGGTCTCTCTTTTGAATATTATCTGGCTTGCTTCGAATTCATAGGGAATGATCTACTACAGATTGTGAAATACTCCAGACGACATGGGAAGACTTTAGCCCCCTTCAACTCCACCCTTATCTCCCTTATCCCCAAATATGATAAGCCAGACTCCTTTGATCAATTCTGTCTGATATCTCTTTGTAATACTATTTACAAGATCATCTCCAAGATCATTTCTCTTTGTATTTAAACCTTTTCTTTAGATCATATATCAATGGAACAATTTGGCTTCCTCGAGGAAAAAGAAATTCATGAAGCTATTGGACTTGCTCAGGAAGGATTTCATTGTATTCATACCCAGGAAAAAATTGTTATGTATAAAGTGGACATATCAAATGATTTTATAGGGTTAATTGGATTTACATAAGATTAATTCTGCTTCATTTGGGTTTCATCCCCTCCTTTGTTTCTTGGATCTATAGTTGTATTAGTTCATCATCGGTGGTCCTTTTAATCAATGGATCAACTTCCCCCTTTTACAATCCAGAGATAGGGCTTAGACAAGGTTCCCCTTTGCCCTCTCCTTTTTCCAGTTATGGTTGAATCCCTCAAATAGGCCATAATTGACGCAAAAAATTGACATTTTATTAAAGGTATTGAGATCTCCTTGGACTATTCCATCACACATATTTTTGTGAACAATGTCATACACTTTCAAGCGATGGATGTTAGTAGTCTCCAAGATATGAATATTATTTTGGACTTATTCTCTCTTGTCAGTGGTATGATAATAAACTGTGCAAATTCCTCCTTAATCAGGGAGTTCCTCAGCCAAGGGGACATCAACTCGATCTCTAGGATCTTATCTATCTCCCCATCTCCTTTAAGAGATTCAATCAATTAGTTGGGGTTCTTTATAAAGCCAAATGGTTATTAGAAACAATACTAGGCTTGGATCATTCGGAAAATAGAGCTCTGAATTAGGCACTAGTGCAACACATGGCTCTCCAGAGCAAGTAGGATGATACTCTGCAAGGCGGTAATAGAATACATTCTTGTTCATTGAGCATCACTTGCTTGGGTTCCTCTAGGAATATTAAACAAAAAAAACAAATATCTTTAAAATACATATGGGGAGGGGAACATGATCATCACCCATTTTCACTTACAAAATGGTCTTTCATAACCATTCCCAAGCAACTGGAAGGATGGGGCTTAAAAAATCTCATTTGTTTCTCTAAGGATCTTGTTGCAAAGGGGGCATGAAAATTAATTCAGGGTATAGGGTTGTGGGCACTAGTCATAGATACAAAATATATATACCCCTTTTCAATATTAGACTCGATTCATACTCCCTAGATATTTTTAGCTTCTGCATCATTGGTTTGAAAAGATCTTAAAAATTCTTCTTCATTCATCCTACAAGGTCTCTGGTGGCGGATCAGGTATGGTCCAAAACTTCTTGTAGGAAAATACCCTTCGATAGGCTGTGGGAATTCTCATATCCTCTCTAATCAACTCATGCAAGCTCTACACACTCATGGAATATTCTTCTTAAGTTAGGCTTGTGCTCATATGGGTCTGATGGGTCTTCAGTGTTGGAAGTAGTATGTTGACTTGCTACTAGAAGGGGCTCTAGCTGAAGAGTGTAATAAGTACGTTGAAACTCTTAGTCATAATATGGTATCTCTGTCAAATTTTGAAGACACTCTAGTTTTGACTAATGCCCCCTTAGGTAGCTATACTCCCAAATTTGGTTATTTGTATTTATCCCATCACCCTCATGCTTACCCTCCTCCTTGGTGGGTAAAAACGATTTGGAATCATAATTTTCCGCCCAAAAGAAAATTATTCATGCGGTTGCTCCTTAAAAAAAAGCACCAACATGGGATATATTACAGAAAAGGTCCCTATCTAGGCCCAGTAGATGCCCACTATTGTATGGAACGTGTTGAGGAAATCACACATCTCTTCATAAATTTCCCCTCTGCTATCAGAGTATGGGTTGAAATTCAAAAATATATTGGGAACTCACATCAATGGAATGGGGACTCTATGGATATGTGCCTAAATAATTGGCTGGAGAGGAAACCTCCAACAAATACGAGCTCTCCCTTTGATATTCTGTTGGGGAATCTAAATGGAAAGGAACAAATCCATCTTCAAAAATCAAGGAAAATCCTTTCTTAGGTTGGTTGTCAATAACTTGGATTTGTTATCATCTATTTGAAATCACCTGCAACTACTCAATATGGAATAAAAATTAAGTTGAAAACATAAAAGATAAACCATGGGAATTATTTGATTGGGTGTCACAAAACAATTCTTCTATGGGAGGATCAGGAGGCACCATCTAGCTGAATGACTCTCATTTCTTCACTTTCTCATGTAACATTGGGTATGTTTCAAACAACTATCCAAAACTTTTCCCCCTTAAATTAATCCTACAAATTTCCTCTTCTCTTCACCTCTCTGAGATTAATATATATCGAGGTGGTTATCAAATATATGCAAGGAACCTACACGCTAAAAAATTACACCCTCATTCCTTTATATCAAAATGTTCTCCATAAATCTAGATCATTTTCTTCTCTTTCTCACATATATACAGGGAACAAAACCAATTAGTCGAAAAAATTTCGAAAACCATGAGGGAATCATCAAGACCCACCAGCTATACCCATGGGCATAATTGGCACATAAATCTTCATCCACAATTCTCAATACTATCTATTTATTTTAACTTATGAGCATATATCAGCTAGTTTTCTTCAATACTTTTTCTCTACAGACACTTTTTGATGGTAATTATAGGGCACATAAGGTCTCAAGATTAGTCTTTTTTATTACATGACATAATGAAAATGCAACAACTTCCATGTTTTTTTTAGTCGACATGCTTCTTTATGATATTTTGCTTGGCCATAGGCAATATTGTGTTTAAAAATATGCATAGAATTTGTTATTCTGATAAATCCCTCTTGCAGATAAGAGCGATCTCCCTAGTATCCCAACAAATAACTAGAAACAAACATACATAAGAACATATCTTTCCCTAAGCTATTAGCATTCGGATTATCAAAACTAGAAAATAGAGGATAATGCTTTTACCTACGAGATGTTTTTTGAAGACTTTGTTTTTTGTCTTGAAGAAGTCCTTCAATACTGAGAAAAAACCTGCAATCAGAAACATGCAAAGAATCAAAATCATCTGCAGTGTGTAATAATCCAAATACTAGCTTAACTTAATGATCAAGGAGACTAAGAATTGTAATTGTTTTAATGAATCTGAAAAAAACACAATGAGAAAAATTATCCAAATGTATTATTCAGGAATATAAAGAGCAATATTACAACCAAGCCTTGATGTTGTACAGATTCCTCCTGTATGCCTTCCCAATCTTCCTCCTTGGTTTAACAAGCTTTCCAATCTAGAATGAACAACATAATATTATCATAAGTGAACCCCTAACCTTGAAGTTTCAGCTCAATTTATAGGAGAAACTAAGAAGATTTCAGATCCAAAAATAGAGGGGTGTGATCCACAAATGAGGGGATTAGGGTTCCTTGATCCAAGTGGATAATCTCCATGGTTGGAGGGATTTAGTTCGTACTGGCGCGACTCAGAGGCTTTTAGTTGGAAGAATATGTGTCTAATTATGCTTTTAGAAGTTACTTTTCGCCTTTACTTTAATTTAAATGGGGTGTGCAATTTTTAATGGGAAACAGAGCGCATAAGTCCACAGGGAAGTTTAGTAAGATCCGCGCATGCGCAGGAAGTGACTATAAAAAGTATGAATGCTATCTTTAAGAGTATTTAAGAGCTATTTTCACAGTTTCTAAGACTTGGTTAATGAATATAAATTTTTTACTTCTAAGGAAGCATGAGTATGGATGGTGATAGATCCATATTGACCGTCAAATGTCATGGTGACAAAATGACATGTAATAGATTTCCCCCTAAAGTGTGAAGCCCGAGAAAATATTTCCAAAGAGTGAAGTGTTTTATCATACCAAGGATTCGATTAGAGACATTGGTTGAAAACCTGTAAGAAAAATTAAATGAAAATATATAATCATCACTGAGGTATGCATACCCATACTTAGAGAAAAAATAACTATATGTGCTAGTAAAGAAGTGACCTAGAATTACATCAATAGTAGACACAATATGAACGCATCCATCTGTTAAGAACTAGTCTAATGAAACATGAATACATAACTCCTCGCAACCTAGATGGTTGAAACTAGATCCAGGGTCTTGATCTCTGTTTCTCGAACTAGTATGAATGTAACCATGCGATTGATTGTTTCAAAGTCAAACATGGTAGAAACCACTTGATTACCGGTCAATGATGAAAACCGTTAACAAGTACGAGAGAAAACACCAATAATGAAAATGGATCTCAAAGTACCTCAGTACAATCTATGAAATGTGAATAAATGATTTATATTCAAACACTCATAGAATCCTTTGATCGAAGGCCAATAATGAAAACTTGTTGTCGAAGGCGAGAAACCTGCCACTAAGGCATGCAGATTTCAAGGTACTGATAATATTTCTAGATCAACTTCCTAGCTAATGAGTTGAAATCGATAGGAAGTGATATGTCGCAGGAGGGCCTATGACATGAAACCATTATGTCAAGTTTTGAAGAAATATTTTGCAAGGATTAACTCAGAGATGGTCAATGTGAATGGAGACAAATATTTGCAATGAAAAATGAATTGAAGTTGAAATTTCTCTTGAACACATAACGACACTGTAAATGACTTGTCAGCATTTGACTTAAAAATAATACCCAAAACCTGCTGAAGACTTTTGATGAGGTTCGATTAACTGTAAGACAAAAGGATTACCCAACCCAGACACAAGTGTGAAAAAGTGTTGTGTTCAAGAGTGATATTTTGCTTCTAAAACAAGTATAAAATATGGATTCTTTTTCTCAAATTTCCCCCCACCATTACTGGCAAGAACCTCTTTATTTTTTTCAAGCTTGAGGAGGATAATATTTGCTTGTTGTGTAAGCTCATCCTTCGGATGAGTCCATCTTAGTAATTTTAACGAACCCTAGTGTTGCAACATAATTATGGGGCTTCAACACCTAGGAGGGTGTGGCTCGGTCCCGTTGTGATCGACGGGTCCTGTACTGTTTAATTTTAGCGAATCCAGCATAGGATTAACTTGGTGTTTTTTAGTTTTAGGGAGTCAGAATAAAAACATAAGTAAACTCCATAGTGTTATTTTTCATAAATTTATTCTCTCAAACCCGAAGAAGGATAAAATAATGTAGGAGAGAACTCTATTGACTATGCTTAGTCAACGTATACCCTTTTTGTAATTAGTCTAGTTCAATCTGGAAAAGGGGTAAACTTATACTGAGTAGATGACTATTCATTTATTGTAACGAGTTCAAATAGTCAAGTGCTTGACAACCTTTTCATGTTTAGAGAGTCTGGAAAGGGCTTAAAAAAGAACCCCATGGTTTCGCTTTTTCATGTTTTTTGAGAGTCAGAAAAAGTGATAAAATTTTACTCCATTGTCAAAATGATTTGTTTTTTAAACACAACCTATTCTCTACACAGAAAACTCAAAAATCACAATAAGTTGTTCTCAATTATGGTAAAAATATTGAAAATTTGAACCTCTAAAGGTCAAAAGGAATAAAATGATATTATTTTATTAATTAAAAACTATAAAAATTGAAAAGAACAAGTCAATTTCACCATTTGATTTCCAGAGCAGTAAAAAAGGGTTTTTACCATAGAATTTCTGAAGCTGATATCGGGTGAATCAGTGGACCATTTCACGAACCGTCACTTCCAGGTATTTAATCACTCCATTATCTTGCATTCTATCCATTTCATTTTTCATTTTAGGCTTTGAGATTATTTTTTTGGAGAAAATACGTTTTTATAAATCGCCCTCAAGGTGTGCAGGTTTTCCTTATCGGGCCTGTGCACCCCGATAATTTTTAACACATAAAATTATCATTCTGGTATGGTTTTTATGTAAAAAAAGTGAGCAAAAATGCATTGTGTTCAAAGAAAACCCATGCAGGCACCATGGGGTTTTTCAAAAATGGTTTTCTTTCCATTAAAATTGGTCTAAGTTCTCCCAAAATATTTCTAATGATTTTTAATGATCGTTTACAAACAAATTGAAACAACCATGCTTGAGTGGAGAGAATGCGAGCATGAAACACATGATAATGAGGAAATTGATAGCCCAACAATGCTTCAGGATTTAAAGAACTATGGACTATGAAAATTCTGGTCCATACAAGGAATAAAAGCCCAAGTAGAGTTGATGACTTGGTTGGTAAATGCCTTGAATATCCAGGACCAGTGCTTTATCATTGGAGATCATAGGCCCATCATTGATGCAGAGGATATTTATTTCCTCACCGATTTTCCCCGTAGGGGACGAGACATTTATTTGTTTGGCATGGCCAGGAGGGAAACCTAGTGCTTCCTATATGGTGCAATATTGCACTCAAGATTTGCAATTGAAATATGGTTGAATTGATATTAAAAGTATTGAAGAATATGATCTTAAGATTATTTCTTTCACAGTTACTAGATTATGTGGCAGCACGGCCCCTCATGTGGCCACCAAAGCATATATTAAAACAAATGTTGAGTGTTCCGAGGGAACGATATTCAACTGGTGCGAAGGAGTAGATGTCAACATGAAAGGAAAACTCACTTGAGAAAAGAATGGTAAGCTGAATAATTTCGGCTATGGTGCCATTCTTATATATTTTACTTGAGAGGGGATTCCACTCCTCGTACCACAACAATAGTTAGTGGATCCTACGAGACCGAGAGATCCTCGCATGTTGCAATGGGTTTCGTTGATGGCTCGCCATGGCGGCAATGGCAGTTCTATTGTCTGATATGCACCTCAATTTTTCATATGGCTAAGAAGCCAAATTTTCATGATTGAGAACTTCCCTTATGTAGGGGTGGATTTCAAGGGTGACCCTAATACAACACTCGCACCTAGAGCATAGCGGGATGAGTCAGGTAAAAGTCTCATTATGAGATTTATGTTTTATAATTTTTATTTGATTTTTTTATCATTCAATATTAATAATCAAAAACATTTTAATGCAGATGTAGGCCCAAATCACCAGCAGTGCTTCATCGATTTGATAGACGAGGAGCACAACCTATAGCAGCAGTTCCACCATAGACTGATGCAATTGAGGCCCTCATAGAGTTGGAACATAATATGGAGAGGCTAACCATAGGTATTCCAGAGACTGGGACATATGATTTTCCTCTCTGATACTAGAGGCATGTGACTATGGTTTCAAGTCCATTCAGACAATACTTGCGCTGAGTGGCGTGTGTTATACTCTGCTATCATGATCATCATCATAGATAGCTGATGGTCATTTTAGACAACATTTTTTTTTGTATCAGTATATTTAGATCATAAGATGTTTGAGACCTATGATGAAAAATGATGTATATTTTTTGACAAACTATGATAAACAACTATTTTAACCTAATGATGATTACTAATTTTGGTCTCTGAGTATCTTGTTCAATATGGATTGAATATTGTTTTGATTTACGTTCAATGTTGCAAATGTATATTTAAAACTTGATTAGCCAATGCATCATCTAACGTGTTTAAATTTCTCAAAATGTGTTGATATTAAATGTAATAAAATTGTCTTTCCAAGATATGGGCTCTTAAAAACATTCTTAACAATAACATATTTATGATTGCATAAACATTGTTTAAATGTAATACAATGAGTTGCGAAACTAACCTAACAATCACATGTCGAATGCCAAATGCAATGACATCAGAGAATAGCTCAATGACTGTGGTATACTCTGCAATATTGTTTGTTGTTTGACAGAGGCAAACGCCATGAGTAGAAACTAACTCATCAGTGGGTGAATAGATAACCCAAGCAGCGGAAGATAGGTTCTGTGTACTATGATAGGCACCATCAGCAAAGCCAATGTAAGTCCGAGGGAATGTCAACATCTGCAATATCAAGGGTAATCAAGATAAGCAGAAAAAGTAGTAGAAACTCACAAAGAAAAATAATTAATTTAAGGCACACTTTTCCTAAAAATGTAACTAATGTACAATGAAGATCTCCACAAGATAAATCATGCATAATATCTCTTCAGATAAAAACCATATCTGGGCTTATCTAAAGAGACACCATCATAATCAACTAATTCATAGGCCTCTTTTGCAAGCACATGCTTAACAATGTAAGGGTCATGCCACATTGGTTCAAATTTACTAGCGCCTAGCTTATCGTGAGCTTGATCGTATACTAAGACTAGATCAACTTCTGAATAGACACGAGGGTTAATGCTTTGATAATATTGTGCCTTAACACGTTTTTTATGAGCTTCAATAGCTAATGCAATGGTGTGGCGAGTCTCATCTAATTGTGCTAAGTATAAGAAGTGCTCTTCCTCTTAAGAGGTAGCTGGTAATAACTCAATGGCTAGTTTTAGCGACGATATTTCACATTCAATGGGTAAAACAACTTCAAACTGTAAATGAGTTGAAAAGGGGTAAACCTTGTAGATGTTTTTGCCGAGGTATGGTATGCCCACAATGCTGAGAAAAGCATGGTGTGCCAATTCGATTTATGACTTCCTACAATCCGTTTAATCATATTGGTTAAAAAATTGTTTATAGCCTCAACCTGACCATTGGCCTGTGCGTAATAAGGTGTGGAATTATCATGGCGTAGGGCAAGCTGAGTAGAAAGTTCAGTCATCATAATATTTCTAAATTGGCTACCATGATTTGTAACAATGGCTTAAGGGACACCGAACCTAGCAATCACATGATTGAATATGAAAATAGCTACAATTTCGCCAACAACCTTAAATCTAGGCATCGTCTCAACCCATTTGGTAAAATAATATTCAACGAGAATAATATACCCCTGCCCTCGACCGAGTGAGGGTTACATGTAATGAAATTGATGCACCATTGTGAAAATGGACCGACAACTATTATTGGGTGAAGAGGAGTGGGAGGTGCATGCATATTTCGATAAAAAAATTAATAATTGTGACATTTTTTAACTGCAAGGATACAATCTTTGAAGAGAAACGATCGAAAATAGGCAGCGTGCAATATATTTTGGGTTGTGGAAAACCTATACATATGACCACCACATGCTCCAGAATGACAGTCACTTAAAACCCTTTCGACTTCTTCATGAGTTAAATAATGTCGAAAGACAAAATTGGAACCACGATGGTAAAGAGTGTCGCCAACAATATTATATTGTTGAGACTGATATCGAATCCTATGTCGATCAGAGTGTGAAATTTCAGGCTGAAAATTTTGGGTTTGAAGATATATAATGATATCTCCATACCAAGGATCCAAAGTGTTGATCAAAAACATAGATTCATTGGGAAGATGATCTTCTGCCAGAGTTTCGGATTTGGTGTAAGGAAAGTCACACATAAACTCAACAAAGACTAGTGATTTCTTGGATTTTGATTTTTCAAACTTCAAATCAAACTCTTGTAGGATAATTATCCACTTTGAGTATTTTCCCCCTAGCAATTGCTTAGTCAAAATGTACATCATAGGGTTGCTATCAAATATCAGGGTTGTTTTGCGTAACAATATGTAGTGAAAAAATATTTGGACAATTTGAACAACTGGCAAGGCTAATTTATCCACATGTGTATACTTGATCTCATTCGGTGTAAGGTTCTGACTTAAGTGATAAATCACATGTTAATTTCTAGATTTATCCTCTTGAAATAAGACCATTCCAATGGTGGAATCAGACGCAGCTAAATATAAAAAGTAATCTTGGTGATAATCAGGTGGATGCAACAATGGTGCATGGGTCAACGCGTATTTAAGTGCGTCGAAAGCTTTATCGGAAAGCTCGTCCCATATGAAAGGAACATCATGTTTTAATAACCGAGTGAAACCTTTAGTTAAATCTGCATAGCTAGGGATAAAACAACATAAAAACTTTGCTTTCCCTTGCAAACTCTAGAGTTGGCAAAGAGTATAAGGAGGAGGTAAATCGAAAATAGCCTCAACCTTCAGAGTGTCGACACAAATTCCTTCCTTTGAAACAATGAAACCCAGTAATCATCCTAATTGTACACAAAAAACACATTTGTGTGGATTCAAATGGTAATGCCTACATCACATTAAAATGGCTTGTAAATGTGTAGGATGATCTTGCCAACACATAGAATGAGTAGGTAAGTCATCCAAGTAGGGTTTCTCAATATGTTTGATGTCATGAAACGCATAAGACATGGCCCTTTGAAAAGTGGCGCCAATATTCTTCAATCCAAAAGGTAATTTATAATAAAAAAATGTGCCCCATGGAAAGATAAACAATGTTTTGGGTTGATCAGAAGCGAGTATGTTTATTTTCTTGTAACAGGAGAATCCATCCATGAATGAAAATATTTCTTTTCCAGCACAATCATCAAAAATTTGGTTGATGTAAGAGGTGGGATAATTGTCATTGGGACAAGATTTATTAATATCCCTATAATCGACACATACTCTGATAGTCCCCTATTTCTTGGTCACTAGAACTATGTTGGGTACCCAATCTGTCAATGAATATGATAAATGAAATTTGCACGAAGTATTTTTTCAACCTCAGCTTTAATAACAACGACTTTTCTTGGATATATTGGATGTAGCCTTTGTCTAATAGGTTTAGCATCCGGCTATGACTTAATTTCGTGAACTACAATGCTAGGATCAATTCTTGACATTTCTTCATAAGACCAGGCAATTATGTCGCAGAATTCCTAAAATATGGCTTTGTACATGTTAATTCCATCAATTGAGCATGAAGCACCTATATGAATGTTTTTAGTTATTCCTGGTTTGATTGATATGTCAATTGGAATTTTTGTCGAAATGTTTTATAAACTCGTCTCAAAATACAAATGAAGGATTGACATTGAATTTTGAGGTTCCTTCACATATTCAGTTGGAAAAATTGTTGAAAATTCATTTTCAAATCTATCAATATCTGGTAGAATATAGGAGCGATGGTGAAGATCATCCCAAGGTAATTCGTCCAATGACAAAATTTCCCAAATATTTTCATCACTTGAAAATATGTGTTGAAAAGGATCAGAAAAATATGTTCTGGTTAAACCCAGTGGAGAAGGAGACTCATCACTGATAACATTCAATTGATCAATATTGGTAGATGAAATATCAGAAAGCGATTGAACTGCTACATATGCCAATTCGCATGGACTTAAAGGCATTTCATTGCCATAGTAGTCTAACTCATATTCTAAAGGCACAATCAATGGATCATCAAATGGTATTGTGCTTGATGTAATCATGTTGATATTGGCAATAGTATGAGGCACGTTAGGAGGAGGTATGATGAAAGTTCCCATAAGAGTGAAATCCTTAAGTAGTACTACTCCAACATCTTCGTAAGGGATAATGGACTTTCCGACATATGGGATACTATCCGTAGAGGCAAGATCTAAAGTGTAGTAAGACAATAGATAAATTTTGATAATCATTCCTTTATGAGGAAACATTATTAACCGAAAGACAAATGATACTACTACTATCATGGCATAAGACCAACTCCGACCTAAAATAAGGTTGCAGTCAAGAGGGGCATCAATGACTTCCACCTCAAGCGTAATGATTTTTCCTTCTACCTCTATGGGTAAATCCTAGAGAATTCAAAATGGATGAAAACCTCTTCCATCAAAGGATTTAAAAATCGTGGGTGATTGATTAATTGTTGGAGAACCAAGATTTTTCCAACAAGTCAAAGACATAATGCATGTAGACACTCCTTTGTCAATTACTGTGTGAAAAACTTGCCTAGATTTGACTAAAAAAGGTATTTGAAAATCCATTTGGTGTGGGAGTCTAGGTACAAAGTTCTTGAGATCAAAGACGATGAGATTAGAGTCTTGAGGTTCAATTTCTCCAATAGCTGACAATAGTAGCTTCCTTAGGGCCTGACAATATTACAACACTTTGAGGGCCGACATTGTTGAAGGTGGCATAGCCAGATCTTCAAAAATATTGTAATTTTGAGTGCCTCTTGCATGTGGGTTGAAAGTCGATTTTCGAAGTACACCTTTGGCAGGCGGTTTAATTACTAAATCAGAACTAGGTTTCTCGATGTGTAATGGTTCAGAAATAGGAGGAGTTGACATTGGAGGTTGACTAGATGATCCTGTTTACCCATAATCTCTTACGTTTGTGATGTATTAGAATTGCATTTTATCAAAGAATTAATGAACACACATGCATATATAATTGAGAGGAAAACATTTCAACAATCACACAACAAAACACAAGACGTTTAATAACGGAGTTCCTCTAGTGTGGACTACGTCTCCGGGCCTCTGTGTCTCGATGGTGTTGGCCACTTCATTTGGTGCTGGAAAATGTGATGATGTACATGGATGTTGTTTACTTGTCATACAAGGAAATGTTCCCTCGACATGAGTGGAAACGTCTCTCCATGAGACATCCCCTACAAGGAACTATCACTCATAAACAAATCTCCTATCAACATGACAACCTCACACATGGTGACAAAGAGTATCCCGTCATCAAGGCAACAAAGGGATCTCAAAAAAATAAATGACCATCCATGATAATACATATCACATGACATAAACATCAAGACTTTGCATCATACATCAAGCAGGAATTGACATGACATAAAACATCTCACAACAATAATCAATGAAGTACATGGCAACAACACTTCATATACCTCAACTTTGATGTTGGTTGAATAATAGGTTGCTCAGTTGCTAGATCTGAATACACCATCGAAGTTGTGGCATTGAATGGCATGAAATCGATTGTCCACACTCTGAATTCCAACACCATTATCCCTTAATTGGAAAATGGCCAAAAATATATGGCTCATATGGAAACTCTGACTGCACTGTTGGATTCGTGTCGCCAAGAGGTGTAGGATCGACTGTCAATTTTCTTAATTTTGACAAAGTCGAAATTTGGGCCATAGGGAATATTTTAGATTCCCCCTAGATTCCTCAAAATATTGCTCAATCGCTGATTGGAAAATCTAAAACTCAAAGAAGGAATTTGATCTCACCATTGAGATCCTTGCGAAATTTTGAGAAGAATGAGTATAAAGTTGACCTCATTCCCACTCCGACGAATTTTAGCCTCTAAGGAATCTGGAATATTCCCTCAAGATTATTGAAGATTCTCTTCCTTTTGGAATCTACAAATCTGCTGCCCAAAAGACGAATCCAACCTTGCCATTGCATTCCCTACGAAAATTTGAGAAAAATGACTATAAACTTGAATGTATTTGGACAAAGAGAAATTTTACCTCCCAAATAATCTTTGGGCATCAAAAGAATATTCTCTGTCTCAAACTGTGTGCCATCATTCTGCCTCCTGGAACTGTTTCATGGTTCTGCTGTTCGGAACCCTGTTTT
This sequence comes from Pinus albicaulis, assembly GCA_034641835.2. NCBI lineage: Eukaryota > Viridiplantae > Streptophyta > Pinopsida > Pinales > Pinaceae > Pinus > Pinus albicaulis. Next base: position 1,674,203,529 of record CM076578.1, read on the forward strand.
TCATTCTATTCTCGGGCTCCTGCGTCCTCTTATGTTCTGCCTCTGTTCGTTGTTCCCCTCGGACTCACTGCAATTGAGGGTTTTAAATCAATTGTTGGCAGAGTTAACAATAAGAGACCCATAGGCCGTTGGTAATGGTGGAGGGCTAGAGGCGGGAAATTCAGGGGTTCCAACCCCGTCAATCTCCCGTATTGTAACTTGTTATGTTTGCGCGTTATATTTTTTAACATATGACGGTTGGCATTTTTAATTTGACGCGGTTTGAAATATATTAATATGGTTCCGTTGTATTCTTGGGTTGTATGTGTTTGAGTTGTATTAAATATGGGGCCACCCGGTGGGGTTGACCCAGGTGGGTCGGGCAAGTTCAACTCCCCCCGGCTCCACTTTGTTACCCATCGTGGCCACCACACATATGGGTATTAGCATACATGTTTAATTCAACACATAAATGAATTTCGTTGGTATTTATATGGTATATAACGTTTGTGCATTTGTTACAACATGCATGTAACCCCTTTATAAATGTTAACCATATATTTTCAAATATCCATATGTGAATAATTCTTTCCACTCCACCTTATTATGGTTGTTTTGAAATTTGTTTAATATAACCATAATTTTATATATGGTTTTCTTATTTTTTAATGTGAATTTAATAATATATATTTTTGTTTTGTCTTTTCTGTAGGAGAAAAGAGGCCAATGAAAGGATGCCATGTGTCAATGGCTAATGGGTTTTCCTGTGGGTCCCATGTGCTCACTAGGATGCCATGTGGTACACTGTGGGCCCCTCTTTTTTCCTGTCTTATCAATCTTTAAAGAGCCATAAGTTGATCATAAGAACTCGATTTTGAGTGTTGTCTGCACCAATAGAAAGCTCTCGTTGAGCTCTATGTCTCGACATTAGTTCGAGAGTGTTTTGAACACTTTGAATTTTGACCTATCATCAGCCCTCTTAGTCTCCTAAGGGTGTCTGGAGCCACCTGGTTCAATCCTCCCCACTTAGGAGCTTTTGGTCCACCAAACACATGAACCTAAATTGCAGCTATTTTGTACCTTGTCTGCACCACATGTGTCCTGAAAGGTCACCCTTAATTCTCCTTCATCTTTATCCTTCGGAGTGATAAGCGATGAGCTGACACCTGCATCCTAGGCAAACCTGTAGTACAATATTTTGAAAATTACATGCTTAATGAAGTGACCAATCTATGACCCAAGCATCCCATACTTGCCACGAGTTTATAACACATACTCGGTGGTCAAGTTTACATTAAAATGGAATCAATACCCCAACTATCAATACCTGGCCAAAACATCATTGTTCCTTCATAAGTGATGGAAAACACATCATCACTTTTACATTTTAAATTGAAACTCACGATTTATAACTGTGGCCAATACATAAAGAAAAACCATTTCTTACTCAACAAAGTGAACCATGACGAATGCGATGGATTTGCTTGTTGAACATTTTCACTGACTGGTTTCTGCACAGACGCTTTGTCCTTCAGAAGTTGCTCTGGATGGAGTCTCCAACATGTGGCTCTTTGATGGCCATTTTTGTCGCAATAACTGCAATGAGTCTTCTTTCTCCATACATTCTTAACCATATTCTTTCCCTGTTATGGATAAGGCCTTTTATGCCTCATACTCTTTCGTGCTGCCATTCTCTTCCAACACTCAGTAATGACATGGTTATGTAAACTAAAAAAATTACAAGTTTTTCTATGCCATGACCTCTTTCCATGATTATAAACATGCTTATAATCAAAATGAACTTGAGAATATCGAGACTTGTTATACCTTTCCTGGTGGTCTATGGTGCGATCATGGTGCTGAGAGCTTGCCTCACCTCTTTCACTGCAATGTGCATTGTCATAAGATGATGGTGAAGAGTTCCCATCATTCTCTTTCCCCAATGGTTTAAACCATGCATTGGGAACTTCTGACACCTTCGAGCATTGTCCTTCAGTGTACCCAAAACCTACGAATTGAGGTCTCTGCACGACCTCCAATGGCTGAGTTATTCCTTGGCCATTAACGCCAAGTCCTCCTCCCTTGTATCCCATCTTGGTGAGGAGTCTCATGCTCGTTCCTATAATGGGTATCTCCAGATTTCCCACAGAAATGATAGCATGTGAAGATGAAATCGAAGAAACATCAACATTGTTTACCTCAGATGTTGATGCAAAAACAGCTGATGATGGCTGCTTCAAGTCTCAGTTGCGCTTCAATTACTCCAAAGCCTCTTCCGCGACTCGAAACTTAAGCTACAACCTCTTCTTCTCTACTTTCTCTTCTTGCAAAATCCTCCTTAATTTAGCATCCTTTTCTTGAAGGCTCTAGTCATTGCGCTTCAGTGCTTCCAAGGCTGCCTCTGCGACTTGCAATTGGAGCTACACTCGTTGCTTGACCTCCTTCTCCTCTTGTAGAAGTGTTTTCAAGTCAGCATTATCTGTTTCTTGTTCCTTATAAGCTTATTACAACATGTCCATCCTTTCGGACGTCCTCAGCATGGCCTCGTACATGTCTTTAAAATCCTCCATTGTTGCACGTTCAATGGCTCCTTCTTGCAATTCACATCAGCAAGAAGACCGCTCTGATACCACTTGATCTGGGTCTGTCAGCGATCAAATTTACCCATAATATTTTACTTTTGTGATGTATTAGAATTGAATTTTATCAAAGAATGAATGAACACACATGCATATATAATTAAGAGCAAAACATGTCAACAATCACACAACAAAATGAAAGATGTTTAATAACAGAGTTCGTCCAGTGTGGACTACGTCTCCGGGCCTCAGTGTCTCGATGGTGTTGGCCGCTTCATTTGGTGCTGGAAAATGTGATGATGTACATGGACTTTGTTTACTTGTCATACAAGGAAATGTGCCCTCGACATGAGTGGAAAAGTCTCTCCACGAGACGTCCCCTACAAGGAACTCTCACTCATAAACAAACCTCCTATCAGCATAACAACCTCACACATGGTGACAAAGAGTATCCCGCCATCAAGGAAAAAAAGGGATCTCATAAACATAAATGACCATCCATGATAATACATATCACATGACATAAACATCAAGATTCTACATCATACATCAAGCATGAATTGACTTGACATAAAAAATTTCACAACAATAATCAATGAAGTACACGGCAACAACACTTCATATACCTCAACTCTGATGTTGGCTGAAGAATAGGCTACTTAGTTGCTGGATCTAAATACACCATCGAATTTGTGGCATCAAATGGCATGAAATCCACTGTCCACACTCTGAATTCTGACAACGTTATCCCTTAACTGGAAAATGGCTGAAAAATATATGGCTCATATGGAAAATTTGACTGCATTGCTGGATTTGTGTTGTCGAGAGGTGTAGGATCGATTGTCAATTTTCTAAATTTTGACACTGTCGAAATTTAGGTCGTAGGGAATCTCTTAGATTCCCCCTAGATTCCTCCAATATGCTGCTCCACGGCTGACTGGAAAATTTGTAACTCAAAATAGGAATCTGATCTCACCATTGAGATCCTTGCGAAATTCTAAGAAGAATGAGTATAAAGTTGACCTCATTCAGACTTCGGCGAATTTCGGCCTCTAAGGAATTTGGAAGATTCCCTCAAGATTCTAGAAGATTCTCTTCTGCTGGGAATTTGCAAATTTTCTACTCAAAAGGTGAATCCGACCTTGCCATTGCGTTCCCTACGAAAATATGATAAAAATGACTGTAAATTTGAATGTATTTGGACAAAGAAAAGTTTTACCTCCCAAAGAATATTTTGGCATCAAAGGAATATTCTCTATCTCAAACTGCGTGCCATCATTTTGCCTCCTGGAAATGTGTCATGGTTCCACTATTTGGATCTCCATTCTGTATTCCATTCTCAGGCTCCTCCGTCCCATTCCGTTTTGCCTCCGTTTGTTGTTCCCGTCGTACTCGCTGCAATTGAGGGTTTTAAATGAAATTGTTGGTGGAGTTAACAATAAGAGGCATGTAGGTCGTTGGTAATGGCGGAGGGCTAGAGGCAGGAAGGTTAGTGGTTCCAACCTCACTGACCTCCCATATTGGAACTTGTTATGTTTTCGCGTTATAGTTTTTAACATATGACGGTTGGCATTTTTAATTGGACGCGGTTTGAAATATATTAATATGGTTCCTTTGTATTTTTGGGTTGTATGCGGTTGAGTTGTATTAAATATGGGGCCACCCGGTGGAGGCTAGCCCACGTGGCCCGGGTGGGTTCAACTCCCATCGACTCCACTTTGTTACCCATCGTGGCCACCACACATATGGGTGTTAGCATACATGTTTAATTCAACACATAAATCTTAATCATATATTTTCGAATATCCATATGTGAATAATTTGTTCAACTCCACCTCATATATTTTCGAATATCCATATGTGAATAATTCGTTCAACTCCACCTTATTATGGTTGTTTTGAAATTTTTTTAATATAACCATAATTTTATATATGGTTTTCTTATTTTTAATGATTTTGTTTTATGTGAATTTAATAATATATATTTTTGTTTTGTCTTTTCTGTAGGAGAAAAGAGGCCAATGAAAGGATTCCATGTGTTAATGGCTAATGGGTTGTCATGTGGGTCCCATGTGCTCACTGGGATGCGATGTGGCACACTGTGGGCCCCTCGTTTTTCCCATCTTATCAAACTTTAAAGAGCCATAAGTTGATCATACAGACTCGGTTTTGAGTGCTATCTGTGCCACCAGAAAGCTCTCGCCGAGCTCTATGACTTGAAATTGGTTCGAGAGTGTTTTGAAAACTTTTAATTTTTACCTATCATCAGCCCTCTTGGTCTTTTGAGGGTGTCTAGAGCCACTTGGATCAAGGATATTTATGAACAACGAGTGTGGGCGAATATTTGAAAAATTTAGATACCTCGGCCTGATGAAGACACTCTTTTATGTAGTGATCCTCTTCACAAATAAGATAGGGATAACGAGGTTTCCTTTTTTCATCAAATGGTTTGGTTTTATCTGTCTTCTCTTTTGGAGAATTGTTTTGTTTTTTTTTACCCTTCCCTTTATTTTTACTCCCGAATGATTTAGTTTTGGCAATAGACCAATCTGCGACATGGATTTCGGTAGAGGTTTCTAGAGAAGAGTCTCCTTTAGGTGAATGACGTAAAGTTATGATTGGAGTAGCAGAATTAGATTGTTTATTTTTACTCTTTGATGTGTTAACTATACCAATTACACCATCTGTGGCATGAGAACCAGAAGGAGTCCTTCTAAGTTGACTTGGGCGAGATAAATCTAGAATTTTTTCATCCAAAGTACCAGACTGTGTATAAACAAGGTCTAGATATTGGGCTTGAGCGATAACTTGCTCTTTTGTTACAATGCCTCCTTTAGTTACATCTTCAGTAATCTTAGGGACTAATGATTTGATAAACCATTAAGCCAGAATTAGATCTAGGATGAAAATTTTGACTAAACGTCCTCTATGTCACCATTCGTGGATGTGATCTTGTTAGGAAACCAACTCCAAAAATAGAGGAGAAGAGAGATCAACGCCTTAGAAATCAACCACTTCGAGGGGGAAACCTCCAATACATTACATAAATGAACAATTCTTGGATGATACAGATGGCCAAAACCTCCTTCTATATATAGGAGTCCATGGGGCCACAATATAATCCTAACCGACCTAACAATAATAATGTAAGGGCACAATAATAACAATATTGGGTTTACAGGGGTACAACAATAACAATAAGGGGGCTACACTAATAACAATAAGGGACTAAAATAGTAATATAGGGACCTAACATGCCCCTCTCCTTCAAAAAAGTGTTGTCCTCAATGCTTGAGTAGCTCTGGGTGCTTCTGTATAAAATTCTTATCCTCCCATGTAGAATCTTCAGTGGATAAGTTCTTCCACTTGATGAGATACTCTGAAATTGATCGATTTCGTAGCTGTCGAGTTCTTGTCTCTGTGACCACTTTAGGTTCCAATATGATTTTTCCTTCCTCATTAAGTTATGGCAATATTGTTTGAACTAGAAGATTTTCACCTATAACCTTCTTTAAGCATGAAACATGGAAAAATGGATGCACTCGCGAAGAAGCAGGAAGCTCCAATTTGTGTGCCATAGTACCAATCTTTTGCAACACCTTGTAAGTACCATAGTACTTTGGTGATAATTTATTATCCTTCTTAGCTTGCTTCAGGGACATTTGTTTGTATGGTTGTAGCCGCAAAAATACCCTGTCTCCTACATCAAAACTTCTCTTGCTGCGATGTTGATCTGCATGTTGTTTCATTCAATTTTGTGGCAAATTTAGTTTATCCTTTAAGAGTTGGAGAACTTATTATTGATGCTCGATGTGATCTTCCTCTGCTTGAACCTTAGAATTTTTCTCTTATAGATGATGTGATGGATGGTGGATGATATCCATAAAGTGCCATAAATGGGGTCATTTTTGCTGCAGTATGGAAGAAAGTGTTATACCACCATTCACCGAGAGGCAACCACTTGACCCATTATGTTTGTTTATCAGATACAAAACAACGAAGATATCCTTCCAAACATTTATTCACTATCTCAGTTTCCATCAGATTGAGGATGATAAGGTGAGAAATGAGCTAATTAAGTACTCAAACAAGAAAATAACTCCATCCAAAAATTTCCAGTAAAAATGGGATCTCTGTTTCTCACAATAATCTTTGGGTTTCCATGTAGCTTTTGAATTGTGTCCATAAATGTAGTAGCAACTGTACTTGCTTTAAATGGATGAGATAATGCAAAAAAGTGTGCATACTTGGTAAGTCTATCAACTACCACCATGGTGACACTCTTTCCTTCGGACTTAGGTAAACCTGTGATAAAAGCCATTGAAGTCTCCTCCCGACGTTGACTTGGAATGGATAAAGGTTGTAGAAGTCCCGGGGTCTTAATTGTCTCAACTTTATTTTACTGGAAAACCAGACATTCCGCCACAAAATTTTGAATATCATATTTAAGGCCATCCAAAAAAAAATATTTCTTCACCCTGTGGTAAGTTTTTAAAAATCCAGAGTGTCCTCCTACAGGAGAAGTGTGCAATTCCAAAAGAATCTTTTATTTTAGTTGGGAATTATTACAAAGATATAAGTGATCTTTGCACCACAAGGAATCATTTTTCCAACTAAATGTATCAGATGTACTAGGATCTTGCTGCAACTTTTGAATGAGTGTCCACACTTCTTCGTCCTTCTTCCATTCATCCCTTGCTTCGGTTATCCAATCTGGTTGGATAATAGAAATGGCACAAAGCAATGCTTCCACCTCTTCATTATTTCTTGAGAGTGTATCTGCAACAACATTTAGCTTCCCTTTTTTGTAGTTTATTTCAAAATCATAACCCAACATCTTTGTGACCCATTTTTGCTGCTCTTCTGAAGATAGTCTTTGTTCCAAAAAGTGTTTAAGACTATCATGATTAGTTTTTTCCTTGAAGTGTCTTCCCATTAGGTAAGGTCGCCATTTCTTTAGTGCATGTAGTATTGCTAACATTTTCTTCTCATAAATAGCTTCCTGTAAATACTTTCCTTTGATTGGATGATTTTAAAAGAAATGGGTCTTCCTTCTTGTATTAAAATAGCACCAATTCCATTTCCTGAGGCATCACATTCCACAATAAAGGTTTTTGTGAAGTCTGGCATAACTAAGACCGGTGCTAGGCACATTTCCTCTTTAATATGTTCAAAGGCCTTAGTTGCTTCAGGAGTCCATGAAAATGCATCTTTCTTCAATAATGTTGTTAGAGGTGTTGTTATTCTCCCATAATTCTTCACAAACTTGCGATAATACCCTGTTAACTCGAGAAATCCTCGCAACTGCTTTATGGTTGTGGGGACTTTCCATTCCTTAATGGCTTTAATTTTGTTAGGGTCTACCTTAACACCCTCGTGAGATACAATATGACCCAGATATTCCACCTCTTGTACTCCAAAGAAACATTTGGATGTTTTTGCATTTAATTGTTTCTCCTGCAATAGTTTGAGCACCCTGTCAACATGTTGAACATAATCCTTCCAAGACCTACTGTAGATTAGTATATCATCAAAAAATACTAGCACAAATTTTCTAAGGAAGGGTTTGAAAATGGAATTCATCAACCCTTGAAATGTAGAAGGTGAATTAGTAAGGCCAAAAGGAATGACCAAAAATTCATAATGACCCTCATGAGTTCGAAATGTTGTTTTCGGAATATCTTCAGTCTTCATTCTAATTTGATGATATCCTGAACGAAGATCTAACTTGGTAAAATAAATTTCTCCATGTAATTCATCCAATAATTCATCAATCACAGGAATGGGAAATTTATCTTTAATGGTGAGCTTATTGTGTTCCCTGTAATCCAGACACATGCGCCATGATCCATCCTTCTTGTGGACCAATACTACTGGAGCAGAGAAAGAACTTTGACTGGGTTGAATTATACCAACCTCTAATATTTCTGTAATCATACGTTCAATTTCGCTCTTTTGGACATAAGGATATCAATAAGGCCTGATGTTTGGAGGAACACTTCTTGGAATAAAATGAATAGCATGATCATTATCACGAATAGGTGGGAGTCCTTTGGGAGTTTCAAACACCTTGGAATGATTTTCCAAGAATTTTTGGAGATCTGTAGAAATAGATGATTTTGATGTTGGAACTTCTAGTGAGCATAATTGTGCAATTACGCCTCGTTGTTCTTTCTTCAAAAGCTTTGTCATGACATTAGAGATTATTATCTTTCCCAGCTTCCCTGTGATACCCCGTAATTCGACTTCCTTTCCTTCTAATTTTTTTTTTAAGAAAAGTTATTGAAAATTAAAAGCTACCGTCACTAAAGATTGTAACCATTGTACTCCTAGTACAACATCAGCACCTCCCATTGGAATGGAAAACATTGGACTATTCAATACATATTCCCCCATGGTTAGCTTGATATTATAGCATTTTCCAAAGCAATATATAGTTCCTCCATTTGCAACCATCACTTGACATTCTGGTGCTGGGTATAGGAAACAATTCAATTCCTTGGCTACCTTACAATGAATAAAATTATGGGTACTACCCAAATCAATCAACATTATTACTTTTTTATTCTTGATATGTCCTTCTATATTGAGAGTTTGAGGAGTGGTAATTCCTGCCAATACATTATACGATATGGTTGGACTCATTTCTTCCTCTTCTAGGGTTGGTTCTTGGTGTATATCCTCTTCTTTTGAATATTCTTGTTCATTTTTTTCTTCCTCTTCACAATCTATGTAAAATAATTTCTTATCAACACACTTATGACTTTAGTGTATTTGCTATCACAACTATATCAAATCCCTTTTGCTCTTTTTTCTTCTAATTGTTGTGGTGTCAACCTTGTAGGTTGTGGAAGTCTAGGAGTAGCAACACTTCCATCTTTATATATGTGATTGGTAGGCTTCCTTGTTGCCATAATTTTACATTCAATTTTTCTTGCCAATCTGAATGCCTTTTCCAATGAATCAGGTTCCCAAACGCGAACTTCATGTTGGATGTTATCCTTTAAAGTCCCTATGAAGACCAATCCTGTGTTCCTATGGAATGTCAGTTACCCTTATATTCAATTTTTGGAAGTCCTCAATGTGCTCCACCACTGAAACATTTTGTTTGAGATTTATCAATTGGCTAAAGAAGGTGTTTATTTTTGTATCCTCATAATGTGCTATCATTTCCTCCGTAAAAATTGACCAAGTGACAATTTTTTTACGGGAGCAAAGTCATCGATACCATACAAATGTATTTTGTTCTAAATGTAAAGTTGCAATGCGTACCTTTTGTGTGTTTTGCACGTTATGGAGATCAAAATATTGCTCCATCTGTAGTATCCATGTTACAGGATCCTTTCCATCAAACTTCCTCATATCCATTTTTGGAATATGGTGGTTCTTCCCGCCAACATTAGAGGTTATGAAATCACGATTAACATTCATTTTGTTCTCATCATGAGTTTCCTCTACTATCTTTTCGCCATTAGGAAACATTTCTTGTATCAACTTTGTCAAACCTTCCATGTCTACTTTTAGATCATTCTTCATGTTTTCCATGTTGTCTTTCATTTTTTCTTCCATGTCATCCATATTAGCTTCCATGCCAGCTTCCATAACATCCATATTATCTTCCATGCCATTCATCTTAGCTTCCACGTCTTTCTTCAAACCATCCATATTATTCTTCAAACCATCCATCTTCGTTTCCATGACTTTTTTCAAGACTTCCATTTCATTTTTTGTTGCTCTTTGCGAGAGCGAATTTTGGTGCACTTGTTCTTGTAATTTTGATAGATCATGTTGCAATTATTCATCTTCATGAGTCATAGTAGAGTACTCTGAGGGCTTAATGGGTGTTGAATTCTTTTTAGGAGGCATTTTATAACCCAATATTGATATGTATGCTCAATAGGCCTTTGGAATCACTTAAAACTGTTTTTTCAAACAAGACTTATGCAATTTGAAAAAAATACACACCTTTTTTTTTAATATATATATTTTTTATTTTTTTCAGGAGTTCGATATTGAAACTGAATTATCTCTGTGATTTCGGATCTTCAATAAATGAAATTTGGCCCTATAGTATCCCTCTAAAGCTTCTTTAAATTTCCATAGGTCTTGCCTGATTTGGATTCTTCAAGGCAAAGTTATGCCCAATCTCCCACAATGACCTAATTATGGACTGGTTCAATAGAGTTATCTTGTACGGCGTGCCACGTGTCACTGTTTCCTCCTTCGGCTCTAAAATTGATACAGAGGAAACTACAGTCCGTGTACTTGCGGCCACTTTTTACATAATTCCAATCCAATGCTCAGAGAGATATTTATGATGATTTTCCCACGGTCACCTATTTGAGATGAAATTCGAGAGCCTGAAAAATCCCTAACTTCCATAGACCCTATCTCCGACAATGTTGTGAATCAAGCTCTGAAATTTTCCCACAAAGTTCCTCAATATTACGACCTCTCTCTATGAAAATTTCAGCTTCTGAACCCTCGTAGAAAAAAAGTTATAGCGAAAATTCCACGATGATCTATTTAGGTTAAATTCAGGAGCTTGCAAAAATCCCTAACTTGCACAGATCATATCTTTGAAAATTTTGCCAACCAAGATCTGAATTTTTTCCACAACGTTCCTCAGGATTTCAGCTTCGCTCTGTAAAAGTTTCAACTGCTAAACCTTTGTAGAAAAAAGTTATAGCAAAAATTCCACGATGACCTGTTTGGAGCAGCAAAACCCTAGAATCCAAAGTTCTGATACCAAATGTTAGGAAACCAGCTCCAAAAGTAGAAGAGAAGAGAGATCAATGCCTTAGAAATCAGCCACTTCGAGGTGGCAACCTCCAATAAATTACATAAATGAACAATTATTGGATGATACAAATGACCAAAACCTCCTTCTATATATAGGAGTCCATGGGGCCACAATATAATCCTAGGCGACCAACACTGTTACCGATGAAATAGGTAACTTGACCTCAAAACGGGAACTCTTGCCCAAAAAGACTCAAAAAACAAGAAAAAACACCCCAAAAACAAAAAAAGTGTATTCCAGAACGCACTTGGTTTTTTTTTAAGGTCAAATTTCAACATTTTATAAAATTATGCTAAAAACAAAATTGTTTCTTGAAAAAAGGATTGAAAAAACACCCTCAAAACAAAACGAGTTGACGCTCGAATAACCAAAAAAAAAATTTGTCATATTTTTGACATTTTTAAAAATAAAAATAACATTTTTTAATTTTTAAAATTCAAACATTAAAAAAAACCTAAAATTTAAGAAAAAAAATAAATTTAAAAAATAAAAACATTTTAAAGCTTAAAATTTAAAAATATATAGGAATAAAAAAATAAAAATAAAAACAAAATAAAAATTTTAATTCAAACATTAAAAAAAACCTAAAATTTAAGAAAAGAAAAAAAAAAATTAAAGATTAAAATTTCAAAATATATAGAAATAAAAAAATAAAAATATAAACAAAATAAAAATATTAAATTTAAAGAAAAAAAAAACAAGTTAAAAAAGGAAAGAAATTATAAAAAATAAAATATATAAATTAAATTTAAAAAAGAAAAAGAAAATGTTTATTAAAAAAAAATAATAATAAATTAATTAATTAAATTGTAAAATAAAAAATTAAATTTAAAGAAATATATTAAATTAAAAAAAAAAGAGTAAAAAAATGAAAATTTAATTAAAAATAAAAAAATGAAAAATAAAATACAATAAAAATATTAAATTTAAAAAAATATATATTAAATTTAAATTATATATATATATATATATATATATGAACTTAAATTAAATATATATATATATATATATATATATATATATATATATATATATATATATATATATATTATAGATTTTATTAAATTTAAAAAAAAATGTTAATATTAAAATAACAAATTGAATTTAAAAAAAAAAAAATATTAAATTTTATTAAATAAATGAATAAACAAATAAATTTTGAAAAAAAAAAGAAGAAGAAGAAGAAGAAAAAAAGTTAAAAAACTTTAAAAATCAATTAAAATTGAAAAAAATATATTAAAAAAATATATTAAATAAAAAATAAAATAAAATAATAACTTAATTTGAAAATATTAAGTTTAATTAAAAAAAAATCTAATTTTAAATACACAATTTTAATTGAAATAAAAAAAATATATATATAAAAATTTTATGTAACTAAAAAAAATAATAAAAAAAAAATTCAAAATTCAAAAAAAGTATTAAATTAAAAAAAAATAATAATAATAATAAAAAGTATTAGCAAAATTTAGAAAAAACAAATTAAAAACAAAAAAAAATTAAAAATAACAAAAGAAATTAAATTTCAAATATAAAAATTAAATTAAAAAAAAAAAAATTTAAATTTTTTGAAAAAAAAAAAAATTAAAAAAAAAAGGAAAAAAAAGAAAAGAAAAAAGAAAAAGAATCATTTGATTGTGGTGGCGCCGCCAATCAACCTCCTGCCCAGGTGGTTGCGGAGGTCGGCCGCTGGGCAGGAGGCCGATTCCAGGAATCGACAAGAGGCTGATTCCAGGAATCGCCCTCCCACGACGGGAGGTCGATTCCCGTAATCGCCCTCCCGCCGCGGGAGGCCGATTCCGGGAATCGGCGTCCCGCCCAGGTGGCGGCAAAGGCCGACCGCTGGGCCAGCGGGGAGGCTGCATCCGGCCGCTGGGCGGGCGGGGGGCTGTATGCAGCCTCCCTGCCCACCCAGTGGCCGGCCTCCACCGCCACCTGGGCGGGAGGCCGATTGACGGCGCCACCACGATCAAAAAATTCTTTTTTTTAAATTCAAAAAATTTATTTATTTATTTATTTTTTTTAATTCAAATTTTTTATTTTAAATTTAATTTGTTTTAATTTTTTTTGTTTTTTTTTTTTAATTTTATTTTTAAATTTGATATTTTAGATTAATTATTTTTTAAAATTTAAAATTTATTTATTAAATTTATTAAATTTTAATTTAATTTAATTTAATTTTTTTTAATCTTTTAGTTTATTTAGTTTTTCATTTTTAAAATTTATAAATTGTTTCATTTAAAAAAAAATAGTAAATTTATGGATATTTGTTTTTTGATTATTTGCACGTGGTTTTTTTCATTTTTTTTCCTTTTTAATGATAGTTTTTTTAATTTTAATTCTTTTATTTTAATTTTAAATTTTGTTTTTTTTTTTTTTGTTAATTTTAAAATTTGTATTTTTTTTCTTATTATTATTATTTTTTTAATTTAATTTTTTAAATTTAATTTTTTCTTTTTTGTATTTTATTTTTTTTATCTAAATTATTATTATTATTATTATTTTATTTATTTATTTATTTTTTTAAAATTATATGGTTTTTTTTAATAACTTGGAAAAAAATGTTTTTGGTGTTTATTTTTTTTTTAATTTTTGGTTAATTTTTGTTTTTTTCTTTAAATTATGTGTTTGTTTTTTCAAATTTTGTCATTTCTTTTGATATAATTTTCGAATATTTTTGTTTTATTTATTTATTTTTGTTTAAATTTTTTATTTTTACGAGTTAATTCTGTTTTTTTTTTATACATTTTTATTGGTTTTTTTTTATTGTTTATATATATATATATATATATATATATATATATATAATCTAAATTTTGTGTTTTATTACCAACATGAAAATCACCACTCTAAAAATCACCGCTTTAAAAAAAAAAGAGTTGATGTTGCATCAATACGTTTCAAAATTAGCATGAAAATCACTAACATTTTAAAACAAATATTCATACTTCATAAATAAAAATATTAGAGTGTAAAAAATGTGCTAAAAAAAAAAGAAGGTGATTCTGCATCACCACTTTTCAAAATCGGGTGCTTTTTATGCTACCAAAAAAAAGTAGGTAACAGTGCGGTTACCTATTTCATCGGTAACAGTGTTGACCTAACAATAATAATGTAAGGGCACAATAATAACAATATTGGGGTTACAGGGGCACAACAATAACAATAAGGGGGCTACACTAATAACAATAAGGGACTAAACTAGTAATATAGGGGCCTAACAGATCTGAAATGTACGTAGATGTACTTTTTGAGTTAAGTCAAAAGTTTTTTGATATTATCATAATGGAATCGTAACTGAAAAATGAGTAAGGAAAGCAATTGCTAAGGCATTGAATTATTGAAAGAGCATCGTGGTAACTCAATGTACCACTTTGCGGCTAAGCCGATCAAAGTTCTTTGAAAATGTCTTAATCGAATGGAATCATTGATTAAAGAGTTGGACGCACACCACATATGATAATTCATAACATGGTTTGACGGGTCCTCTCCTGACTTTCCTTCAAACTTTGGAATGTCACTGGACAACTTAGTAGGCATGGCTAGCCAAAAAGGAAGATAGTAAATCGAGTCATTCGTTAGTCGAGACAAGTCTGGTAAATCTAAAGTTGCTATAAAAAGTAACCATTTTTTAGGATCTTGCTGAGCGAATTGATAACCCCAAGGGACAATTACAGTACCTGGAGGAGGGTATCTAGGAAAACCTGGGATAGCTTGAGCAGTTAAAATTGGCACACCTCCAGGATATTTAGGGGTAGCCATACCGAATTGGGGTTGAGATGGTATCTGAAATGTATGACCAGGGTATAGTTGACTCTGGAAAGGTGGATTTTGTCCCAATTTTCCATATTGGAATTGGCCCTGAAATGGCTAGCCTTGAACAAATTGATCTTGAAGAGGTTGTCCTAGCATGGGTTGTCCCTGAAGAGGTTGACTGACAAAGGGTTTCCCCTGAAAAGGTTGACCTAAAAAGGGTTTCCCTTGAATAGGTTGACCTGCAAAAGGTTGACTTGTTTGCATAGTTGTTATACCAGGTTGTCCCAACGATGCTTGAGGAATCGACTGGACTATAGGTCCAGTTTGATGTATTATACCTAGGTCCAGACTGAAAGCAAAATATGTATTATACCTAGGTCTGGTCTAAAAGAAAAATACATATTATACCTAGGTATAATACGTATTATACCTAGGTTCGGTCTGAAAGAAAAATATGTATTATACCTAGGTCTAGTCTAAAAGAAAAATACGTATTATACCTAGGTAAAGAGTAAAATGGAATTCGGTGTCGTGGATGTCTATAACCAGAAGAATGTTAAAAATCGGTAAATTGAAGATACCAAGGACCCGGTTGAAAAGGAGTGAAAGGAAAATCTAAAGGGTAGATTGGTTCACTATACCTTAAATCTAAAGATACTTGATGAGAGGGAATTTCAACCTCTTCTTGTTCGTTAGTGATTTCTTCGATGCTAATAAGGCCAGGAGGAAGATTCTCAGTGATGAGAAGCTTTACTCGAGGTGAACGAGGATGACCTGGAGTAGGGGCTATAACATTTGAAGGTGACTTGGATGAAGTGGAATCAAACTTAGGTTCATATATTTCTGGTTCAGTAAGCTGTGTATCTGAAAACCCACCAGTGACAAATTTGACTATGACTACTTCAAAAATTTCTGGTTGATCTTGTTTTGTTTCAGATATTTGAAGTCTATTAACTTCGAAATCAGGATGTATTATGATAGATGATTCTTCTTGTTCGGAATACCCGGCTCCTGATGATTGAGCCCTTTAAGTTTTGATTTTTTCCAACTGATTGGGTGTATATTCATGGGGTTTCCCCTGCATTCTACGTGAATGCCTCGGTAATTTAGCCACGATTAATTTATTTAACACACGAAATCAAAAAATTTCAAAAAATCACACCTAAGGCCTCTAAAAGTAATCAAACAAATGGACACGCGCTACAAAATCTAGGAAGCAATCCACACACAAACAATATGTTTCCACAATAAAATCACTAGTTGGTGATGAAATCTAGCCTCGCATAGCGGTCGGAACAATTAGCTTCAAAACCTGCTTAATGAAATAGTTCAATGCAAGTAACTCCACTATGCCATCTCGAAGTGAAGGATACCCTCCGGAAATTCCAAGTGAGTTTAGTCAACGTCTGCTCCAGGTGCAGTGGGACCTTCCATCCACCATCACCTTGGGAAAATTTATAATATTATAGCTACTAAGGTTACCAACTGAGATAATTCAACCTGGGGGAACAATATATGGCACGATATACACGCAAAGACAGAGTATTAAAGCTCAATCCCCTTGAAAGTTCCCCGACATGGTAAATACGAGGTTTACTAACAAGTGATCCTGACTCCTCGACAATGGTTAATATGAGGTTTACCGTTTATAATACGTGAACATCTTCTATCTTTACCAATGAAGTAGGCACGATTACTCCACTGGGTCCAACATGACCTCATGCTTGACTCTTTTAAGAAGAGCTTCCCAGAGAAAAACTGCAACAATTGAGTTTTTCCCTACTACAAGATGCTATTTGTTTGTTTTAGTTGCTTTGGAAAGTTAATTACTCCCTATTCCAAAGCACTAATCCTGAACTAGATTGGTGGAAAGAGCCTTATAAAATGTAAAAATATCTAGATGAATTCTATCAAGCGTTGTATTAATTTGGATGTTGTTTACACAGAGGGGTATGGAAATGAAACTCAATGATGTTGTGATCGACTCAACAAATTACTCTAAATGCATCAACAATGAATATGAAATTCTTCATTTCATTGAATTCCTAGTTAAGGGAAAGTAGAAGGATTTTTTGAACTCAAAGAAGTGCAAATTCCCTAAAACATCCCACAACATTCATTTCTCATTAAGAAATCAATTAAATTTTTGAAGCATAACCAATATCATTTTGTAACAAAAATATTCATTGATTCAAAACCAAAATATACAATTTCAAGAACAAACAATCTTTCAATTCTTCAAAATAAAAAACAACTATAAAAACTTTTCAAAAATGAAAGCTCTTAACTAATAATCTAATTAATGATATCTATAAGTGCACTTTCATGATTTATTCTAGCTGAAAGAAAAATAAATCATTTTTTCACTTTAACAAGCAGAAACAATTTCATAACAACCTACTTTTCTGAGGCAAATCATACTTCACTTATCTAGAAGTTTTCCTTTGCAAATGAGAAAAAGCAATCACTCAAACAAGCAAGACTAACAAGACACCTGGTAGCTCCAGAGGGAAATGACAGAAAAACAGTGATTTAGGTAGTGAATCTATCTTTCCAAACATAACAATTCAGCAAACTAGGGAAAACCCTACCTGAAAATGCAAAAAGGATGATTTCTCAAAAATATACTGAGCTAATTAAGATGAGTTCACAAATAGACTCAGAGGGTTGGTATAAGTCAGGTTGAACCTATAGAAATTTATCATCAGACTCTGAGAGAGAGAAAATTCATTTTTTTCAAAAACTCTTAGGGGGTGCACAAGTAGTTAGTGAAAACCAGTGCACATACACATTGTATTAAACTGAGAACTTGTGCAAACTTGTGCTCTTTTTATGAAACAAAACTGTGCAGGGGAGAGAAAATTTCAAAGAAATAAACACAAGGCGATCTAATTCATAGGATCTAAAAATTCATAAACCCAACAACACTCAGACATAGTCAAACTAGAAAAATTGAAGAGCTAAACCAAAAATAACCAAGAAAAAATAAGTCATTCCCCAGTGGAGTCGCCAATATGTTACCTGGATAAATCCCTCTTGCATACAAGAGCAATCTCCCTTGTATCCCAACAGATAACTAAAAACAAACAAACATAAGAACATCTCTTTCCCTAAGCTATTAGCATTTGGATGTTCAAAACTAGAAAAGAGAGAATAATGCTCTTACCTTTCAATGAGATATTTGTTGAAGACTTTTCTTTTTGTCTCGAAGAAGTCCTTCAATACTGAGAAAAAACCTACAATAAAAAACATGCAAAGAATCAAAAGCATCTGCAGTATGTAATAATCCAAATACTAGCTTAACTTAATGATCAAGGAGATTAAGAATTGTAATTGTTTTAATGAATATGAAAACAACACAATGAGAAAAAGTATCTAAATGTATTATTCAGGAATATAAAGAGAAATCTTACAACCAAGGCTTGATGTCGTACAAATTCCTCCCGTATGCCTTCCCAATCTTCCTCTTTGGTTTAACAAGATTTCCACTCTAGAATGAACAACATAAAATTATCATAAGTGAACCCCCTAACCCTGAAGTTTCAGCTTAATTTATAGGAGAAACTAAGGAGGTTTCAGATCCAACAATAGAGGGGTGTGATCCACAAATGAGGGGATTAGGGTTCCTTGATCCAAGTGGATAATCTCCATGGTGTGGGGTCTATGTTTTGTTATTTTCACAATCATCTCTGCAATTCGCCGTTATTCCTGCTTCTGCATAGGCTTCCTCTGCACATCCACACTCTACACAAAGAAAGTCATTTATGGACAACTTCTTTCGCGCATGCTTCCTCCGCACACGCTTTCTCCACTTATTTCGTTAACATAGCTCTTGAAAGCTTCACCTAAATTAAATTTAAATTAGCTTTGGGAATTTCACTTACATACTTGTATCCTGCAATGTATTTTGAAATACAGTTTCATTATTAAACAATGGTTTATAGTTGTGAGTTGCATCGTAATCTATGCACCAGAATAACTAAATTTAGTTCTAAGATACCAATGTAATTTTTTTTTTAATGCCATATATGGAAGGTCACTATTGTTCCTTGATGCCATATATGACATTAAAACAAACTATCCCAGTCACGTTTAAAAATTAATTATTATAATGGAATAATATAATGTAAAAGGTGGGTCCTACTAAATTTTTACAATGTTACAATGTGTTAATTAGTGGATGCGATATATGATAAAACAAATTATCCTAATTTTGTTTTAAAATTAATTAGTATAATGCAAGAGTATAAAGTATTTCGAAAGCTCCTACTGAATCTTGAATCTTGATAACTAGATGATATTGGATTGAATCTAGAAATCTAACCACCCTTGTTTGGGTATGGGAAAGACTTTTGTATTTTTCACCTTTACAAAATTAGGTCTCTCTCTTGGCGGGTTACTATTGTGCAGAGATTTAAATTGTATAGAGGTGCAAAGTTACTTTGCACCTCCGCACAATGAAAGCCTTAGCACAAATAACTCAACGCAAACCATATAGCTATTTAATTCCAAGTTATTTAATATAACTATTTTTTAATCATTAACTAACATTATAACTAATTATATGTGCAGAGACTCTAATCATATAACTATTTAATTCAAAGTTATTTAATATAACTATTTTTTAATCATTAGCTAATATTATAACTAGTTATATGTGCAATATAATGAAAGTCTTCACACAATAGTGTCCCACCATATTGTTTTCTCTCTGTTTTCGAAACTTGCTCTCTCTTGAGCTATAGTACTTTGGATAATAAGCCATTAGGAACACGCTAGCGACCATCACAAAAACATGAAGGTTGATAACATATCACCTGCTATGTACTTAATAAACATAAAAAAAATGTCAAACCATACCGTCATACAATGACTTACAAGTGCAGAGCCTGACTGCACAGGAAATCAAAATTGAGATTCATCCCATGCCTTTAAAATAATTTACCCAAAAAATGTATTTTGAAAGAAGTTTTGTTAGCCACTTATATTTTTTTAGTTCAAGCAATTGGGAAGCGTGTATTGAAAACTTTGAGAAAGTTCTGAAGATGCTTCTTTCAAGGAAATTATTTTGGAAAGATTGCACAGGTCTGCATTTAGAGCACAAAGGGTTTTGTTCTATTTCTGAGCACATCATATAAAACACCATAAGTGGGAGAAGAATTGTGAATTTCAATTCAGAATCCTATTACAAGATGGGAGAAGAATTTCAAGTTTCAATTCAGAATCCTCTTGCAAGGTGGAAATTCAATTGCAACTGGAAGCTTTTGGTGCTGGAGCTTACGTAATGCAGTGGAGTAGGCAACTCACGATGATGATCTTGTCCCAGATGATGATCTACTGGGGACATCTCTATTATTTCCCGGAGGCTATCATTAAAAAACTCAATCAAGTCATATCCAAATTCCTTTGGGGCGGTGTTAAGATGGAGCCTAAATATCACCTATGCAGCCTTGAAAAGCTCTCTCGACCAAAGGACATGGATGGTTGGGGAATATTAAATACCCCCTGTTCAACTCAGCTCTTCTAATGAAATCGCTATGGAGAGCTGTCACGGGTTCGGGCATTTGGACGGCCATCATCTGCTCCAAATACATGGATGGGGACATATTATACAAAATTAGTTGCGGTGATGTCTCATTGCCCAAGTGTATATCTGCTATTTGGGCCGGCTTTAAAAGGATCATGAAGTTATTTGAAAATCGACTTTATTGGCAATTTAGGGACGGCAGCAGCATCCCAATCGGATCCGACCGCATTTTATATCTTCAGAATGGTCAGGGGCCATCTATCCGATTGATTCATGCTCTTGCTCACAAGGGAATCCATATGCTTTCACAGGTTATCCTTGAATGGTCTTTCCCAGCGCCCATTTTTAAAAACGCTGATCATCTGGGCCTGACAGGGATGGTCGCTGATGAATGGGAATCTTTTAGGGAAGAACTCAGTGGCGCAGGTTTCTGTTATGCCTCCGGTGGCGATATTATATCTTGGAATGGCCCTCGTAAAAAGAACATGATCATCGTTAAGGATGTTTACCGGGGCATCATCTCCTGCTCAATGGGGGCGGCCTCCCGGGATTTCTTCCAATTCTGGGGCAAGAAAATTTCGACAAAAATCACCATTTTCGCGTGGTTAGTTTGGAAGGGAAAAATCCGGGAAAATTTAAAGAAGCGGGGCTCCTGGGACCGGGTCGTTGCATTATATGCTGCTGGGCAGATGAATCAATCAACTACCTATTTTTTTCCTGCTCTATCATAAGAAGACTATGGAAACTATTCAGTGAATATCTCTTGGCGCCCCACTGGATCCCTATGGATTTTCTTTCGGCGGCTGTGGAGTGGGGAAAATTGAAATCTAATTATAATACACTTCCTTTTTTCCTAATATGGGAAGTGTGGCTAACCAGAAATCTTATGATTTTTGAGGGGATTCCTTTTCAGTTCAATAAGGTATATGAGAATGTTAATAGGTGGATTGCTGAGCGCCCACAACAGCTGGAGGTGGTGGTCGACTTCTCAAAGCGTATACGACCGCATGAAATTTCTATTCCTGCAATTTTTTTTGACGGGGCTTCCATGGGGAATATTACAGGATGTGGCGTATGGATCAAGCTGTCTCTCAAAGCTCGCATTCATATCTGCTGGAATGGTGGACAAGGCTCCAACAATAGAGTTGAAATTATGGCCTTATGGGGAGCTTTATGGGCAGCATCGGAACTATCTATCCTGAACGCAAATATATATGGGGACTCGAAGCTGGTTATTGGATGGATTAAAAGCGAATTGGCCCTACAATCTCCTCACCTACAGGGTTGGCTGGATCGGACTCAAAGATTATGGAGAAGGCTGAACTGTCCGCCTATCTCCCATATATAGAGATAACAACACCAGAGCCGATGCTTTATCAAAGAAGGGTCTCTCGACAGAATATGGTAAGATGCTGGTTTCTCACTATCGGGACGACAGGCTGATACAGGAATCCTCTTTTCCCATTCCGTGACTTCGCAGCTTCTAACACCCTATATCCTTTTTTGTATACCCGAATTAGCTTTATTTTCTTCATGAATATTATAATTGCAGATTAGTAGGTCGCGACCTAAGGAGATCCTGCTGCTAACCAATCTCATGAACACATGTTATCTGTTGAATGAATTCTCTGTTAAGAGAATATGATTTTCAAACTCTAAGAATGGCACTCATCTGTACAAGAGAATCTGAAAACTGCATAAATGAGGGCATGTGTTCTGTGGTTAGTCCTGGAACAATCTTTCAACTACCAAGCGAGCCTGAGACATTTACAAGCGAGCGTGTAATGTCATGAGAGCTGGTTCAATACTTATCAAGCGAGCGCAACAATCATATCAAGCGAGCCTGCTCAAAGAGACATCAAGGGAGCCTGTAGAGTCCGTTTTTGTATCTCCTAAAAGAATGGCATCCATCATTTTCAAGCTCAAAGAATGGCACACATTTGTACAAGAGAGCCTGAATACTATATTAATGTGGGCAGTTTTTGTGGATGTCCTCGTAACAATCTTCAACTATTTAGCGAGCCTGAGGAATATACAAGCGAGCGTGTACATCATGTTGAACTGATTAAATTATTATCAAGCGAGCGTGACAAAACGTATCAAGCGAGCCTGCTTTCAACAGACATCAAGCGAGCCTGTAGAATCCGTTTTTGTATTTTTCTCCAAAAATCGTCTAGCTGCCCAACCTATCAATCTGCGGACTTTTCTCTTTATCTTATACGCATAGTCATATTTAATATTCGGCTGTAGTATAGACACCAGTCTACTAGAACAATGCTTACCATTTCCTGTGTCTTCTATGTTTGTGTGAAGTTTTTTCAGGAATACACAGTCTCATTGTGAAGGGGTTGATTAATTTCCCTCTGGATGTATTGCTGCACATACTTTCGCTTGCTGATTCATCTCATGAATTTGCAATTTTTGAATGTATGTGCAATGCTGATCTTCTCACTGATTTTATCATTTGAGAAAGTATTTTGAATATGTACTGGTATATATAATATACGCAGCGTTTTTTTTCTTCTGAAAAAAAAAAGATTCATGCTTTTGGGAATATGTAACAGAGGCTTTGAAAGACTTGAAAAATCTCAAATAGGGTCAACACAACACCAAAGGCTAGAACGTCATGACCATGTGACAATGGTGAATGGTGATCGACGCTCTCAACGTTTCTTCCGGATCCGTTTATATTGGGACCGTCACTGACATATACAAACGGATCAACATGCTCTAACACTTTGCGGGTCAGAGGGACATCCATGGATCCGTTTCTGGAAAAAATGATTTCCGGTGGTGTACCACAGGAAGCACCATGAAATATTATAGGATAGTGCTTACTGCAAGTACAATAATCAAGGACTGGTTGTAACTTGTGTCTCTTATTGCCTCTACTTCTGGTCCCTATGCCTTAGACTCTTCCTTTGTTATCTTTCCTTCGGCTCCATATTTTCTTGCGATGTTGCAGTTAGAACCGACCTTCCGACCCAATTTCTTCCTCTCCCTATAGAGTACCTAAAGGAATATTCGTATATCAGAGAATGACATGTGAAAGAAGGTATATAGATGTGGAATTCCAGTCCAAAATGTCCCAATATTAATGGGAAATAGGATGCATGTTGTTGGCCAATTTCAGAGTGTATCCCATAACAAATAGAATGTAGGTAATTGAGCATAGCGAAGGGAATGAAAATGGTAGTAGCAGGCGGCATTCATGAACTTGAGTTTGGATCATACTTATCTATTTGTATACAGGTGGAACGCGTTTTAAGTAAGAAAGTAGGAGTTTCCTGGAATTGTGCTATTGCTTCAACTCCTATTCCTAAAGAACTGAATTCCATTCCAATAGGTTCTAATGGATGATATTGATCAATCCATATTCGAATGTTTGATTTCTCACAACGCTGAGAGAATTTGCTATTGCTTGAGGGCATTGGAAACACTATTATCCAGTGCCCATGAATTGGGGTTTCCGTTTTGATGCACGAGATCTCTTGAATGTATAGAGAGAAGGGCCAATGCATTGTGTTTCATTAGTATCCACCAAAGACACCTTGTCACTGATACACATGAATACAATTTGATTTGTCGGTATATTATTCAAGTTTGCTATTTATTGTTAGTGAAGGTGCATTTAATAGGAAAAGAAAGAAAGAAAGTATTTTTAACGTTTACTAGGTTAAAAATAGCTTATGGGATAGATTGCTTTTCTATCTGGCTTTTGTATTCGGCCATTTTCTTGTAAAGTTTTACAATAACCACTCCTCGACAAACTCTTCGCTGAATAGATTATCCCAAGAACTAGCTTCCAGAATACCTACATAATTTTCCATGTTGTCTTTGAAGGCCTAGCATTCTAAAATGAAATGTTTTTCTGTTTCCACTTTTCCGAAAGAGAAAAAAATACATACTCTTTCCTCCCACATTTCTTTTGGCCTTTTCCAGAGCCTTGTTTCATAACAGAGTTGATGAGAATTAGTCCTTAATTGAGCAATAAGAATTTTAGATTTCCAAGAAATATTGGCCCCTATGTATGCCTTTGTTGATGGTTATGAGTGGGGTTAAACTCTTCGATGTAGTACTTCTTCTTTCTCCCTAGCTCTTTTTCCCAAGTTCGTTTGTAGAACTTATCCATATCAAAAGTTTTTATCTCTTTACTAATTGTAGGACACATGCTCAAGCAAATACCCCATTTACTAAACCATTTGTTATTTTGCCACATCCAAGTCTTCTTTCTTTTGCACAATCTGTCACTAAACACAACCTTAGGCCATCTACCTTCTTCCATTTGCTCAAATTTTTTCAAATACCCTCTTCCATTTTCTCAATTTTTTTCAAATACCTTATGACTCACACCATAGCGATTGCTTCAATAGGAACAACCCTTGTTTCACTTAACATGATAGCATAAGGAAATACACTTTTAATTTTGAATTTGTTTGTAATCAAATGTTTCTGAATTTTCTCAATTTGTTTCCACTGCATCTCGGTTGTGCTGCTGGCCCATAGTTCACAACCGTAGAGAATCACCGGAATCACCATAATCACCAGCTTGCATGAGGCATGCCTCACAAATATGCAGTGATAGACTAGCTATTCG
Organism: Pinus albicaulis; assembly: GCA_034641835.2. Lineage (NCBI taxonomy): Eukaryota > Viridiplantae > Streptophyta > Pinopsida > Pinales > Pinaceae > Pinus > Pinus albicaulis. The sequence goes on from CM076578.1 coordinate 1,674,228,770, forward strand.
TCCATGAAAGCAGTTGGAAAGGGGGCGATGAGTGAAATGCAACACCAATGGAAGCAAAACATGGCATATTTAGCCCCAAATTTGTAGTGATAGTTCATATTGTTTCTACCAGAGACAACTTTTGTTTATCGACTACCTTGGTAATGGTCAATTGAAGCCGAAACATGTCAATATTGTGCGAAGGTTTTTTGTGTGGAGAATTTCTTTATGCCGAAGTATGGACTAACTCTACACCTCCACACAATGAAAGCCTTCGCACATATAACTCAATGTTACCATATAGCTATTTAATTCAATGCTATTACTATATTTTAATCATTAGCTATTTAATTCAACCCTATTTAATATAGCTCTATTTTAATCATCAGCTAATATTATAAGTGCAAAGACTTTCACTGTGCAAAGACAGAGTTGCAGAGACATAGTTACTCTGCACCTCCGCACAACTCCCCCACAATGAAAGTCTCCGCACAATAAGGACCCGCCATATCATTCACTCTTTGTTTCAGAAACTTGCACTATTGTTTGGATAATAAACCATTACAAAAACATGAAGGTTGATAACATATCACTTCCTATCTACTTAGGAAACATCATAAATGTCAATCCATAATGTCATACAACGAGTTACAAATGCAGAGCCTGAGTGCACATGCAATCAAAATTGAGAGTCATTCCATGCCTCAAAAATAATCTACCCAATAAAGGTATTTTGAAAGAAGTTTTGTTAGCCACTTACGTTCAAGCCATTGGGAAACTTGTATTGAAAGCTTTGAGACAATTTTGAAGATGCTTCTTTCAAGGAAATTCTTCCGGCAAGATTGCACAGGTCTGCATTTTAGAGCACAAAGGATTTCATTCTGTTTCTAAGCACATCATACAAAATGTATGGTGAGGAGATTAATGGTAGGCATTATAATGATCGACTGAATTATACTCATATGAATCTGGTTATGTAAAGTGTTTTATTCCAAAACGACTACCACTACACTCAAGCAATATCTACATGCAGTAACATGTAAGATATAATGCATACAACAAAGCTTCATTGATAGCTCTCAACATGCTAAAGAATGTATTTCTGCATATAATTCACTTGTGAATATGACATTCTGTGCATGATCAATCCCAGATCTGATCATGCACAGATATCTCCACTTATGCAACATTTATTAATCGACTGTGAAATGCATATTATTTTTTTCTATCAATTTGGTCAGCTGAAAGCCATGGATGGATGCGTTAAATGTGAAGTCGCATTCAACAACGGCGCCGGACCTAACCTCTCCGCCTAGCAGTCCTGCCGACCACCGACCTCGCCAACAAGCAACAACGCTGAAACTAACACGCCGCTCAGCCATCTTGATTGACTATGTAATAATATTTTTTTCACATGCAGAATTAGTCCTCTTCTGCAACTATAAATTTTTATTTCATGCCTTTGACATGGCCTGAGCATGTCAAGGCAAGCAAGGCTTGGCTTTCTGTTATAGAAAAAGTCTCTGTTTTATTCTTCTCGAGTTTCTGTGTATTAATTTCATTTTTCCTGTCTCTCTATTTGTTTTATGTTCTGTTGTGAACCCCAACAACTGGTATCAGAGCTGAGAGTTGTGAGTGTATAGGTCCTGGTAGAAGGGACAAGACAGTGTATGGCCCGATTGCTACTTCCCCGCTGGTATAAAATTTTGAGTGTGTCTGACGTTGTGTGGAGAGAGACAGTGAAGCACAGATTTGTTGTATAAACGCTGCAGTGAAGCAGTATGAATGATGTTAGGCAAGTGGGTTCCCAATGGAAAGACGGGTTCCTCCATTGTTGATTGAGCTTGGCCTGAGAAAAAGCCATGGAAGGGTTTGAAAATCTTCACGCAGACGCCACCGAAGAGGTCAAGGAAGTTATGCAGGAGATTTGCAACTACCAGAATTATTAGAGGCAGCGCAGAATTGTTAAAGGCAGCCCATCGCAGGAGATTTGCCACTGCCAAAATTATATAGTGAAGGTGAGACAAAGATTTGCAGCTGGAAAAATTATATAGCCAAGGTGGAAGACACAGAGACGATCCTTCTCTCACTACGCTGGACACCTCAATGGTTTATAATTCGATTTATGTTTTTGACTTTGTGATAAAGTCTTTTCTCATTTTTTAAAAAAGAGGATACGATTTCATTGGAAAGTGAAAGATTGTCTCAAAATTATTATAAACATATATTATTATATATGTTTTATAATAATTATTAATTTTGTTAAAAAGGCAAAAAGAGAAAAGGTCATTATTTGTGGTTTTTTTTAAAAGCAATAAATTTGATATTTTATTTAAAGGTGCAAGTGGAGTTTTGATTTTGGGTGAATTGTATTGAAAATGGAGATAGAAGTTATTGACATGGAGAAGTTGAGCGGGGTTAATTTTTTCCTATGGAAGTCACAGATCGAGGATATATTAATTTTTAAAGATCATTATTTGTCGATTGAGGGTGTAACAAAGAAACCCTCATCGATGACAGATGAAGAATGGGATAAGTTAGATAGAAAGGCGATTGCAACAATCCGCCAATATCTAGAAAATAATGTGTATTTCAATGTGTCCGGAGAAAAGACGACAAAATGATTATGGCAAAAGCTCCATGATCTATATGAGAAGAACGCAGCATCAAACAAAGTGTTCTTGATGAGAAAGCTTTACAATCTCAAGATGAAGGAAGGTGCTTCAGTTGCGGAGAACTTGAATGAATTCAATATTATAACTAGTCAGCTTGCCTCTGCTAAAATAACTCTAGATGATGAAATTAGAGCTATTTTGTTAATGTGTTCTATGCCAGACAACTGGGAAAATTTAATTGTGGCTATGAGTACTTCAACACCTGCAGGGACCCTGAATTTTGATGATGTTAGCAACAGTTTAATGAATCAGGAGCTGCGACACAAGTCAATTGAGGAAAACCAGGGAGGAGAAGCTCTAGCTCTAGTTGATCGTGGTAGGAGGATTGATCGAGGCCGACAAGGGCAATCAAGATGAAGAGGCCGATCAAAATCAAGGAGGGGCAAGATCATCTACTTTCATTGTGGCAAACCTGGGCACATGAAGAAAGAATGTCGAGCCTTGAAGAAATGACAAAAGGATCAAAGACCAGCGAATACAAATTACAAGTAATCTAGCACAAATGAAGGTGAGACTACTGCTATAGTCACAGATGGTGATGTGCTGTTTACTATTTCAGTAGAGGATGCATGTTTATATGCATCTAGCGATAACTTTGATTGGATCCTTGACTTTGGGGTATCTCACCATGTAACCCCATGCAAAGATAGTTTTGTTGCATATAATCCTGGTGATTATGGTAGAGTGCATTTGGAGAATAATCATTTTTGCAGTATTGTTGGAGTGGGAGATGTTCAAATCAAGATGAAGAATGGACAAGATATATTGTTGAAACAGGTCAGACATGTATCAAAAATGTGCATGAGTTTGATCTCTATGGGACAGCTGGATGATGAAGGCTATTCCACAAGCTTTGGAAAAGGAGGTTGGAAAATTAGCAAAGGAGCATTGGTTGTGGCCAAAGGACCCAAGACAGGAACACTATATTCATTGAATGCAATGATAGGAAAATTAGATTTGGTTGTTGTCACAAGAGAAGGAAATTTTGTAGATCTGTGGCATAAGCGCTTGGGTCACATGAGCGAGAAGGATTTAAAAATCCTTGTTGGTAAAAATTTATTACCAGGTTTGAGATCCTACAATCTTGATCTTTGTGAGCATTGTATATATGGTAGACAAAGAAGGGTTTCATTTCTTAGAGGTGGTCATGACAGAAAAAAAACTGTGTTAGAATTGATACACTCAGAAGTGTTTGGACCAGTTAACATCAAGCCATTAAGAGGAGCATCATATTTTGTAACATTTATAGATGATGCATCCAGGAAGGTTTGGGCCTATCCCATGAAAAGTAAAAGTGAAGTGTTTGAAATATTTTAGAAATTCCATGTTGTTGTTGAAAGAGAGACTAACAAATTGCTCAAGTGCCTAAGAACAGATAAGGGTGGAGAATATTGCTCAAATGCATTCAAAGAATATTGTAACAGGTTTGGCATAAAGCATGAGAACACTGTGCCTGTACACCTCAACAAAATGGTGTTGCAGAACAAATGAATCACACCATTATGGAAAGGGTAAGGAGCATGTTGTCCAATTCCAGTTTGGACAAGCATTTTTGAGCAGAGGCTGTGAGGACAACTTGCTACCTCATAAATAAATCTCCATCTACGGCCTTGGATGGAGGCATCCCTGAAGAAGTTTGGATTGGTAAGAAGTTGAATTATTCTCATTTGAAAATCTTTGGATGTGAAGCATTTGTACATATTCCCAAAGAAAATAGAACTAAGCTACATGATAAATCAATGAAATGCATTTTTTTGGGATATGCGGATGAAGAATTTGGTTATCATCTATGGGATCCAATCAAACATAAAATTATTGGAAGCAGGGATGTTATATTTAATGAGTCATAAATGTTTAAGAGGAATGTAGGTGAGGTGGAAGTCAAGAAATTTATTGACAGGTTTGAAGAACAACATGAAGACATCCCACCAATGCAGGAAAATGGGCAGCAAATTCAAGAGCAGGGAGGACAGCAAGGGGAAAGTGATGAACACCAAGTTGAAGGAATCTTGCAGGAACCTTTACAGGAGATTCTACCTGATAATGCACCACCATAGTTGGTTCACAGATCTTCTAGGCCTCATAAGCCTTCACAAAGGTATCCTCCTTCAAAATATATCCTATTGACTGATGAAGGCCCAGCCTAGTTGTTTTCAAGAGGCTTGTGAAGTTGAGCACAGTAAAGAATGGAAGAAAGAAATGGAGGAAGAAATGAACTTTTTGCTGGAAAATAAAACCTGGGAGTTGATGAATCTCCCAAAAGGTAGAAAGGCTTTGCAAAACAAATGGGTATATAGAATTAAGCATGAAGGTGACGAAAAGAAGGAGAGGTATAAAGCAAGTTTGGTGGTGAAAGGATTCGCCCAAACGGAAGGTATTGACTTCACTGAAATTTTCTCACCTGTTGTCAAAATGTCATCCATTAGAGTCATTCTTGGTCTTGTTGCTGCTTTAGACTTAGAATGTGAATAGTTAGATGTAAAAACTGCTTTCCTTCATGGAGAATTAGAGGAAGAAATTTATATGAAGCAGCCAGAAGGCTTCATAGAAAAAGGCAAAGAAGACCTTGTTTGCAGGTTAAAGAAGAGTCTCTATGGGTTGAAACAGGAACCTCGACAATGGTACAAGAAATTTGATTCATTCATGTTAGAACATGGTTTTCACAGGTTGGAAGCTGACCATTGTGTCTATATCAAGAGGTACGATCAAGGAAAGTATCTCATATTATTGTTATATGTGGATGACATGTTGATTGTTGGGCATGATAAGAATATGATCAATAGGTTGAAGAAAGACTTGGGCAGCAAGTTTGCAATGAAGGATTTGGCTCCAACACAACAGATATTGGGCATGAGGATCATTTGTGATAGGGAAAAGAGAAGGTTGTGGTTGCCATAAGAAAAGTATATCAAGAAGGTGCTTGACAGGTTTAATATGAAGGATGCCAAACCAGTTGGTACACCCCTTGCAAGCCACTTCAAGTTGAGTGTTGAGTTATGTCCCAGTGATGACAAGGAGAAGGAAGAAATGAGCAAGATTCCTTATGCTTCAACAGTTGGCAGCTTGATGTATGCCATGGTATGCACACGACCATAAATTTCATATTTAGTGGGAGTTGTGAGTAGATTCCTTACTAATCCAGGAAAACAACATTGGCAAGCAGTAAAATGGATTTTCAGGTATCTTAAGGGTACTAGTCATTATTTATTATGTTTTGATAATAATGATATTGTACTCGAAGGTTTCACAGATGAAGATATGGCTGGACATATCGACACCAAAAAGTCCACTACAGGTTATTTGTACACATTTGCAAGTGCAGCTATATCTTGGGTGTCAATGCTACAAAGAATAGTAGCTCTCTCTACAATAGAAGCGGAGTACATAGCTGCAACAGAGGCTTGAAAAGAAATGTTGTGGATGCAATGATTCCTAGGAGAGATAGGAATCAAGCAGGACAAGTATGTGTTGTATTGTGATAGTCAAAGTGTCATTCACTTGGCGAAGAATCCAGCATTTCACTCAAAAACCAAGCACATTGACTTAAGGTACCATTGGATCCGACATGTGTTGAAGGGTACCATTGGATCCGACATGTGTTGAAGGAAGGGAAGTTATCTTTGGAAAAGATCCATACAGATAAGAACCCCACTAATATGCTCACTAAGATTCTACCAAGAAGTAAGCATGAGTTATGTAGAGGGGCGCTGGTGTGACATGATTCATGATTCTTCATTCAGCTTCAAGTGGGAGAATGTTAAATCTGAAGCCACATTCAACAACGGCGCCAAACCTAACCTCTCCGCCCAACAGTCCTGTGGACCATCGACCTTGCCAATAAGCAACAACGCCGAACCTAACACGCCGCCCAACCATCATGATTGACTGTGTAATAATCTGTTTTTCACATGCAGAATTAGTCCTCTTCTGCAACTATAAATTTGTATTTCATGCCTCTGCCTGAGCATGTCAAGGCAAGCAAGGTAGGGCTTCCTGTAATAGAAGAAGTCTGTGTTTTATTCTTCTCCAGTTTCTGTGTATTAATTTCATTTCTCCTGTCTCTCTATTTGTTTTATGTTTTGTTGTGCTACTCTGAACCCCAATAGGATGCATCAATCTTCGATATAAGTGTTTTGAGTTGGTTGTTGCATCAGTCTTGAATTTCGGGATAGATGGGCACATTAGCTACTCCTGGACTTCTAACCTTTCCTTTTCAGTGATGCTTTTCAATGCACATCGGGGATTTTATCCGATTTATTTCTAACGAGATATCTAGACATCACCTTTCTGTCCATGTCAACACACCTATCACCATTATGTCGAGAAACGTAGGATGCCCTTATGGGTGTGGCTGGAATTAGTGTTAATCACCATGTTAACACTAATCCTCTGACTAAGATTTGAGATTAAGCGACTTAAACTATGATTATGATTTATTGCATTCTACTGTAGATTTCCCATTTTCCATTACAAGTTCAACCATGTTTTCGCAGCTTGTATCTAACTTCCTTCTTGCTATGCACTCTCTACTTAAAGTCTTACAAACTTTGATGGTTATGTTCAACCTTTCACAATCCAGAGAAATGCTCAATATATTTATTTCAGAAATTGATTAAATGATTCCAAGAACCATTTAATTCAGGTCAATTGAGAGCTATCATTTGACTCCATAGTCTTATGCATTGTTTTCGTTTAAGTTAAAAAGATATTTTTTTTGGATTAATCACAACATAAAAATTTAGTAAACCGTTCGAACCAACTAATTTGATTATATTCAGAACAATAGTGAAATTTTTTATCAATATTACAGAATAAATATCAATGATACGTTAAAATCCAAAATTAACAGTTATGAACTAACTATTCGAATTAGTTAATGGAAAACTTTATTTACAAACTAGCTATTCGAAGTTATCACCATCCCATTTGGGAAGTTGCTAATGATTTTTATTCCTAAATGTTTTTTTTAATGTTTTTCTTAGTGTTATGTTTTAATGATCGACGTATTTCATTGTGCAAAGCGAACTCCGCACTCCACACAATGAAACATCCCCACTCTTCCCTCTTCTGAATCGTTGTTGATAGTACAACTTCAGATCAGGGCATCCACGTAGACACAATATCTCCAGTAAGCAATGCCAAAAGTTAGAGACCAATCCTCTAGTTCCCTAATGCCATGCAGAATGCGGAGCTCAACATAATGGAAATATACCTATTAATAAAGTAATAAAGTAATAAACACCGTAATAAAGTTAAGTTTGTGTGGGAGTTCTATAACTGATATACACTTAGAAAGGAAAAAAGAAAGTATTTTTAACGTTTATGAGGATAAAGTAGCTTATGGGAAAAATTGCTTCTCTATCTAATTCTTGTATTCGACCCTTTTCCTGTAGAGTTTTATAATAAACGCTCCCAACTTCTAGACAAAAACAAACTCTTTGTTGAATAAATTATCCTAAGAAAAACAAATAAAAATTATAAAGCATACACCATTTAACAATTATGAGTTCTATAACTGATATACACCTATTAATTAGGTGCAAATGAAGATTGTAAAGCATGCACCATTTACCGATTATCGCTACTCTTTCAGTTGCGCACATAATATCACTTATGTCCATTTTCCCTTGATAAAATAAGATTATTTAACTGGTATATGCTCATCTTTGCAATCCATTCTACCATATGTGATTTCAGGCAAGATCTTTTGTCGCTAGCATTTACTATATTTTACTTTAAAATTTAAAAAATCATGTTGCCAGCTAGCCGATACCAGTGATTAAAGCTTGGCTCTAAATTAAGGTTTTTTTGTGGTTGCATACATATATCCCGCTTTACACAACCCTTCTGCAACAATTTCGGGGATGAAAATTTGGACCACTTAAGGACCTAAGCCCGATGACTAAATTCATTTTTTTTCGTATTTTCTTTCTTTTCTTTTTTTCTTTTTTGTTAAATTTGCAGAGCCGTACCATTTTTTATATATCATAAAAGTAGATTTTTATACATATACTGATGCATTTTTTGGCCTCAACCTGCCCAAAAGAAACCAGGTATGTTGGCCACCAGAGTGAATTAAAAGCTAACCAATATTGAAATTGTTTTTTCCTTCTACTTGCCACTATATATACTTTAATATGTCCAAAAAAATTATCATTTTCGCCAATGGCTATAAAAACTTGCTGCAAAAAAACATTAAAGACTAAAAGATTTAATAAAAGAAAATGTCACCCATCAGAAGATTCAATAGGTGTCGGGTCTTTTATAGTAGAACCCGACATCTCTACTTGTTGCATTAATTGTAGTTGTTTTTCAATTCTTCCGATTCTTGCCGTAGCATGGTACTGAGACATGGCAATATCTGGGATTTCTTGTTTAATTTGTTGTAACTCTGAAACCATTGAAGGGTTTCCTTCTGTTTCTTACATGCTAGTCATAGCCTTCACTAAGACACACTTGATCTTCCAATATGTGTTGACAGATTGATGGAAGAGGGATAACCTTCCTCTTGTATTCCCCGGGTTGTTGAGGAAGTCCATGGTGGCCTCCTGCTGCTTGATATCTTCATCTTCATGGTTACTCTCTCTTTCCCATCCTTGGATGGTATTTCATATTTGAGTTGGATTTCCAGCTTAATAAAGATCATAGATATTTTCCATAAATTCTTTATTAGTTTTCCTTCCACGCTTACTAGGTCCCTCATTTTGGCTCAGTTGTTTATGTTTCTATTTTCCGGTTCCTTTACGTTTTCCATATTGTCCTTTTTCCATTACTTTGGTCTAACAGGTCAGAAATCGACTGCTTTTCTGTTATCCCTATAATTCTTTGGAACAGGCCTATGTAAGGCAACATAAAATTAATAAAAGTTTGCAAGTGAATTTTGGTGGATTTCACTACGTCCTGATATACCAGTGGATCCTCAGACATTGCAGAGCAAGCAACCTTTTTCTTGGTGTTAATAAAAAAGACAGATAATTTTAATGTATCTTTGCAACAATTGAGTTCTAAGTTGCTTCTAAGGTTTTTTAAGCATCTAAATTGAAAGTTAGGACTCCTGACATCACATAACAGAGACATTTGATGAGAGAGGAAATTATAGGTTAGGGGGTTGTCATTTCTGAGCATGCAAGCCTACTCATACACTTGATAGGCAGTGTCTTTGTCGATGATGCTATGACCCCGAATTATGGGCTGAATCTCTTGTAGAGGGGATTTCGAAGGAGCTTGCATGTGGTTCTCATTGTGAGGCGGGGGTGTCGAATTAGGACGCAGAGTGTCAAGGATATGGCCATGAATTATCTTGGCTCTACTATTGAAACACCCATAGGGGTTTAGCTAGATTTCTAATAGACTATACTGTGCATTCTCGAGACATAAGGGCAGACTTCTAAAGTAGGGTTCTATAACTGGGAACTCTACATTAGCATTGTAACAGAAAAAACGACAGCAAAAAACATATTTGCAAACAATCCCATTACAATAATGAAGAAACTCCTGCGTGGCCTTACAGTCATCATCCAAATTGGTATCGCCTTCACAACTTGTGACAGTAATGGGAAATTTACAAAGGAGGGTGGAAATAGCCATAACATACCAATTATTCGAACAACGTCGTAGCTCTACCTTTGTTTCCTCATACTGCTCTGGGGAACGCCTACTGAAAGACTTACCTCTTTGAGGTTTCCTTTCCTGTTTTAACTCCACCCATAGGCACTGTTTCCAAACTCCACCTAACATGATTCGTTGGCCACCTTCTTTTCCGCAAGCTTGCATTATGTTTGATCGTGTGACCATATACCTTCACCGGCCTCCTGCAGAGGTTGCATTTACTCGTTTTGGTGCATGGTCAGGTGCACACCTCCTCGTGGCACTGAACTTTGTCCGTTCGCAGCATCATGGCACCTCGATTGTGGGGTATTTTCTTTCTTTTAGCTTGTTCTCGCAAAATGTTTTAAACATGGAGCTTAATTCAAAAAGACTGCTAAAAAGTTGCATGCCATAATTAAAAATAGGTATCAAAGTTAGTGTGGTGTTGAAATAAGCTAATTAATCTTGCATTAGGAGTTTGATATATAGAGAGTTAGTTAACTGAGTACTGAGTTAAATAGAGTTAGGTGATAGATGAATTTAGTGCATGGTTGCATGTCAAGTTATATTAGGCCAGATGCTAGTCAAAAAGGTTTAAATACCCTTCGCTAGGTTCATTGTAATTGAATCAAGTTTGTGTGATCAATAGAAAAGTTGTAACTCATGTGTTATTATGTGTGTGAATTATTTGTATGATTTTGTGTTTTTATTCTTCTACTTTTTCAACAAATTAATATCAAAGCGAGATTACAAAAAAAATATTGTTTTCTCTTATTTAATGCTATAAATGAATTATATACCAATTAAATAGGTTATATACAAGACGTTATAATTCACTAGGACAACAACAACAACCACATTAAGAATGCTAAAATGATCTCTTTTCCATGCATGCGCAAAAACTTGGTCATTGGGAGCATTAACACACTAACCCGGGTCTCTCCCTTTGCGAGGAGCATTAGCACGTTGCATTATTAAACTCCGATGAGATGTGTTACTGCAAAAATAAAAAGTCACCAAAAAAACAAAGCCTAAAAAAATTGGTTGGTTTAACACATTGATTTAGTTTTCATAAATATGAGAATGCCTAATGCCTTTTTTAAAAGAGTCAAAGGTTTTTAAGTTATATGAGTGAGAATTATAAAAGGTTTTTTATATAAAGGTATTTTTACGTAAGAAAAAATAATCATGGGTTTGTAAAGTCTTTGGAAGGTTTACAAAATTGGATTTTTTTTAAAGGTATTTAAAAGGAAGGATTTTAAATATAAAGCTTTTTATATAAAGTTTTTTTTATTGAAAGAGGAGCTTTGCAAAATTTATAAAGAAGAAATTTAGGGTTTTATAAGAGAATATGTCTTTTTGAAATTTCTAGCCGTTGTTCTTTCTCTTCACAGGGAAAGATTATGATGTGTGGATCATTAAGATGGGGACCACGTTGAAGGTGCATAATGTTTGGGATCATGTCCAGTTTGGGTTTTATGAACCTAAAGATGACAAAGAAGAATTAGCTCTCACTAATGCAGAGAGGGAACAACGGAAGATAGACAAAAAGAAGAATGCACAAGAATTGCAGCTTATCCAGCAGGGAGTGGACCAAGCAATGTTCCAGAAGATTATGATCAAGTCTTCAACAAAGACAACATGGGAAACATTAGCGACAAGCTATAAAGGTGTCTCCAAAGTCAATATTGTTAAGTTGTAGAATACTAGGAGAGATTTTGAATGTCTGCAGATAAAGGAGACAAAGGACATAGATTCTTTCATGAATCAGGTTATGTCTATTGTAAATCAGTTAAAAATTTATGTTGAAGATATTAAAGATAAAACAGTGGTTGAGAAGGTCCTTAGATCTTTGTCTACCAAATTTGATGTTGTGGTAGCAACCATAGAAGAAGCCAAGGGTTTGGCAACACTAACAATTGATGAATTGATGGGATCACTTATATCACATGAGGCAAGGATAGATAGAAATAAGGATTCCACTTTAGAAACTGTTTTCAAAAGCCATGTTTATATTTCAAGAGATAGAGGTCGAGGTAGAAGTCGATCGAGAGGTAGTGGACGAGGCAAAAGATATGGTGGTCAGAGAGATGGCCAAGAAGAGCATGAACATGAAAGTGGAAGCAACAATAGAAGCTTCAATAGTAACCAAATATTTGAATAATCAAAGGTGAGATGTTATTATTTCAATAAATTTGGTCACTATGCCCGTGATTGCAAGAAGAGGATAGTTGATCAAGGAAACCATATAGATAAAGTTAGTACAAAGAATACTAACTCCATTTTCCTAGCTTTCCATAACATGCATGAACCGTCTAATAATGTGTGGCTATTAGGTTGTGGTTGCAGTAACCACATGACAGGAAACAAGAATTTGGTTGCAAATTTGGATCAATCTGTGAAGATAGAGGTAAAGTTGGAGACTGAAAATACTGTGGATGTAGATGGAAAAGGAGTGGTCAACATTCTGACCAAGAAGGGGGAGCCAAAGACAATCTCAGAGGTATATTATGTTCCTCGTTTCAAACATAATTTGAAAAGTGTTGGTCAATTGATGTAGAAGGGATATAGAGTTATCTTTTAGGGACACGAGTTTTATTTATGACAAGCCCCCAAGAAAGTGTTGAGAAATTAGGGCGTTTAATTCAATTTCTCTTCTTGATAATTACTTGTGAACTTATTATGCTTCTTTTACATAGATCTTATATTTGTTAGCTTATTATGTATTTCATCAAGTCAATATCAAAACACAAGAGACCCAAAGTAAGTTTAGGCTCTTCAACCCACAGCCAAAACCTCTCCCTCTGGGAGAGGAAAACCCAAAAGAAATTCTTCTTATAGATATTCAATTGACAAGTACGAAGACCATGACAAAGACCCTTGACTTTGGTATGCTTCCAAGACCTTACCACTGCTCTTCTAGGCTCCTTATGTCGATCTCTCTTTTCTGCACCGTACTGCACCGGTACTAGGGAGACTCGGTCCCTGATGATGTGCTCCTTCTCGACCTTCAGGAGACTCTTCCTCGGCCTATCTTCCTACAACCGTGATGCCCTAGAATGAGATCTCTTGCTTACTGTGATATTTTCTTTTGATGTTATGATGACCTTCTTCTTCATGTTGTGATGAATTTTTCTTCAAAATTGTGATGAATTTCTCTTCAACGCTACTATGTATGTCATTGAACTTATGCGAGAGTGTGAGATCAATGACAGAGGCTAGCACTGCCTCTCCTCCACATTGATTGCAGTCTCCTTGGCACTCCTTTTAATGGCCTTTTCTTTTTTGCGAAGATACCTATTTTACACACTATTTTCTATGCTTGAATGGGCTCCTTAGACCGAGACCTTCTCACTGTAGTTCGGATAAGTGACAGAGACCTAGACTGAGATTATTAGCCCAAAACATAGGTAAAATAGAAGCTTCTATTCCTTCGATGTATTGTCTCCTTTCTTCGCACCAAACCACAGTCCTAACTTCGCACTTGATTGTAGACCTTGTCTGAATTTGGTGATCAAATGAGGCCATGGTCCCTCCTTTATATAGGGACAGTCTCCCTCTTCTAGGTCGTCATGAAAATTTGATGGTGAGATGATTTTATCAAGGAGATCTTCCAGCATTTTCTAGGCCAACTTCAAGGAGCACTTTGACAAGATCTTGAGGCATACTTTTTACATCAATAATTGTCATTTACAAGAGTAAAAACACTTCATATACATGACTCTAAATTATACATTTATGACAAGATGACAAACCCCTAAAGACATCAAGAAGAAATCTTTGACCTATAATAAAAAATCCTTGCTCATGAAACCCGTGAAGCAATCACTACAAAAGAAATTTTATTATCTTTGTCTTCTTCATTACATAAATTCATAATTACAAGTAATTATGAAGACCGAACCTAGTTACACTTTTCAACACTCCCTCTTAGCTAGGGAGGTATTCATAATGGTACATGGTCACTCTCAATTTGAAGAATCTCATAAGAATAATCTAATTGGTAATCTCATCTATATAGCATCATATCAACCAACATTGTCATAGTGAAAGGAATTTACTAAGAACTCCATCTCTCCATGATATCTTTGAGCTACAATGCTGGCGAGACCAATGATGAATAAACACCCTCTTCATTGTCTCTCTTGGATCATATCCCACCCGGGTTCACTCAGGACATGTCCACCAAGACTATTCTTATATTGGATTCCCAATCCTCAAAGAATATATGTCCTTCCATGACTACTATTTTCTTGGATGCCCTAATACATTCCCAAAAGGGTATCAGATTCCAGATGATTACCCAATCCTCCATTCTGTCTTCCGAGCTGAAGACCAGAATGTTGTGTCTATCCACTCTCTCCTTATGGCATTCACTAAGACTTACAGTTGTTAGTCATGTTCTACTGCATGAAACATGAATTAGAGAATCATATTTGTCACTTCCTTTCAATTAGGAAGGACATACTCCAAGTTTCTTCCAAGTAAGAAACTTATTACCAAGCTCCCTCTTAATCAGAGTCCTGCAGTAGTAATGGTTGAACTCCTAGTTAGTCATGAAGAACTCCTTCCTTTGATGTCATTAATTTCTTCATTGTTGATGAGCCTTCATCTTTGGGATCTCTTCATTAGGGCACAGACAATCCATCATTTTCATCCACGAGTCATGTATTCTATCAGAAAGTGATCCATCTAGTCTAGCTTCATATCATGCTGCTTTCCTTTGAACCATATTTCTTCTGAGGATCTTTCATCTTGCCATATGGTTATCAACATGTGGAATACATATACTTCCCTTGGCAGCCCTACACAAGTTCATCCAAATATTATTCAATTACAAATATGAATACTTAAATAAAAAATTACCTTAGTGATGATATTTCATCATGACATCTTCTTGTAGGCATCAGCTTCCTTCATACAAATTTGAAACATCTCCTAAAGACATGTATTGTCAAGGGTATCCATCTTTACCAAAATTCTTATCAGAGTATACATATCTTCCTAGGATATTTCTTAGTCAAGTCTTCTTGGCTTCCTTGGATGTTGATTGCCTCTGACCATGGTTGTATTTCTCACAATCTCTTCCCCTTCCTTTCTCCACACAATTTCATTTCATTCCCAGGAAATTCCAATGTGAAGCTCCTTGATAATGTGCAATCACCTCATATTCCATATGAGGACATATTATGTTGATTTCATCGGGTGTGGATCACGTATATTGATAACCTGTACATCGAAAAAAAAATTTCTTTCTTCTTTCCTTTCATCATACTTCTATTACCTGCAACCATATGACCTGTCTACATAGCATCCCTTGTTAGCATAAATATATACGTACCTTATTTCCTTCTTTGAGTTATCCTGCAACAGTTTTCCTTGGAGTGAAGAGTTTCATTCCCTTGACCTGCTTCATCAATATGTAATCATATCTAATCCCAGAATTCTGCAAGTTAGAATTCTCGATGAAACATTTTGCTTTCTTTCTAACCAGTGAATCCAAATATGACTCCATCAGAAAGTGTCAGCACCTATTTCCATATTGATTATTGAATGATGACCTTTGATCTAGATAATTCCTTTCTTATAAATTTTATACACAATGAGTTTCCCAGGAGCCATTCATAGCATAGATGTCACATAAATGTTTTGAGACATTCTCCTATGTCCAATACTCTGCCTTTTAATGCTTCTATCATGATGCTAATTTTAAAATGATGAAATTATCTAATATACAATGCTTCCTAACATACTATTTTACAATTGACATATACCTCTTAAAGAGGAATATGATCTCAATCATGATAGACATCTTTCACTTCTTCTTTCTTAGGTTTATTTGAATTTGGTTCTTCCATTTCTTTGGTGATATGGGCTTCTTCATTTTTCCTTATTAGATTTGGGACAATCCTTTTTATAGTGCCCAAGTTCATTACAACCATAACACCTTATCTTGTCCATGTTTCTTCTTTTCTTCGAAAGACCAAACCTACCAAATTTTCCTTTTCTCCTTTACATGGAAGCATAACCTTGATTTTCTTCATTTGAGCATGTATCAATTTTAGCTTTTAATATAGTCTCTTCTATCTTACATAGAGGCCATAGATCTTGGAATGGTGTTGCTTCTTTCTTCCCATAGATGCTTGAAGTGAAGTTTCCCCATCCCTCTGGTAGAGCACTCAACACCGTTGTAGTAATTTATTTGTTAGACATTACTTCTCAAAATTCCTACAGTTGATCTCATATTTTCGTAAATCTTCATAAAATATGAAGTTATTCATTCCTCTCTTGAAATATTCAACTTGTATAGTTCTTGTCTCAGAGATATTACTTCCCCTGAACTAACGGAGAGTAGCTCCACCAATTTTTCATATATTTCTTTTGAAGATTCTAGTTTTGATACATAGGGAATGAGAGAGTCCTTTATGGATTCTATAATAATCCTCTCAGATCTTATGTCTCCCTTCATGTATTTGCCATAAACTTGAGAGTCTTCTTTTGAAGGTTTAGTCACTGGCCCTTTGATGTATTGCATAAATTCATTTTCAATCAAATTTAAATGTCCTTTTCTTCCAAGCAAGAAAGTTTGCAGTCCTAGAGAATTTATTGCTTTCCTTGCAAAAAGTCATTTTAACAGAATCATATGAAGTCATTAAGATACTTAATTGAATTGATGCTTTCTTCTTCTTATCAGCTTCCTTATTGATGATGATGTAGCTCCCTCTTAGATTGGTTTCTTCAAGAGATGTGAAGAGAGCTAGATCACCTTGAATCCTTGATGATGATGATCAAGGATGGCTTGATGATGACTTCAACAAGGTGGCTTAATGATGTCTCCAACAATGTTGATTTGATTTCAACACCAAATAGTTGTTGATGGTGATGGATTCAACACGATGTCCTTAATGATGTTGACTAGAACTTGATGTATAAATATTTTGAGAAAGGTCTTTAATATTCTTGAGATGGCTTGAGGGTTTCTTCAATTTCTGAAAACCACTCCTTGTTGAATGAATGAAGATCTTCTTAGATCTGAATATTGAATCTTCATTGTAGATCCCTTAATTTGAAGCTTTCCTTGAAAACTAACCCTTGTGTCTTCTCGATAAACTGCCCTTTCTTATCTTCAACACCTTAACTTTGATACCATGTTGAGAAATTAGGGCATTTAATTCAATTTCTCTTCTTGATAATTACTTATGAAATTATTATGCTTTATTTTCTTAGATCTTATCTTTGTTAGCTTATTATGTCTTTCATCAAGTCAATTAACAAAACACAAGAGACACAAATTTTAGGCTCTTCAAGCCAGGGAAAAAACGTCTCCCTCTTATGGAGGAAAACCCGAAAGAAATTCTTCTTATAGGTATTCAATTGATGAGTACCAAGACCATGACAAAGACCCTTCAATTCAGTATGCCTCCAAGACCTTGCCACTGCTCTTCTAGCCTCCTTATGCTGATCTCTCTTTTCTGCACCGTACTGCACCAGTATTAGGGAGACTCCATCCCTGATGATGTGCTCCTTTTTGGCCTTTAGGAGAATCTTCCTCGACCTATCTTCCTGCACCCTTTATGACCTAGAACAAGATATCTTGCTTGCTGTGATGTCTTTTTTCACGTTGTGATGACCTTCTTCTTCAAGTTGTGATGAATTTTTCTTCAATGTTGTGATGACTTTCTCTTCAAAGCTGCTATGTATGTCACTGAACTTATGTGCGAGTGTGATATCGATGATAGAGGCTAGCACTACCTCTCCTCCGCATTGATCTCAGTCTCCTTGGCACTCCTTTTAATGACCTTTTCTTTGTTGCCAATATACCTATTTTACGCATTGTTTTCTTTTCTTGATTGGGATCCTTAGACCAAGACCTTCTCATTGTAGTTCGGATATGTGACAAAGACCTAGACCGAGATTATTATCCCAAAAAAAATATGCAAGAGAATCTTATATTCCTTCGTTGTATTGTCTCCTTTCTCCACACCAAACCGCAGTCCTAACCCCGCACTTGATTGCAAACCTTGTCCGAACTTGGTGACCAAATGGGATCCCAATCCCTCCTTTATATAGGAACTGTCTCACTCTTCTAGTTCGACATGAAAATCCGATAGTGAGCTGAGTTTATCAAGGATATCTTTCAACATTTTTTAGGCTGACTTGAAGGAGCACTTTGACAAGATCTTGAGGCATACTTTTTACATCAATAATTGTCCTTTACAAATGTAACAACACTTCATATACATGACCGAAGACCGAACCTAGTTATAATTTTTAATAGAAAGAAAATGATAGAAAAGGTGCACATGATGAGGAACAAACTCTTTCCTCTAATTATGAATTACAATGATCAAGTCATTTCGTTTATTGTTGCATGTTCTAATGATTATTGGTTATGGAATTTTCAGTTTGGACACTTGCACTTTTCTGGTTTAAGATTGTTGCAGTAGAAACAGATAGTTAGAGGATTACCTCCCATCAAAGAACCTGCTAGTATTTGTGAGTGTTGCATCTTGGGAAAAAAACATCGTTAAATTTTTCCAAAGGGAGCTGCATATAGAGAAAAGTAACCTCTTGAGCTAGTGCATACAGACTTGTGTGTACCTATGAGGACACAATCTATTGGTGGAAGTTGTTTCTTCCTCACTTTCATTGATGATTATAGCAGAAAGACTTGGGTTTGCTTCTTGAAGCAGAAGTATGAAAATTTTGCAAAGTTCAAGGAATTAAAATCCTTAGTAGAGAACCAAAGTGATCAATAGATCAAGGTATTGAGGTCATATCGTGATGGAGAATATGATTCGAAGCCAACCAATGATTATTGCAAATAGCATGGCATCAGAAGACAGTTTACAACCAGGTACACACCGCAGCAAAATGGTGTAGCAGAGAGAAATAACAAAACCATTATGAACATGGAAAAGATCATTTTGAAAGGAAGAAACTTGTCTAATGAGTATTGGGTAGAAGGAGTTGCATGTATTGTTTATGTGATAAACAAATCTCGTACAAAGAGTGTCCTAAACAAGGTACTATAAGAAGCATGGTCAAGTATGTCTTGCAACGTATCTCATCTCAGAGTTTTTGGATGTATAGCATATGCACATGTTCCTAAGCAGATAAGAAGCAAATTGGATGCTAAAAGTGAAAATTGCATAAAGTTACTCGTTATAGTGAGTAGTCAAAATCTTACAAATTGTATAACCCTATCACCAAGAAGACCATAATTAGCAGAGATGTTGTGTTCAAAGAACAACATCCATGGAATAGGACTATAGACAATACAGTTGATGCACAAGCACAAATGATGGAAGAAGATGGTGTAGCAGAGAAGGAGCTATAAGACTCACAAGAGAATACACCATCAAGGACTCCAAGATTTTCGGAGCAGCATGGATCTTCAAGTAGATCAGCATACCATAATTCTCCCAGCAACCAATCATGTGATGAATCAAGCTTTGGTAAGAGAAAGATGAGAAGTCTGAAAGATATTTATGATTATTTGGATGTTAGTTCAAATTTTCATTGTTTTCATTCCAACCTCCTTCGTTTGAAGAAGAAATCGGAGATGAAAATTGGATGGAAGCAATGGATGAAGAAATTGAATCTATTGAAAAGAATGATACATGGGATTTGGTTGATTTTCCAATATACAAAAACCTCATCGGTGTAAAATGGGTGTCCAAGTCCAAGTTGAATGAGAAAGGTGAAATTGATAGACCTAAAGAAATACTTGTAACAAAAGGATTCTCACACCAACTAGGAATATACTTTGGAGAAACGTTTGCTCCAGTAACCAGATTGGATACTGTAAGAGAAGTTCTAGCCATAGTAGCTCAAAACAAGTGGAAATTATATCATGTGGATGTGAAATCAACCTTCTTGAATAGAATTCTAGAAGAATAAATTTATGTGCAGCAACCTCCAGGTTATGAAGTTGAAGGTAAAGAAGAAAAAATTTACAAGTTGAATAAAGCACTCTATGGACTAAATCAAGCACCTAAAGCTTGGTATAACATAATTGATAGCTACATGATTAAGAATGGATTTTCTTGAAGCAACATTGATCCTACCTTGTACACAAAGGTAAATGAGCATGGACATATATTGATTGTTTTATTATATGTTGATGACATGATTTTTAGAGGTAATCTTGAGTTAGATGAATTAAAGCAACCACGATGAAAAAATTTTAGATGACAGATGTTGGTCTCATGAAATATTTTCTTGGAATAGAAGTTGAGAAATCTGAAAAAGGAATTTTTATTTGCCAAAATAAATATTCTAGATATTTGTTAAAAAGATTCAAGATGGATAATTGCAAACTTGTCCCTACACTAGTTGCAACAAGTACAAAGTTAAGTAAGGACGATGAAGGATTAGATGTCAATCCAACTTTATTCAAAAGATTGGTTGAAAACCTAATGTATCTCACAGCTACAAGATCAAATATTATCCAGGGAGTGAATTTGATTTCTAGATTTATGGAGACTCCAAAATACACATATTGGAGAGAAGGAAAAAGAATTTTGAGATACATACTAGGAACTAGATATTGTGGCATAATCTATGCAAGTACAGAAAAGAAAGTTTTTATTGGATACACAAATAGTGATTTTTCAAGTAGTTTGGATGATAGGAAGAGCACTTCCAGTTATGTGTTCCATCTCAGTTCAAGTGTAATAACATAGGCATCTGATAAACAGCCTATTGTGACACTATCGCCAATTAAAGCAGAATATGTAGCAGTAACATCAGTAGCATGTCAAGCAGTGTAGTTAAGAAGAGTATTGGATGGACTCACACATAAATAGCAAGGATCAACAACAATATATTGTGACAACATCTCAGTGATGGCACTATCCAAGAATAGTGTGTTTCATCAAAAGAGAAAGCATGTTTGAGTTTCGCAAAAAAACTTGAGTGTTGTAAGCCTAGTTGAGACATAACCCAAAAGATATGTTTGAGTTGTCATGAGTCATGTCTTAGTTTAGTGGTCGTAATTAAGGGGGAGTGTTAAAATAGCTAATTACTCATGCATGAAGAGTTTGCTATATTTATAGAGTCAGTTAATTGAGCATTGAGTCGAGTCGAGTTAAGTGATAGATGAATATAGTGTGTGGTTGCATGTCAAGTTATATTAGATGAGTCGCTAGACGGAAAGGTTTAAATACCCTTCATTGGGTTCATTGTAATTGAATCAAGTTTGTGTGATCAATAGAAGAGTCACAACTCATGTGCTATTGTGTTTATAAATTATTTGTGTTAAATTGTGCCTTTTTCTCTTATGCCTTTCCAACAGATAGCCCTAATTTTACTAAATTCTAATAATTCAACTGAAATTTTCCATCATAAAATTGTGCTTGTCTTGCACCTAAAATCCAACCTTATTTCCCATCTGACATTAACTATGTTTCCTCATTGTAATTAAGTGTGCAAAATCACAATAAGGAAGGAAACTCAAGGGAAAATAATTAAGCGTGCCAAATCACAATAGGGAAGGAAACTCAAGGGGAAATAATGGCATTCCCGTAATTTGAAACACAAAGAATAAAACAAAGCAATGCATCTTTCATTACTGAACTTCTCAATCGTTTGAAAGTCAATAGAATTAACAACGTTGTATCCTCAACTTTCATAGACTTCAAAACCTAGCAATGTAAGTATTCATTGGTGTATATATTTTGATATTAATTAGGTTTTTTTTACTTACATAGGTAGCCTACTAAAGCAATTTAAAGGGATAGAATTCCATGTTGTTTTGTTTTTATTTTGGGTGGCACAAGAAATAACGCCAAAATGTGGGAAGAAGTCACTTGCTTGCATTGCAATGGTGAAATAGAAAGTGACACCTGCGATAAAGTGTAAACATGCCTTAGAGTGGCCTCCTTATTCCCCGGCTTATTGTCCATGTCATGTCTTCCAAAGGGAAAATCGAAGGTTGTTGATCCAACAACCTTTGCGTCACAATGATAGGCTCAAATATTTGACATTTTTTTTTAAATATTTTTGAATCAAAATCATGTAGAAGTTTCGAGGAAGAGGGTACGTGTGTGGAGCTTTTCTTGTGCGAAGCTCTCTATGTGAGGAAATCTCTGCACAAGTAAAGATCCATAATCGATGTATATTTTCTTGGTACAGTCAATCATCGATAGACAATTTCGATACAAAAACTCTTGCTAAACAAATTATTTTGTGTATTGCAATCATGATTTTTCATTTGATAGTTTTTATTACATCTCCCATGTTAACGTGCTTGTATTGACTAGGCAGGTAGGATGATTCTGATCGCAACGTTTGAACCTGTTGGAAGTAATGGAGATAGCTATACTTAGATGGTTGTTGTGAGGAGGATAGGATTGAGATTTTAATCTTAGATCTCAAATCCTAATATCTAGGGAGTGGTTGAAACCATCCCATTAGTGTGAAAGCCTATATAATTGAGGCTCATCTGACTCAATAGTTAGAGCTTGTATGGAGTGTTTGTACACTCTCCAGGTATCTCACTTGGAAAGCCATTTAGTTCATAGTTAATAGATTCAGTTTTTAACATGGTATCGAAGCTTCAGGTCAAAGCTGAATGGACTTGTGCTTTGTGTAGAGATGTGAGTATGTGGGTTGTCATAAGCTTGTCACTGTTTTGTGAATTTTAATGAAAACGAGGAATGAATCTTCACACTGGAAAAACAGCAAACACGGATCTGCGCAGTGAAAAAATCTTCCTGGTGAGGAGAGCGATTGCATCAGCGGGCACAGAACTTGAGACTCTACCCTGTTTTTTGTTTGCAGTAGAGGCTGAGTTTGCATGGTGAGAAGAAGTCGTCCCTACATAAAGAAGTGTTGGTGAATCATTGCAGGTTTTTTGCATACAGCCGATCTGTGAGGATTAGATCGGATCTTGTGTTTTGTGGGGTGGCTGCCACGGTGTAGCAGCAAATCCGGTCTGCATGTAGAGGTGGATCAGATCTCAACATGTAGAGGCAGATCAAATTGGCATAGCAGAAGCCCGTGTGGTGGGCAGGCCTATCGCTACGTAAGCCAACAGTGTTGGCTCCCTTATCGGCTGAGGTGGATCGGACAACAATGTGCCTCTGCAAATTATTAACAGCATGCCTCTATTGGCGTGGATGGCAAGATCGAGCTGCGTGTGGTGATCGTTGTGGTGACCGCTATTATTTTAGAGGCAAAACAGAACTATGCGGCAGAGAGCAGACCTAGCCTAAGATCGTGGTAGAGATTTGCACCTGCGCCACCACCACCTGTTGGAAAAATGCGGAGCAACTGCTACATTTCTCCAAGCTATATGCGGAGGCCCAATTCCGTAGTTCGGTTGGGTGGAAAGAATTTATTAAAAAAATAATATTAATTGATTTGCTGCATTCTTTCAGAAATATGTGTCATATCATAAATTGCTAATTACGTGCATCATAATTAGACATTGATAGCGTTCCCAGCGTCTTGAGAGGTCGTTTTGTTGCTCATCACAAGAGCCGAGGGCACTGAGACTTGCGTGGCATAGAAGCCATAGTCTACAAGGTTCTATTTTTGAAGAGCTGACAAAGGGAGAAGTTTCCCGCCTGCTTGGTAATGCGGTTGTTGGAGCTCGTTAGAGGATCGAGTGGAGTCGAAATCTGTCAACAAGATAAAACGATAAATGATGGACTTTAACAACATGTTTATATTTTTAGATATTTTTGATTTTGATGATGATGATTTTCTCATATGGACATTTGGAGGTGTTAGCATGGGTAGTATTTTTTATTCTGAAGAAATTTCAGAAAAACAATGTGGTTCCTTTGATGGCCACGAGAATCAAGAGACACAGTCTGTTGTGCAAGATCTTGAGATTGAAGACTCACAAGATGATCTTCAGGAAGGATATAAAGAGGAACAAATTGGTGAAGATCAATTAGACGAGCCACATGAAGCTGGTTGCAAAGACGTGGCAGAAGAAGACAAAGCTGGAAATAATTTAAATTATGATGATCTCATGAATATTTATGTGTGTGCAGATGTTAGCAACAACAACAAAGAAAAAGAAACGAAGTTTGAAGAGGAAATGAAATTTCTTGAAGCATGGCTTGAAACACCATGTCTTTATGAAATCAACACAGAAGTTGCATCAATAAATGATGAAGACATTATCGCTGATGTTCAGATGGTTGAAACCAAAAATAGTGAGAGGGAAAATTCTCCTATCTAGCCTGTCATAATTTTGAGAAGGGCGAGAATAAGTATTCAAGCTTTCCATCACTGGGGAAGAAATGAGGTGAAAATACATCACTACCTCACGGCAAGGAAAGTGAAGATGAAGCCTCACCTTAGAATGAACAAGTATGGAGTCACAAGCATAAAGACCAAAATGAAAACCTCTGTTACCAAGTTTATATGTTTTTATGTAAGTCTAGCTGAGACTGAGACCAACAAGTGTATGTTATTGTTCAATACCCTTTCTCCATTAAGGGGGAGCATTGGAAGTAATGGAGAATGCTATACTTAGATAGTTGTTGTGATGAGGATAGGATTGAGATTCTAATCTTAAATCTCAAATCCTAATATCTAAGGAGTGGTTGAAACCATCCCGTTAATGTGAAAGCCTATATAATTGAGGCTCATCTGACTCAATAGTAGGAGCTTGTATGGAGTGTTTGTACACTCTACAAGTATCTCACTTGGAAAGCCATTAGTTAATAGATTCAGTTTTTAATAGATTCCTTCAACTATTTTCATTTGTTTAGATGATCATGTCTATATAATGCATTGTAATTTACTCTTAACATTAATTTCATATCTAGTTGGGATTGATGATCAAGTAAATTTTGTAATTCAACTCCTAGAATGAGAGAATGAAGCAAAGGTAGTTGTAGCAATTGTTTTCCCTCGCATTGGCAAATTTTGTAATTCAACACCTGCAATGAGAGAATGAAGCAAAGGTAGTTGTAGTATTTGTTTTCCATGGCCTTGGGGGGACGAGGAAAATAACTATTGTAGACACAATTGTGTTGGAATTTTCAGAATTCCAGAACAATAAAACTGTCATCACATACGAGAAATAATTAAATCTCACTCCTAGATGAGTTTTCTACTGAAAAAATTATATTGATATAAAAAAAACTGTTTGTTGCAATGTCTGCTCTTGGAAGGATTACAATTATTATTCTTTCTTGTCCTGATGCTAAATAGAACTCAACATCTCCTAAAATCATTCACTATGTGATCCTCTTCATTTCAAAAAAACACTCTCTTGTGCACTACAATTAATACCTTTCTGCTGGCCTTATTTAAAAAAACTATTGCTGTTGTGTAAATCAGCATATGCTATGCATATTTATCATTCAAAAATTATAGCTCTACCATTTATATACAACACAAAATATCTCAGCCCTGTTTAATGCAATTAATTGACACACCCACTAAAAATCACCGCTTGGAAAATCTTTAATGTCTTCAATAACTTCTGTCAGCACCGCTCTATTATGCATTGATGGAAAATTGGTTGCTGGCAACTCTAACCGTCAATTTCAAATTTACCAGTGATCATACTGCTGTATGTATTCTCCTTTTTTTTATTTCCCGCAGTGCTGTGCATTTTAAAAAAAAACTTACTGTGTATTGCAATACATTTTATGCCTCACGGGCTTTCTAATATATATGATGCGCATATATATTAATTAAAACAAATAACAAAATAAAACATTAAAACTGTTTTATAACATATACACTGGGTAAATAAAATTAAACCCAAATCCTTTGAATCGTGAAATGTGGACCCCGCATATGTCAGCTGTCCGAGGGGGTAAGTTCCTCTCCTGGCCAGTCTTGCCGGACCCCCTCGGAATTCTTTGCTTGCCGCTCTATCTTCTTGCTGTCCGGTTTATACGGCAGTTGGAAATTAATTCCAACACTCCCCCTTAATTTCAACTGCTGGGTTTTCCTGCATACCCATGCATCTTCTGAAATATTCAAAGCTTTTCTGCTGAAGTGTCTTTGTGAGGATATCTGCAAATTGATCCTCCATTCTGCAATGCTGCAAAACAATCTCGCCATTGCTTACCAATTCCCGTATGAAATGAAACTTGGTGTCAATGTGTTTTGTTCTTTTATGAAAAACAGAATTTTTAGACAATGCAATAGCTGAGCTATTGTCACAAAATATCACTGTCCCTTTTACCTGTTCTTGACATAAGCTTCTCAACATTTTCCTCATCCAAACTGCTTGACACGCTGCTGCTGTAGCTGCCACATATTCTGCTTCTGCTGTAGACAACGCTACAACGGGCTGTTTCTTAGAAGCCCATGAAATGGCTCCTGAACTCATATGAAAAATATAACCGGAAGTGCTCTTCCGATCATCTACACTTCCAGCCCAATCACTGTCTGTGTATCCAACTAAATCTGAACATTCTGAAGTAGTATAAAAAATACCAAATTTCTTTGTACCTTTAACATACCTCAAAATCCTTTTTGCTGCTTGCCAATGTGCATCCTTTGGCTTTTCCATGAATCTGGAAATCAAACTAACAGCATGCATTATGTCCGGCCTAGTTGCAGTCAAATACATAAGGTTGCCAACTATGCTCTTGTACAAACTAGGATCAAAATCCTTGCTGCTATCCTCTCTGCTGAGTTTTAATCCCATCACTGTGGGAGTGATCGCTGCTTTGCATTCCTGCATGTTAAATCTTTCAAGAACCTCATTAACATACTTTTCCTGTGAGATAAAAATCCCACTTTCATCTTGCTCTACTTCTATTCCCAAGAAGTATCTCAACAAACCCATGTCAGTCATTTCAAATTCTTCTTTCATGACTGTTTTAAAATGTTCAATAAGGCAATCATCATTACCTGTAAAAATAACATCATCAACATACAAGACTACAATCAAAATTTTACCATCTTGTTCTTTGATGTAAAGGGCGGGTTCTCCCTCACATTTCTCAAAACCATTTTCCAGTAGATATGAATCTATCCTACTGTACCACGCTCTTGGCACTTGCTTCAGCCCATAAAGAGCTTTCTTCAACTTGCATACTTTATGCTCTTGGCCTTTCTTCTCATAGCCGAGAGGTTGTTCAATGTAAACCTCTTCCATTAACACTCCATTTAGGAATGCTGACTTCACATACATTTGGTAAACTTTCCACTTGTTTTGTGCTGCTATGGACAACACTGCTCTCACGGTTTCCATTCTGGCAACCGGTGCGAAAGTTTCCTCATAATATATCCCGTGCTTCTGTTTATAGCCTTTGACAACAAGCCTTGCCTTGTGTCTCTCTATCTTGTCTTCAACATTACTCTTGGTCTTGTAGACCCATGTAACACCAATGACATCTTTACCTTTTGGGAGTTCAACCAAATCCCAAGTTTTGTTTCTCTCTATGGCATTTATTTCCTCATCCATAGCTTCTATCCATTTCTTATCCTTGATGGCTTCTTCGAAATGAACAGGATCATCAACATGACAATATAAAGCAAACAAAGAATTGATACCTTCATTAGCTATATCTTGTTCATAAATTTCTCTCAAACTTTTGAATTTCTTACCTCTTTCAGTAGGTGTACAAGTACTTGAAGAAGCACTTGAATTTCCTCCTTGTGGTGTGCTTGGAGAAGCACTGTCATTTCTCCTCAAGGGTGTGCTCTGCGGTGTTGGTGCTGCTGTTTGGGGATGTATTTCAGCCACCTCATCATCATTCTCATCATGAGATAAACAATGTTTAACATTCACTGTTTTCTCTATGCTTCCATCCCAAGCTTCCTCTTCAATGAACTGAACGTCCCTGCTCACAATGAACTTCTTGGTGGATGGGTTATATAACCTGTATGCCTTGGATTCCTCACTGTATCCAATGAAAATACATTTCTCCCCCTTGCTGTCCAACTTCTTCCTTAGCTGATCCGGAATGTGTGCATAAGCCACACATCCGAAAACCTTCATGTGTGTGACACTTTGCTTTGCGCCACTCCATGCCTCTTCTGGCACTTTGTTCATGACTGCTTTTGTAGGACACCTGTTCAAAATATACGCTGCACAATGTACAGCTTCAGCCCAATAATCATTTGGCAAGTGCTTTGCCTTTAACATACTCCTCGCCATGTCCATTATGGTTCGGTTCTTCCTTTCGGCCACTCCATTTTGCTGCGGAGTATATCTAGTTGTAAACTGCTTATGTATTCCATTTTCTCTACAAAACCGTAAAAAATCTTTAGATATATACTCACCTCCTCTATCAGTCCTTAAGACTTTGATATGCAGCCCACTCTGATTCTCAACAAGTGCTTTGAAATTGCGGAATTTTTCAAACACTTCACTTTTATTTTTCAAAAAGTAAACCCAAGTTTTTCTTGTAAAATCATCTATGAATGTTAAGACATAGTGGCTGCTAGCAAGTGATGGAGTTTGCATCGGTCCACACACATCTGAGTGGACAATCTCTAAGGGTGCTTTCGCCCTTATGCTTTTCCCGGAAGGAAAACTTTCTCTGTGTTGCAAAAGAGTCTGACCTTCTGGCTGTCAAGTTTCTCTGATGGTAGCGGCTCCACCACCATTCTTTGTTCCAAACAGATTGAAGCTCAAGTTGAGATGACCGTCTCAATTGCCATAACCAATTATCATCCTTGGATTTGGCTTTGGTGATATCTGTTACATTGCTGCTTTTCTCCGCATTCTTCAAATCTTTCAAATCTGCTCTCATTAGAGGGCATCTGTTCACTTGTCATCTACACTTTCAATGACTCTACTTTGGTACAATGGGTGGTTTATCCACGTGATAATTAAAACATCATATCCAGAAAACATTATACCCTTATGGACAAAGAAATTTGTCAACACTTAGAAGAGGTTACACTTCATTCCTGGAACATAATAAACATCTGCTATGGTTTTCCTTGCACCTAATCTTGTTAAAACATTCACATCTCCTTTTCCCATAACAGAAACTTTGCTATCAGTTCCTAGTGTGACTTGTGACTGCACACTTTCATTTAACATAGAAAACATTGCTAAGTTTCCTGTCATATGGTTACTACAACCGGAGTCTAGAAACCATATATCCTCATTCTTTTCTTCAGCCATATTACAAACTAAAAACAAATTGCTTTGACTGTTGTTTTCTTTTGTGAAATTTGCACTAGTTTCACTTCTCATATCATTCTGCTTCTTCTTTCTACATTCATTAGCATAATGACCATATTTCTTACAATTATAACATTGGACATTAAACTTATCATACCTTTGTCCTTGTGCATTCTGCTGACCATTCTGTTGGTTGCTGCCTTGGCCTTGATGCTGATTGCTGCCCCTTCCATTTGAATGTGAAGGGTTGTTCCTTCCACCTCTGTTCTGGCTTCTGCCTCTTCCTCTTCCTTTGCCTTGCCCTCTTCCTCTTCCGAAAGACATCTGGGTCTTAAAGGCTTGCTCAAGAGATGAGTTTTCACTCCTACCCAATCTCTGTTCATGGGTCATCAGTGATGCATGAAGTTCATCCACTGAAAACTTTGTGAGATCCCTAGTCTCCTCTATGGTGGTGACAATCACATTGAATCTTGAGGGTAAACTTCTCAAGAGTTTTTCCACAATCCTCTTGTCTTCAAGAGTCTCTCCATGAGATATTATTTGTGTGACCATTCCAATCACATGAGTGAAGAATGAGTCAATAGTATCTGACTCTTTCATACAGAGAGTCTCAAAGTCTCTCCTCAGCAACTGAAGTTTTGTTGTCTTCACTCTTTCCATGCCTTGATAAGTTGTCTTGAGAGTTTCCCATGCTTCACTGGATTTCTTAGCTGCTGCTATCCTTGGAAACACACTCTCATGCACTGCTTGATACAAGAAGAAAAGAGCCTTGACATCTCTCTTCTTATTGTTCTTCAACTGTTCTCTTCCTGCTTGATTTAACATAAAAAACTCTGCTTCATCTTTTGGCTCTTCAAAGCCATCCTCAACTAATTCCCATAATTCTTGTGAGGTAAATAAAGCTTTCATAGTTATTGACCAGTAGTCATAATTTTTCCCATTGAATTGTGGGAGATGGACATTTCCCAAACTCATACCAGTGCTAGCTCCCGCCATTCTGCACTTCTAACTATGATAAAAACACTTGACTGTGTTTTTAAAATAACTCAATGTACTGCAACAGTAACACAACAAATTTTATAGAGAAATACCTTTGGATTCCTTTGACTGAGTATTCACACTGCTGGAGAAGCTGCTGCAACTAAGAACCCCTTTCCTTCAGCTTATTTGACCTTCAAATAGCCTGGATTGGCTCCGATACCATGTTGGAATTTTCAGAATTCCAAAACAATAAACACTGCCTTCCTTAACACAATTGTGGTGAGACTCGAAATGCACTTTGAAATTAAATTTGCAAAATCATTAAATCTGCGTCACGAGGATACTCCCCATTGCATTAATTGTGATATTCAATATTAAAAACACCTCCTTAGCAAAAGTATGTCCTTTGTTGCATAATCGTTTGTAAAGTATGAACAGTTACCATAAAATATGAATGGCCCATCGTTACTTTGAGCCTCGAAAACTAATCTTGGGACGAAACTCCAACACCAACCACAGCTCGAGGGCTCTGAAATCTATCAATTGCCAAGAAATATTCCTGCCAAACGTTACTAGTAAATTAACCTTGCGATCTCAGAACCTACAGTTTTGACTAGAAAAATCCCTAGGTTAAAATAATACCCACAATTTAAAATCTTTCCGAGTTAAATTACAAAGAGCTTTGAAATAGGAGCATATAGAGTGAACAGCAACCACACCACCGATCCAAAAAAAAATTCCCATTCCATTAAGATGCCCAAAAGAATACCTGCAATTGGTGTGATTCTACTATCGGTTCCGCTAGCGTGTGAAGCAATTGTGGGCAAGCAATGTGTGGAAAGCTCTACACGTTGCTGAAATGCATCAACATTAAAGCTTCGCACATGTAACATTAATGAAAGAATGTTAATTACATATATGTTTACATTCTTACTCAGCCAAAGGACTTATTAATTCCAAATTTGTTTAGATCTGGGATGAGCAAACATGTAGCAGAGTAGTAGCATAACAATGTTCGTGACCAGAGTATTAACTAATGGAATGATGATTCATAAAATTAGTTTTTTTTATTTAAATGAATTGTCACCTCGTATCAAATACCAAAAATGAAATGCTTTTTACCAAAGAAATTTTGTATCATCAAAAGTTGTTTGAGCCAATAAAAAAAGGAGTTGTCTAATCAAAATTGGTCTGAATTCTAGCAAAAAAAAAAAAAGAAATTTTGCACTAGCATTGTTTGAATCATGTTTTTGATGGTGAAAATGGATTTAGCACCATCAAAAACTTCTAGAGCACCCAAAATATTGAAATTTGATAGCTATAACCTGGATTTAAAAAAATCCTTGCAAGATTTTCTTAAAATTTTATCAAAATGGATTTTCTTAAAATTTTATCAAAATTTCCATGATTTTCAGAGCAAAAAAACAATCTAATTAAACTACAGCATAAAAAATAGAAATAATATTTCTAAAAAATTACAAATAATTTTTTAAATGATAAAATAAAATAAAAATATTAAACATTTTCTGTCACTTTTAATTAAATTACAATAAACTAAAAAAATGTTGAAAATCAATACAAGTAAACACAATGTGATTGCTACCCCAAAAAATTAATAATCCAAATAATTGTAGACTTCAAATAATAATCGTATTACATATATCAACATAAATATCATATAAGTGATAACAAATATATAATTTACTAACTTACCATTATTATAATGATTACATATAATTTATTTTATTGAGTTTAAGGAATTTTAATTTTTATATCACAATTTTGTTTTTACTAACATATTTATAGATAATTAAAAAAAAATTAATCATGATGAAAATATTTTATTAAATTAAAATTTGGGTTTTGATTACATTTTGTATAACAAGTGAGTACAATGAAAATTCTTAAAGGTCATTTATGCAAGTAATTAAATCAAAATTTGGGTTTGGATAACATCTTGTATAGCAGGTGAGTACAATGAAAATTCTTAGAGTTCACTTATGCATGTAACCTCACCATGGTATTTTTTCTCAATATCTATTAGTCGTTTTATTATCTAAGGACATAGGATCTTTGGAGGTGTAGATTCTCTAAAAACCTTGTAGATATATAAATGTTTACACTACATATTAGACCACTATTAAGGAATAGTTGAGAGGGAAGAAATACCATTTCTGATTAGGAATCCTACATCCAAGTTTACACCTTTATTGGCAGCACTAGAATTGTTCATTTTCAACACATGAAATAAGTTAATAGTAGAGAAGGCTAGTTTGAGATTTATGAGTATATCAATAATGCTTTGTAACTTGCAATCCTTAGGCAAAGATCCATGAACAAGGTGATGGATAACCAATTGTGAATCATCCAACACCACCAAATCCTTGATGTTTTCTTTTTTGGCCAAAAAGAACTCTTGTAATAACCCATATGTCTCTCTTGCATTATTTGTGCAATTAGCTAACTCCCAAGTATTCTCAATTTCAAAATTTCTATTAAATTTGAGAATAATCACTTCACTCTTGCTACCTCATTTCTTTGAAATAACTAATAATATGCATATTACACAAAAATAAATTTAAAGAATAATGGCTTATTCTTATAACCATGATATTGATAAAACTAACTAAAAGCACTCATATATTACACACAAAAGGTGTATGTGTAAACGCACACACTGATTACATTCAGATTACTCTAATAAATAGAGTTTCTCAGATCTAACTTATTCCTAAGTTAGAAAGAGAGGTTGAGAGAATTTCTCAACCATCACAAACCAACATCTTAAATATAGGATGTAAGCATTAATTCCAACATCCCCTCTTAATGCTTACATTACATAAATTTATTGAAAGCACAATCATTATTTAGCTTATCAGTATAGGCTCCATCAAGTTGCCTCATAACCCTCGTAAAGGTGTAGTCAACAATGTGGGTTCCCGAGTTTGGCTCCTGAACTCCCGAATCAAGAACCTCCCGAAGTCAATCACTGGACAACATCCCAAACCGTCGCATAACCTCATTAGAAGACCAATTCCAACTCTTCAAGGAATGAGGGATCCTTCCCTAGATCCACAACTGCCATACTATCTAGACAACCATCCATATTGAGCCTTACTTCCACTCAATCTCTTAAATAGTGGCTTCAGACAGATCATTGAACTACCAGTCATTTTATGGACAAGCTCCCATCTATCAAGATACATGGGTGCCAACTACTGTACTCGCTAGTCGTATAGAAAAGCCGTCTAAATACAAAATGTTTCTAGATTCAGCTATCACGTCATAACCTTTTTATCTAAGTTTGAAATTCATCCTCACTTAATTTACAAGCAATTTATAATACTACTAAACCACAAAGATTTCAACAGGCCAGATTCAACCATAGAACTCAGCCACTTGCAAAGAGCTTTATTCTTGTTGCAAGTGTTTTTGCCACTTATGCCATCAGAGTCACTGATCTTCAGCGACAACCGGGGATATTTCTTACGCGACTCCACTCCAAACAAAAAACATGAACATGATTAGGTCCATTTCCCATCGCCTCCAAAATGTGCTTAATTAAAATGATAAGCATGTCTTTTGCAGCACAATAATATTGTACCGCTCCAATAGATACTAAATCGTGAAGATCGGGATCTTCACAAAACTCTTTGACCACTGTTGTGAACAATATTGCATCACAACGCCGAATGACACCCAGTAGCCAAGACAAGTCAGAACAAGCCGCTTCCATACACATATCATCATATTTAGACTCCTTAATAGATTCCACATCTTCCTTAAACTGCTTCAAAATGGGATCTCTACACGCATCTTCTCTCTTCTTTTTCCACAGTGGATTTGATGGTGTCTATGACTTCAAAACCTCACGTAGATTTGAGGTTAGGGCCTGCATTCTTCTCGCAGTCGTAGTGCCTTCCTCGCCCTCAACAATGTCACAGCTTGGTCACACAACAGTTGTGCATGAAAAAATAAACTCCTTAAATTTTCTAGTTTCCTCTTAAACCATTCTTTATCAGGTAACAAGGGCACATTGTTCAAACATTGACGAAATTGTTGGTCTTAGTGTCTTTATCACTCAATTTCTAAGTGTGGCAGTGTCATGAGAGTTCCAGATACCATACGGTCAATTTTCCCTTCCACTGCAGTGAATGATGTTCCCAAGTTTCAACGTCTACATAGACCTGTTCATTGTAAAAAATTATAGCCCTTGCCAACATCATGTGATGAATTGGCACCAAGTTTCCATAACGTTTCCACTGCACTCTACAGTGATTTGCAAGCTCTTAAAACTTGCCATAAATCTTTCACACAAAGAACGAATTCAATAGGTTCAAGACCTCGTGGAAATTCAGAGACCCAAAGAAAATAATTCACACTAATGCATATAAAAAATATATTTTTCTACCTCTAACAATATCAGTATTATTTCAGTACTAGCCTGACGCTCTGATACCATGATAAAACTAACTAAAAACACTCATATATTACACACAAAAGGTGTATGTGTAAACACATACACTGATTACATTCAGATTACTCTAATAAATAGAGTTTCTCAGATCTAACTTTTTCCTAAGTTAGAAAGAGAGATTGAGAGAATTTCTCAACCATCACAAACCAACATCTTAAATATAGGATGTAAGCATTAATTCCAACAGATATTTCAGAACTTCATATTTAAATTTAATTAATAATTGTATAAAAACTTAATACATACTATAAATTAATTTTCTAAATTATATGTAAGAATTTTTTTTTTTTTTAAAGCTTAGTAGGACTACATCTTCATCATGTCCAATATATCACCTCAATTAGGGTGGGGAATTGAACAAGTGACTTCATATCAAAGAGTGTCTTAACATAATACCTCATCACCATCTGTCCAAGATCTATAAACATATCTAAACATATATTATAGAAATAAAAATAAAAGTAAGAATATATATATATATATATATATATATATATATATATATATATATATATATATATATATATTTCATGTTTAAATTTAGTTAATAAATATATAAAATTTTAGTATTTATAATATATATTTTTTCTGAGTGTTTTTATATATTATGTATATCTCAAAAAATTATAAAACATGTTTTAAAAAATGTTATATCTATATGTACATAGCTATAAGTATTATAAGAGTTTAATAGAATTAAAAATAAGAATATTTTACATATAGAATGTTAAATTTATATATAACATAAATAGTTTTATTTTAATTAAATATCTATTAAATATTGAGAGCAATTAATTCTTTAGAAAGCCATTAATTCTTTAAAGATATACAATTTTTTTCAAATTTTACATTCAAAAAATTTTTTGCACCTAGAAAAATTTGATTATTTTTTACTTTTAATATATCTAGATGAATCTATATTAATTATATAAAAATAATCCTTATAAATATACTTCTAATATTATTCAACTTCATGTAATATATATATATATATATATATATATATATATATATATATATATATTATTAAAATTGAATCGATTCATATATATATTAAAATTGAATCGAGATATATATATATAATATTAAAATATAATAAATTCATATTTATAATTGTTTATTTTAATTTAGATTGTAAATATGATGAAATGCATATATTTATAAAATTTGCAGTATGAAGAGTTGAAGACTAATCATCATTTCTCTAATATGTCATAATTTTATTTATTTTTATCGCTTAATTATTTTAAAAACTATTTACTTTAAATCTCTTTATGTTTCTAATAAATATGGTCAGTTATATTAAAAACTATTTACTTTAAATCTATTTATGTTTCTAATAAATATGGTCAGTTATAGATGAGGATAAATATCACTAGCATAGATGTATCTTAATTTCACATTTACGAAGTGTCCAGAGGGATCAAATTTCTCATGATGCAAACCTATTATTGTGTGAAAAATTTGAGGAAAGTTTTACATCCTGAGAGATTTGATCACTCTGGATAATTGATAGGTATGGACTATGCTATCTTAATTTCACATTTACACAATTGATAGGTATGGATTATGCTATTTTTTTTTTCACATTTACCAAGGGTCGAGAGGTATCAATTTCTCATGATGCAAACCTATTTTTATCTGCAAAACTCGAGGAAATTTTTGCACCTTGAGAGATTTGATCACTCTGGACAATTGATAGGTATGGAGTTAAGATGGTTGTAAATTTCACATCTCACTATATAGAATATTCTTATTTTTAATTTTATTAAAACCCTCGTAATACATATAATTACATAAATAGGTGCATGTCATTTCATTTTTCTTTGACATGCTTTCTTGTTATTATTATTATTATTATTTAATTTGTTTTATGTGATATGTATGAAACAAAAAATAGAGAGGGAGAGAGATAATTATAAATATTAAGTTTTATATGTTTATTTACAAAATTTTAAATTTTAATAAGAAGTGTTAGGATAGTTCAGGTAAATTTGACTCAGTTATAGAGTTGTTGGAAATTTTTGTTCTCTAGGCTTTGATCCCATGGTACTATAATGTAATGTATCCTATTTAAAGGTATGAAAACTCCATTATAAATTTCCTTTTGGTTAAGAATAATATATCTATTATTCAATTGATTTCCCCGTAAGGTTTTCTAGGTGATAGAAAGAACAAAAGGTTGTGGTTATCACAAGAGAAATATATTGAAAAAGTGTTAAACCAGTTTAACATGAGGGATTTCAAACCAATTGGTACCCCTCTAGCATCCACTTCATACTCTACATTTATTTCTACCCTTGTGATGAAAAGAAGAAGAAGGAAATAAGTAAAGGCCCATATGCTTCATCATTTAGCAGCATGATGTATGTCATGGTATGTACCTAACACTACAAGGAAAAGACCCTCTAGTGGATTTTTTTGAGGAACCCCTTATAAAAATACCCCAGACATTCATTTCTGGCAGAGGTTCCTAGAGGAGGTTTGCGGGCGAAGGTTTTTGCGGATGTATTTCATTCAGTGCTTTTATCATCGTAAAACGCACCAGTGCGTTCAACACGAGAAAGCACCGGTGCGGTTAAAACATTAGCACACTGAACACCATGCGCTCTGTACACACCCACCTGGTGCGTTGTATTTCTGTAGTGCACCGATACTTTACATAACTGCCGCACTGGCGTCTCATAAAAAATGCGCAAAAACTGAAACCGCCCTGGTCGCCCTTAAACGCACCGGGTCGTCAACACACCAGGCCGCCTTAAAATCCATACGCACTGGCACAGGGTTAAATAAATGAAAAATTACGGCCAAAATACCGCATAAAACATAGGCACACCAGGAACCGTGCACTCCTAACACACCTGCCCAATGCGTCATATTCTTGTATAGCACCGGTTCCTTACATCTCTACCACACTGGTGCTTCCGAAAACGTGCGCGAAAACAGAAACCACCCGGTGTGGAATAAAGAAAATGCATTGGGGCACCCATAAACCCCGCGCATCAGCAGATGGTTAAATAAAAAAAATTACGGCCAAAAAACCACACAAAACATTGGCACACCAGAAATCGTGTGCTCCGTACACACTCGCCCGGTGCCTTTAATTAAGGAACCGCACTGGTGAAGGTCATATTGTCAGCACTGGTGCCTCATAAAAAACACACAGAATAGAGACTGCCCAGGGCCGAATGACGGAAACGCATCAGGGTCCCCATAAACGCCATGCACCGGAAAAGGTTAAATAAAACAAAAATTATGGCCAGAAAACCGCACAAATCATTGGCTCACTGGCACCATGCCCGGTGTGTCGTATTACTGTAGAGCACACTTGCACTATAGATACACCACATTGGTGCATCATAAAAGCACGTGAAAACAAAAACCGCCTGGGGCGGCATACTGCAAACGCACCGGTACGCCAATAAAATCCCCGCGCACTAAAACAGGGTTAAATAAAAAAAAATTACGGCCAAAAAACCACATTTTTCACTTTTGTCAGTGCTATAGAGCTCTTAAGCACCGATGCAAGTTATCCTTGTTTGAGCCGCCTTGACATCCGTGCTCTGATTGCAATTATTGCACGCACTGCTGTTGTGCATTGCCACCAATCTCTAGCTTGAATTTTATAAAACAGTGGAAAATTTTTCTTTTACAAATTCTACAGCCAATATGCCTCCTCGACGGGTAAATGTATAGGTATTTTTGTTTTTTTTCCATAATTAAACCTTTTAGCGGATTAGAATTTCAAAAAACCTTAACATTAACCATTAAAAAATAAATAAAAAAAATATGTTGTGCGGTGCGCTCGAGCCGTTCGACTTGCACCGGTTTGTGGTGCTACCTATAAATTTATAGGCTGCACTGCAACCGGTGCTAACGTTATCTGCACCGGTTCCGAGGTGGTACCGCGAGGCGCACTGTGTTATTTTAAAATTTTTAAAAAAGTGCAGTGCGATCGTTTACTAGGCTGCACCGTTGACAATGTCATATCACGACAACTCGGTGCATTGACGGAATTATCTGCCCCAGGGCGCGTAATGTTGTCAACGCACTGCATACCACAATTTGACATTGTCAATGGTTCGGCCTTGTAAACCGATGCTAACGGTATCCGCACCGGTTCCGGGGCGGTTCCAAAGGCGCACCATGTTATTTTAAATCTCTTTAAAAAGATAAGTGTGGTCGGTTACCTGGCTGCACCGTTGACCTAGTTGAATAGTGGTGATGTAGTGTGTTGACCGAAATAACCGCCCTGAGGCGGTTATTTTTTTCAGCGCATGGCTTACCGTATTTGGCCTGCATCAACGGTGCGTCCTTTTAAAATACTGCATCGACGACTATGTATGGTGGCAGGAGGGTGGTGCGTTGGCTTAGCTATATGCCCCAGGGCGTATAGTGTAGTCAACGCACCGTCCTTATGACACCGCACATAGTGAACGGTGCGCTAAAAACATTTTCTGGAGCACCTCCCCCTGTGCACTGAATATCATTAGGTGCACCGTATCTGGTGCGCTCTATTGAAAGACGCACATAGACCGGTGTGTGACTGTGTTTTTGGTGCACCGACTATTGTTTTATTTATTTTTAAAAAATATTTATATATGTATATTTCTAAATACATGTGTCATTTAATTAAAAAAAATTGTGTTTAATATGTCAATCATTCAGAGACGTGAAATGAGAGAAGAGGGGCAACAACAACAACAACAACAAGTGAAACAATATAACATGGTTCGCTTGTGGGAGGCAAGAGAGAGGGAGAGAGATGCGTACCCTCGCCCTATTATAGCAGCAACGTAGGGGCTCCTAAGGCAGGTATGCCTCCTCAAGTTCTATGAGGAGGATACTTCCCTAAAGTCCCATAGTTTGTTTTTGAGACGTCTTATCCGAAGGTGGAATGCCCACCGACATGATTTCCGGGTTGGTATCAACTAGTGGTACACGCCCACTGAGGAGGATGTATATTTTATTATAGGTCTATCGAGGAGAGGGGTTGATTTTCCCTCGTTCCCCGAGGTTCCAGCTAGCTATGTGGCAGGGAGTCAATTAGTTTACTCCTAGAGATACATTGGAGCACATGTATTGTCTCATTCGGAGTTTCAGGTACCTGGAGGTCAGTTACGTATAGGTGCATTTGGCAGACAGGACGTGCAATGCCTCTCACTTACCATTTCGACCATTTCTCACAACACCAGTGATGGGCAACGAATTAGTTGTTTGCTTTTATATCATGTTGATTCTTTAGTACAGCAGCCACAACTTGTCAGGTGGTCTGCCATTTTTTGCGGCCATTTTGTACGGCCTTAGATAGATGTCGTGCTCATGCACAAGGGAGGGTCAACTTCTCTTTTTCTTCAGAGCTTTTTTGTTTATTTTTTGAGAGGTTTCCAGAGACGAGGCCTAGTTTTCTTTGGCAGCCTCGTAGGTCGATTACTGAGGCACGTATGCACATGTGGGGGCAGATGATGCCCAAGAGGGAGAAGACTCTTTTTCCAGCGAGGATATTAGATGATGCACTAGAGTTGCTAACTAGTGTTGATGAGCATCCCTTCATTATGGTCCCTTGTCCTTATGTGGAGTTGGATTGGCGAGGGTGTGCCAACAGCCTCTTCATAGCTGATGAGCCACCAAATGATAGAGGTAATATTACTATTTTATTTAAATTTATTCTAATATGTTCTTTAACTTGTTTTTATTAAATTGTGTAATGAAATTGTCTAATTATTGTTGTGCACTTGTATATATTTTGCAGACATTGGCTCTTTTGATGGCGAGGAGATACCGCCACCACCACCTGATCTAGGTGTGGATCCTGATGACGATGAGGGCATGCTAGATGTCGAGGATCATTAGGAGGCCAGTGCAGATCAAAGACCTACTCCTGTTGGTGCGTTGGTGCATGGTCGTCTTAGTGATGCTAGATACAGGATGGAGTTGGGCAACCAACTCATTGCATTGATTGTTGAGGCAGGAATCATGCATGCTCATTACAGAGACATAGAGTCCGATGATAGTCTATAATTATGTATGTGGATAGGTATGTCACGTGACATGTACATCCTGATGCGGCACGTCGTAGGAGTTATGATAACTTTTACGCGACTGGCGAGGACTGTTGCATGTTACGATCAAGTCGCAGCACACGATGGACAGTCTGCGAGGCACAACGTACCATCATCTCATGATCGTTCACCTCGCGTCATGCCAGATGGGCATGAGCCTCCACTAGCATCTAGCAGTAGTCATCATGGAGATGAGGTTGGACCATCGGCCACTAGTACTGATATTGATGTTGTACTACCACTAGTTGATCCATGAAATTTATATTACAGTTGTATATTTTTAACATTATTCTGTTATATATATATATGGTCCATGTATTTTATGTTCATGTTGCAGTTGTACTTAATTTACATGTTGGAGATCATCATGATGTGTATGTTGTTAGGTCATGTTAGATATGTTCATTTAATGTGCAACTTGCAGATAGATGTGTATGTGATAGCATGAGTTATTTGACATGATATGTATATTTGATGTTTGTGTTGTGATGATGTTAATATATAATGTTAATTGTGTTTTGTTAGATGATCATGATCACGATGATGTAGTTAGCAATTTTGAATGTGTTTTTTAGTCAAATATGATGTTTGTATGATGGTTATCATGAACGTGATGTTTATTAATTAATTTAATACCAAATGATCATGATAGTGTAAAATTGTAATATTTGTAATTCTAATTGTATTTAAAATTCTAAAATTGTAATTGTAATTGTAATTGTACGTGAAATTGTAAAATTGTGATTGTAATTGTATGTAAAATATTTGTAAAATTTTAATTGTATTAATATGAAATGAATTTATTAAAAATTTTAAATTCGTAAATTTGTAAATTTTAAATAATTGTAAAATAATAAATCTAGAATAATATGATTTATTGTAACATAATAAAGTTTAGAAAATAATGCAAATAAATTCATGTACTTTACGTCATTGTTTTTGAGATCAACATAATTGCAAATTCTCAAGTGAATTATTGATTTTAACATTAACACAATGCAAATGACCAATTAATTCAAAATACATATTATATTAATATTTCGAAAAACCCATCTTAAAAAGTATAAATATTGATGAAATAACACATGTACCATATCACTCTCGGTTCTCATGATCATACTCATTATCTTCTAGCTTGCATGGCATGATAACACTATTGTTCTCAAAAATATGTTTTTTTATCTAGGTTCATGTGTGAATACAAACCACCAATCCCTATCCAACACATCTGGGTAAAAAAACAGCTAGTTGCAATGTTTACGGAAAACATAGGGCTCCTTAGCTTCATCCCACATCTTTCTAGAGTTGATACATATCAGCGTACTATCACGATCTTCCTTTACATTATTCCGATCAAAGGCGTCCCACCACTTGCACCTAAAAATAACAAGTTGGAAAGAAGAAAAATGCACTTCAATGATCTCTTGTATCTTTCCCACGTAACCTAACGTTCCTTGTACTAGTTTTGATCACGGTGGCTAGATCGACTAGATTGATCGAACTCGACTTCCACTCCACAGTCTTGTGTGATTTTTCCAGCATCGACATTTTCTGTGTGAAAATGGTGTCCATATGCCCACATAGATGGGATCAAATGCACCTATTATAAAAAAGTTAAAAAAATCATAGTGTCATGTGTCTTATAAATATTAATCTAATAGTTAAAATATGAAATGTAGATGTCTTAATATAAGTTTCAAATTTACATATAAATTAAAAATATTATTACCGAGTTGTTGCACCCAATCCCTACGTTTAGCGCATCCTCTTCAGCACGCGGGTAACGACCGGTAGCACTGTATTTCTCTCTGACTTGGTCAGCAACCCAATTGTTGGGGCATATTTTTGGGATATTTTCTTTTAAATGATCGAGATAAGGCACACTTCTACTATTCAACCTTCTGAATTCTTTCCTGTCAATATCCCATTTCATCCTGTTTTTTTCATACAATGCGACCCACGGTTGTGTCGCTTCAGAATTGTAAAGAACGAGTTTATTGATTACTTCAATTTCTGCATTCATTGATGAAATCAAATCAACATTATATAGTACTTAGAGATCAAAATATACATTATATCGAAGTTCAACATGAATATTAATTAATTTTTGTAAATTTGAAAAATTATAAGTCCCTTACTCTTTATCAAGCGCTTTTTCCCACTTGTTTGGAGCAACTCTCCTTCTCTTTTGTCTTCATCCATTTCATCGTCCAAAATCACCACACCTATTTTGTTGTCGATCTGCTTGATGTACTCACTGGCATAATAGAAAGACTCATACGATATGTACCCCTCTTCCATAGACCCCTCGGGTTTTTCCCTTTGTCGAACAAAACCTTTCAATTTCTTCATGTACCTCTCTAAGAAGAACATCCAACGACAAGAAACAACCCCAACTAATTCAACCTCATCTAACAGGTGGATTAGAAGATGAACCTGTAAGTTCATGAAACTCGTCGGCAGTTCCTTCTCAAACATACAAACAATCTCAACTATCTCTTGACGCCACCGTGGAATGCTAGCCATATGAATCTCCTTTGATGTGATCCAACGTACAAATGCAGATAATTTAGATATGGCACATCCTAGGTCTTGAGGGAATTCATGTTTCACACACCCACGCATGAACAAGGGATAATGACACCGCAAAGTTATAAACACGTGCAATAATATACAAAATTAGTTATGTTTTATGATCCCCGCATGGGATAAATTTTATTAATATAACAAATAATAAAATCATGCTTTTGACATTATACATACTCTTAGAATATTCAAATGGTCATGCGATTTCAACGCCGACAAATGGTCATCCACGGTGAAGCAGCACCGTAGTGAAGACCCGTATGAAGTTGGCACCCTCACATCCATTATAACTTCCTTTGCCAAAGATATATCATCTTTTTTTTAAATCCATGGGGCATCACCTTCTTTGAAAAACCATGAATTAGAGGGACTAACGCCTGCCTCTGATCCCGTACTTTCTAATCTTTTTGGCCAATGCTTCTTTTTAGTTTTTGAAGTAATAAGATCTTTCCTAATAGCCAATGTGTCACTTTGTTTCAATGATATGTGCCTCCATAAAGAAGATGAAACATTTTTAAATATATGCATGGGATCTAATAAGTGGCCAATCTTAAGATGCTCCTAATATGGGAGGTCATAAAATATATATTTCCTTTTCATCCCAATGGCAATTTCTCAACATAGGTGTCGAAGGAATCTGGATCATCGAACATAGGCTCCCCATTTGAATTGAACATTTCTATGAACTCCTTCTCCTTCTCTCTCTCATATGCTCTAAGCCATTCACCTGGTGTCATTATTGGAGGCCTTTGGGTTCTCTCTCGATTACTATTTAAAGTGGATGTTTCTCTTCTGTAAGGGTGTTCTTCTGGTAGGAATACCCTGAAGCAATCATACACTGGCTTTCGTAGGTCCTTGGACCATCTAGCTTTCAGAGAAGGTCCACAACATTTACATCCAAAATACACTTTTGTTACAAGACTTGTGAGATTATATTTGTATACATTAATTAATATGCATGGCATGTTAAAGAATATCATGAATATTAGAACAAATATTACAACGAATTAAATAACTAATATGTGAAAGAATATTGTTAGATATATAAACAAATCAATAAATTAAACATGTAATTTACCAGAGCAAACTCCTAAGCCTGGATAATCATGTCTTTTGTAAGCACATATGCCATACAACGTAAAACTCCTCTCTGCTGCGATGGGTCTTGATACATCATATACATTTATCCCATCCCATAATTCCTTCAATTCATCTACCAGTGGTTGTAAGTAGACATCCATATTCTTCACTTGTCTTCTACCAAGGACTATGAGAACCAACATAAGATTTTCATTCTTCACGGACAACCATGGGGGGATATTGTTATTGATCACTACTACAGGCCAAACAGAATAGTTGGTGTTCTGGAGGGAATATGGGTTGACACCATACATGGCTATGCTGAATCGTAGACTTCATACTTCATCCTTGAATTTTTCGGGCCAGGTATCCTCTATATGCTTCATGGCTATTGAATCAGATGGGATTCACATAACTCCCAATTCAATTCTGTGTGAGGAATGCCATC
This sequence comes from Pinus albicaulis, assembly GCA_034641835.2. NCBI lineage: Eukaryota > Viridiplantae > Streptophyta > Pinopsida > Pinales > Pinaceae > Pinus > Pinus albicaulis. The sequence continues at coordinate 1,674,273,717 of CM076578.1, forward strand.
CCTACAACATAGCTAATTCTTTGCAACAAAAGAGCCTTTGAATCCTTGGGATTATAGGCATGTGCCTCAATATCTTAAAAGGAGGACCAGTACGTGATTTACTCTTCTTTTTTTATTTATCATACCTGTGATGCCCACATTTCGGATGCATCTCTTTGTCTACATATTCTCCTCTATATAGAATACAATCATTTGGACATGCATGATATGATATGTACTTAACACCCAACATTTTCAAAAATTTCTTTACCTCTTCGCAGCTACCGAGCAAGACATTATCCTCGGAAGAACTTTATTTTTGAATAACCTGTAGTTGGTGATCATGGAAAAATATATTAATAAATGTACATTAATGTTGATATAATTATTTACGTTCATAAAATTTACCATTTGTAATGTTCATTGTAGTGTACTGATTATATTTCAAATTTATATAAGGGGAGTACTTTATGGTAACTTACCTCAAAAGTTCCAAGAAACACGCATTCGATAAGCCAAAATTTTCTTTCAAGTTGTACAATAACATTGTTGTCCCCAACTGGGTAGACTTTGACTGACCGCCAGGTCCAAAGAGAGGGGTGGTGGAAGCAAATTTAAGGCTTTCGAAAAAGGTGTCAGCGATATGAGCATCATCCCCTAGCTGATCATCATTTTGGAATGCATATAACAACATTGTCTCCATGGAAGTCGTATCCCTTAAGTAATCATCCATACCAACCTCTATTTGATTGCCTCCGTTGCCAGCTTGTGAAGAACTACTATTGTTGTAGTCATTCCTAATTGGTGAATCTCGACGTAGCGGGAATTGAATCAGTGGCTGATTCAACCATTCTTGGTATCGTTCCTCTCCGATTTTTTCTCTTAATTCAATCTTCTCTCGATTTTAAATTGTTGTGGGGTGCAAAGGAAGATGGTAGGTAGGTCGTTCATCGTCACTAGAATCCTAATAATTAAAAAAAAAATTGAACATGATTAGTACAAAATATATGATATCAATTAGTAACCATGTTGACAATATTGCATGATTATAAATTGGTTTGACATTGAAATAATTATATATTAATCAATATATATACCAAACAATTATAATTATAATTACCATCATTGTCCCAGGATTGTGGCTAGAAGATGCAATATTGTTATAATTGGCAGGGTGAAGTGGTTGTCCATTTTCATCTACCAAATGTGCCTTGCAGTATGCAGCTCCTAATAAGAATTTCCAACGTTTTGGAGAAGTTTGAATATTTTGTGCATCTAAACTCAATGTTGAATCTACATGAACCTACAAATTTTTATACATTATAAATTTAATGAAGTTGTGCATGATTGATTGCATGGATAAAAAACATAAATTCAATTAGATAGTGAAAAAATAAAACAAATATGAAGTAAATATTACATCTCCAGATGAATAGGGAGAACTCTGTAATGGACTTTGAGAAATATTATGAACGAGCTAGATTTTGAAGAATTGTCCATTCCATATAATATATGATAATTTCTCCCTGCATTTGAGCAAAACAACAATAAATTCTGGTGCACAAACCTAAATGTAATTTCGGTGTGTAATGTATAGATAACCGCACCGGTGCGTTTTTGGTATTGTGCACCGGTGCTGTTTTATACTTCGACGCACCGATGTAGTGCGATTAAAGGACGCACCAGTAAACTAATAAACGCAAATAAAAAATCGAAACCCTATTTTATTTAAGTGAAAAAAAAAAGTGGTAAATTGAAAAATGGGCAGCAAAATATTTTCGAAAATCTAATTTCATAAAACATTTCTTTAAATACTAAACACTTTTCATTACTTCACTATTTTTGCAAAAAAAATTCAGCCAGAGATTTGAAGGATACATACCTGGAGCAAACAGAGCATGAGAGTACTGTGGAGCAGGGAAATATGTTCGAACAGAAGTATTCAGACAATCAAAATTCCAAACCTTGTACCATAGAATTTCAAACTATGTGAGTAAAGTTTATTGTTTTTTTTGTACTTTTTTTTCTATAGTTTTTTTTTTTTTATGCAGTAAAAGAAAAAATCAAAATCTATTGTTTTTTTACTTTTTCTGTAGTTTTTTTATGAAGTAAAATAAAAAAATCAAAGTTTATTTTTTTTAAATTTTTTTCTGCATTTTTTTTTACCTTTTCTATAGTTTTCAGAAACAAAATAAATAAATAAATAAATCCATTTTTAAAAACAAAAACCCTAGATCCTTTTTGTTTCTGCACTTTCTTCTCCCTCTTTCTGTAGTTTCATAATTAGGGCTTTTCAATTTAGATTTATAGGGTTTGTATAGTCATAAAACATCCAACCCATGGGACGATTTGCATAGTCGGATCCCAATCCATGTTGGCCCTTGCGTCACTCTAAAAAAAAACATATTTTTTTCGTTGGTGCGCCTTGCGTAACATAGCGCACCAGTGCGCTATGTTACACCAGCGCACTGCGAAAGTACAGTGATAAAAATAAAATAAAAAACAAAATATGTTTTTATCAGTACGCCATATGTAACATATGGCACCAATGCACTATTTCATTATGGCGCACTGCCAATGTGCTGTTTTGCAAAAAAAAAAAAAAACAATTAAAAAATTAAAAAAAATAAAAAATTCGGTGTGCCTTGTATACCTAAGCGCACTGGTGTGCTCTATTATCCCAGCTCACCGCACAAGTACCATGATAAAAAATTAGAAAAACAAAATATTTTTTCTCAGTGCGCCATTTGTAAAATATGCAGTCGGTGCACTATTTCATTATGGCGCACCGTGAACGTTCTATTTCTAAAAAAAAAATTACTTTCAAAAAATACAAACCTTACATTCTTTTTGTTTCTGCCCTTTTTTCTCCCTCTTTCTGTGATTTCATAGTTAGGGCTTTTCAATTTAGATTTATAGGGTTTATATTGCTAAATATAGACCTAAGACATCCAATCAACGGGATGATTAGCATTGTCGGATCCCAATCCATGTGGGCCCTTAGATGAATTTAAAAAAAAAAACAGATTTTTTTTTTTAATCGGTGCACCTGGCGTAACATAGTGCACCGGTGCTCTGTATTGTACAAACACACCGCATAAGTAATGTGATAAAAAATTAATAGACAATTTATTTTTTATCGGTGCACCATATGTAAAATATGGCACCGGTTTATGCTACAAAAAATAACACTGGACGATTATTATTATTTTATCATGGTTAACCGGTGTGGTGATTAACATGTAATGCATTGGTGCTCCTTGTTGACATAGAGCACCGTACAGTCTATTATACCGTTTGTGTGGTGTGTTGGGAAGAGACCCACGCACCGGCGTCGGTGCGTACACCATGAAAGGCGCACCGGTTTCTTGAGATTTTTTTTTACTTGAAAAGTTGACAATTTATTTATAAATATATTAATGAATGATATGGTACAAGTTTGATATTGATAAAGAAATGACTGACAACAGATCAAGTAACAAAAATACTGATAACACATCAAAAAAAGAAAAAAATGCAAGTTATTTTTAAATTATTTACAAAAAATATTATTTTTGAACTATATGTAAGTTTAATTAATGTGTATTGTTTACTGTGCATCATGCAGAGCCACAAAATGACAAAGCTCAATAAGATTATTTCTGTTCTAGGACCAGAAGGGCGTAAAAGCTTAATAGAAAAATTGCAAAAGGATGAATCAGGCGAATGAAAAAATACTATCGATCCAATATGAGTTTATTTTTTTAGTTATCATTAATAATATAATTAAAATTATTAGATAACATGTGTGAAACAGTCTATTAATTCACATTTGTTTAATGTTCTATAGGGACCAACAACTCAGAAAATGAATGTTGTTCTAAGAAAAGAAAAAAAATAGAATATGCAAATGAAAATGAATTGATCCTTAGCTCATCTGGAGTGGTGCTGGAGGTTAATGAAAAGGGGAAATTTTTTTACAAAAGTTTGAGAGATCTAGTGGAACGAATGTATACATGTTCTTTCCACTTAAAATACAAAAACCAATCCAATGATTCCAAAAACTAAATTTTATCTAAACTACAGGAAGAGTTTCCAAAGAATTGGTCAATGAGACATGTCAGATTTTTAATAGAAAAAACGTAAAACAACAAAAAAGAAGGAATGAAAAAGTAATATTCCTTTAGATGTTTGTCTAGAATTATTTATAAATGTCACTTTTGTTATACTTACTTTTTATATTATATCAATATAAAAATTAAATAGTTTATTGTCATGTTACATTTTCATGAAGATTATGAAAATCTCAAAAGATGAACGAGCTGATATTAGAAATATGCCAGTAGGAATGTCCAAAAAGGTGTACAAGGAGATGGTCAAAGAAATGGACAAAATTGCATCGCAGGAGGATCCATCTCAACAACATGCTTCAAGTATAATATGTAATGTTGAATTTTTTTCGATCATTAGGTAAAATAAATAAACAATTTAGCATTAAATATTAATTTTCAAGTATTTTCTTGTAGAAAAGAAAAGAAAATGGAACCCATTCAGCACACAAAACAGGACAACAAGGAAGAAAATGATTGATATCTAAGTTTGTGAGTAATTGTTACTTCCTTATAACAACTTAACTAGATTTCATTTTTGTATTTTTTAAGTTGTTTTACAAAAAACATCATTGAATGTTTTCAAACAGGTGCTAACATACAAAGAGGAACCATCAGAGGAATTGATTGAAATTGGGTTAGATATGGGTTGTGCGTATATGTTGGCATATCAAAACTTAATTGTGGAATTTGTAAGCATCTATCGATCTTGTTTTACTTAGCTTCGTCTATAATTAATAGAAAAAATAAATCTTTTATATTAAATATATGATTTGTTATGGGGTACATAACTTGCAGGAAACAAAGTATGGCATTGCGCCAACAGATCAAATCTTGAAAGATGGCATGTTACATGGTTTTGAAAGAATGTGTATAGTTTATGAATCAATTGTTACATTGGTACGTCATCTATTTTTTATTTACATTGATGTATATTATTTAATATTTCAATTTTCATTATTCTCACCAATGTATATACACTCATTACAATTTATTTTTATGTTTCTAGATGGAAGGTGAAGAAGAAGAAAACAATCAACATCGTGAACAAAACATTCTAGAAAATAACCCAAGTCATGGAAGTAGCTCTAGAAGTGACAACGGTTTAAGCGAAGAATGATAGATGCTATGTTTGGATATCAAAGCAAGGCATTGTATTTTTTGAAAAATGTCTGTGAAATCAGACATTTTCTTTAATGTACTGGACATAGTGTCCCAATTTAAAGATAAAGGGATACCAATAACTGTCCCATTTTGTATGACAAAGAATGTCTTATAAATCTATATATATATATATATGTTTTAATTTATTCTATTGCATTCTCTATTTTCGCTATTGCATTCTCCATTGTCGCTCTCAAATGCACTAAAAATTTAATTCATATGAATATTACTATAAGATATATATGTGTCGACTTTTGATGAATAATGATTTTTAAAAAACCACAATAATTATGATATGATATAATGTTGTGAAACCAGCTCCAAAAATTTAAGAAAACATATATCAACACCTTAGAAATAAGCCACTTTGAGGGGGAAACCTCCAATACATTACATGAATGAACAATTCTTGGATGATACAAAATACAGAACCTCCTTTCTATATATAGAAGTCCATAGGGCCATAATGTAATCCTAGTGGGACCACAATGTAATCCTAGCCGACCTAACAATAATAATATAAGGGCACAATAATAACAATATGGGGGTTACAGGGGTACAAAAATAGCAATAAGGGAGTTACAATAACAATAATAAGGGACTATACTAGTAATATAGGGACCTAACATGCTCCTCTCCTTTGATGCTTTTGCATAAAATTCTTTGGATGATTTTGTATAAAATTCTCATCCTCCCATGTAGAATCTTCAGTGGGTAAGTTCTTCCATTTGATGAGATACTCTGAAATTGATCGATTTCGTATTTGTCGAGTTCTTGTTTCCATGACTACTTCAGGTTCCAATATGATTTTTCCTTCCTCATCAAGTTTCGACAATATTTTTTGAACTGGAAGTTTGTCACCTATAACCTTCTTTAACCATGAAACATGGAAAACTAGGTGCACTCTAGAAGAAGTAGGAAGCTCCAATTTGTATGCCATAGTAACAATCTTTTGCAACACCTTGTAAGGAACATAGTACTCCGGCGATAATTTATTATCCTTCTTATCTTGCTTGAGGGATATTTGTTTGTATGGTTGTAGCCGTAAAAAAACCCAGTCTCCTACATCAAAACTTCTCTCATTGCGATGTTGATCTTCCTGTTGTTTTATTCGGTTTTGTGCCAAATTTAGGTTATATTGTGAGAGTTGAAGAACTTGTTGTTGATGCTCGATGTGATCCTCCACTGCTTGAACCCTAGAATTTTCCCTGAAAGAAGATGTGATGGAAGGTGGATGATATCCATAAAGTTCCATAAATGGGGTCATTTTTGTTGCAGTATGGAAGGAAGTGTTATACCACCATTAATGAGAGGTAACCACTTAACCCATTGTGCTTGCTTATCAGATACAAAACAACAAATATATCCTTCCAAACATTTATTCAATATCTCTGTTTGACCATTAGATTGAGCATGATAAGATGAGCTATGAGCTAGTTGAGTACCCAAACAAGAAAATAATTCTGTCAAAAAATTTCCTATAAAAATGGAGTCTCTGTCACTTACAATAATCTTCGGGTTTCAATGTAGCTTTTGAATTGTTTCCATAAATGCAATAGCAACTATACTTGCTTTAAATGGATGAGATAATGCACAAAAGTGTACATACTTGGTAAGTCTATCAACTACCACCATGATGACACTCCTTCCTTCGGACTTAGGTAAACCTATGATAAAATCCATTGAAATCTCCTCCCAACGTTGACTTGGAATGGATAAAGGTTGTAGAAGACCTAGGATCTTAATTGTCTCAACTTTATTTTGCTGGCAAACCAAATATTCCGCCACAAAATTTTGAATATCAGATTTAAGGCTATCCTAAAAAAAATTCGTTCTTCACCCTGTGGTAAGTTTTTAAAAATCTCGAGTGTCCTCCTAAAAGAAAAGTGTGCAATTCCAAAAGAATCTTTTGTTTTAGTTGGGAATTCTTGCAAATATATAAACTATCTTTATACCATAAGGAATCATTTTTCCAACTAAATGTATCAGATGTACTAGGATCTTGATGTAACTTTTGAATGAGTGTCCACACTTCTTCGTCCTTCTTCCATTCATCCCTTGCTTCGGTTATCCAATCTAGTTGGATAATAGAAATGGTACAAAGCAATGCTTCCACCTCTTCATCCTTTCTTGAGAGTGCATCTACAACAACATTTAGCTTCCCTTTTTTGTAGATTATTTCAAAGTCATAACCCAACATCTTCGTGACCCCTTTTTTCTGCTCTTCTGAAGATAGTCTTTGTTCCAAAAAGTGTTTAAGACTATCATGATTAGTTTTTACCTTGAAGTGTCTTCCCATTAGGTAATGTCTCCATTTCTTTAGTGCATGTAATATTGCCAACATTTCCTTCTCATAAATAGCCTTTTGTAAATAATTTCCTTTGATTGAACAAATTTCAAAAGAAATGGGTCTTCTTTCTTGCATTAAAACAACACCAATTCCATTTACTGAGGCATCGCATTCCACAATAAAGGTTTTTGTGAAGTCTGGCGTAGCTAAGACTAGCGCTAGGCACATTGCCTCTTTAAGATGTTCAAAGGCCTTAGTTTCTTCAGGAGTCCATGAAAATGTGCATCTTTCTTCAATAATGTTGTTAGAGGTGCTGCTATTCTCCCATAATTCTTAACAAACTTGCGATAATACCCTGTTAACCTGAGAAATTCGTGCAACTACTTTATGGTTGTGGGGACTTTCCATTCCCTAATGGCTTTAATTTTTTTAGGGTCTCCCTTAACACCCTCGTGAGATACAATATGACCCAGATATTCCACCTCTTGTACTCCAAAGAAACATTTGGATATTTTTGCATATAATTGTTTCTCCTCCAATAGTTTGAGTACCCTGTCAACATGTTGAACATGATCCTTCCAAGACCTGTTGTAGATTAGTATATCATCAAAAAATACTAGCACAAATTTTCTAAGGAAGGGTTTGAAAATGGAATTCATCAACCCTTGAAATGTAGAAGGTGCGTTGGTAAGGCCAAAAGGCATGACCAAAAATTCATAATAACCCTCATGAGTTCGAATTGTTGTTTTCAGAATATCTTTAGTCTTCATTCTAATTTGACGATATCCAGAACGAAGATCCACCTTGGTAAAATAAAGTGCTCCATGTAATTCATCCAATAATTCATCAATCACAGGAATGGGAAATTTATCTTTAATAGTGAGCTTACTGAGCTCCCTATAATCCAGACACATGCGCCATGATCCATATTTCTTGTGTACCAATACCACTAGGGCAAAGAAATAACTTTGACTAGGTTGAATTATACCAGCCTCTAACATTTCTGCAATCATATGTTCAATTTTTCTCTTTTGGACATAAGGATATCTGTAAGGCCTGATGTTTGGAGGAACACTTCCTGGAATCAAATGAATAGCATGATCATGATCACGAATAGGTGGGAGTCCTTTGGGAGTATCAAACACCGTGGAATTATTGTCCAAGAATTTTTGGAGACCTGGAGAAATAGATGATTTTGATATTGGAACTTCTAGTGAGCATAATTGTGCAATTACGCCTCGTTGTTATTTCTTCAGAAGCTTTGTCATGAAATTAGAGCTTATTATCTTTCCTGGCTTCCCTGTGATACCTCGTAATTTGATTTCCTTTCCTTCCGAAAAAATTTCAAGAAAAGTTCTTGAAAATTAAAAGCTACTGCCCCCAAAGATTGTAACCATTGTACTCATAGTACAACATCAGCACCTCCCATTGGGATGGAAAGCATTGGACTTTTCAATACATATTTCCCCATGGCTAGCTTGATATTATGGCATTTTCTTGAGCAATTTATAGTTTCTCCATTTGCAACCATCACTTGACATTCTGGTGCTGGGTATAGGAAACAATTCAATTCATTGGCTACCTTACAATGAATAAAATTATGGGTACTACCTGAATCAATCAACACTATTACATTTTTCTTCTTAATATGTCCTTCTATCTTGAGAGTTTGAGGAGTGGTAATTCCTGCCAATGCATTACATGATATGGTCAGACTCATTTCTTCTTCTTCTAGGGTTGGTTCTTGGTGTATATCCTCTTATTTTGAAGTTTCTTGTTCATTTTTTTCCTCCTCTTCACAATCTATGTAAAATAATTTCTTCTCAGCACACTTATGACCTTTAGTGTATTTGCTATCACAACTGTAGCAAAGCCCTTTTGCTCTTTTTTCTTCCAATTTTTGTGGTGTCAACCTTGCAGGTTGTGGAAATCTAGGCGTAGCAACACTTCCTTCTTTATAGAATTGAGTGGTAGGCTTCCTTGTCGCCATAATTTTACATTCAACTTTTCTTGCCAACCTGAATGCCTTCTCCAATGAATCAGGTTCCAAAACGCAAACTTCATGTTGGATGTTATCCTTTAAAGTGCCTATGAAGAGATCAATCCTGTGTTCCTCAGGAATATCAGTTACCCTTATATTCAATTTTTTGGAAGTCCTCAATGTGCTGCCCCACTAAACCCTTTTGTTTGAGATTTATCAATTGGGTAAAGAAGGTGTTGCTCTTTGTATCCTCATAATGTGCTATCATTTCCTCCGTAAAAATTGACCAAGTGACAATTTTTTTACGGGAGCAAAGGCATTGATACCATACAAATGTATTTTTGTTCTAAATGTAAAGTTGCAATGCGTACCTTTTGTGTGTTTTGCACGTTATGGAGATCAAAATATTGCTCCATCTGTAGTATCCATGTTACAGGATCCTTTCCATCAAACTTCCTCATATCCATTTTTGGAATATGGTGGTTCTTCCCTCCAACATTAGAGTTTATGAATCACGATTAACATTTATTTTGTTCTCATCATGAGTTTCCTCTGCTATCTTTTCACCATTAGGAAACATTTCTTGTATCAACTTTGTCAAACCTTCCATGTCTGCTTTTAGATCATTCTTCATGTTTTCCATGTTGTCTTTCATTTTTTCATCGATCTTAGCTTCCATGTCATCCATCTTAGATTCCATGCCGACTTCCATGTCATCCTTCAAACATTTCATCTTGATTCTTTTCTTCAAACCATCCATCTTAGTTTCCACGCCTTTCTTCAAAACTTCCATGTCATTTTTTGTTGCTCTTTGCGAGAGCGAAATTTGTTGCATTTGCCCTTGTAATTTTGATATGTCATGTTGCTTTTCTTCATCTTCATGAGCCATAGTAGAGCCTTCTAAAGGCTTAATGGGTAATTATTTTTAGGGGGCATTTTAGAACCCAATACTGATATCTATTCTACAATATGCCCTTTGAATCAATTCAAATTGATTCTTCAAACAATACTTATGCAATTCGGAAAAAAATACACACATTTTTCTTGCTTTTGAGGAGCTCGATATTGAAATTGAATTATCCTTGTGATTTCGGATCTTTAATATCTTAAATTTGGCCTTGAGGTAGCCCTATGAATTCTCTTTCGAATGCCACAGATTTGACCTGATTTGGATTCTTCAAGGCAAAGTTATGTCCAATATCCCACAATGACCTAATTATTGACTATTTCAGTAGAGAAAACTTGTACGACTTGCCACGTGTCACTGTTTGCTTCTTTGGCTCTGAAATTGATAGACAGGAAACTGCAGTCCATGTACTTCAAGCCACCTTTTACATAATTTTAATCCGATGCTCATAGAGATAGTTATGATGTTTTTCCTATGGTCTCTTCTTTGAGATGAAATTCAGGAGCCTGAAACAATCTTAACTTCCACAGATCATATCTCCAAAAATATTGCGAACTAAGATCTGAAATTTTTACAAGAGGTTCCTCAGAATTTCAGCTTCGCTCTGTGAAAATTTCAGCTTCTGAAACCTCATAGAAAAAAACATTATAGCAAAAATTCTACGATGACCTGTTTAGGTTAAATTCAGGAGCCTGCAAAAAGACCTAACTTCCATAGATCATATCTCCAAAAATACTGTGAACCAAGCTCTGAAATTTTGCGAAGAGATTCCTTAGGATTTCAACTCCACACTCTAAACATTTCAGCTTTTGAACCTTCATATGAAAAATGTTATAGAAAAAATTCCACGATGACCTGTTTGGAGAAGCGAAACCCTAGAATCCAAAGCTCTGATACCAAATGTTGTGAAACCAGCTCCGAAAATAGAAGAAAAGAGATATCAACGCCTTAGAAATAAGCCACTTCGAGGGGAAAACCTCTAATACATTACATGAATGAACAATTCTTGGATGATACAAATGACAAAACCTCCTTTCTATATATAGGAGTCCATGGGGCCACAATGTAATCCTAGCCGACCTAACAATAATAATGTAAGGGCACAATAATAACAATATAGGGGTTACAGGGGTACAACAATAACAATAAGGGGATTACAATAACAACAATAAGGGACTATACTAGTAATATAGGGACCTAACATATAAAAAATTAATCCAAACATCACATTCAAATGCATTAATAAAAATTTATTTAATATGAATATTGTTATAAGATGTGTCTACTTTTGATGAATAATGAATTTAAAACAATCACAATAATTGCACTGTCACAGGTCGATGTTTCTAAAAAATACAAAATGAAAATCGGTGCGTGTATTCTTATACCAGTGTGCTTGTATCCTTAAGCACACTGGTGCGTTTTTACGACCTATGGGCACCGCACAAATACCAAAACCAGTTAAAAATATCAAGTCGTTTGTGCGGTACGATGCTATGGTGCGTTTATGTTTATATACGCACCGGTGTCGTTTTTTGACCTATGGGCACCGCACAAATACCAATACCAATTATAAATCTCGGTGTGTTTGTGTCATACTATGCACTAGAGCATTTTTGTGTCTATACGCACTGATGCATTTGTATGACCTATAGGCATCACATGAATACCGATACCAATTATAAATCTCGGTGCATTTGTGTGATACTGCGCACTGGGGCGTTTATGTGTTTATACGCACCGGTGCATTTGTATGACATATGGGCACTGCACGAATACTGATACCAATTATAAATCTTGGTGAATTTGTGTGATACTGCGCATTGGTGTGTTTCTATAAGTCTACGCACCGGCGCGTTGATACGACCTATGGGCACCTCTCAAATCCCAAGACCAATTAGAACGGCCGCATGCGTTGTATCACCAACACTATGCCCAATATTGTTTTATATCTTAACGGCTCGGTGCATTCTCCTTCGACTGCCCCGGGGCTTCGGCTATAGGTATGCACCGATGCGTTAAATCCTAATTAGCGCACCGATAAAAAGACATCTGTAATTACCTTTGGTAGCCCTTTTTTTTTAGTTGTGTTGAATTTCCGTTAAAAGCTCTGCCAAAACCTCCGTAACCATAAACGGATGTCGTAGCATATGATTTTTTGACAATTTTGGCCAATTTTATAACACTAAAAACCTCCTTTATAACCTCTGCTAGAGGGTCTTTTCCTTGTAGTGTGGCTAGATATTGCACAAGTAGTGGGAGTAGTAAGCAAATTCCTTGCAAATTTATATAAACAACATTGGTAAACAGTAAAGTGGATTTTAAGATATCTCAAGAGCACTAGTAATTATTATTTATGTTTTGGTAATAATAATAATGTTGTCCTTGAAGGTTATATATATTCAAATATGGCTAGATATGTGGATACCAAAAATTCCATTAATCATTATTTATATACTTTTGCACATGTAGTAGTATCTTGAGTGTCTAGATTGTAGAAAGTAATATCTCTCTCTATAACAAAGGAAAAATAAATAACTGCCATAAAATCTTACAAAAAGATGTTGTGGATGCAAAAATTCTTAGGAGAGTTAGGAATAAACTAATACAAATGTGTTTCATTGTGGCAGTTAATGTGGCATCCATTTAGCAAAAAAACCCAACATATCATTCTAAAAACAAGGATTCGTCAAGTGCTAGATGATGGTCTACTACAATTGGAGAGAATAAACACTGAAGATAATCCAACTAATATGTTAACAAATATTTTCCAAGGGATAAGCAGGAGTTTTGCAAAATCTTAGCTAGAATGATGCAAAAGTGATGAAAGGAATCTTGGGAAAGGATTAGTAGAAAGGAGATAGAAACAATAGCAAAAATATTAGCTCAAACTTCTATTTAGTCTCTAGTGGGATATTATTAAATGTGAGACCAAATCAAATTAAAATAAAATAAATATTATTTTGAATTATTATTGCTTTAAAAATGTTACAAAATAAATCAAATGATTCATTGTGATTTGGACATGTGTTATTAATATTCCATAATATTGACACATGATGTTGTAACAAAACCTAAATATAAACTATGAATTACCTATAATAAAATAAAAATATATAAACAAGAAATAAATAAACATATATATTTTTATTTTTATTTTAAATAAAGCTACTCATCCTTTCCCCATACTTTTTCCCATTGTCTGGTTTTCCATGTTAATCTAGTGTATAATGGTAATTTTATCTTTGCTTTTTTTGTTTTTAAGTTTAAGTTTATTTTGTCTCGTATTGTGTTATTTTGTAACAGGAAGTTCTAAAATATCATAGGGGGAGATGGAATGACCTAGGGTTTCTGTGTCACCTTGATGGTTCGAAATCATGACCTTCGCTTTAGGTCTAGTTTCTTTTCCAACAGAATTTCCGGTGTCAGATCCCTCATCGTTTGTACTTTTTTGGGATTAGTTTTTCGGGATAGCATTTACGTATCTCAGTTCCAAGTGGATTATGTCTATTCCAAGTTTCCTATTCACTGTAGATTGTGTAAATGGAGTCGAACACCATCAACTACAAATCATACAATTAGTTCACAGCAGGCATCTTTCCCGATTCAAAGGAGTTTATGCGATGATCTGGATCCATGGCCTGTGACCTCTCCCCTTCTTTCTTTCAGTGAGGGGAAAAATACAGTTAATTAAGAGGAGGGTATTCTCGAAGCCCCCGACATAGGTGTATCTTTTGATCATGTTCTTCCTCCATTTACGTCTAAGCCTAGTTCTGAGCATAAAACTCATCGCAACAAATCTCTCAAGACTTGTACAATCCCTACCATGGTTGTGGGGATGACTTAGGCCTCGACGCAAAGCCAAAGATGTTGTAGTGTGGAACTATGGAGAGGTTTTCCGGAAATATTGTTAGTCCACGGGCTTTAAGCAACTGTTATGTGAGATTTTTTGGAAGATTGAGGTGGGTTACTGCCCTGAGATTCATGTATTGTCTATAGGTTGTTTTGCTGCTATTTTCAGAAGTCAGTGTTGGAATATTGAAAAATTCCAGAACAATACAGAGAGAATAATACTCTCCTTCAAACACATAGAATAAATGACAAAGATTTGCAGAATAAAAATTTTCTTTCTATTTCATTAACAAAAATAAAAACTATTACAAAATGTCTTCCTCAGTGGAGGGATTCACAAAATATGATCAAGACTGCTACAGACGCAGTGCTCTAAAACATCTCTCTGTCTCTATAGTAACACTGCTGTGTTTTTCTTTCACCCATAGTGTTGTGCAAAAAAAAAAATTCACTGTGTATTACAATGCTAAATAAGCTCTCGGGCATTTTTCTTTTATATATGCCGCGCATATTAAAATCAAACAATAAACCTTTGTAAATCTCCGACCCGCCGGACTTGAAAAATTATGAGCCAAACTTTATGACACCAATCGGGTCCATGTTTTAACAAAACAAGTGGATCACATAAAATCTCCGATTGCGATTGCAAATCGAATGCGATGAGCTCTTATCAAATCTGCTTTATAAGATCATCGGGTCCGGGCTCATCAATATACAAACTCCGATTGGGATCGGACGCGATCGAACAAATAAATTTCACCACAATTCTGGATCAGGTCCATCACATCAAAATGCAATCGGGCCATACTCAAAAGAGTTCCGATCGCCGATAAAAAATGGATGCGATGGCTTACAATAAACTCCGCCCTATACAATAGATCGGGTCCGCCCTTTGGTTAATGCAATCGGGGCATAAACAAAAAATTCCTCCGATTGAATATATGAGATTGTGTAATATATTTCTGCGTGCTCTGTGGGACCAGCGGACCTTGGCAATGGTGGAGGGCGAATGTAAATAATACATGTGATGTTGCGATTGTGATTGGATCGCATCGCAATCTTCCATATCAACAAGACACTTAAACTTTGAAACATTTCTCCTGCGATTTGCGATTGCGATTGTGATCACATCGCATCATGATTCTTTACATCAACAAGACACTGCAAGTTAAACTTGCGGTTGCGATTAGCGCTTAAGTGGTGGGGACCACTTTTCATGCCTTTTAAAAAAAAAACTTAGTCATTCGCTGTTTAAACAATTTTCTTCATTTTTGGTTGTTGAGGGCTTAAAAGCCCAAAAGGACTATTTTTAAATAAACTCTTTTCTTCCATGCTTTGGAGCCACGAAAGTCTTCGTCCCTCTACAAAAACGGCTACGTCCATAACAAATTAATTCTCCTCTACAATAGTGGCTGCGGCCAATCAACATTGATTTCATCCTTACGATTTTCCCATTCTTCTTTGAATGCGTGGTGCTTTGCACGCAAGCTCCTCTGCTGCCCCTGTACTCTTTTTCTTCCTGCTCTCAAGGCACGCAGATGAATTTAATATTTTCAACACTCCCCCTTAAAGTCAGCTCCTGGGTTATCTGTCATACCCAAGCATTTTCTTAAAAATTCAAGGGTCTTCTGCCCCAATGGCTTTGTTAAGATATCTGCATATTGCTCCTCTATTCTACAATGTTGTAAAACAATTTCTCCATTGTTCACTAATTCTCTGATGTAGTGATATTTGGCATCAATGTGATTCATTCTCTTGTGAAACACTGAATTCTTTGACAATGCAATAGCTGAGCTATTGTCACAATAAATCACAGTCCCTTTTACATGTTCTTGGCATAAACTTCTCAACATCTTTCTCATCGAAACTGCTTGACACGTTGTTATTGTAGCTGCCACATACTCTGCCTCTGCTGTAAATAACGCTACAATCGGCTGTTTTTTAGAAGCCCATGAAATGGCTCCTGAGCCCATATGAAAAACATAACTGGAAGTGCTCTTCCGATCATCTACACTTCCAGCCCAATCACTGTCATTATATCCAACTAACTCTGAATTTTCTGAAGCAGTATATAAAATACCAAGTCCTTTTGTACCTTTAACATACCTCGGAATTCTCTTCGCTACCTACCAATGTGTTTCTTTTGGCTTCTCCATAAATATAGAAATCATACTAACAACATGCATAATATCCGGCCTAGTTGCAGTTAAATACATGAGGCTGCCAACTATGATTTTATACAAACTTGGATCAAAATCCTTGTTGCTGTCATTTTTACTCAACTTCAATCCCATTACTATGGGAGTAATTGCAGCTTTGCACTCCTGCATATTAAATCTTTCTAAAACTTGATTCACATACTTTGCTTGTGAGATAAAAATCCATTTTTTTTTCTCTACTTCTATTCCTAAGAAGTATCTCAATAAACCCATGTTAGTCATTTCACATTCTTCTTTCATGCCTGCTTTAAAATTTTCAACAAGGTAATCATCATTACCTGTAAATATTAGATCATCAACATATAACACAACAATGAGCATTTTACCATCCTTTTCTTTGATGTACAAAGTGGGTTCTCCATCACATTTCTCAAACGCATTTTCCAGTAGATAGGAGTCTATCCTAATGTACCATGCTCTTGGTGCTTGTTTCAGCCCATAAAAAGCTTTCTTCAATCTGCAGACTTTATGCTCTTGGCCTTTCTTCTCATAGCCCAGAGGTTGTTCCACATATACCTCTTCCATTAGAATTCCATTTAAAATTGTGGATTTTACATCCATCTGATATACTTTCCATTTGTTTTGTGCTGCTATGGACAACACTGCTCTTACTGTCTCCATTCTTGCCACTGGTGTAAAATTTTCCTCATAGTCTCTTCCATGCTGCAGCTTATATCCCTTGACAACAAGTTTGGCCTTGTGTCTTTCTATTTTTCCTTCAGCATTGCTCTTGGTCTTATAGACCCATTTAAATCCAATGACTTCTTTACCTTCTGGGAGATCAACCAACTCCCATGTTTTGTTCTTCTCTATGGCATTAATTTCATCATCCATAGCTTCTATCCATTTTCTATCTTTAATAGCATCTTCAAAATGAATAGGATCATCAACTTGACAATACAAAGAAAATAATGAATTCATACCTTCATTTGCCGCTTCCTGCTCATAAATCTCATTAATACTTCTGAACTTTGTTCCTCTTTCATTTGGTGTAGTAGTGCTTGAAGAAGCACTTGAATCTACTCCATGTGGTGTTCTTGGCGATGCAATCTCGTTTCTTCTCAAGGGTGTTCTCGCTGCTGCTTGAGGTGTCCCTTGCTGTCCTTATATTGGTGGAGGTTGTGCTACCGATGAGTTGTTAATTTCAACCACATATTCCTCATCTTCATCATGAGATAAACAACTTTTAACATTAACTGTTTTCTCAATGCTTCCATCCCATGCTCTCTCTTCAATGAACTGCACATCTCTGCTTATCACAAACTTCTTTGTGGATGGGTTATACAATCTGTATCCTTTGGAATATTCACAATATCCAAGGAAGATACACTTCTCCCCCTTACTATCCAACTTCTTTCTCAACTTATCTGGAATGTGTGCATAAGCCACACATCCAAAAATTCTCATGTGGGTGACTCCCTGTTTTCTGCCACTCCACGCTTCTTCTGGAACTTTTTTCATCACAACTTTTGTAGGGCATCTATTTAAAATATACACAGCACAGTTTGCTGCTTCTACCCAGTACTCATTCAGCAAGTGTTTTTCCTTCAGCATACTTCTCACCATTTCCATTATGGTTCGATTCTTCCTTTCAACAACTCCATTCTGTTGCGGTGTGTACCTTGTGGTAAACTGCTTGTGTATGTCATTCTCTCTACAGAAACGCAGAAATTCCTTTGAGATATATTCTCCTCC
Organism: Pinus albicaulis; assembly: GCA_034641835.2. Lineage (NCBI taxonomy): Eukaryota > Viridiplantae > Streptophyta > Pinopsida > Pinales > Pinaceae > Pinus > Pinus albicaulis. The sequence continues at coordinate 1,674,291,892 of CM076578.1, forward strand.
TCTGTCAGTTCTGAGAACTTTGATATACTGTCCACTCTGTTTCTCTACAAGAGCTTTAAAGTGGAAAAATTTCTGAAAGACTTCACTCTTATATTTTAAGAAATAAACCCACACTTTTCTTGTGAAATCATCTATAAAGGTCAGCATGTAATTGCTGCCTGAAACTGATGCTGTTTGCATCGGCCCACATAAATCTGAGTGAATGATCTCTAAGGGTGCTTTCGCCCTTATGCTTTTCGCTGATGGGAAATTTTCTCTGTGTTGCTTTCCCAAGATGCAGCCTTCACATAGGGTGTCAGGCTTCTCAATCAATGGTAAACCTCTTACCATTCCTTTTCTGTGCAACAAATTTAATCCTCCGAAATTGAGATGTCCAAATCTCAAGTGCCATAACCAATTTTCATCTTTCGCTTCCTTCTGAAAGATTTCTTGAGTTACAGCTACTATGCTCTTTCCTTTTCCCTTCAAGTCAGTGTTGAGCTTGAGAAGAAACATTCTATTGCTGGTCATTTGTATTTCAACAATGATTTTCTTGCTTGGAGGTATATCCTTTATGGTGCACACATCATCTTTGAAAATTACATTGTAACCTTTGTTTATGAGCTGCCCAACGCTCAAAATATTACATTTCAAACCAGGAACATAATACACATCTGGAACAAATTTTTGCTCACCATCTCTTGCTCGAATACTAACTCTACCTTTTCCTTTTACAGAGATCTTAGTATCAGTCCCTATGGTTACTTCTAATTTAACCTCTTCATCTAGATTGGCAAACATTGCTCTGTTTCCAGTCATATGATTACTACATCCTGAATCTAAGAACCAAACATCATCTTCTCTATCTTGTGCTACATTACATGTTAACAGCACATTACTTGGGTTCTTTTCTTCTTTTGCTATATTAGCATTCTGCCTATTTTTCATGTCATTTTTCTTCTTTCTACATTCATTAGCATAGTGCCCATATTTCTTGCAATAATGACATTGGACATTGGATTTGTCATACCTTTTTCCATGCGCATGTTGGTGTCCACCTTGCTGGCTGTTGCATTGGTCGTGGCTCTGATTCTGACTGTTGCTCCTTCCATGTGAATGTGAAGGGTTGTGCCTTCCACCTTTTTTTTGGCTTCTTCCTCTTCCTCTTCTTTGCCTTGACCTCTTCCTTTTCCTGAAGGCATATGGGTCTTGAAGGCGTGCTCTAGAGATTGATTCACTGTTCTTTCCAATCTCTATTCATGGGTCATCAATGAAGCATGAAGTTCATCTACTGTGAACTTTGAGAGATCCTTGGTCTCTTCTATGGTGGTAACAATAACATCAAACCTTGAGGGTAAGCTTCTCAAAAGTTTCTCCACCATCCTCTTGTCTTCAAGAGTTTCTCCATGGGACCTTATCTGATTTACAATCCCAATCACATGTGTAAAAAATGAGTCTATACTATCTGACTCTTTCATGCAGAGAGTTTCAAAGTCTCTCCTCAGCAACTGTAGTTTTTCTATCTTCACTTTCTCCATACCTTGGTATGCTATTTTGAGAGTATCCCATGCATCCTTGGATCTCTTAGCTGTTGCTATCCTTGGAAACACACTCTCATGCACTGCTTGATACAATAAGAAGAGAGCTTTGGAGTATTTCTTTCTATTTCTCTTCAATATATCCTTCTCTGCTTGAGTTAAGGTATTAAAAGCCTGCTCATTAGCTGGTTCAACAAATCCATCTTCTACAAATTCCCATAAGTCTTGTGAGACAAACAGGGCTCTCATGGTAATGGCCCAATAATCATAATTCTTTCCATTAAATTGTGGAAGTTGAGCATTTCCAATACTCATACCAGTGCTTGGTCCAGCCATTACTTTTTAACTAAACTTTGAACTTAGACAACCTGTCTTTCCTTTTCTGAAAGGACGGACTCTTTTAAACAAAAACAACAACTTTGTTTTCTCTGAGAAATACCTGAATTTTATCCTCTGTTGAGCTTTCACGCTGCTGATGAGAAGCTACAACAAGCCGTCTTCTTCTTTAAGCTTCTTTGACCTTCAAAGAGCCTGAACTAGCTCTAATACCATGTTGGAATATTGAAAAATTCCATAACAATATATAGAGAATAATACTCTCCTTCAAACACAGAGAATAAATGATAGAGATTTGCAGAATAAAAAACTTCTTTCTATTTCATTAACAGAACTAAAAACTATTACAAAATTTCTTCCTCAGTGGAGGGATTCACAAAATATGATCAAGACTGCTACAGACGCAGTGCTCTAAAACTTCTCTCTGTCTCTGTAGTAACACTGTTGTGTTTTTCTTTCACCCACACTGCTGTGCAAAAAAAAAAATCATTGTGTATTACAATGCTAAATAGGCTCTTGGGCCTTTTTCTTTTATATATGCTGCGCATATTAAAAGCAAACAATAAACCTTTGTAAATCTCCGACCCGCCGGACTTGAAAACTTATGAGCCAAACTTTATGACACCAATCGGGTCCATGTTTTAACAAAACAAGTGGATCACATAAAATCTCTGATTGCGATTGCAAACCAGATGTGATGAGCTCTTATCAAATCTGCTTTATAAGATCATCGGGTCCGGGCTCATCAATATACAAACTCCGAATGGGATCGAATGCCCATCGAACAAATAAATTGCACCACAATTCTAGATCGGGTCCATCACATCAAAATGCAATTGGGCCATACTCAAAAGAGTTCCGATCGCCGATCAAAAACGTATGTGATGGCTTACAATAAAATCTTCCCTATACAATAGATCGGGTCCACCCTTTAGTTAATGCAATCGGGGCATAAACAAAAAATGCCTCCGATTGAATACATGCGATTGTGTAATATATTGCCGCGTGGTCTGTGGGACCAGTGGACCTTGGTAATGGTGGAGGGCGATTGTAAATAATACATGTGATGTTTCGATTGCGATTGGATCGCATCGCAATCTTCCATATCAACAAGACACTTAAACTTTGAAACATTTCTGCTGTGATTTGCAATTGCGATTGTGATCGCATCGCATCGCGATTCTTTACATCAACAAGACACTGCAAGTTAAACTTGCGGTTGCGATTAGCGCTTAAGTGGTGGGGACCACTTGTCATGCCTTTTAAAAAAAAAACTTAGTCATTCGCCGTTTAAACAATTTTCTTCATTTTTGGTTGTTGAGGGCTTAAAAGACCGAAAGGACTATTTTTAAATAAACTCTGTTCTTCCGTGCTTTGGAGCCACGAAATTCTTCGTCCCTCTGCAAAAACGGCTACGTCCATAACAAAATTAATTCTCCTCTGCAATAGTGGCTGCAGCCAATCAACATTTATTTCATCCTTACAATTTTCCCATTCTTCTTTGAATGCGCAGTGCTTTTCACGCAAGCTCCTGTGCTGCCCCTGTACTCTTTTTCTTCCTGCTCTCAAGGCACGCAGATGACTTTAATATTTTCAACAGTCAGGAATACTGAGAGATTCGTAAGAAAATAGTGGATGTGGGGTAAATTTGGATTGGTTAGGAAGAGTTTGAAATTGGATTTTGACCCAACCAAAGAGCTGATGGCATCTTTGAAAATATGGGTGTTGTTACTAGTTTTTCCTCTCCATTTTTGGACAAAACATTTCCTGGAGGTTGTGAGGAACAAATTGGAGAGATTCATGGCCATTGAAAAATTGGGAGATTACTGGTGGGAAAAATTGAGTTAAATTATAAGGATAAGTCGTGGTCCCATCGAGTAGATTACTGGAAGATATTCCATGATCCATCAATAAATAATCCCTTTCCATTGTTTTTCATGTAGGAAAGTGGCCCATCTATTGGAGCAATGTGAGAATAATCCTATAGGTATGAAGATTCAAAAGAAGGTATGGGTGATAAAATCGTTTGCAAAGTTGTTGACTTTCGGCAGACGATAAGCCATAATAAGGTTCCTAGTCGTAGTGGGAAGGGAATGAAAGTCAACCTCAAGATACTTTTGTTGATGAAACCTCACCTAGTAAAGTCATTCCCATATTTACTAATGATAATATTCCTTTTTCTGGTCATGTGGGGCTTAGTTTTGATTTGAAGTAAAAAAGAGATCTATCTGATGTTCTAGAATTTTCCCCTCCATGTAGTAATGTGATGGATCTTGTCACTGCTTTCACCTTTATGATTTTATTTAGTTGCTTGAGCCTTCAACTAAAGGGCCTTTAGTATCTTATTCAAAATCTCGCTTGAACAACTCAATTGCCTCTTCCTCTCGATCTCATAGGTCTTTAAATGACCTTTGAAGTCCCCTTCTTCTATGAATTCAAGTAGGAAACAAGACGAAATAAGATCTAAAGCTCGTTTGTTCCCGTGGATGCCCTCCAAGGGAAGTCTAGCTAAAGACCTACCCCCTACTATTCACACAGGATCATCTAACTGACTGCTCTTCCAAATAAGTTAAACACATACCCACTTGTATATCTTCTCTTATTCAATTCTCCAACTCAGTCTACATCAAAAAAACCATGTATTTTCAACACTATCCAATCTCGGTCTTCTTGGTAGCATAAACCATAATCACTAGTGCCACTCAGATACTTGAAAACCCGCTTAATTGTTGTCTAATGCTCCTTCCCCAGTTTTGACATAATCCTGCTCAATACTTCCACTGCATGTGCAGTGTCTGGTATGGTACATACCATTTCATACATTAAGCTACCAACTACACTCACATATGGAACATAAGACATCCTCTTCCTCTTCCTCTGTCTTAGGACACTTTTCAACAGATAATTTTTCACCTAGAGGAATAAGAACCTTCATTAGTTTACTATCCTACATATTAAAACTATGCTATATTGTCTCAACATACTTCCTCTCGTTTAAACAAAGCTTCCTCTTTGCTCGATCTCGTTTAATTTCCATGCCCAAAATATTGTTTGGAGCAACAAGATCCTTCATGTTGAATTTAGAGGACAATTGGGTCTTCACATCGTGGACAATTCCTCTGTCATTTCCAACCAATAGCATATCATCTACATACAATACCAAATAAATAACATGGTCACTAATTAATTTAAAATATGCATAGTGATTTTCTTTGCTCCTAGTGAATCCAAGTCCCTGCATATATGTATCAAATTTTTGATACCACATCCTTGGTGACTTCTTTAACCCATACAAAGACATTTTTAACCTCCATAAAAGTTATTTCTTACCCTTCAACGCAAATCCTTCTGGTTGCTTTATGTAGATCTCTTCTTCCATATCCCCATGAAGAAATGTTGTCTTCACATCCATCTATTCTACCTAAAATTCAAAAGCAGCATCAACGAATAAAATTAATCTAATAGAATCTATATTTGCAACAGGATAAAAAGTATCACCAAAATCAATTCCCAACACCTTGGAATAACCTTTTTCTACCAACCAAGCTTTTTATTTATCCACCTTTCCTTTTGCATTCATCTTCTTCTTAAACACCCATTTGTTGCCAATGGGTTTCCTTCCAACTATCAATTCTACCAGATCCCAAGCCACATTTTTTTCTAAGGCTTCCATTTCTTCAACCATGACCATTTTTCATAGCTTTCCATCCTCTGAATCCACTGCCTCCCTGACATTTTTGGGGTCATCATCAATAATAAATAAAGCAATTTTTGAATAAAAAGCATATGGAGTATACCTCTCTAGCTTCCTTCTTTCCTGAAGTGATCTCCTCAAAACCATAAGTGTGGTTCTTCTTCTTCTAGTTCTTGTTCTTCTGTGGAGTCTAATTCTTCCTCCTCTAATTCAAACTCTACCTTCTCGAGTTCCTTTTCCTTTGGTAGGAATTATTATTTCACAACATCCTTCACTTCTCGAAAAACCCACATCTCTATTGTACATAAACTTCTTTGTTTCTGGGTTCCAAAGCTTGTATCCTTTTAAACCATTTTTATACCCAATAAAGATGCACCTTTCAGATTTACTATATAACTTGGTTATTTTCTCCCTTGGAACATGTACATATGCATCACAACTAAATTCCATGATATGTGTGAGTTAGGCTTTCTTACCAATCTATGCCCCATGTGGAGCCCTGTACTCCAACCCTGATTAAGGTGATCTATTAAACATGTAACATGTAGTATCCATTGCCTCTACACAAAAGACTTGTCCTAACCCGACACTTTTGAGCATGCACCGTGCATTTTCCATCAAAATCCTATCCATTATTTCTATAAATCCATTATATTGAGGTGTTTATGGAGTTGTCTTCTACCATGTTATACCACACTTTTTACATAACTCTTCAAATTCCTTCTTGCAAAACTCTCCACCATAGTATTTGTCCCCAACACCTTGATCTTATTCTCTGTTTGATTTTCCACTAGAGCCTTAAATTATTTAAATTTGTTAAAGAATTCAGATTTATTCTTGAGGAAATATATCTATGTATTCCTCAAGAAGTCATCAATAAATGAGACATATCCATGTACCTAGTGAGGGAATCAACAGAGGTCCAAACACATCACTTTGCACAAGATCTACTATCCCTTATACCCTCTTAGCACCATAGGATAAAATCAATTTATTTTGTTTCCCATATACACAATGTTTACAGAAATAAAAATCCAAAAAAAAATTAGACATAACTTCTACCATACCATTACGATGCAGTATTCGAAGGCCCTTCTCTCTAATGTGTCCTAGTATTTTATGCCACAACACTGTCTTTTCACTTGAGACTATAATATTTTCTACTCCACTTTCAGGAACCACAAAATTGTTGCACTCATCAATAACAATATTGTCAAAAACTTGTACAAATTTCTATTTCAAACTCCCCTCATCAATGCTAGTGCTCCTCAAACCATCTTGCAGATATATTTTTCGAACACTGTTTTTTCACCTGCATAATCCGTCTTTATTACATAAATTAGATTTTTGGCCAATGTAGTAATGTAAAGAATACTAGTAAGTGTTCTAATACTTCCACCTTGCAACTTCAACTTGAATTTTTCGCATCCTATGATTATGACCTTATTTTCATCACCTAGGAAGACATCACCACCACCATAATTCTCGTACTCGCAGAACCAATCCCTATGGGGTCTCATACGAAAGGATGCACTTGAGTCAGTCGACCATGTCTCATGATCTACATGTGTACTGGAAGAATCCAAGTACACACCCCCACCTTCATCTGAGGTAGTTTTCGCCTCTGCAGAAGGAGCATCATCATATCCCTTTAATTTCTCAGGAGTTTTAGATCTACAATTTGTTTTGTAGTTCCCTTATTTTCCGCATTCCAACATACCTTTACAGATTCTTTTCCTGGAGATTTAAATCTCCCACTTGAGGACTTATTTCTATTTTTGTTTTGGGATAGTCCTCTTACAAAAAATGCATCTCCATTCTAGCTCTCCATATTTTTCCTTCTCATCTCCCCTGAAAGCAAGGATGCAACTATTTCATCAAATTTAAAGGTAGTTGGATTACTACCTATGGAAAAAAAAACTAGACTATCCCATGAGTATGGTAGAGAACACAACATATTGACGCACTTATCTTCATCTGGAATTTTCATATCAATAGATAACAACAGTTGAATGACCACAGTATTGAAGGTGTTTAGATGATTTTTCACCGAGTCTCCATCCTTCATCTTCAGGTTATACATTTTTTCTGTAGGAACAGTTCGTTCACGAGGGACTTATATTGATACAAAGTCTCTAACTTGTCCCACAAATACTTTGTCATGCATTCCCCTAATACATTCAACAATACTAAATTTGAGAGACATAATCAAATTGTTCTTTTTTCCTTCTGATCTAAATTCATCCAATATTCTATCGAGATTCTTGTTGGCGCCATATTTCTATCTATAAAAATCCACTAATATTTTTCCACCAAATGATCCTCCATCTTTAGCTTCCACAACTCAAAACTTTGTCCATTAAATTTCTCTATCTTTATCTTTCCACTTTCTACCACCTCCTTTCACTTCAAGAATCGATCCCTTAGATATCTCACTATTATAGGGTCTACCATGGGCCCGAGAAACAAACCCCTCAGCCACAAAGGTGTCCCCTTAAATATGAAAAAACTATGATACCAAATTTAGGTTTTAACCTTGTACATAAAGTACCTACAAATGAATTCTTAAAATAGAAAAAAATATACAATGGCGGGAACATAAAAATATACACAGAGAATTTCTTCTAGAAACCAAAACCTGGAAAACTAGTCTGATTTTTCATTATATTCCTTTCAATGTTACAATACATTATATACATGTCGAATAATTCATAAATCCCAGTCCATTAACCCTGGATTAGAACATAACCGCAGTTCCTTGACCAAATCTACAAAACAACATGGGAAAAACCATGTGGAAAAAGCTAGGCACAAAACCATGGGTGGGTCCACCCACCATCCTTGGATCACCCCCCCATCCTTGGGTCTTCCCAACCATTATTGGATTTGTCTAAAAAATAAATTTTGGGAACTACCCCAGAACCTGTGCAAGGGAGTTATTTCCCCTCTATAAATCCCTTGGCACATACCCAAATATAACACATACCCAACACATTGCACAATAGAAAGAAAAGGAATATATTTAACTTTGGAAGAAAAAAATAATATATGGGGTTCCTTCGAGCAAAGAAATCCTCCCATGGGGTCCTCAATGAAAATTATATCTCTAAATGTGTTGGGTTTTGGGGGCACCCAGAATAAAAATGCCCTCAAGTGTCGCTTACACTCATATAGTTGTGATATTCTTATGCTAAAGGAGACTATAACCATGGGTGAGAAATCCAATGCGATTTTCAAAAAATGGTTGAAAGGGTGGGCTTTTTGTGTTGTTAATGCTACATGTCTCTTCAAAGGCCTAATCACTAGTTGGAGTCCTACACTTAAAGTAATTTCCTCATTGTTATTTCTTGGTGCCATATCTATTGAGATTGAAGTCAAATCGTTGGACATTGTATGGAATTTTTTTTAGCATTTATAGACCATATATTGATAAAAGATCCTTTTTGGAATCCATTAAAGATTCAATAATCCTTTCTCGACATCCAATAATATTAGGCGGTGACCTTAATCTAACTACGTCGATCCGTGAATTATGGTATCAAACCATATATTTGATCCATTAGAAGGATACTTTCACCACATTTCCTATTATGTCAACCTTTTGGATGTAAATCCACCAAAAATCACTTCTACTTGGACGAATATGCCATCAAATGTCAACATTGTGTCCAAGAGAAGAGGAAAGTTTCTATTATCAAAATCCATCTATTTGGATCGCTTCCTCATCAAATCATGGGTAGATTGCAGTGGGTTATCTAACAACCTATTATTTTTTGTATTGAGACTTGAGACCTACAACTTTCTTCTCATTTCAAATTTAACGCTTCATAGTTAAAGGAGGAAGATTTCTTGAAGTTGACTGAGGATTCCTAGATTCATGTGAGAGAGGATGAGAATTTTCCTTGTATGGTCTAGTTTTCCAATAGTCTAAAGACTTTAAAATAAAAATTATAGTCCTATTGAAAATAATTGAAAGAGAATAAATAATCCTCTTTTGGGAAAATAAAAACTAATATTGTTGACATTTATTCATCCGAATGTTTGAAGTATTTTCTCAGTAGAAGAGTCGAAAGAACTAAAATATCTGGAAATCACTAAGAGAGAGTTGTTGGCTAGTGAGGAGGAGCTTGGAAACAAAATAGAATAGCTAGTTGTATCTAAGAGGGAAAATCAAATACTATTTTTGTCACAAATTTTCCAACTTAAGGAAGAACATTGATTCTATTTGGGAAATAGAAGATTACAGGGGGAATATGGTCGAATATTTCACCGAAAATGCAGAAGCTGGTGTAAACCATTTCAAGTATATTTTCTCAGAAACAAATGGTTTTCTGATACTCAAGAAGTTGGAAGTTCTTATACTTTTCCCACGGGCCATTAATCAAGAGATGAATGATTCCTTATTATAGGAAGTATTTAAAAAAGAGACATTGGGTGTTGTTGTTGATGCTACAACACCCTCTAAAATTCTATCTATGTTTGAATTTTAGAGCCTACCTGTCATCATGTGAAGTGTTTTTTTTTGTCATCAAGTTAATTTTTATGTTTTTTTACATGTTTCAAGTGTCCATATACCTTCCTAAGTGTCGTCAGATCATCAAGAATAGTTATAGCACACTTTTTAGCTATAACGTATTTTCTAGTCACAAAATGACACTTATGTGTTGCAACTGTTCATGTTTTGTTTGTTGCACCTGGATAATGCTTGTGAAATAGTGTTTTGATGTATATTTCTTATTTTTTGGTATTTTTTGATTTATACTGATGAGTTGAGATGTATAACGCTTAATCTTGCTCCTAACTCATTATGTTTTCCATGTTTTACCCCTCCATACTTAGCCAATTTTCTGACCTTGCAACTCCTCTTATGGGTTGGGAATAACACATGTGCACTTCTAGAGCCTGGCAGTGATCCTCCTTGTCAGTTGGAAATGTGTCATGCACCATTCTGCGATTCCTCTGTCTCTCATGTACACTGCACAAATCTAGTGATCAGCAAGGCCACTCTCCTTGTTGCTTATTCTACCTCCTAGCGCTATTCTTGGCTCTGCCTCGCAGTATAGCACATTGAGAACTTCTAGAGAGTATTGATGCCCCTCCCTGTGACTTGGAACTATCCCATGTTCCCTTCTTGTGTCCATGTCCTACCTCCATGGTGAATGGTGTAGTCCTAGTGAATAGTCCCTTCGTGACATGGCACATGGAATTGTGCCATGTGCTCACCTTTCCTTCTCCTCTTCGAGAGCTACACATGGCACAATCTTAGTTAGTAGTACTTTCCTCCCTATCTCCTACAAGTGCACCCTGTGCCTAAAAGGCCTCTCTCTCTCTCCCCTGCGCATTTTTGATCCATAGTTGTTACATTGCATGAATCATCATACAGTAGGAGATTTCTCAACTAATGTTTAATTTCCATGAGTGATCCATACCTACGAGTCTTCTCAGTAAGCATGGAAAAGGATGTTGAGGAGATTTTTAAAGATAAATTATCCAAGGAGGAATTTATAAGACAAATTCACAAAGGCACCATATTGTGATAGTTGAAGGAACGTTGGAATGTGATGACCAAAGTGACTCATGAATACTCCATAATATCTCTAGAACCTTTGAGGGTAGAAGGAAACAACAATGCAAGACTTATTACAAGTAGTGAAGACATAGTAGCAGTGTTTTCACTTCTCAAAGAACTTCATATTACAATTTAATGGGTTACAAGTCATCAATGTCAATGACTTATCTTGTTGTTGTCACATGATGATGTGGCAAATGATGATGTAATTTTGGAAAATATTGTAGATATGTGAAATTCCAAGAGTCACATATGGACAAAAGAGTCAATAAGAAAATTCCAAAGGTCATATTATAAGTCCAAGGGTCATGAGGGTAGTTCAAGAGTCATGGGGATATGAAAGGTCATCCCTCTTGTTATGAAAAAATCCTCATTACTCAATAAAAAAGCTTTTCACCTTGGCTTCTCCAGCGAGGAATTAGAGAGAAGATTATTATTTTGAGGAGTAAGTAGTGGCTTAAAGCTCCACTATTGGAGCTAGTGGTGTCTCATTGTAACCATGTATATTGGAAATTTTTATCTCGTTGATCCAACACACGTTCAGGTGTGTATCATGAATATTGTAAGACTATTCTTTAGATGTTTGTGGTATGTGTTTATGTTTTCATGTACTAAAGAAATTGAACTATTTCATTGGCTTTGGTGCTTATCTTGTCGAATGTGTTGTAATTTCTTTAATTATCATTATGTCTATGTGAACTTTTTTGCTAGATAGTTAACGATTATTTCATAAGTGTGTGTGTGTGTCTTTATTAGAATAGTACTACTACTTTTCTTCTAAAGAATCACTTTCTCTTCCCTTTCGGTGAAAGAACCTTGATACATATTGCAATTGAAATTTTCACAAGGCTTACTTACTTTATCATTCAAAAGTACATGTGTGTTGCTGTCTTTTACTAACCATTGCAATCAAGGTAAATCTATAAGATAATGGAAATCGAGCCATATTCCGAATGGGGCTCCTATACCAAATGGTGTGAGCTCTAATTGGGACTTCATAACGGGGATACCCCTTGTATGTTGGTAGTTTCCAGTACTGTTAATAGGTGCTTTATCTTAGATGAAAAAGGGAAAGTGTCTGGGACCCGAAGGGTTTGCGGTAGAATTCTACATGGGCTTCTATGATCTATTGAAGTCAAACATTCTAAAAATCGTTATAGAATCACAGTGGAAAGGTTGCATGCACGAGGCCATAAATTTGACTTTCATTTTTTTGATTCCCAAAATGCAAGAAAGTCACTCGTTCAATGACTTCAGACCAATTTAATGTTGCAATGTCATTTACAAGTTGGTGAAAAATATTATCTCGATGAGAATCAGGCCTATTCTAAGTGATATCATCACGGAGGAGAAATTCAGTTTCCTTTAAAACTGATAGATTCATGACATTGTAGCAATAACATTGGACTCCATGCACTCTATAAAGTCTAGAAAGATCCTTGATATGGTGATGAAGGTAGACCTATCAAAGGAATATGATAGAGTCAACCAGTCCTTCATTCATTTATGCTTAATCTAGAGAGGCTTCAATATTGATTTCAGCAATTGGATCATTGTATGTATCACAATTGTCAACTTTGAAATCTTAATTAATAGTCGACCATTATATTTATTCAAGGCATCAAGAGGTTTGAGACAAGGATACCCACTATCTCCCCTTCTCTTTTTATTGGTTGTAGAAGTGCTCAATAATCTAATTCAAAATGCTATATCCTCCATAAAATTAAAAGGAGTCAACATAACATCACAGGTTCAAATCTTTGACCTTCTCTTAGTAGATGATATCCTCCTTTTTCTATATGGATCAAATTCGTATATTGGTGTATTGAAAATTATTCTAGAAATATTTGAACTAGGTGGAGAAGGAGGTGGTTTTCCACCACTAGATTTTGAGCTCCTCTCTTCCTCCTTTTTACTATTTGAAGATTCTTCTTTATGAGGGTGTTTTGAACCTTCTCCAGCTTCATTTTCCATAAAACATTCATACATAATTTTCACCATCCTTTTCATTTCCTTGAAATCCTTCTTGACATCCTCTTCCTCAGAATGTTCATGAGCTCCTTCATGGCCTGACATTTTGGCCGTTGATTCAAGCTCTATCTCTACAGCTTGTATCTATTCAACCACTTCAGCCTCTTGTGAAATTAATTCCTCTTGTGCTTCAAGTGTTCCCTTGAGTGGTCCTTTGGGTAAGGATGTTGTTATATCGTCCTTCTTCCTTCTTGTCCTAACTTTTGGACTAGCTATCAGTAGCTTCCATTCTCCTCTCTGCAATCTCAATATTGTAAGCATCAGTAATTTTGCACTATTAAAAACTCTTCAAGTAAAACAAGCAAGCAACCTTGTGCTCTGATACCAAATTAATCTAGAATTACTTTCTAGTGAATGCTATGCTAGCTTCATTTCAGATATAAACATTTATTTGCATTGTTTTACTTATCCTTCATGAGTTTGTTTAAGAGCATGTGAATGGAAAACAATGAACTTAATGAAATTATGAGTTTATCATAAGCTTAAAAAAGCATAATTTTAAATGACAGAAAAGAATCAATAGTAAACACAACAAGCACATATAATAGAGCTTGACACAGAGAATTTTTATAAAGGAGTTCACCCCTCCTAGGCTACATCTCCTTGGTCCAGCTTCATAATGTGACCTTTGTATTAGTTTCAAGTGTGCTCAAATTTCTTTCACAAGCTTTAGAAACTCTTGAAACCTATTCCAATGAGTTTATAACATTATAATCTCCAAAAAATGACTATTTTTTTGTTGTATTTGGACTCTGGATGCTCTGGCAATGACCCCAACACCTATTGGCCCTAGCCTTCAAAAATATTCAAATCTACTAAAACACTTGTAGATCACCTTTTCTGCCTCTGCAACCTACTCCATTGAGTTCCTGGCATGAAAATTAACCATGAATGACTTTTAATGAGCTCATTTTGGTCAAAAATTGAGTGAGTTATGACCAAAAATGATTTTGCCCTATTTTCTCCTCCAAATCTGGAAAATCTGCTTGTTAAAATTCTATTTTTAGAAATGCCGCCAAAGTTGGCACGCCTCTAGAAAACCCGCAAACGTTAAATCTAGATTAAGTAGAACTAAGTGCGCTTATGGGTGGATACGACAAAGTTTAGTGATAAGCAAAGTTTTATATGTTAATGACAGTTTAATGTCATTAAACTACATTTTAAATTAATTAACCACGTCTTAACAAGATTCTGCCGGATCTATTTTGGAGCGCCTGGTCCTCGGGCTATGGCCACATGGGGAGGGGTTTGGCCCCCTGCAACCCCCAACGGTCGGCAGTTAAAACTTTATATGTGCGCGGAGAACAATACGGGTAAGGAACACCCAACAAAGGAGATGGTAGAGATACACAGTTTATAGGCGGGAGGTCAGGGGTTCGAGCCCCAACTCTGCCATATAACTTTTCACAGTGGTTTAATGAGGTTCCACCAATTTTTCGACCCCACCATATCTAGGAGCCTTTGCCAGACTAGTTGGCATACCTCCAAACTTAGTTGCATTCCGCCGAGTGGGTTTTCAACTTAGGATATAATATATATATATATGCCAATTTTAAACCAATGTTCCAATCTTAGTATAATTGATAATTCGACCTTCCAACCTATCCTGCCATGGGGGGGTATGTGGCATGCCACATGGCCCTTCCCCATTGGCCACCACCTAACTAAATGCCAACTTAAATAAAATTCAACTTAGACATAGGAATAAAAAATTCATTTCCCAGTCATCATTGGTGAATCAGGTGGTGCCACTTGGTACAGTATCATTGGTTGTTTCTAGAGGATATACCTACAACTGCTCACTGTACCTACCACATCAGCACTATACCTGTTCTGCTCATTTTTTGCATGTTTTGGAAAACGAAGAGCAGATGATAACTCAGCCATATGAACTCATATTTTGATGAAACGAGTTGTGCTAGAATCTTGGCGACAAACTCTATCCGGTCATTCAGTTTTGAAGCAATTTAGAGCACTTTCAATTTTTAGCTAAAACTTGAGCTTTAGATCATTCCTTCCCACTAGAAGCCTTTTGGACCCCAAAAGATATTATCAATTATTCATCAAGTGAGGGTACAACTCCCTCACTTTCCCAATTTCCAACCATTATGCCTTTGAAGGATTTTGACCTTTGAGTCCAACTCTAAGGTATTCAACATCCCCTCTTCTTAAAGTTCTGATTCTTCTGTCAAGTATGAGATCTTGTTGAAGTTCATCAAGATATTCTGGTGAGAAATCATCTATTGATGGCAGCTGAACATGCTCTCCTTGATCATCAATCAAAGGAGGCTCAAACAATCTCAAATTCTCAACATTAACGACAAAATAAATTTGCATATAAGGAGGAAAATCTAGCTTGAATGCATTTGTACCAATATTTTCCATAATTTTAAATAGACCATAACATATTGGTTTGAGCTTTTTACCTTCCCCTTGCAATATTTCTTTGCTTATGTACAACCAAACTTCATCTCCAACTTGGAATTTGTGATCAACCCGATGTTTGTCATGCCTTGCCTTGTAGCTTCTTTGACTCTTCTCAAGTTGCTCTTGCACTGTGTGATATACCAACTGAATTTTCTCAATGAAATTTCTTGCTTTATCTATGTCGCTATGTTTATCTATAGCAACATATTTCTCAAAGATAAATTCCAATGGCGATCTTGGAAAGTAACCAAAACATGCCTCAAATGGCAATGTATTTGTGGAAGAATGTTTTTCCTGGTTGTATGCATGTTGTATGTAGTGTAAATGTTCATTCCACAACTTGGGATGCTTGCTGCAATAGCCTCTTAGAAGATGAATAACAGTCCTATTTACCACCTTTGTTTGATCATATGTTTACGGATTAAATGTTGTACTCTTCTTCAACTTTGTATCCATCATGTCCCATAATTTTGATAAAAAATTCTCAACAAATCGAGAATCTCAATCACTTACAATAGAAGTAGGAAGACCAAAATGGATCCATACATTTTGAAAGAAAATATTAGCGGTTTGTTAAGCTGTAATATTTTTCTTACATGCCATCAAAATGCACATTTTTCTGAATCTATCTACCACAAAATACAAATAATCATGACCTTTCCTTGACATAGGAAGGCATCCTACAAAATCCTTTGAGATGCTTTCCCAAGGATGAGAAGGAACTGGAAGTGGTGTGTACAAACCAAGCTTCCTATTGCTAGGCTTACTTGTTGCACATAAATAACATCCTATAATAAAATGAGAAACACTTTCATTCATTCGTGGCCAATAACAATACCTTTGTAGATGCGCTATTGTCTTGCCTACACCGAAATGTCCTGCAATCAATGATGTGTGTGCCTCCCTTATGATACTATTTCTTTCTCCCTGTGGTATACATAACTTTCCCAAGTGATACAAAAAACTGTTATGCACATGATAATCTAACTCTTCACTTTGGTTTCCTTCACTCAAGTTCTCATACACAGCTTGAAAATCACTATCATTCATATACTGTACAATGTAACTTTCATGCATAATATAATTGTGCTTGAGAATAATAATTGAATTTAAAATAGGCTTAGAGAGCATATCAGCTACCTTATTGTAGATTCCTTTCTTGTACCTGATAACCAAGTCAGATTGTTGTAGAAAACCCATCCACCTGAAATGTTTTGATTGCTGCAATTTGGACTATGATTGTAAATACGACAATGGCTGATGGTTGGTATGGATAATGGCCTCTTTTCCCATCAAGTAATGCTTCCATTTCTTTACACTTTGTACCAATGCATATAACTCTTTATCATATGTAGGATATTTAGTCACAACTCCATTAAAAGTTTTAGAATGAAATGAGATAGGCTTACCATGATGTATGAGCACTACTCCCATAGCATAATCACTTGCATCCGTTTGGATCTCAAATGATTGTCTTAGATCTGGAATTTCTAGTACTGGTGCTGAACTTAACTTTTATTTTAAAGCATCAAATGCTTTATGGTGCAAATCTCCCCAATGGAAGACTTTTTTTATGCTTGTCAATGCATGTAACGGTGCTACAATGGAAGAAAAATTAGCAATAAATTTCCTCCAATACTGTGTTGCCCCTAAAAAGCTTATTACCCCGGTAACTGTATTGGGCTTGGGCCAATTCAAAATGACCTCAACTTTGGAAGGATAAATCTTCAATTCACCTCCTCCAACTATGTGTCCCAAATATACCAATGAAGTCTTACCACACTCGCACTTTGACATATTAAGAAACAATTGCTCTTTTCTCAAAACATCAAGTACCTTGTTCACATGCATGACATGTCATTCTATTGATTTGTTGAATATTAGTATGTCATCTAAGTAAACAGTGACAAAGTCATCTAGAAATGGTCTAAGTACATCATTCATGACTCTCATAAAAGTAGCTAGTGCATTTGTTAAGCCAAATGGCATAACTAACCACTCATACAATCCTTGTCTAGTCTTGAAAGCATTTTTCCAAATGTCTTCTTCAGCTATCCTAACTTGATGATAACCACTTCTCAAATCTAACTTAGTGAAATACTTTGCATGCTTTAATTGATCAATAAAATCATCAATGCATGGAAGTGGGTAGTGATTCTTTACCGTGATTTTGTTCAGTGCATGGAAATTGATACACATGCACCAAGTCCCATCCTTATTTGGAACCAAAACTATTACAGAACTATATGGCGAAGTAGATGGGTGTATGATACCTTTGTTCAACAACTCTTGGATTTTCTTCTTGATTTCCAAACTTTCCATGGTTGACATGCAATACATACCAATATTTGGAAGTGGAACATCCTGTTGTAGCTGAATCTCATGCTAAATTCCCCTCTTGGGTGGAAACCCCTTTGGTTCTTGAAACATCTCATCATGCTAACTTACCACATCAAAAAAATCAGATTTCAATTTTTCATCGCATCCTTTAAAAGATTCATAGTTAACATCTTCCTTTTTCTTAATCATAAGAAGCACAAAATTTTTACTTACATTTACTAGCCTCTTCATTTTCCCTGCATTAACTAAAGAGATATTCAATTTATTGCGATGAGCTCTAACAATATACTCCACTCCATATTTGATCAAATGGTATTTGTTCTCATGACAGTAGAATACATCTTTCGTGTCATACAAATATGGGCTACCCAAGATAATCCCTGAAATATCAAATGGTACAACATCTAACTCAACTTCATCAACAAAGTTTGTAGTACTAGCAAATTTGAAAATACATTTCCTTGTCACTTGTAAATTTGCATTGTTAACTATCTAACCCAGAGGGTATGGCTTATGATGAGGTATAGTTTCAAGGTTCAATTTTTTAACTAAGTCTTCTGAAATCAAGTTTTCTTGTGACCCTATATCAAATAAGGCATCAATTTTTGTATGATTAGAAATTACTCTAACATGGAATAATTCTATCCTTGTATCCTCATTTGAAGTGTTATTGTGATTGTTTGAGGTACTAGAACTTGCAATTGCTTCCTTTCCTTTTTTTAACCATGGCAACTATCTTGTTTTCATCTCCTGAATGAGATCCAAGATTTTTTTTTTGTGGTGGTAGTCGTCTTTTGTTTCCCTTTATTATTTGGTTTCTTTTGTCTTAGTTCGGGATGTAGTTTCCAACAATGAGCTTCATCATGCCCCTCTTTGGAACAATGTTTGCATGTTATTTTCTCCCCTTCTTGCTTCACACTTGCATTCTTATTTCCCTTCCATTTTCCTCCTTTCTCTTTTCCCTTACCCTTGAATGGATTCTTCTTACTACCCTCTTCAGAAATTTTTTTACCCCTTGCTTCAAGATGTGTGGCTTGCACACATACTTCATCTAAGTTATTTGGGTTAAACATGAGAATAGTGCGTTTTAAGTAGGAATGTAGACCTCCTATATACGTCAAGAGTGTTTCTTGTGAATTTAAGTCTACTCCAAGTAATAAAGCCCTTTTCCTAAACTCTTGTGTATACTCTTGGACACTTTGACCTTTTAGCTTTCTAAAGTTTTTCCAACTCATTATTTCTTTCTGCATATAGGCTAATGGATAGAATTTCCTTTTAATGGAAGAAATGAATTCGACCCAAGTAATGGAAATCTTACCATGGATGTGTAATTCCTCTTGTGTCCTTGCCTCCCACCAAACTAATGGTTCTCCTTCTAGCCTTAATGAAGCCACCTGGATTTTAATATCATCTTCTTGCATATTTTGAATTCTACAGTAAAATTCTAATTGATGAATCCAATTATCTAGTTTTTCAGCATTAACTTCTCCATTATATGTAGGAAGTTCAGATTTTATGTCAAGCTTGAGTAATAGAGTCTTACCTTTTGGGATCGTGGAATGAGTATGGGTATGATTTTTTGTAGTGGATTTGGAAGATGAAGATGCGGATGAAGATGATGATGATGGTAATGGTGGAGAAGGAGGTGGTTTTCCACCACTGGATTTTGAGCTCCTCTCTTCCTCCTTTTTATTGTTTGAAGATTCTTATTTATGAGGATGTTTTGAACCTTCTCCAAATTCCTTTGCCATAAAATATTCATACATAAGTTTCACCATCCTTTGAATTTCTTTGAACTCCTTCTTGACATCCTCTTCCTCAGAATGTTCATGAGCTCCTTCACGGCCTGACATTTTCGCTGTTGATTCAAGCTCTATCTCTGTAGCTTGTATCTCTTCAACCACTTCAGCCTCTTGTGCAATTAATTCCTCTTGTGCTTCAAGTGTTTCCTTGAGTGGTCCTTTGGATAAGGATGTTTCTATCTCAACCTTCTTCCTTCTTGTCCTAGCTTCTGGACTAAATATCAATAGCTTCCCTTCTCCTCTCTACAATCTCAATCTTGTAAGCATCAGTAATTTTTCACTATTAAAAACTCTTCAAGTAAAAAAAGAAAGAAACCTTGTGCTCTAATACCAACTTGATCTGGAATTACTTGCTAGTTAATGTTGTTCTAGTTTCATTTTAGATATAAACATTTATTTGCATTGTTTTACTTATCCTTCATGAGTTTGTTTAAGAGCATGTAAATGGAAAACAGTGAACTTAGTGAAATTATGAGTTTTTCATAAGCTTAAAAAGGCATAATTTTAAATGACAGAATAGAAGAAATAGTAAACACAGCAAGCACATATAACAGAGCTTAACATAGAGAATTTTTATAAAGGAGTTCACCCCTCCTGGGCTACATCTCCTTGGTCTAGCTTCATAGTGTGACCTTTTGTATTAGCTTCAAGTGTGCTCCAATTGTTGTTACAAGCTTCATAACCTCTTGGAACCTATTCCAATGAGTCTATAACATCATAATCTCCCAAAAATGACTATTCTTTTGCTATATTTGGACTCTGGATGCTCTGGAAATGACCCCAACACCTATTGGCCTTGGCCTTCAAAAATATTCAAATGTACTAAAACACCTGTATATCACCTTTTCTACCTCTTAAAGTTGCTTCATTGATTTTCTAGCATGAAAATTAGCCAGGAATGACTTTTACTAAGCTTAGTTTGGTCGAAAATTGAGTGAGTTATGACCAAAACTACTTTTGCCCCATTTTCTCCTCCAAATCTGGAAAATCTGCCAGTTAAAATTCTATTTTTAGAAATACCGCCAAACTTGGTGCACCTCCAGGAAACCCGCCAACGTTAAATCCAGATTAAGTAGCACTAAGTGTGCTTATGGGCGGATAAGACAAATTTTAGTGATAAGCGCAATTTTATAAATTGATGATGGTTTAACGTCGTTAAACTACATTTAAAATTAATTAACCACGTCTTAACAAGATTCCGTCGGATTTGGTTTAGAATGCATGTTCGTCGGGCTGTGGCCACATGGGGAAGGGGTTGGCCCGAGGGGCTATCCCCCTCCAACCCCCAATGGTCGGCAGTTAAAACTTTATATGTGCGCAGAGAACAATACGGGTAAGGAACACCCGGCAGAGGAGACGGTAGAGACGTACAGTTTGTAGGCGGGAGGTTAGGGGTTTGAGCCCCGACTCCGCCATATAACTTTGCACGGTGGTTTAATGAGGTTCTCCGCAAATTTTTTGACCCCTCCGTATATAGAAGCCTTCATCATACTAGTTGACATACCTCCAAACTTAGTTGCATTCCGCCGAGTGGATTTTCAACTTAGGATATAATATATATTTGAAATATATATATATATGCTAATTGTAAACCAATGTTCCAACCTTAGTATAATTGATAATTCGGTCTTCCAACCTGTCTTGCCATGGGGGGGTACGTGGCATGCCATGTGGCCCTTCCCCATTGGCCACCACCTAATGAAATGCTAACTTAAATAAAATTCAAGTTAGACTTAGGAATTAAAAAAATTCACTTCCTAGTCATCATCGGTGAATCAGGTGGTGTCACTTGGCACAGTATCATTGGTTGTTTTTGGAGGATATACCTGCAACTACTGATTTTACCTACCACATCATCACTGTACCTGTTCTGCTAATTTTTTTCCTGTTTTGGAAAATGAACAACAGACGATAACTCAGCCATACGAACTTGGATTTTGATGAAACGAGTTGTGCCATAATCCTGGTGACAAACTCTATCCATTAGTTCAGGTTTGAAGCAATTTCGATCACTTCTAATTTTTAGCTAAAACTTGAGCTTTAGATCACTTATGGGAATATACAACTAAATTACGATATCAATCCCAATTTGAATTAAATTTTAGTAGGGAGGGAGACTGGTGGTGCGGTTACTTATGGAAGCACAAAGGACTGTTGAAATGCAAGTTGGGCCTTTTGGTGGCTCTTTCCAACAAATTTCTCACTTTGGATAATGGGATTAAGAGGGGTTGGGTCATCCCCAACCAATGCCCCTTATGTATATTGGAAGAAGAAATGACTTCTCATGTGTTCATCAACAGTCCTTTCATTAGAATGACATGAACCATGGTATTATCAAATTGTTCTCCTACTTCCATGTCTTGGAATATGCCTTCTCTTGTAGAATGTTTCAAGGACTAGACAACATATTGCTCTTTACAATTTTTTCTTGGTTTCCCAGTTGTTTGGGTTCTTTCTATTTGGTGGGAGAGAAACTTGGATATTTTTCAATATAAATGTTATCACCTAGAAAGTTATCACCTAGCCATTTCTAACTAGGTGGATTGAAATACACCAAGTATGATTGATTTTACCATAGTAAAATCACTTTCACCATAGGAAATAATTTAGTAAACCATTTTTATTAAATTATTTTTGTTTAAATTATTTTAAAAAAAAACTCATGAGTATAATTGAATAAAATTTCATTTATTTAATTTTCTCTTGATATAATATTTAAATCATTATTTGATAATTATTTCTTAACACATTTTACTAAATCGCCTTGGAATAATTAAATAAATCACTAGTTATTGATTATTTTTATTTTTAATTTTCAGAATAATTGTTAAATCATTGTTTAATAATTATTTCGAATTCACATATTTCTTAATCCTCTCAAAGTAATTAATAAATCATTTTATTTGTTAATTGCTTCAACCATTTTCTAAATAAATATATTTGACCATTTTGAATATATTTTCCCTCTCCAAAAAATATAATAAAGTATTCCTAATGGCTAGATTTTGATTTGATCAATAATATTTTATTATTTTCCAATTCCTTATTTAGCTTAATAATTTGTTATAAATAAGAGGGTATTCCATGCATTCTTCAACATGATCAATATCATCGTCGCCACTATCGTCTTCTCACATTTGAGCTCCCACTTGAGTTCCATTTTGCTTTTAGGTTTTCTACATATTGAGAGAGAGAAATAGATCATTGAAGCACATGGACATCAAAGCACCGATCCCAAGGAGGGGTATTTTGCAGACCCATGTTTTAAATCCCTTTCACCAAGTGTTTTCTAATAAAAATATTATTCATTCAAAGCTTCTATTTGGTTATTGCATTCGTTATTTCTTGTTGTTCTATTATTTATTCTGCATATGATCTTTTTATTGCAAGGTTTTTTTATTTTTTCGTTGCAAATCTGAAGCATAAACAACCATATCTTGTTTTTAGGGTCACTTGTCACCAATTACTTAAGTGAATCATTTTTGGTACACATACTAGTAATTTTCATACTAACAGATGGTGACTCCATTGGGTCTTTAGCTACATAAACGTCAACAAATGGTGGCTCCATTGGGTCTTTAGCTATATAGTCGTCAAAAAATGGAAACTCCACTGGTGTAGTAATTTAGATCCTTGGTGATTGACATTTTAGTGTTTTTTTCCAGCTATTCTTAGCCTCTCAATTTATATTTTTAGCTCTCACTTTTTTTCTGGAAAAAAAAATTGGTTTATGTTGGTTTTCTGTATCTTTCCATAGGTCACAAGTACCAGTCGAGCAGGAGATGACACAATCTGGGTGAGATCTACCAATTGAGGGTTGTGGGAAAAAAACACACTTTTTGGGCCATTTTTGTGTTATGCAACACACTTTTTTGGCCCATTTTTTGTAATCCAACGCACTTTTCAGGTTAGAATCTGTATTATGTTCATTTTTATATTTTTTTTCAAAGTTTTTCATATTTGTTGACTATGTTGTGTGTGTGCTATGAAGGGTTTATGTTATTTTCAGAGTCACCCCTAGGCCTAGATTCTTTTAGTATTCTCTCATTGAGGAAGGAAAAATCCCCCTAGGGTTTAGAGTACACTTCTATCTTTTAGGAAGATATTTTCTAAGTTGAGGAGTCTACAATACAACACTTTCAACCTCTGATTTATAGGGGTTTTTCCATAGTTTTAGAACCCCTTTGGATAGGTTTATTCATAATTTTACCCCCTTTAGATTTTAGTGTTGCCTTCCACCTTAGGGTCCCCTTGTGTGTCCTAGGTTTTGGAGATCCTTTCCTATCCTTTTTCAGCATTTTCACCTTTGATTTTTGTTGATTGTCTGCACCATTTTAAACAAATTTATGCCTTTAGATCCTAGTCCCTTAGACATTAGATATGTTTTCCATAAGTGTGCTTTTGAGTAGCTTGTTTTCCACCTCTTTTTTAGTTGCTTGATATCCTTTTTGGGTGGGGTTTGTGTGCTTGGATTGGATGTTTATTTTACTATCCATTTTTAGCATTATTTATAGTTTTTCAACACTTTATTATTCAATAGCACATGGCTTCATAAAACATGCTCAGTTAACTCATACATTGAATGCATTTTTTACAAACACACGCACACCCTAAGCGAACGTGAGCTTGGTTAACACTGCCAAGCCAAGATTTGACACAAGCCACATAATAATAATCTAACACACATATATTAAGCCCACTTGGGAAACAAGAAAAAACAATATGTGTATTTAGGTGTAGGATCGATGGGATAGGCTTCCAATAACACCCATCGATCACTTACATTGATACATAGAAATTGGCATATTAGGGAGCTTAAAATCCTTCACCATCCCATGTTCCAAAGCTGGAGTGCACCAGAAACCCAATTCAAAGGGGGTCAGACTAGGTCATCATGTGAGTGGTTCTCCTCGGGGCTACCCAACCCGTTGCACAGAATCTTGTGCATTGGTTTATCACCAAGAAGTTCAAGACTCGACTACCCCCATGGGAAAAAGGTAACCTTAGTGACCAATCACAGGAAAATATCCTATAAGACTCGCTATGTGCAGTATTTGGTTCTCTACCCTACCTTTCTCTAGATAACTCTTCTTATGGGGATCAGATTTATTCAAGTAAGAAATATTTCAGAAAACCATTTGAAACAATAGATCTAGGACTTGGCTGAGGACTTAGACCACCTATAGGATATAAGTCATTTTTCTTTGATATAACATATTTGCTTGAATTATAGTAGAATCTTAATATAGTTAGTTCACACTTGGCACCACTACACTAGGTGTTTTCTTGTTGTGTGTTGTTAATTTTCTCCTATCATCCTTTAGTCCTTTAAGTCACATTATCTTGACATGATTGTGTCCCCTAGGCATTTATCGTGGATAGTTCATGGCATTCACCCCCAGTTTCCTTTAGGACATCTTACTCCTCCCATTCGAGTTAGAGTTTGTCCTCCTAGTCCTCCATTGAGTCCTCATTCTGACACTAGTTTTGTTGACTCTTCCAATTATTCCTTTGATTTTGTGTCATCCCAACCCCTTACTGTCACCATGTTAGGCACCAACGTGGGTGTGAGAAACCAAGCAGGTAACCAAGGTAACCCCACAGGCGAAACCTATGTCAATATGGTCACTAACCTCCCATTTCTCCCCTATATGGTTGGTTTGAGCCTTCCTGGTTTTAGCCAACTCATCAATGATCCTCTTCTCCATAACCCAAATTTTCCTCATATTCCTAATAAGCATCCTTTTTACATCCCCAAGTTCCAATTAAATACTGGAGAAGACCCCACAAACCATGTTCGCTCATTTCACATGTGGTGTTTATCTAATTCCATCACTGAAGACTCCATCTATATTCGCCTCTTCCAACACACCCTTACTGGAGTTGTGACCAGGTGGTATGTGGATCAACCACATGCCTTCCATTCCACTTTCACAACTCTCACCAAAGACTTTCTATCCTAATTCCAGTTACCTCTCTGTTATGACACTGATACCAAACTCTTGACTTCTTTCTGTCAAATTTATACTACCTGCCTATCTGACCAAGTTCAAGAATAGCGCAGAAGGAGAAGCATGTGTAGATACCATGAATTTGAAGACCATGTTTATATGGATTGGTTCCTTAGAATGGTTTTTGCCCCCATAGGTAAATATGTCGCCTGCCACTTCCCTCAGTCTGAGGAAAAAATACTCCAAGTAGCTTTGAAAATGACCTAATCTATGTAGAATCAGGATATTTTTATATTTTCCTTCTCAATCTGCCTCGTCATGCTCCTGCTAATGCACCAGGGGCATATCATGTTGATGATGGTATCATTGGATCCACTTCACACCCTCAACCTCCACCATATGATTTTCCTCCTATGAGTTATGGTCAACCCCAGGGGGAGGCTAGTTCCTCTTATGCCTATCCTTCACATGGAAACACTTATCCAAGTCCAAGCACATCATTTTCATATTCACATCTACATCAACAGATGCAAGGGCCAGTGGCTGCTTCACTTGTTTATCCTAATGTTGCCCCATCTCCTTACTATCATTATGCACCGCCCAACGCTCCATCCCCTCCAGCACCAACGCCCCAACCTCTCATGCCTCTTCCACCTATGCCACAACAACAACCTCCTCCTCAAGGTTAAGTGTATTCTCAACAGAGCGCAACCAATCCCCCCAACCCCAAGAGATGGAACAAGGGGAAGGGTAACTAAAATCAACCAGCTCAAGGTAATCATGGAAACCAAGGTCCACCACCTAATGCCCCTTAGGGTGACTATCTTGCTCCCTTAACATAGAAATAGGGTGGACAACCCAAGAAAAACAAGGCTCTTCACACAAATAAACCTTATGCTTGTTGCGGAGTATTTTTCCATTATTCTCACGAGTGTCCCATTTTACCCTAGATGCGCCAAGCATGGGAAGCTCAAGCAACTACTTCTAGAGGACCTCAACCCATTTCTCCACATCCTCCTCCTCTTGCGCCATCAAAACTGGATATGATTACCAATCCTTTTCATCATCAAGTATATATAACTTCCCAACCCGCATAAGGTAATGCAGCCCCTCAACCTTCACAATCTGACCAGAACAATTACCATGTCCTCATGATGAATTTAGATGAAGTCGACACTTAAAAAATCAACCTCGAGACTTAGTCGTGCCAATATGAGAAGCCCCCTGAAAAGTCAGGGAATGATTACCAACCTCAAGTTTCCACTGAGCCTTTGTCGTCACCAAATGGTACCTTACATATCCCTCTGCCTAAGGTAGAGGACCTCAACCTATTTCTCCACATCCTCCTCCTCTTGCTTCATCAAAACTAGCTATGATTACCAATCCTTTTCCTCATCAAGTATATATAACTACCCAACCTGCATAGGGTAATGCAGCGCTTCAACCTTCACAATCTGGCCAGAAAAATTACCATATCCTCATGATGAATTTAGATGAAGTAGACACTTAACAAATCAACCTCGAGACTTAGTCATGCCAATATGAGAAGCCCCCTGAAAATTCAAGGAATGATTACCAACCTCAAGTTTCCACTGAGCCTTTGTCGTCACCAAATGGTGCCTTACATATCCCTCTGCCTAAGGTAGAGGTTATCCCTAATATCCCCAAAGGTACATTCCGTCAAAACATTGCTTCTGCTAAACCCTCCCATACCTATAGCATAGTAGATGACTTGGCACAGTCTCTTGCTTCTATGTCAACACTGGAAGTCATCCAAATATGCCCATCCCAAAAAAAATGTCTACTCTCTACTTTAGACGATTTGGATCCCTTTGACGATCATCTGATTGTATTTTATGTTGAAAAATCGAAACATCCCCCCCTTCTTTCATTTATTTATTTTCAAATACCAATCTCCATAAAGAATGCCATTGTTTAGTGGTGTATCATAGATGAAGGCACCCTCGCCTTTGTGATGGTCACTAGTGTTTGGAAGCAAATTGGTTCCCCTGATCTGTCCCCATCCACTATCACTCTTCATGATTGGGAATTTCATCCCTTGCAACCCCTTGGTTTGATCACAACTTTCCAATTACTGTTGTTGGAAAGGCATTCTTAATTGATATCGAAGTCATTGATGCCCCATTATATTATAACATCCTCTTCGATCGTAGTTACACCTAAGCCATGTTCGTTTTCACATCTGATGTCTTTCGCAAGATGTTTTTTCCTCACAATGGAAATATCCTCACTATTGGTTGTTAATCTCACTCACAAATAGAGACAAGATATGAAAGATAAACCGTGAGTTACTTTATTATTCACAAGATATACATTTATAATACATTTTACATGACTATTGGATTCCATATGCCAAGTTCACTTGGACTCCCTTTGATTTTTCAACTTCCACATCATAACACTTAGCATATTAGTTGTCCAACATTCCCCCCCCTTAATCCTAAGGGGTATATACGAGTCCAAGAAGATATCTCTAATACAAAAATGCAACAATGCATGACAACAATAATCTGAATTTGCTCTCTGAGATGATGGCATTAGGTGGGAGAGCTTGAGGTCTCAACCAGTGGTGGTTTAAGGATGACCACCAACACTGGAACACTTAGTATAGTTCTCGAAACTCTTCTAAATCTGGCAAGAAGCTGAATTTTTATGCTAGAGTAAGTGCTCAATGATTTGAAGAGGGAGACCTTCAACCTAGAAAAGGGGGAGGTATTCAACCTGTGGTGGTTTAATGAATGCCACCAGCCAAGGAATGCTTAGTGAGATTCTCGAAACTCTTCCAAATATGGAAATAAGCTAAAGTATTCTTCTAGAGGAAGTGTCCCTAATGCTTTGAAGAGGGATACCTACAACTTGGAAAAAGGGAGGTCTTCAAACTGCGGTGGTTTAAGGAATTCCACCAACCAAAGGAATGCTTATGGGTTTCTTTGTCTCTGGCTACAACTTTGAATTTGGGTATGGTTGTCTCTAGTTGTAGGCTCATGAAACACATTCAGGTTTTGGCTTAGGCTCGCTTGATTTATCTTTGAAACTTGTTGATGACCATCAATTCCCTCTTTTTTAAATACAAGGTGGGAAAATGAGAAAAACTCAATTGCAATAATTTTTAATACTCGAGAACAAATCCTATTGTATGAGCGAAATATCTTCTTGGCTTTTGAAGCCCATTGCCAAGAAGTGATCCATCGAAGGTGAATCTTTGTTCTTGCAAGAGGCTTGTTTATGAAGCATATGTTTGAATGATGATTGTGCTGACCACAATGCTTAGATGGATGAAGATCAAAACAATGATCTTTCACATGGCCAAATCTGTCACAATGTTGGCATTTTACAATTTGTTTTTTTGGAGGATCGGGTGAGTATGAGTTGTCTTTAATAAATCCAACACTATGAAATTGTATTGGCTTCAAATAGTCTATAGAATGAAAGGATACATCATTGTCATATCTAATATCGGTTCTTTGTTTGTTATTGACAAACTCTTCCCAAGGTCTGATGGTGGGCTTGGGAAGTGGAACTTGAACTCTTGCATATGCATGCAAATATGCTCCTGCAATGGGCACTGGATCTAAATCAGTCGTTGCTTTACTGATTTTATCACTTGATAGTTGTTGATGGTTGATTTTTTCATCCTCAAACAAAATATTTTTCTGAATAAAAACAAGTTCAGAATGATGTCTATTTTGTTGTAACTCATCTCGTTGTAGATGTGATTTGAGTTGCAAAAACTCTATTTTCTCTTGTGCATTTTGCAAACAAATTCTAATATCAGACAGAGTATCCTTGTTGATTTTAACCATCTCATCAATAATGGAATGAATGAGTTTATTCAACATCTTCAATGCATCATCAATTATGATTATCTTCTCAACAACTTAATACATGTGTTAGCTTTGACCATAAATGAACTTGTAAAAACAAATAGTCGCAAATGTTAGATCACTTGTGAAGACAAATAGTGAATCTCACAAGTGTTGTTGCCAAAACCTTTACCATAAATGGACAACCAAGGACTTATATCCTTGATTTATACAGTGAAATAGAAATCTAGAAAAATATGTGGTGAATGCAAGTATTTATATAAATATTTAGGATGCATTCTATGCCTCTTCAACATGCCAATACATCATGAGATTACTCAATCATGAATTATGCTTGAAGTTCGCAGTTTATGGTATAATGCATATACTCTCATCTCAACCAATTTATATCAAAGCACATAATAATGTATATCACATACCAATGCTTCAACTCACATACCAATGCTCCATGATTTCAAACACACCTTCAACACATATGTACTAGTCTTTGATCACACCATTCAACACATAGGAAATTTCAAATGCAACATTTAATTAACGCAACACCAAATATCAATGCAGGATTTAAACGCACTAACTGTTTCAACTTCAACGTACTTACAATTCCATTTCACTTACTGTTTAAATTCAATGCACTTACGATTATAGTGGTATATTAATGCATTCATCATATCATATATAGCTCAACGTTCAACACATAATATATGTCAACGAATAGAAAATTAAACATGAAAAGGGCCAATGCACATATCTCACATCACTCTACAATATTCAAAATTATTCAACATGTAGGAATTTATAGGGTAAGTTCCTTAGAACAAACACCAACGGTCACCACTCACAAGTCGATTACAGATCAGTACACCAGTTGACGTGGTTAAAACCCTCAAAGAGGGAAACATTCCATGACCTGAGAAAATGTGGCTACTTCAGGAAATTTATTAATGTAAAGAAAGAAAATTTACATAGCCTTATCTCATAAATGGTCACCTTTGTAAATCCTTCAATCCTATACCAAGTTGTTCTTAAGGGGGGATGTTAGGATATTCTGACACAAAAAATAGTTAAGTATAACTTCGTCAAGTGTAAAGTTAGTTAAAGTGTGTTTCTTTACATTAAATAATTGCCTCAAGTGGTCGCGTTGGCTCAGGTCGTAGACTATTTCCCTCTTTGAGGGTTTTAACCACATCAAATATTGGTGTATTGATATGTGATCTATTTGTGAGCGGTGACCTTCGATGTTTGATCTAAGGAACTTACCTTGCAAATTCCTACATGGTATCATATCTGTTTGAGATCTACATCTATTGTTGATCCAAATCTAAATCCGGTTTGACTGCATGTGACTGTCATTTTCTAGATCTATTGTTTATGACCACTTTCAGGCCAGGAGAACTGTTATGTTTTTTCTGGAGCTTCTGTTCCAGTGAGGAACCCTTTTCGTTTCATGCAAAAAGGTTTTTGGTTTCCCTAGCTATGCCATTTTAGATATGGAGGTATAAAATATTATTTTGTAGTTATATTTATTTATCCCTCTATTTATATCAGTTTATAATCATTTTTTTTTACAGGATCTATACCCTCTTCTCTATGTATGATCTTTTCTCTGCGCTCCGTGCGATCTAGCAAACCAGAAACAGAAAAACGAGATTTTTCTCCTACATATGCTCTTTCCTCGCATTTTTGTGTGATATCAGGAAATTATAAATAGCGAGAAAAATATTTAGTTTTTGGGTAGACTAACCAGAAATCTAAAATCAAGTCACAAGGGTTGCATATTTTTTTGCTTTTTGTTGTTGTTTGTGTGGTTTTTTTTTTTTGCAGGAAAAGAGCAAGCAACCCAAAAAAAACCCTTCCTCCTTTCCAACAATTACTAAATTTTTAACTAGCTCACTTGGTCTAAAGTTATTTTATGATAATAGAGGTATTGGGTTCAAGTCTTTTTGTCAAGTTACAGCTTTTTCTAAAAAAAAATTTGTCAAGTTATTTTTTCTAAAAAGTTTTTTTTTTCAAGTTACTTTCAAAAAAAAAAATTGTCAAGTTATTTTTTTAAAAATCACATGTAACTCATATTTTAAATTTACTTTATGTAATAGTGTTTCTCACCTATTATAAAAAGTGACTCACTTACAGTCTAAAGTCACTTTAAATTTTATTTAAGTTACATTCTTCTTAGTCATTATTTCATAAAGTAACATTGTAAAAATTGACTCTCACTTATTTACAAAAGTGGGTCACATAAAGTAGTATTTAAAAAAAAAAAGTGAGCTTATTATATTAAGTTTGGAAAGGGGGTTTTGTTTTTTTTTTTTTAAAGTACAAATTCATCATCAACTTTCAACCTATCACGTGACTACTTGGTATCTACTACAACTTTTCTTCAAAAAGACATAACTTCTTCATCCGAAAGTCGTTTTCAGAGCCGTTTTTTTTAACTAATCTAATTTTACAAGATCTTGCCATTGAAGAAGGTAGTTTCAACCTTCATAGCTTCATTTTTTAAAAATGGAAAGTGTCGCTCGGTTGTTCTTAACAACGTCAATTATTTCCAATGGCTATCCTACATGGTAGACTTATTTAGAAGTAAAGGGCTTTATAGAATAACCTCAGGACTATAATATAAACCTACTGATGAAAATAAAAAGGCTAAATGGAAAAATAAACAAGATCAAGCACTAGGTTTGATAGTAATGTCCATTGCTCAAGATGTTAGATTTCATATCCAAGAAATTGACTCCCCTTATGAAGCTATGAAAAATCTAAATATTGGTTTTGGTATTCAAAATTAAATCAGATCCCACCAACTTGAAAATGAGTTGCTTACTTTGGACCCCAATAATTTCTCCTCTGTTGAAGATATTTTGTCCAAATTCAAGAACCTTGGACTTCTCTTAGAAGGTTGTAAGGTAAAAAAGGAAGATGATAGTCTTATCTATTCCATTCTTGCTAAGTTAAGCCATGCATACTCTGTATTTGTTTCCACCTTCCATTCCACTAGAGAAGCCCTCATTTCTCAAGGAAAACCCTACAAGTCCCCCTCTTTCGATGCCTTTTTGTGATTCTATGATAAGAGAAAAAGAAAAACTCTTACACCTTGGTCTTATTAACACTGGAAACTCTTCTAAGAAAGTCTTAGCAGCCCAACAGCAACCAAATCCAAAGAATCCTAAGAAGCAGCATCCTCGAAAGAATGGTCCTAAACCAAGCAAGGGTCTTAAGCAATCTCAGCCGCAAACTAAAAATGTTACTCAACAAAATGATAACGCAAATAAAAACAAAGGGAAGAAGATAGATAGACATTGCAAATTTTGTAATCGTGATGGCCACATAGAGTCAAAATGTTTTAAGAAGATGGAAGCCTTGGAAGAAACAATGAAGAAGCACAACATCCATTTGAAGAACTCCTCAACTTCATCTTCGGGAATGGAAATTTATGCATGTGGTTGTCAAGCATAAATATTTGGTTATGCATTGAATGTATCTTATTCTTCTCATTCTCATGAGTGGCTCATTGATTCTGGAGCCTCTTACCACATGGAAAAAAACAAATCCATGTTTTCTTTTTAAATGATTGTAACACCAAAAATATCTATGTTCGTGATGATAGATCTCTTAGTGTTGTAGGTTCTGGAACCATTCATCTAGATAATGGTTAGTTTAATGATGTATTATGTGTTCCCACCTCGTCCTAAAACCTTCCATCTGTTTATCAGGTAACTCACTCAAGTGAAGGGAAAACCATAGAATTCTCACCTCGTGATGTTGTAATTAAGGACCTAAGATATCCTAGACATATTTTAGCTACTGGCATTGTTGATGATTCCACAAGGTTGTATAAGTTTGACAACTTTGGGTCATCAAGTCTTCCCTCCATTTATGTTGCTCATAATGATGAAGTGAGCAAACTTTGGCATGAGCGACTTGGTCACTTCAACTATCACTCTCTTCACACTCTATGTAAATAAAATATGGTGACAGGTCTTCCTATGGTATCTTTTCGAGATGGTGTTTGTTCCGGTTGTGTACTCGGAAAAAAATCATCGGGATAGTTTTACAAACGTGCCTCTTGGCATGCTTCAGCCCCTTTGCAGCTTATGCACAGTGATTTATGTGGTCCACTTCTAGTTGTTTCTTTCTTTGGCTACAAGTACTTTTTAACTTTCATTGATGATTTTTCCAGACATACTTGGGTATACTTCTTAAAACTCAAGAGTGAATTTTTTAACATGTTCTTGGCCTTTGTTGAGAAACAATTTGGACATCAAATTCTTAAGTTAAGATCTGACAATGTGTAGAAATTTGAATAACTGATATGTTATACACCGACATTCTCTTGATCACACACTATTTTAACTTCATCCACAATACAGAATCTCTTCTACCGTTGATCATTAATTGCGGAAATAAAAACAATCGCATGCGCACATTAAAACCAAAAACAATCACACATATGAACACAATATTTTATGGGAAAGATTAAATCTGAAAACCCCCAACTATCTGTATATGATATGTCATAGAGATCATGTAAAAGTCATTATACAAATCTCCTCACAAAGCTGTCAGTACAATCTCCAATTGCTACACACTAATCAAGCCCGATCTATCAAATCACATGCTCCAATCTCTGCCACCTGATAACCTGCCTCTACTGTGAAATCACTGCTGAAGAATGGCTCTGAATGAACTCGAATTGGTCCATCCTTGCTCATGCAATCCTCATTGGCATCTCCAATCACTGGTTGTTGCAAATCATGCAGCACTATAGTCACAACTGATAGTCACACTGCTTTTTCACCTGCCTCTTCATTGGTCTCCATTGAAACTGTCCATGCACTATAGTTAACTGATGTATTATTTAGTTGATTAATGAGATAATAATTAGTGAATTAATTAATAATTAATTCACACCACTCTCACTAGTGTATCAATCAGTTAGACTAGATACAACTAGCTCAACTATGTTTAACTCAGTTAAACTGAACACAACTCCATTAACTTCCTCAATCAACTCCACCAAACTCTCTCACATGAGTTCTAATTGAAGTCTCCATGCAATAGCTCCACTTAACCCTCAGGAATAGCGTAATTCCTTCTGTCAGCTGCTGTGCCACATCTATGCACTTAATTGAAGTGCTCCAAGAGAATAAGATAATGTTTAGAGTCCAAATATTATTAAGAGCTAATAATATTCGACATATCTATTTTTAGACTTGCAATCTAAAAATAGATTCCGCCCAATATGTCTAAAAATAGAAGTCCATCTATTTTTCCAACTTGACCAACCATCCACAAATAGCATCCTGCAACTCATAGAATATGATCGACATGTCTAAAAATAGACTTGCGCCAAAAATAGCCTGTGGGCCCACTTAGTGAAGACGATTTCTTTCCACTAAGCTCATCATCTTGTTGCAATCTCAACACTCCCTCTTAACAAGATAAGGATTATCTGCCACCCCTATCCTGCCCCTATGGTATTCGAATTTTCTCCTGGTGAGCGCCTTCGTCAAGATATCAGCATCCTGATCCTCCGTGGGAATGTATGAAAGTAACACGATCTTCCGCTGCACACAATCTATGATATGATGATACCAGATGTCAATATGTTTAGATCTATCATGAAATATTGGATTAACTGAGATTTTGATGCAACTTTGATTATCACAATATATCACAGTAGGATCTAAGTGTGAACTGAACAACCCGACCAGGATCTTCCTCATCCATATAGCCTCGCATGTAGCCAAACTCGCTGCCATATACTCGGCCTCTGCTGAATTGAGTGCCACGGATCTCTGCTTCCTGCTGTACCAAGAAACTCTTGTCGACCCGATACTAAAAATCCCTCCAAATGTGCTCTTTCTGTCCGTTGGGCTCCCTACCCAATCTTCATCCGTGAAGCCACACAACTTCACCTCATCCGACTGTCTGTACCATAATCCGTATCCCGATGTGCCTCTAAGATATCTCAATACATGCTTTCCTGCCTTCCAATAGAGCTTGGTAGGCTTAACCATAGCTTGTGAAAGCTGGTTAACAGCATAGCATATGTCGGGTCGTGTATTGACCAGATACATAAGCGACCCCACCAACTGTCGATAAACAAGGCATCCACTACCTCTCGCCGAGATGTAGCATCCTCTTCCTCCAACCAACAAGAGGAGCACGATAGACTTGTAGCCACATGTTGAACTTCTCCAAAGAGATTCCCCCGGGCATACTTGCCTTGAGACACAAATAGTCCATCACCGCACTTCCAAATTTCCAATCCCAAGAAGTAATGAAGGAGGCCCAAGTCCTTCATCTCAAACTCCTTTCGCAAGACCGCCCCGCATGAGAGTATCAACAGCTCATCACCCAATTTAATCAACCACCCTAAGATAATGGACAATGATCAAAAACTTACCCTCCACCACAATCTGGTATAGGTTCGGATCCGCCTCACTCTTGGAGAATCCAAGTCCGGTGAAATAACTGTCTATTCATGTGTACCAAGCACGAGGTGCTTGTTTCAACCCATACAACACTGTCTTGAGTCTGCACACATGCGACTCGCTACTGAAGATCTCGAAACCTTCGGGCTGATCTATGTACACCTCCTCCTCAATCACTCCATTGAGGAATGCAGTCTTCACATCCATCTGATGAATGTGCCACCCCATCTTCACTGAGAGAGCAAGAATCGTCCATATGGAAGAATACCTTGCGACAGGTGAAAAGGTTTCCTCACAGTCGATCCCCTCAATCTGTGAGAAGCCTCGGGCAAAAAATCTTGCCTTGTACTTCTCCACACTCCTGTCAGCTGCTTGCTTCACTCTATAGATCCATCTCAAACCTAGCACTAATTTTTCTTCCGGCCTTGGGACAATCTCCCATGCACTGTTTCTGACAATCGAATCATACTCTTCCACCATGGCATCTACCCATGCGGGGTCCTCCATAGCTTCCTCGAAAGAGGATGGCTCTATCACGATACACTTGCTCATAAGAGCCATGTATCCAGTGTACCGGTCAGGTGACTGTCTCTGTCTGTGTTGTGATGTAGGTGCTCCTACAATCTTCTCTGCATCTTGAGCTAGTCGCTCAGCTTCTGTAGTGCACTTCCGCCCTTTGATGGTTGGTGCTGCATGAGTGGTCTCTTCCACTCCATGAACCTCCTCTTGTGGCTGATCCACATCCTGAGGCCCATCCTTAGGAACTAATAGCTCCTCATCTACATGCAAGTGTGGCTCCCTCTCAAGCGAACACTTCATGGCTTTCTCCTCATGAAATTTGATATCCCATCGCACAACAGTCTTGCGACTGTCTAGCAAATACACACGATAGTTGTGGGGTTTATCAGTGTACCCCACAAATATCCCAACCTCTGTAGTCGGCTCCATCTTCTTCCTGGCATCCTTAGTCACATGAATGTGAACAGGTGAACCAAAAATCCTCAAATGGGAAATATCAGGCTTCTTACCAAAAAATGCCTCCTCGGGTGTACTCATGCCAAGTATCCTGTGAGGACAACAGTTTTTCACATAAACCACAGTATTGCATGCCTCGGCCCACGAGTGTATGGGAAGGCCCTGATCATGCAACATTGCCCGTGCAGCACCCACGATCGTTCTATTCTTTCGCTCAACAACCCCATTCTGTTGTGGGTTATGAGGTGCTATGAGCTCTCTTCGAATTCCTTCTGCGCTGCAAAAGTCCTTGAATTCACCAGAGATGAATTCACCACCATTGTCGCTCCTAAGAGCCTTCACCTACTTCCCTGATTATTTCTCAACCAGTGCCTTGAACTCATAGAAATTTGAGTGTGTCTCGCTCTTCTTCTGCATGAAGAAGATCCAACACTTCCGAGAAAAATCATCAACAAATATCACATAGTATCTATGCTTTTCTGTTGAAGCTACTGAGAAAGGTCCACACACGTCTGTGTGAATTCTCTCAAGGATCGTCGTGGCATGAATATCCTTCTCGTGAAAGGTGGCTTTCACAAATTTTCCCAAGGTACATCCCTTACACTAATATGACTATGCAAGTGTACCTTTGGGAAGCCCGGTAGAAATCTACTGCAAAATTTTCAAAGCACCATGGTGAAGATGGCCCAATCTTCTGTGCCATAGCTCACCCTCATCCTGACTCACCACTCCTTCTGCCTTGCCTGCCATTTCTGCGTAGCCATATACCTGCAATTGATAAAGGTTCTTAACTCGAACCCCTATCCTCCAGGTTTCACTAGTTGCCTTACTGTGCAGGAAAGCCTTTCCCTTGCTAAAGACAACATCTTATCCCTTGTCTTCTAATATGGCCACCAAGATAAGATTCTTCTTCAATCCTGGAACATGCATGACATCCTTCAATATGAAAGGTTTACCAGACTCCCTCTCAAAGGAAATGGTACCGATACAGGTTGCACTGTATCTACCATCATCAACCATCTCGATGTGCACTCCAAGATCTTTCTCATCCAGATCAGTAAACAAATATTTGTCTCCGGTCATATGAAAAGATGCAGCACTGTCAAGAAACCACACTGAACCCATCATACTTGAGACCAAGCATGCGATCAGCGAAAAATCCAGCTCAAACTGCGAGTCTAAGGCCTCTCCAACTGCAGATCCAGCAGCCTGCTTATTTTTCTTCTTCTGTGGACAATTAGTGGCGTAATGTCCGTGTTGGTGACAGTGAAAGCACTTCACCTTGGACATGTCCTGCTTCTTACCTTTCGCACCAGATTGAGAAGCATTCTTCTTGCTATTCCCCTTCCTTTCTTTGGTATCCAAAGTGCAATTTTCTTCATCTGAGTTCTTTGATGAAGATCTGTCCTTGGTACTTCGCCTTATCTCCTCTTGCACAAGATCCGACCAAAGTCGCTCCCATCCTGGCAATTTCTCTCGACCATTGACAGAGTCCTTATAGGAATGCCAACTCTTCAGAAGCCCAAGGAGAGCCAAGCTCACCAAGTCTTCATCATCTATAGTCACCCCCACACTTCCCAGCTCATCCCTGCATTGGATGAACTTCGTGAGGTACTTGGGCATACTGTCGCCTTTCTCCATTTTTATGTTCCTGAGTTTATCCTTGAGCGCCAACTTCCTCTGGTCGCTCTTGCTTTGGAATAAGTCTTTCAACACTTTCCACATCAAGAATGGAGAAGCCTTACCATGAAGGCTGGACACTATGTGATCCTTTACACCTTCCAACAGAATTATTTGACACTTTTTTGTCTTCTTTTGCCATGCGTCAAGTGCGGCAACATCGCTAGAAGTAGGTTTTGGAATTTATGCATCTATGAACTCCTTCAACCCATTTTCATCTAGCACCATCTCCATCCTATCCTTCCATGCAATATAATTCGAGCTTCCCTCAAGGGCATACTCCAATCGCAATATGTTGAAAGACATCTCAACTTCGACACCAAGAAAACACTGCTGCAAATTCGAATTCCACGAGCTCAAAACTCAACCGCTTCAATGTTTTGCAATTGCTCCAATGATCAATATCCCTCTGATACCATGTATAAATTTGAATAACTGATATGTTATACACTGAGGTTCTCTTGATCACACACTATTTTAACTTCATGCACAATACAGAATATCTTCTACCATTGATCATTAATTGCGGAAATAAAAACAATCGCATGCGCACATTAAAAGCATAAACAATCACACATTTGAACACAGTATTTTATGGGAAAGCTTAAAGCTGAAAAACCCCCAACTAGCTGTATATTATATGTCATAGAGATCATGTACCAATCATTATACAAAACTCCTCACAAAGCTCTCAGTACAATCTCCAATTTCTACACACTAATCAAGCCCGATCTAGCAAATCACATGCTCCAATCTCTGCCACCTGATAGCCTGCCTCTACTGTGCAATCACTGCTGAAGAATGGCTCTGAATGAACTCGAATTGGTCCAGCCTTGCTCACGCAATCCTCATTGGCATCTCCAATTACTGGTTGTTGCAAATCATGCAACACTATAGTCACAACTGATAGTCACACTGCTTTTTCACCTACCTCTTCACTGGTCTCCACTGAAACCGTCCATGCACTGTAGTTAACTGATGTATTCTTTAGTTGATTAATGAGTTAATAATTACTGAATTAATTAATAATTAATTCACACCACTCTCACTAGTGTATCAATTGGTTAGACTAGATACAACTAGCTCAACTATGTTTAACTCAGTTAAACTGAACACAACTCCATCAACTACCTCAATAACTCCACCAAACTCTGTCACATGAGTTCTAACTAAAGTATCCATGCAATAGCTCCACTTAACCCTCATGAATAGCGTAATTCCTTCTATCAGCTCCTGTGCCACATATGTGCACTTAACTAAAGTGCTCCAAGAGAATAAGATAATGTTTATAGGCCAAATATTATTAAGAGCTAATAATATTCGACATATCTATTTTTAGACTGGCAATCTAAAAATAGATTCTGCCCAATATGTCTAAAAATATAAGACCATCTATTTTTCCAACTTGACCAACCGTCCACAAATAGCATCCTGCAACTCATAGAATATGATCGACATGTCTAAAAATAGACTTGCGCCAAAAATAGCCTGCAGGCCCACTTAGTGAAGGCGACTTCTTTCCACTAAGCTCATCATCTTGTTGCAATCTCAACTTAATGGAGGATAATATGTTAAAAACAAATTTATCAACTTTTTCATTGAGCATGGCATTCAATTGCAACATATTGTTCCGAATACTCCACAACAAAATGGTGTAGTTGAAAGGAAGAAACACACTCTAAAAGAAATGGCTAATTTTATGCTTCAATCTAAAGGACTTAATCTTAATTTTTGGGCAGAAGAAATTAACTGTGAAAATTACATAGTAAATCGCACTCTTACTAAGATTTTAAGGAATATCACTCCAGAAGAAGCTTGGAGCTCAATCAAACCAGATGTAAGTCACTTATGTGTTTTTGGAAGTGAAGCTTCGGCCCATATTCCATATCATAAACATAAACCCTTAGAACCTAAAAGCGAAAAATGTATTTTTGTTGGATATTCTGAAGATGTCAAAGGATATAGACTTCTTCAACCCAAATCCAAAAATGTATTCATTAGAAGAGATATAAAATTTGATGAAAATATATCGTCCTGCGTGGCTAGTTCGGCGAGTGTGCCACCTTTGGCCTGCGAGCCTGATTTAGCATATGTGCCACCTATCTCTATCTCTTCTACTTTTGTCAGCGTTCCTTCTACTTCGAATTATGATAGCGATGATGACAATTATCCTCCTCTTTCTCCTCATCATCTTCCTGCAGCTCCATAGCTTCCAAAATGGGTCTGCTCTACTCGGGATGCAGCAGGTTCTCTTGTAGGTGACCCTGTAGATCAATGTCATACACATTCTCAGTTCGACAGAGCCTCTTCTTTATTGGCTCAAGTTCCAGAAAATTGTGATCTAGATACCTTTGAAGAAGCTTCAGGTCATCCAGATTGGGATGCAGCTATGAATGAAGAATATTATTCTTTATTGGTAAACGATACTTGGAATCTTGTTCCTCTTCCAAAGGAAAAAAAAATTGTTAGATGCAAATGGGTTTACAAAACAAAGTTTGGACCAGATGGAAAAGTGGACAAACATAAAGCTCATCTTGTTGCTAAAGGATTTTCACAAGTTGAAGGAATTGACTTTATTGAAATCTTCTCCCATGTTGCCAAAATGAATTGTATTTGCCTTGTTCTTTCCCTTGTTGCCTCCTTTAAATTGGAATTCCATAAGATGGATGTTAAATCTGCCTTCTTACATGGGGACTTGCATGAAAAAATTGTTGAAAATTTGTAGGGCTTGAGATTAATATAAAAATTATCTTCTTGATAATTACTTGTGAGCTTACTTATATATATTATTCTTAGTTAATCTTTCATCAAGTCAATTATCAAGGTACTCAGTCAAATGTAGAGACAGAATTATTTTCACTTGTAACTAAATTCTTTGAAAAGTAGTTAGGAAGGTAAATATTTGATTTACCTTCCTTACTTTCTCCCACCTTTAGATTAGCCTTTATTCTATGACCACTGTCTTTAACCTTGGAAAATTATTTCCTTGGGTACTTCAAACTTAGAGAAGTCCTTATTGTACTCTTCCTGTTCTATCTGCAATCTTGCTGCAATCTTGTACCTTGCTTATCCGCACACTATACTTTCTTGTACCTTTCGCAAACTGTATTCTTCTATTCCTTCCTCAATTTTCTCCCTCCTATCTATTTCGTAATCTATACTCTTCAATCCGCATTCAATTTTGTCCTTAGATCTGCTCCTTTTCCACGTTGTCAAACCTCAGACAAATCCACAAAAATTGTTTCTTCTACGCAGCATTTGTAGGGGTATAAATATTTTTTCCTGCCAGATAATAAGCTAACATGTAGGCCGACTTCAACACAGATTGTAGGCCGACTTCCTTACAAAAAATAGGCTTTATCTTCAACGTTGAATATGGGAAGTCTTGAAGGCTATTCCCGCAATGTCTTGGAGGATATTCTTCCATTTACATGACTCTTAATTACACTTATGATCATAAGAAAAATACTAATAGACATCAAGAAGATGTCTATAGACCTATAAAAATATTTCTCATGAAACCCATGAAGCAAGTAAAACAAGAATACATTTTATTATTTTTGACTTCTTCTTTACATAAGTACATAATTACATAGCTAACATGAAGACCGACCTAGTTACACTTTTCAACACTCCATGTTAACTAGGGAAGTATTCATACAAGTACATGGTCACTTTTAAACTGAAGAAGCTCATAAGAAAAATTGGATTGGTAATCGCATATGTATAGCATCATATTAACCAGCATTGTCCTAATTCAAGGCCTTGACTAACAACCCCATCTCTTCAACGAGATAATGGGCTTCAATGTTGGCGAGACACATGACTTATAGACACCTTCGTCATTGTCTCTCCAAGGTACATACTACACCCGGGTGTTCCCAAAGTATGACCTTCTTGGACTATTCTTATCTTGGGTAGCTAGCCCTCAAAGAATATCGGTCCCCGACTACTCTTATCTTGAATTCCCTAACACATTCTCAAAGAGTATCGAATGCCAGATGATTACCCAATCCTCCATTCTATCTTCCCAAGACCAGAATGATGTGTCTATCTCTCCCTCTCAACTAGGGAGGACCTATTCCACAAGGGAATGTACTCATTCTTATACAAAGAATGTACCTAAGCTCATCCTTAGGAATTACCAAGTTTCTTCCAAGTAATAAATTTACCATCAGGCTCCCTCTTAACCAGGGACCTCCAGCAGCAATGGTGAGACACCTAGTTGCTCATGAAGAATTCCTGTTCTCGGTGTCATAGATTTAAATATTGAGGAATCTCCAACTTTTAGCTTCATAGGGCACAGATCATCCATCACTTCCATCCTTATTCATGTCAGATATCAGAGAGTGATTCATCATAATTCCTTTATTTGGTCCATTGTTATGCCATGCTGCTTTCCTTTGAATCATTTCCAAGGATCATACATCCTTTCTCATGATTATCAGCCCTTCATAGATTCATCCACATAAACATATTCATATTAAATTTTAGAACAAAAGTTACCTTATTGATGATCTTTCACCATGACATCTCCCTGTAGGCATCGGTATCCTTCACACAGATTGACACATCTCCTAATGATATGTTTTTTCTAAGGGTTTCCAGACTTTCGTCAGAGTCTACATATCTTCCGAGGATATCTTCTAGTCACATCTTCTTGGCTTCTGAATGATACCTGCCTCAAGACATGGTTGCATTTCATGATCTCTTCATTTCTGCACATTTTCCATTCCCAGGAACTTTCAACAACCACCTCATATACCATGAGGACATATTATATTGATTTCATCTGTTTGTGCACTGAGAGATACTCTTTTATAGATCATACTTCTAAATACAAGAGTTCATTACCTGCAACCATATGACATGACTTCACAGCATCCAATGTTAGCATATAAGTCTGCATACCTCATACTTGTTTTCCTTGAGTAATCCTGTAGGGGTTTCTCTTGAATTAAGAGCTTCATTCCTTTGACCTGCTTCATCAATAGGTCATCACATCTCAAAACTTTCTCCCCATGATGACCCTTGATCTGATGACTACTTTACTTAAGTAGGGAGGTTTTCCAGAAGCTGTTACACTGAGACCTTCTTCCATGCTTCTTTCGAGATGCTTCTTAATGTACATTGCTATCATACAATTTTTACAAACAATCAGAGATCACTTAAAGAGAAATATGATCTCAATCATAATAGAGATCTCTTGCTTCCTCCTTCTTAGATATTTTAGTGTTAGGTTCTTCTCTTTCGTACGTGACATGAGCTTCTTCCTTTTTCCCTTTTACATTTCCAAATTTAGGACAATCTATTTTATAATGTCCAAGTTCATCACATCTAAAGCATCGCACGTTGTCCATATTTCTTCTTTTATTTTTAGGGCCAAATTTTCTGAACCTTCCTTTCTTCCTGTATGAGGCTGAAAAGGCATGATTCTCTTCACTTGATCCTGTATCAGCTTTGGCATTTAGTCTTGTTTCCTCTATTTTACATAGAGACCACAAATCATGGAATGGAGCGGCTTCTTTCTTCCCATATATACTAGAAGTGAAGCTTCCCCATTCCTCTGGTAGAGAATTCAACACCACTGTTGTCATCTCAGTGTCAGACATCACTTCTCCTAGTTCTTGTAGTTGATCTCTTATTTTAGAAATCCCCATAAAGTATGGGATGATTCCTGCTTCCTTTTATAATTTCATTTTGTATATTTCTTGTCTTAGAGAGATTGCTTCTCCAGCAGTACTCACAGAGAATAGCTCCACCAATTTCTCATATATTTGTTTTGCAGTCTTTAGTTTTGATACATAGAGTGAGAGAGTCTTTGATGGATTCTATGAGAATCCTTTGGGCTCTAATTTCTCCCTTCATGTACTTATCATGGGCTGAAGTATCTTCTTTTGGAGGTTGAAAAGTAGATCCTTCAATATAGTCCATTACTTCGTCTTCAATTAAATTCAAGTATGTTCTTTTCTTCCATGCACTGAAGTTTGATGATCCAGCCAGCTTGTTGTTTTCTTTACAAAAAGGCATCTTGATAGATAGGGTCATGAATACTTACTTGAGTGGTCTTGCTTGCAGCTCTCTTTATGCTGATGAAGTCAAGAGTTTCTTTTCTTCAATGTTGTTCTTGAACCCTTGAATATAATGACTATAT
The DNA here is from genome assembly GCA_034641835.2 of Pinus albicaulis. Lineage (NCBI taxonomy): Eukaryota > Viridiplantae > Streptophyta > Pinopsida > Pinales > Pinaceae > Pinus > Pinus albicaulis. Next base: position 1,674,336,650 of record CM076578.1, read on the forward strand.
TCAGAAGTTGTGATTCTCCTTCAAACAATGTTTTGAGTGCAAATCTTTTGATACCAAGGATTAATGAGTTGTATTCCTTGCAAATTGGTTTGTCTTTTCAATCCAAACTTTGATCCTTGCTTCTTAGAGTGACTTTGTTGACAAGAAGCCCTTATGTTCAGCACCTTAGCTCTGAAACCATGTTGAAAATTTGTAGGGCTTGAGATTAATATAAAAATTCTCTTCTTGATAATTACTTGTGAGCTTACTTATATATATTCTTCTTAGTTAATCTTTCATCAAGTCAATTATCAAATTACTCGGTAAAATGTAGAGACAAAATTATTTTCACTTGTAACTGAATTCTTTGAAAATTAGTTAGGAAGGTAAATCTTTGATTTACCTTCCTTAATTTCTCCCACCTTTAGATTAGCCTTTCTTCTTGTGATCATTGTCTTTAACCTTGGCAAATTATTTCCTTAGGTACTTCAAACTTAGAGAAGTCCATACTGTACTCTTCCTATTCTATCCGCAATCTTGTTGCAATCACGTACCTTGCTTGTCCACACACTGTACTTTCATGTACCTTCTGCAAACTGTATTCTTTTGTTCCTTCCTCAATATGCTCCCTCATATCTATTCCGCAATCTATAATCTTCAATCCGCATTCAATTTTGTCCTTATATCTGCTCCTTTTCCACGCTGTGAAACCTCAGACAAATCCGCAAAAAATGTTTCTTCTACGTAGCATTTTTAGGGGTATAAATAGTTGTTCCTGCCAGATAATAAGTCGACATGTAGGCCGACTTCAACACAAATTGTAGGCTGATTTACTTACAGAAAATAGGCTTTATCTTCAACGTTGAATATGGGCAATCTTGAAGGCTATTCTTCCGCGATGTCTTGGAGGATATTCTTCCATTTACATGACTCTTAATTACACTTATGTTCATAAGAAAAATCCTAATAGACATCAAGAAGATGTCTGTAGACCTATAAAAATCTTGCTCATGAAACCCATGAAGCAAGTAAAACAAGAATACATTTTATTATTTTTGACTTCTTCTTTACATAAGTACATAATTACATAGCTAACATGAATACCGACCTAGTTACACTTTTCAACAGAAATCTACATGGAACAACCCCCTGGATTTATCTAAAAATACTCTAGCCTTGTTTGTCACCTTAAGAATTCTCTTTATGGTCTCAAACAAGCCCATCAGGCTTGGTATGCGAAAATGGATAACTTTCTCTTAGATAATGGCTTTTCTAGATGTCATTCTGACAACACTGTCTACACCAAGAAAGTGGGTAAGTTCTTAATCATCCTTGTTCTTTATGTTGATTATCTTACCCTTATTGGTATTGATCCCAACCATATAAACCATGTGAAGTATAGCCTCAAAAATAATTTTGAAATGATAGAATTAGGACACTTGCATTATTTCCTTGGTCTTCAAGTCTTGCAATCCAAGAAGGTATTACCCTTTCTTAGTCCAAGTATATCTGTGATATTCTAGGCCACTTTCACATGGAAGACTGTAAGCCAACCCCTTCTCCCTTTCAATCTAAATTCAAGCTTTCAGTCACTTGTACTTCCCCTGAGGTTGATGCTACCTTATACTGTCAACTTGTTGGTAAAATTTTGTATATAATCCATACCCATCCTAACCTTTCCTTTGACGTTGGTCTTGTTACTCGGTTTATGCACAAACCTCAAGAAAGTCACTGGAAAGAAACTAAAACAATACTTCGATATGTTCAAGGTAAAATTCAGTTTGGGATTCATTACAGTGCAAGAGCATCTCCATTATTTCTTGGTTTCACTGATTCTGATTGGGCTGGTGATGTTGATGATAGAAAGTCTACTGCAAGTTATGTATTCACTCTTGGTTCAGGACCTATTACATGGTATTGTAAGAAACAATGTGCCATCTCTCTTTCTTCGGCAAAATCAGAGTATCGCGGTGTTGTTGAAGCCATCAAGGAAGCCTTGTGGCTTCATCAAATCCTTTCTGAATTTGGTCTTCATCAACAACATCCAACTACACTTTGGTTTGATAATCAGAGTGCAATTTAGCTATGCAAAGATCCAGTTCATCATCATAGCATGAAACACATTGAGCTACAAATGCACTTCATCAGAAAGCTCATTCGCGATCGTGCTCTTGCAGTGCACTATTGTTCAACCAATGATCAAGTTGTTGATATCTTTACAAAGGCTCTCACAGAAGCAAATTTTACCAAACTTCGATCTATGGTTGGAGTTCAGGAAAGTTATCATTAAGGGGGGATAGGCTCTAATTCCTCCTTCCTTATCCTATTATGACACCTTTGTAAGTCCTTCAATCCTATCCCAAGTTGTTCTTAAGGGGGGATGTTAGGATATTCCGACACATAGGAAATAGTTAAGTATAACTTGGTCTAGCGTAAAGTTAGGTAAAGTTTGTTTCTTTACTATGTACTTATGTAACTTATAATCCGATGGTGATGATATGTAGTGATTTGATGGTTCATTCCCTCCTTAGTATTACTGACACTTAATATGTGGCTTAACACTCGATTGGTCCATGATCTTTATTTAAAGAGCATGGAGGGTCATTTGTTTGGTGACCATTTATGAGAGAAGCTTATGTAAATTTTATTTCTTTACATTAATAAATTGCCTAAAGTGGTCATGTCGGCTTAGGCCGTGGACTATTTTCCTCTTTGAGGGTTTTAACCACGTCAAATACTGGTGTATTGATATGTGATCTATTTGTGAGCGGTGACCTTTGTTGTTTTATCTAAGGAACTTACCCTGTAAATTCCTACACAACACACCATACCAAACAATTCAAACTCACCACACATGATTTTCAACGTAGCATATATAAACTTCAAGCTAGTATGGCGGTTGCATGTTGCACTCAATGCAAGGTATATGAACAACCACGATATAACAAGGCATCAATGACCATGAATGAAATGAACCTTCAATGCAGAAACCAACCAAACGAGATTTTCAATGCAGAAAAAATTATTCATTGTCGGTAGTTATCTACGTGTAGTGTTAGAAGGTTTCTGCAAGTACTAGGCAGATCATTAATGCTTCAAGGGTAAAGGAGGCGGTCTCTTAATCAACGCATTGCATATTTAATTCAGAGATTTGCTCAGGCGCAGTAATGACAACCAATCTTCAAAAGGTATTTATAGTTTCATAATAAGAAATACCACACGAATTACCCCCAAGTATCCTTCAAATATGGGATTCCAACTTAATTCAATTGTATTAACTCCAAATTTTAGAAATATAAGTATGTGCAATGGCTAATGTAAATGGGTCCTTTGATGAGATTGAATCCTCCTCTCACCAATGACGAGCCACTATGGTAATGACAAATTTATCTACTGTGAAAATTGACTCGACCATGAGTAAGGGCTTCACTACAGCTTCTAGGATAAATATTTTCCAAAAAAGAGTCGAAATGTTTAGTTTTCACCATTAATTAGCTCAAAATCACTAGTTTTTTTTCTTCAAATCACCATCTTACACTGTTAAAAGGATCAAAATTATCCCATTTTCCACAAAAAACTCAAAATACACAGTTTTCCCCATTAAATGCTCGATATCACTACAATTTTCACATTTCGCAAAACTTACAGACGCTTCAAGGGATTTGACATATAAATTTCTTCAAAAAATGAATTATGTTACCTTAGTTTGAGCCTCTGGCCATCAAGCTCTCGGATTTTGAATCTCCAACATAAGTCTTTGCACTTTATCATGATTTTAATTTCATCTGTCTTTCACGCCCCTAAATGCTAATGTTGTGTTCATATTTTCTATTCTCAAAGATATGCTTCTAAGATTGCAGAGGAGTTATGATTGCATGGGTGGATACATTACAATAGAGATATCTAACACCAAAGGAGATGCAACAGTGAAAATTTATGAGAGAAATTGGTAAAATATACCAAGCGTTTGATAGACTCTGGTAATAGGATGAATGTATGTCAGACTTTGGAACAACTTAAACAATTCGCAAATGGCAGAAAATCTAATAGTTAGGTCAGAAAAGAAATATAATGGAAAGGCACCCAATTTTAAGAACACCAAAAAAATAATGGTAGGAGAAGGCCACACATCATGGCTTTGATACCATGTTAAAATCACTCACAAATAGAGACAAGATATGAAAGATAAATCGTGAGTTACTTTACTTTCATAAGATATACATTTATAATACATTTTACATGACCGTTGGATTCCATATTCCAAGGTCTCTTAGACTCCCTTTGGTTGTTCAACTTCCACACCATAACCCTTAGTGGATTAGTTGTCCAACATTGTTCAATTGCCTTACTATGATCCTCAATCGAAAAATTCTCATATGTCCATTGTCTCATCGATGACTGACAATAAGACTATCCAATCCTTCGTCAATGTTTCTCCTGGAGTCTATAAATATTCCATGTTTTTTGGTGTTTATTATGGCCCACTTCCTACCCCTTTTAAGCCTGGCTCATCTAGTGTTTGCATGCTTCAAGCATCATGGGTTGCCAACAAGATGTCTGGTATGCCTTCATGGTAGTCATGCTCTCCACAAGCTCCTACTCCCAACTCAACCTAGCTTTCAAGTATAATTCCTCCAGGCACATTTTATTTTGTTGGTATCTCTCTCAGTCCTTTTCAGACCATAACTGTTCCCCAAGTCTTAACCATTCGAGAGCAGTTCCCCCAAATCATTACCCATCTGGTCAGATACCTTTCTTATTCCCGCCACCTGGAATCATTTCTACCCCTATTATGGCTAGATTGAGTCTACATAATAGTACCTTAGGGATCCCAATATGGTACATTGATCCCCACGCAAGCACTTCTCCTGACCAACTCAAACCTTACACTAAGTTGACCCTGGTTCAACCTATTGTTCCCACCCCTTAATTTGCTTCAGTTACACAATAACCTCAATAGGCCACCAATCTTATTGCAAAAGCATCTGGTGAGGGGGGAAAAGCCCAAAAAAAATGAACCAAAGGCAAGTCACCCCAAAAAAACTCAACTCCTCTTAAATCGCCAAAACCTGCTCCTCCATGCGCTTTGTGTGATTTTGTTGGGCATTCCACTGGTAATTGTCCTGAGCTTCCTCATATCAATAATGTGGTCTCTAATACCTTTCCTGACTCTAACATTCTCGAGGTCCATGTCAGCTTACCCGAGTCAGCTAAGAAGAATAGATCCTTATGCACGAAACACCCTTGTGCTTTGTGTGATAACTATGGCCATTATTCCAATAGTTTTCCCCATCTCGAATATTTTCGTGATACACTTCAAGTCCTTCGTGAGTTATATGTCGCTCGTAGTGCTTCCACCTCTCCTCTACCTGTGGGTCTTAGCCCCAATGTATTTCCAGGACATGAGATCTCTTAACCACCCATCGTGATCCCTCCTCCTGATGTTGAGATGTCGAATAGTTCTACCCCGATTATCTACTTGTCATCATCCATGGGATCGATGTATTGGGCCTCTTGGAGTTTCCTATTGTGATTTTGTCGAACCTTCTTCGGAGAACACTTTGGTTTCAACATCGGTAGATGTATAATCTGTTGGAAATACTGAGAGGGGGGGTGAATCAATATTTCTTACCAATTAGCACTTTTTAAATCTTTTTAGAGCATTAGTTAATCTTCAATTATTCTTGATGTTTATCTAGTAAAACAGTAGACAATATAACACAATAGGAACACAAATTTTAGGTGGAAAACCCCCTCTGGGTCAAAAAACCTAAAACACTTTTCTAATAGATTCTTTAATCTTCAGCCCCAACTGAAATGAAAGGTACAAATTCCTAGAAATCTATAAAAGCATTCTTCTCCAACTCCCACTGGAAGGATGCCCCAACGCCTTGGTTTCTTCAGTAGTTAACTAAATGGATGCCCCGGCATCCTAGACCAACCTACCACCTTGAAGTGTTCCCAGGATCCAACCTGTAGGTGATGTCATGCACCAACCTAGCACCTCCCTGCCATCCTATAATGATCATAAATAATACAAGAGTGTGGACTCCCATGCTAGGGACAATGATCCACGATACAATATGATTCACAATGATTTTCTTGAACTAGACTAATCACCCAATCACACTATGACCTACAAACCAACCATAACATTATCCAACAATGACACTTATATCCCAACAATGCCTCTTCAACTCTAGGCATATTGACTCTTACAATTTTACAATGATGATTTTTACAATATTGACTTTTGACAAGACCTGATACTTGACTTGACATTGCTTCTTTGAACACTAGTAGTTGCTAAGGTATTGTTGTGCTTGCTTCAAGTAATGGTACTTTGGCATTGCATTGTCCTTCTAATATGTGTCTGAGTTTTCCTATTGTGTCCTCCTTCTTGCACATGAAAGACCCAAACCAATATACAAACAAAATACTTACATTGTCCTGCAAACCATATGTCACAGAAATATTCAAAATTCAAATGTAAATACATTCAACACTTATGAACAAAACCCAATCAAACATACATATAAAATACTTATATTGTCCTGCAAAAACACATGTGAAAGATCATATCCAAATTAAAATTCAAACACTTATCATACATACCTTGTTGTAGCAAACTTACCCTTGATTGTTGATGTGTTTTCCTTATTGCAATGATCCTTGAATGCATATTTTTTCTTGCCTTCTAGAAGCTCGATATTGAATCTGTTGTATCTGTGTAATTTCAGATCTCCAAGGTCTGAAATTTTGTCTTATTATAGCCTTCTGAGTCCTCTTTCCAACCCAATAGGTCTGATCAACATTGGATTCTTCAAGAAATAGTTATGCCTAATCTCCTATAATGACTTGATTATAGACTGGTTCAGTAGAGCGAACTTGTACAAAGTGCCACATGTCACTGTTTCAAAATTTGGTCCTCTTTCTATCACTTATTATGAAATTTGAATCCAATGCTCAGAGAGAAATTTATAACTATTTTCCCAAGGTCACCTGTTTGACATGAAATTTGGGAGCCTACAAAAAACCTTATTTCCTCAGATCATATCTCTGAAACTATAGCGTACCAATATCTTAAATTCAGACACGAGCTTCATTAGGATTTCTTCCAAATGGGTTTTAAGTTTCAGCATCTGAATCTTCACATAAAAAAAATTATAGCGAAAATACCATGATGACCTGTTATAAGTAGTGAAACCCTTATATGAGAAGGATATGCGAGTCACAATTTATATAAATGCTTAGGTTGAGAGGCTATTCAACAAGTTAACATTAGAGGGATTTTAGGAGATTAAAAAAATATTAATTTTTGACAATTAAATGACCACAACCAATGATTAGTGTCATACCACAACCCCATGGGGTTTTAGCCCACTAACTGGAGTTACTAACTTTAAACACGAAAATCTCCCAAACCATGAAGAATTACGTGGCATGAAATATATCAATGAAAACATCTCGACAAGTAGAAACCATCCAAAATATCCTTGACTTGGAATATAGTAAGTTGTCAAGTCAAAATCAATATGCAAGATCAGGGTAGCCCCTAGTGCTGCTTGGGTTAACATCAATGACAACCATTGATCAACATAATCTACTAGTTATTATCCCACTCCTTTTGATGATGTGTATGTGAACCTTGTCTCTCACGCATATGCTTCAGGTCATTCCTCCTCATGTTTTCCTTCTTCCTCTAGTCCCCCCATATCTCATTATGATGAATACATCATGTAATCTATGACCACCATTAACTATCCTTGGGATGATATGCACCATCATGTGTACTTCCTTCCGCAACAAACCCATGATCAATATGTTGTGGAGTCCAAAGACTTCATCCATGGTGAGGTTAATTGGTTCAATAACCCCTTACTTTGAACCCACGAATTTGAACCATATACACCTTGTGGCCATTATATTTCCACTCAATGTTTGGGTAAGGGGGCATCCATTTTTTAGAGTCTAGGAGAATAAATTCTCCCCCACCCTCATAGTGCATCTGGTATTGTTGACTCTCATACCATTATTATTGCCCATTTAGAAGAAACTCTAGAGTCCCCTTTCACTCAAGATCATCATGGGGATGATCCACTTCATCATCCCTCCATATTATATCAATAAACTAGTCCCTTAGACATTGTTTTTGTTCAACCACCATGTCGTCTAGGTGAGCATCAGTTCATTATATCCAAAGCCACTCTTTTTTATAGTGACACCATGTCTGTGAACCCAAAAATTCAGTCCATTTGATTCATATATTCAGTGCCAAGTGATATTGGTAATCCACCATTTCCTTTCCCATACTGCACCCATCATACATTCTTCCCATAGGACAACATCCATAAAATAAAATAAAATGGAGAACCACATCATCAAAATGTGTTTAGATTCCACTATTTTAAATACATTTGGCATGTCCATAGCATACTACATCCACCCATCCAAAAATAGGGGGAAAAAATGCCTCTAAATCTACTCATCATCCTTTTGAGTCTCTCGCGCCAATTGGGTTGAATGCTCAAATCCCATATTTGAGAACTGGGAACACAATGGCGCTCCACAAACTCACCTAGCTAAGGGTATCATTCCCACCTTTGCATACTTGATAACTCCCCTCCATCATCAGATGATGGGGGGAAATATCTCATGCTTATGGGCATGATGCTATCCATGGTGACCTTCTCAATTGATTAATAGAAGTCTCGGCCTAGACCCCAATGATCTATGTATGGTCGATTATCCTCTCATTTCCTGGATAGTTTGTCCTACAGTCCTCTCTAGAGATCCATAGACACATCATATCGTAGATGATTCATACCATACATTGAAACATTAAACTCTATGTGATTCCACACTTGCCACCAAGTCCTCATGTTTGACTTGCTGGGTGAGGTTGATCCTAGACCTTCTCTTGTACTTCATTCCCATATTCCTTTCTTACCTTGATTCTTCACCAAGAACCATTATTCCAAGAAGCATTAAAGTTAGTTTAGAAAAGTAAGGCCATTTACTTGAAAGTCGCAGATACGAGTTTTGATGGTCAATTTTTCCATTACAATATTCTCAAGATTTAGGGCCTTCTCCTCCTCTCCAAATTCTCCAACAACTCATTATGCAAATGATTTGGAATTGGGGGAAAGAATCCCTTTTATATGAAAAACCCTAGTTTTTTTTATCGCCCATTGCAACCAAACCATAGCTCGGTTTGATGATCTGTCAACACCATTGGAAATCTCCCACCAAGATCTATGATGGGTCTCTCTTTGTTTTTTGCAATTTGACACTTCACCACAGAGGAATTTTTTCCAAGAGGTATCACTTTGCCCCCTATTAAAATCGAATTTCTTCATATGAGCTGTGTGTCCTCTCATACCACTTTACCTTTGCCCTAGTCGACTCATGTGTCGATTTTTGTCATGAGTAACCATTATTTACTCATGTTTTTGTGGTTCCCTCTGGGCCTCCCCCACATGGAAGCACCATCGAGTAACCCTTGTTCATAGCATCAAAGATGAGTCGCCCTTGCATCCATGGATTTTGTTCTGAGTCCCATTGAGTCTAGTTGCAGTGTTCCATCCATCTTTGTGTCACATTCATCCCATTTTTCTCATATTTGACCACAAATATACAGCTCCATCTTTGAAAAGCCTTTGTCAGAGTAATCAACCATCCCCTCCAGAATTGAGTTAGTCACTGCCAGGTCAATCATGCATATTATGCTCTAACATGGGAAGTCGTCATTCTGCCTCTCATCTTGTATCATTCCATCATCATCCCTGGTGTTAGTCCGTCAGTCACATTACTCTGACCCTTGTGCCTTTGTTGAGGAATCTTCATTTCCTCAACTATGGCAGGCCCTCTTCTATCAATTTCAACACATTTATTCCAGGATATTGGTCTAGAGGGTGGTATACCTTGGATCCAGCCTTCATCATTGCTCGATGCCTCAGATCAAGCAAAGATAACTATCATTGACATTTGACTTAGTTGTTTCTCACATGCTCAACTCCAACTCATTATCGCACGATCGAGAATCATACACTTGATGGTCGCATGATCCAGCAGATTGTCCCAACATTCCTGGGTGTGTGTGTGATGTTCCATAACTCACGAGGGGGTGGCCCTTCAAGTAGGCCCCCACATGCTTGAATGATAGTATATTATGAGCCAGCCTCAAATGCAGTTCCATATATTTTATTTTTTCAAATTCAACTACTTGCAACACCCACGGTATGCATGTCTCCTTTAAATTGTCCATTTCAATCTTCAGATCCCTTTCATATTTAGCAATGATTTTTTTGTTGTAATTCCCCTCACCATGTTATCTTGAGGGGAATTACGTCTCATGTTATTATATTCATTCCTGCCCTTTGTTTCCAAGAACATTATGTATATGGGAAACATTATATTAGTGTATCACTTTATGGCCCATTGATGCCAGCATATAATGTATCATGTATCATGTACTTTGTAGTTTAGTCTCACATTGTTGGGCACACCATTACTATTTGTACTCAGTTATCTCGGCGGATATGGGTATGCCTCCCCCGCCTCATTTTAGATCATGTAGTCCAAAATAAAAGGAGACTTGTATTATTTTAGTAGGTCTCGCCCCCTCCATTTCTACATCCTTCCTTGTATTTCTTTCGTTTTCTCTCTCTCTCTCTCTGACTCCCCTTTGTGTCTCGTGGAATTGTAACCTACAATGTATTTCGGTCATACGATTTTCTCCTGACGCTCATACGTTGGGGGGGAATTTGTTATCACCTAAAAAATGATCGCCTAATCATTTCTAACTAAGTGGATCGAAATACACTGTGTAGGATTGATTTTACCATAGTAAAATCACTTTTACCATAGGAAATAGTTTAGTAAACCATTTTTATTAAATTATTTATGTTTAAAATAAATAAATAAAAAAACCCATGAGAATAATTGAATAAATCATTATTTATTTAATTTTATCTAGATATAATTATTAAATCATTATTTGATAACTATTTCTTAACAAGTTTTACTAAATCACCTTGGAATAATTAAAGAAATCACTATTTATTGATTATTCCTTATTTTTATTTTTCGGAATAATTGCTAGATCACTATTTAATAATTATTTTGAATTCACACATTTCTTAATCCTCTTAAAGTAATTAATAAATAATTTTATTTTTTAATTACTTCAACCATTTTTTAAATAAATATATTTGACCATTTTGAATATCTTTTCCCTCTCCAAAATTTTTTATAAAGTATTCATGATGAATAGATTTTGATTTGGTCAATAATATTTTATTATTTTTCAGTCTCTAATTTAGCTCAACACTTTGTTATAAATAATAGGGTTTTCCATTCATTCATCACCATGATCACTATCATTGTCACCACTATCGTCTTCTCCCATTTGAGCTCCCACTTGAGTTCCATTTTACTTTTGGGTTTTATGCATATTGAGAGAGAAAAACATATTGTTGAAGCACAAGGACATCAAATAACCCATCCCAAGGAGGGGGATTTTGCAGACCCATGTTGTAAATCCCTTTCACCAAGTGTTTTCTAATAAAAATATTCTTCATTCAAAGCTTCTATTGTGTTATTACATTGGTTATTTCTTGTTCTATGTTTTAGGTTTCATATGATATTTTTACTGCAGGGTTTTCTTATTTTTTCATTGCAGATATGAAGTGTAAACAACCATATCTTATTGTTAGGGTCACTTGTCACCAGTGAGTTAAGTGAAGAATTTTTGGTACATATACTAAGAATTTTCATACTAACAATAAAATCATTCTAGGAGAGGTGGTGATGGTTGCAATTGAGTCTTTGGTGGATGCACACAAAGTGAGGCTTAAGTAAAAGAAAAATAGAATTCCTATCATGTCGTCAGTGAAACAATACATGCCCTAGTGATTATTTGATGGATCTAGCTAGGTTCATCCACCTATTTTTTGGGTGGGTGTTATTCTCTACATGAACATACATATCGTTAAATGCATTTGTTATTGTCTTGGAAGAGGTACGAATAGCAAGGCAAGGCTCTCACTTCGGTGGGATATTTTGTATGTGGCTAACTATTTTTGGGTTTAAAAGCTCTAGATCTTTGGAGACTCATAACTTGTGACTGAATGGATCAATAACATTATTGAAATCAAAGGTCCTCACCTTTATCATATTATAAGGGAATTATAAAATGAAGCAAACAAGCTAGAGTGGTTCGAAGAAAAATATGTTTTGAGGGAGCTTAATATAATAGAAAACCACCTACCAAAGGTGGAATTGCAGGTTCATTCAGGAGCCCTTGAGATTGAAGAATTTTTGGATGATGAAGCTCTGTAAGGGACAACCATTCAATTTCAATTCTAAAGTTGCAAGAACACTTTAAACTTTTATGAGTATACAGACTACCTAGTGGTTACATATAGATTTTTTCCTTTGATGTCAGTAAAAAATGAGCCATATAATATATGGTTTTCAATGCTACTTAAGTTTCTTATCGGGGTTTATGTTTTGTCTCTTGGAAAATTTATTTATATCAAACCTCCAATGTCTTCTGGATGTATATTTTCAACTTGGAAATATAAGTTTTTTAATGAAAAAAAGGTTCTTGAATATCATGGTCAAATATGAATCATCATATTTTAATTTATATTGTAATAATCCTTGATGGGGGTGGCATTAATGTAGGACATATGAAGAGGGAGGGAAAGGACAGCATAGGTTGTTGTCATCTAAGGAGCCAATTATTAAGTTCGGCTTGTGGCACTTATCTGGTATTGTTTGGTTGTGGTGGGAGATAAGTTGGGTTTGTGGAGAGGAGAAGGTTACTATGCTTCTACATGCCCCACCGAGGTTTCAACCTTGGGGGAGAAGTGGAGAAGGTAATTTTGGTAGTGCAGAATGGTGGATGGTGGTGGCACTGGCCGACCCTTGGGATCCTGGGATGCCTACATATACCGAAGGGATTTGCGTATGTGTCGGGACATTTCGACCCTATGGTGGAGTGCAGGCATGAGGTGAGGAGGTAAGAGGAACAGACCTTGAAAATTCGAAGGCGAATTGCCTTATCTCGGCTTGCGAAGGGTGGATATTTTAGCTGATATTTCGATGGATTTGGTCAACTGCAAAATTGAGTCGTGTGGGGTGGGAGATCCCATTGAGCATTAGGTGGCACTCAACAACTGCGGAATTGAGGAAAGCCCTCTGAAACCCAAAACTCTCTGACAACCTGGTGACCACTAAGGGCACAACTATCCAATGACAATACATGAAAATTTTCACTAAGGTGGTGGTTGATTGTTTGAGGTTGCCCATAGGGCGCCAAGACAAAGTCCCTTCATATATGTCTGACGGGGCGGGGGGAGTATTTTTTACATGCGGGTGTTGCGCCTTCGACCTTCGTTTTTCCTCTAGGGTGGTAGTGAAGTTTTTATTTCTTGTTTTCATTGTGTTTGGGTGAGAGGTGCTCAATTTCCAAAGCCAAGATTGGAGTAGGGGGGCTATCGGCATGCCTCATCGAAGGGGAAGGCCACACCAAGGAGGGGGAAACCCGAGGCAAGACAAGCAGCGAGCGCGAGAGGAGGGAGATTCATCGGGCTCATCAAGTAGCCGCAAGACAAAGGAGGTTGTTGTTGGCTCTCCAAGAAGCTACATTGGATTCCATTGTTTCCCAAGTGCAGAACATCCAAATGAACATCGATGTTCTCTGAGACCAAAGGTATGAAGACCGTAGTGAGCTGGTTGCATATATTAATGACATTCAATTCAGCCAGAGTGAAACCATGGAGCAGCTTGACAACCTAAGACACCAGAATCGAAACACCAATGACCACCTTCGCAACCTGGAAGCGAGGGTGGAGCATATTGATTTTTATATGCATGAACATGTTGGTCATTTCTCAACTCCCCCTATAATTCCCCCCAACCCCCTCCCTAATATGTTGCAGTTTGTTGTGTCTCTTTTTTTTATTGTTTGTATGTCATGGCCTTTAGGCAACGCGAGAATAATGCATGTAGTCGCTTACTTGTATCTCCCTCCAGGTCCCAATTTCAACAAGTATGGTCGAAATGAGAGAAAGGGGCCTATTGAGATGAATTTTGTAATTTGTACTTTGATGATAATATGATGTTTGAACTTTGATTGACAAAAAAAACTATACTGTAAGATGATTCTACAATCATAATTTTATTTATATTTTATTAACTAAACTTAAACTTGAAGTTTTGAAATAATGTGGTTATGAATATGAATCAACATTATTTGAATTTCTTTAAATGCAATATGCATATTATAAATTTCTTTTCCAAAACAATTTTCTATAATTTTATTAATGAAAATGAAATTCAAAATATAACACACTTAATTGAGCCGAATTATTATTATATATTATTACTTCTATTTCTTTTTACCATTTTTTTTTTAACATTTAAGTACATCTCCACCACACCAGCTATAAGGGCACATCTCAACGCAATCATTATCATTAGGTGTCTATGTGTATAAATTGGGTTTATATTGGTTGGTTGGGAGGAATATTATTATCATTCCCACATTTATTCAATTCCTACAACTGATATGTTGAGCTCAAATCAAATATATTGTTGTAATAACCTTAAGGTTTGTTGTTAAATGGCCTTAAGCCTTGAATAATACCTTACCCTTACCTATAAATTGGACAATGAGATGCTTAAAAAGGTGAAATTGTAGAAGAATCATCCATGCGATACGAGAATAATGAGAATCCCCCTTTGCAAAATCAAGACGTCAAGTTTCCAAAAAAATAACATTTGAAGAGCTTATGTACATTAATGGAAATTAAAGTATAAGATAAGTGCTACTTCCTATAAATTATGGCTTTGAAAACTAATGTAAATTAAGTTTTATAACATAACATCAACTTTGTTAACCATTTTATGTTTCAAGATTTTTGTGGTAGGGTTTTAATGGATGAGGATTTAGAGAAATATCTACAGTAGTCATTTTTATATCTACGTTTCAAATCTCAAACCAAACTCGTCAACAAGATATGATGTTGTTAACCATGTTTAACACGAAAAATTTTCCAAAACAATATTGAAATCATCCAAAAAATCTAAATTTTATTAGAAGGAAAAATGTTTAACACTCGTTAAAGTAATAAGATGCATCAATACACTCTTTAAATGATTTTCTTTATTTTTGGTGGGTGTAGGAGTGGGGATGGGGCACGATATTATTGGAATACTGAAGGGGGCTAAATCAATATTTCATAAATTTAAACAATTTAAGTATCAAAACAATTAACCAATAACTTCACGTCAAGGAACACACAATATTTATTAACAATATATTTATATTACAAGGGAAGCTACAACTTCCATATTTACCAACTATGACTGGAAGGGATACAACCCCAATATTTACCAGCTCCCACAGGAAGGAGGCAAAAACCTCTTGAAGGAAGCTACAACTTCCTTCCCTAGTACTACCCTGCCACCTTATAAATAAAAGATAAAATAAAATCTTCTTGGGCTCCCATACTAATGACAATGACCCAAATACAACAAGATACACTCATTGCTATCTATTCTTGGACATTTTCAACTTCTAGTACTACTCCAATCAGTTTTACACAGTAATTATGTCCTCTAATGCAACAAATTAAATCTAGTTCATACCTCCAAAAAACTGCTCCAATAATGACTTCAAGAATGCCTCAAATTCCTGCTTAAGAATGACTTCAAGAATGCCTCGAATCCTGCTTAAGAATGACTTCAAGAATGCCTTGAATTCTTTCTTAAGAATGACTCCAAGAGTTACTTCAAGGACTTATTGCAAAGACAACTTCAAGTATTGCTCCAAGTACCTTCAACATATACTCCAAACTTCTCAAAGCTTGCTCCAAAACTTCATAAGGGGGACAATTTTGTTATATCACTTATTAAGTATCAATACATGGCCAATGTCTACTTCAACATTCTACAGGACTAATATTAAGGTCTGCTACAAGGAAGCTTTAGTATCTACTCCAAATGATGCCTTTGATTTTCCCTAAGTTGTAACTTGACTTTCCACAAGTGTTCTTGATATCATGTTACAATATTCATTGGACAAGCTTTAGATAACACAAGGAAAACCCTTAAGATCAACCTTCAGATGACTTTGATCTACCTCTCAAAATTTCTCAGAAAATTCTGAACTTGGATCAAATTCAAACTGTTTCAATTGTGAGGCTCAAATCACCCACATTATCAGCCTTGTATTAGCCTCAAAATTGGTCTTAGGTATACCTCAAATTTCCTTAGAATTTACCATAAATAGAATCGAAGATGACCTCAGAAGGAAAGGTCATAGAAGGCCTCATACGTCTATTTTAGGGGTTTGAATAAGGCCTCGGGAAGGTTGAGGGTCTGCCTCAGAGAAGCCGAAAATAGCCTTAGAAGAATTCAGACCAGCCTCAAGATGACAACCTTCTTCACAGAATTTAGACCAGCTTCAGGATGACAACCTTCTTCATAAAATTTAGACCAGCCTCAGCATGAAAAAATTAAAACCAGAATAGTGAAGATAATGCTTATAAAATCACCACAAAAAAACACAAAACAAGATAAAAATCCCTTATTGAATTTCAGCCTTGTTCAAATATTCAATATGGCTTAGGCCTTAGACTACTTCTTCATTTATTGTTGCATCATATCATCTAAATTTCTTTCCACAAATTCCCAATGGATAGGTATATTTATACATATTGAGGAGGCCTAATGGGGTCAACCTAATCCATGAACATGCGCCAACTCTTGCTGGAGTCGACTTGTGATTTTTCTTATACAAATATATAAAATATTTTCCAACAAATAAAATTTCCAAGCTAGCCTATAAGAGGGTAATGTTAAAAATGTAGCAAGAAAATGCTTCATTTTACTAGTACCTTATTCAAATGGATAAAATTCGATTTTCCTCATCGGTAGGATGACTTGGATTGCAATTAGCTAGAGTGACATGGCCTCTTCTACTAGTTAAGTCAGTAAATTCGAGTCTGTAGACTACAAGTAGGGTTGCGCATGAGTTCATTGCTAAGATCTAGAAATTTAGTTGAGTTATTGTTAGTTGAACTTATTTAAATGAGCTCTATTTATTAGTTTAAGGTCATTTGAGTAGTTATGACTGCTGTTAACTCATTGAAATTTGAGTTAACTAGTTAATTAACTAAATATAGACCTAGTCATGCATGGAATTCAAATTTCCTAGTTGAGTGGATGGAAAAGGCACATTTGTATTTATAATTGTATAATGTTGAGTGTACAATTATTTTTCATTGAGAAGGTGATTAATTCCCCTTGGATTTGCGTAAGGAAATAGGGAATTTCCCTATTCTTCGGAGCTTAATTCCTCCAGGATTGCGCAAGGAAATAAGAGGTTTTCTAAGGCCTGATTTGGCTAAGTGTTGGCCAAATTAGGTCATGTTGTAGGAGAATAGTTTTACAATGTAGGATGTGATTTAGAGTTGAAGCAAGACATTGTAATTTTTTCTCTTTCTCATCCGAATTAATGCAAATCAATGGAGGTGTTTTTCCTAGTTTGGTTCCCCCGTAAAATCAATGTGTTCCTTGTGTTTTGATGCTTGCATGTTATTTCATGTGCTTCTATTTTGTGTTTTCCATTTCATAGAATAGTAGAAGAAATTTTGTCTCTTGATTTCAGTTCGATTTCATTAGCAGTAGAAAATTTCTTCCAATTTCTACATGGTATTAGAGCTATGAAAGACTACATAGAAACCTTGTTCCATATCTTCTCTCAGAAAAATTTTGATTCGCTGAGGTTTTCGTGAAAATTCTCTTCAGTGCAAGAACAATGTCCTTCAATGGATTGAGGCTTGAGTATGCACTGGATGGCACCTTGAATTTTTGCGCTTGGAAAGACAGGATGAAAGTTTTCTTGGATGATAATGGAGTATGGGAATACACACAAACTGATTCTCCAAAACTAGTTGCATCCAATGCACAAGCACTTGCTCAATGGAAGAAAGACACAAAAATAAATAGAAGGATTATTCTAGAGGGTTTCATAGATCATGTGGTTTTGAACTTGCATGGAAAGGAGACACCTTTTGCAATGTGGAAAACTCTCACATATCTATTCTAGAGAAACAGTGATGCTAAGAAATTGGAATTGAGATATAAACTCAGGAGAATTCGAATGCAAATAAATGAAACCATTCCACAGTACCTATACAGATTCATTCAGGTTTGAGATGAACTTGGAGGATTAGGATAAAATGTGTCATCATCTGAACTTCTGAGCTTTGCACTCCTTGGCCTTCCGAAATATTGGAACATCTATTAGGATTCAGTTAATGGAAGATACAAGATACCAGATTGGGAGAGACTTTTTTTTTATTTGGTGCAGGAGGAGATTAGAAGAAACACTAGACATGGTGTCACATCCATTGCATATGAGGAAGAATACCATGCTTTATTTGGCGAAGGAAATAATTCCAAAGGCATGAAGGCACAAGGTGAGGCAAAATCCATCCAAGATGAAGCAAGAAGAAAAACCTCGGTAAAATGAAATGCTTTCAATGCCATGATTATGAACACTATGCAACGAAGTTTCTGCACAAGAAATCCAGTAAGGAGCTTACTGTAGCAAGAGCCAGAGGAGATTCTTTGACATCTCAATTTAAGTTAGACTTCACCCTATTTGATTGCATGGAAAGCACAATAAGAGGGAGTGAGTGGTACCTATATTTTTGTGCCTCACATCATATGACAGGAAACACAGAATTCTTCAGTGGCCTAAAGAAGGATCTTAAATTTCACATAGAATTTGGAGATGATGGGAGGTATAGTACCAAAGGAATTGGTACTGTCACCTTTAAGAGGGAGTCAGGCTCCCATCTTCACTTGAAAAATGTAATGTATGTTTATGGGTTTAATAAAAAAAAAAAAAATTATGTAGTTGTATTAGAGAACAAAGTTTATGATGTGGTGTTAGGTAAGGGAAAATATTTTTTAAAGCATTTTGTTGCTGGACAAGTGAAACAGATTGGATTCATAGTGAAAAATATCTACAAGATAAGGTAGATTTCACCGTGCATGCAACTGTACCTCCAGGAGTGAGGTGGGGCGATGCGAGCCTTAGTAACAAAGTTGCAAATATTTGGGTAGGGTCCATATGAGAGTAGTAGAATTTGTAATATACTCTTCTCATGGATCATTACCCTTGCTACAAGGACCCACAATATTCAATAACAGAAGGGTCGGTGTCAGTTGATGCAGTTAGATCTTGAGCAACAATTGCAGACTAGTTACAATCAAAACCTAAGGAGAATATAGCAGTATTGATAACAGTGCAGGAGGCACAATACAGAATCAACAAAAGTGCAGTTTTTCGAGTAGACAGTGCAGAGACTAGTATCAGTCAAATGCTCAAGAGATAGTTGCAGCTCAAAGACATAGTTGATTTAGTATTTTGGATGCTTCTCAGTTTCATTTGTTGCAGTAGCAACAACAACATTGAGAGGGAGTTGCATTACAATACATTCCTACTGGAGTAGGATTTGGGTTGTGAATAACCCTTTTCTTGCTAAGAGAGATTTTTGAAATTGTAGCAATAAAAGGCTTCATTTGAATAGTGCCTTAGTCAAATGGAGAATATTCAATTTTCCACGTCAACATGATGACTTGGATTGTAGTTAGCTAGAGTGACATGGCCTTGTCTACTAGTTAAGTAAGTAAATTCTAGTTTGTAGGATAGAAGTAGAGTTTGCATTATTTTATTGTTAAGATCTAGCAATATAGTTGATTTATTATTAGTTTAAATTATTTAACTGAGATCTAGTCATTATTTGAGTTAGTTGAGCAGTTATGAATGTTGTTAAGTCATTGATCTCTCAGTTAACTATTCAATCAGCTCAAACTAGACCCAATCATGCGTGGAATTCAAATTTCCTAGTTGAGTGGATGGAAAAGGCACATTTGTATTTATATTTGTATAATGTTTAGTGTACAATGCTTTTGCACGGAGTTGGTGATCAATTCCCCTTGGATTTTCGTAAGTAAATAGGGAATTTCCCTATTTTTGGGATCTTAGTTCCTCCAGGATTGCGCAAGAAAATAAGAGGTTGGTTGAGGCTTGAATTGGCTAAGTATTGACCAAAGTAGGTTAGGAAGAAGGAGAATAATTTTAAAGTGTAGGGCGTGCTTCATAATTGAAGCAAGACATTGTAATTGTTTCTCTTTCTCATCTGAATTAATGCAAATCAGCGGAGGGGTTTTTCCCAATTGGGTTCCCCTGGAAAATCATTGTATTCCTTGTGTTTTTATGGTTGCATGTTATTGCCGGTGTTTATACCATGTGTTTTCCTTTCTGCGGAATAGTAGAAGAAATTTATGTCTCTTGATTTAAGTATGATTTCATTAGCAGTAGAAAATTTCTTGCAATTTCTATAGGTAAGTCATCTTTTAGAGGAGGATTAAACTACATAAAAATATTTATTTTGTTTTTCATAATATCTTCTTTCCTATATACTTGGACATGTTGGAATGTGATTACAATTTAGGTTTTCCTTTAAGGGCGATGATGAATTTTTGAGCCTATGAATTCTTGTGTGATGCAGG
This sequence comes from Pinus albicaulis, assembly GCA_034641835.2. Classification (NCBI taxonomy): domain Eukaryota; kingdom Viridiplantae; phylum Streptophyta; class Pinopsida; order Pinales; family Pinaceae; genus Pinus; species Pinus albicaulis. Next base: position 1,674,357,230 of record CM076578.1, read on the forward strand.
GGCATTAGAGCCTAGCCAGAAATGTGAAAGATTGTTCACATGTTGTGGTTAGCTGAGTTAAAATTCATTCACTGATGGGTGAAAGTCAAATTTAATGAGAGGGTTGAATCCCTCAAACAAATTGATATTATTATTTTCTGTAATAAATTAGGAGAGTATTTAGAGATAAGTTGTTTAATAGGTGTGAAATTGTTCATCATATCTAGCTGCAGTTGATAGATTTTAGGAGGATATTGGGAAAGTAGGATTTTGTCTCAATTTAGGAAATCCGATCCTAATTGAGAAGGTCTCTGTTTTGTAATAAAACTATAAATTGTAAACTCTGTATGTGAGAAATTCAGAGTTGGTCGTAGAAGACTAGGATTGAGAGGTTTTACCTCTATTCTAATAAAATTTGCAGTGTTTCATAATTTTTTGTTATGTTGGAAATCCCCAGAGGATTCTACCTTCGTGACTTATTGGTTTTTCATATGTTGTGGAGAAATTGATTAAATTGTTTATGTATAAAATCAGAGGAGGTTAAAGAGATTTATTCTATTAGATGGGCATAGCAATAACAAATCTCTTTTTTGTTAAGTGTGTCAAAGCTCTACATAAAGGTCCGCAAGCATCGAGCCCTATTCCTAGATTGAGATCAATTGAATCGATTTGTATTTTTATTGGTTATAAATAGTAGAAGGGTTATATGATATACGCATTGTGTTAATTCAAACCAATTGAATCTGCATTCTTTATTAAATGCATGTAACTCTTTGTGTAAGGGGTTCAATACAAAAATTCGATGGATTTTGATCTTTTCTTATGAAGGGCATAACATAGTAATCTCTGATTACTAATACTCTGTTTTGATGGGTCCAATTCAATAATTCGGAGTTTAAAGATTGCATCTGTGCTTGTTAAATTTTGCATCGAGTCTATTTGTTGAGAACGATGTTGAGTGAGGTCGATTCACATCATTTAGGCGGATAAGATGAGTTCTGAAAGGAGCAATTGAACTCTAGTGTGAATCGATTGAAAGTCTCCAGCTTCAATACACTCAGAAATTGAAGTTTTCGATTGAGTGGTTTTGTGTAAAATACCACTGGTCTCGCATGCAAAAATTGCCAAGGAGCGGTTTTCCAAATTCTCACGCGATCCAATCATTTTCTAACACGTCATCACTTAAATATTGCCTATTTCGCATAATATTTGCGTGCTAAAGTTCTATGGTTAAAGCAACGCGATTTATGTCTGATCTAGCAGGTGGCAGATCCAAGGGTAATCACTTTGAAAGCTGCATGTAAGATAAGTCAAGGTATGGTAAGCGTCCTTTGCAAATTGTAAATGTTATTTGAACATTTGATGTGGGGCCGAAAGAAATTAAGACATTGCTTAAAATGTCTTATTTTCAAAATTCAAAGTCACTCCAATGAAATTAATATCTCAAGCTTCAGATTTGGATATTATTCCAACGGAGTAAAATTTCAATTAAATACATTTTTATGATATGTTTTAAAAGGATTTCAAGCAATAGTTTAAAGTGCTTTTAAAATTGAGATATAGTTAGGAGTACTTTGTTTAAAAACCAAAGACCATATTATTTGAATTTTTATATAACATTGGAATATAAACGAAGAATTGAATCCGACTCCTCTGGAGTTAGAAACAATTGTGAGAAAATTTGAAAGGCTCTCCTTAATGCCTGCACCCACACCGCCATCATTTGTGGTATCAGAGCCGACTTCAGAGCATTTATCAGAGATTGAAAAGACTTCCAAGAGTCAGAAGAAGAAGTCCAGCATGGTTGTCCGAATTGGTAGAGGTGCTGCTGGTAGAAGAAGAGGTAGGCCAGTTGCAAATGCAGAAGTACTGGAGACTATGCAGCAGATCCAAGCCAGATTGGAAGCAATTGAAGTAGGACAACCAAGAGACCCTGAAGATGTCAGTGAACCTGAAGCTGAAGAAGAAGAAGGAGGAAATTTTGAGCTTACTCCTGAGATGAGATTCTTTAAAACAGTTTTAGGATCTACATCGAAGCCTAGACTTGAAGTATCAGCTTTTGCAGGAGGATTGAATCCAGAAGAGTTGATAGATTGGATCAATGAGATGAATAAATGCTTTGACTATGAAGATATGGCTGAAGATAAGAGAGTTAAATTTGCAGTCACAAGGTTGAAGGGACATGTAGCACTTTGGTGGGATGGAGTGCAAGCAGAGAGAAGGAGAGCTGGAAAACAACCAATCAAGAGTTGGAGCAGAATGGTGGCAAAGCTGAAAGGTAAATTATTGCCTAGTGATTATCATCTTACATTATTTAGACAAATGAAGAATCTTAGACAGAGACTAATGACTGTGAAAGAGTACACAGAAGAATTATACAAAGTGAGCATAAGAGCTAGACAGAACCAAGACACAACAGAGAAGATTTCCAAGTATGTGAATGGTCTCAGATTGGAAATCCAAGATGAAATAAGCATATTGTCTCCTAAGACAGTAGAAGAGGCTTATCAAATGGCCTTGAAAGCTGAAGAGAAACTGCTGAGAAAGTAGTCTGCCAAAGGAAGAGGTACTTTCCGAGGAAAGGGAAGTCAAGGTGGTAGAGGAAGATATACAGCACCAAGAGATGGAGCTAGTAACATCTCACCTCAGCATGCACACACAGATGGTGATGCAAGTGGCAGAAGAAATTCCTACAGAGGAAGAAGAGGCAAAAGTAGAGGAAGATAAGTGAGATGTTATCAATGTAACAAATTGGGACATAGAGCCTATGAATGCCCAGAGAAAGAGAATGTAGGTACAAGTCGGAGAAATTCAATTGTTGCTCAGACTGAAGAAGCAGCAAAGTTGCCTGAAGCAGAGAGAGAAATTGTACCAGAGAAGGGAGAATCTTTGGTTGTTAGCAAATTTTTGCTGAAGCAAACAAAGGAAGTTGCTGAACCAGCACAGAGGAAAAATTTGTTCGGAAGTGTATGCAAAGTTCAAGGGAAATTCCATCAATTATTCATTGATAGTGGCAACACAGACACTCTGGTCTCTACAGAGGTGATACAAAAGTTGAAATTAAAGACAAGGTAACATCCAACACCCTACAAGATGTCATGGCTTCAAAAGGGTCTTTAGTTGATTGTCAAAGAACAGTGTGAAATAGAGTTGTAGATGGGCAGCTACCAAGATAAAGTAATGTGTGATGTGATGCCTATGGATGTGTGTCACATACTGCTGGGTAGACCTTGGCAGTATGACAAAGCAGCAGTGCATGATGGTAAGAGGAACACCTACAAGTTTTCAAGGATGGTATGTATCAAACATTGTTACCTATGGAAGAAGGAGAAACATCAAGAAAAAAGTCTAATCCAAAGGCTTTATTACTGAGTGGGAAAGAATACTTGCAGCAGATTGAAGATGAAGAGGTAAATTTCGCTTTAGTTTGCAAACCTAAGGTAGTATTTACTTCTACAAAAATTTCTGATTTGCCAATTGAAATTCAAGAAATGTTGGACAAATATTTTGATATTATTGTGGATGATTTGCCTAATGAGTTCCACCTGTAAGAAAAATCATCCATCAGATAGATTTGATTCCAGGATCAAATCTACCAAACAAAGCAGCTTACAGAATGACTCCTACAAAAAATGAAGAAATCAGAAAGCAAGTGCAGGAATTGGTTGACAAAGGTTTGGTTAGAGAAAGTTTGAGTCCTTGTGCAGTACCGAAAGTATTGAGTCTGAAGAAAGATGGAGGCTGGAGAATGTGCACTGATTCAAGAGAAATCAACAAGATAACAATCAGGTATAGATTTCCATACCCAGAATTGAAGATTTAATGGATTGTTTGAGTGGAGCAAGATATTTTTCAAAACTTGATTTGAAAAGTGGGTATCATCAAATTAGGATAAGGGAAGGTGATGAATGGAAAACAACCTTTAAGACAAATGAGGGATTGTATGAGTGGTTGGTAATGCCTTTTGGCTTATCAAATGCACCCAGTACTTTTATGAGACTCATGAATGAAGTGTTAAGAGAATTTATTGGTAAATTTACAATAGTATATCTGGATGACATACTAATTTACAGCAAAACAAAGGAAGAACATTTAAGGCATCTTAAATATGTCTTGAAGAAATTACATCAAGAAAAGGTGTTGATAAATCTGAAGAAATGTTCATTCATGAAGGAAGAGTTGGTATATCTAGGTTTTTATGTTTCTGCTGAGGGATTAAAGATGGACCCATAAAAGGTAAGGGAAATTGTGGAGTGGCCTTCACCTAAAAGTGTCTTTGAGGTAAGAAGTTTCCATGGACTTGCTAGTTTTTACAGAAAATTCATAAGGAATTTTAGCAAGATTAATGCACCTATCATTGAAACCATAAAGAAGGACAAACAACCATTCAAGTGGACTGCTGAAGCTGAAAATAATTTTCAGTTTTTGAAGCAGAAAATAACTAATAAACCTGTTTTAGTCTTGCCTGAATTTAATAAACCATTTCAAGTGAAGTGTGATGCCAGTGGAGAAGCTATTGGAGCTATCTTAAGTCAAGAAGATAGGCCTGTAGCATATTTCAGTGAGAAGCTGAATGACACAAGGAGAAAATACTCTTCTTATGATAAAGAGTTTTATGCAATAGTACAATCATTGAGAAAGTGGAGACATTATTTAATGTCTAAAGAATTTGTACTATATTCAGATAATCATGCTTTACAATACATTATGCAGCAGCCGCCCGTTAGGGTTTGGTCTAGTGGCAAGCGAACGTGCTGCTAAGACGTTCGTGCCGTGGTGCAAGTCACGAGTTCAAGTCTCGTCTTACTTGAGGGGATGTTGTTGCGGGCTCAGCAGTTTCCTCCTAGGAGTATAGGGGTAGCCAACGGGATTCGACCCTGTGTCACGCGAGTACGATACCGCTGCAGTTGTCGATTCTCCTAGTCACAAAAAAAAAAAAAACATTATGCAGCAGCCTAAATTGAATAAAAAACATGCTAAATGGGTTGAATACCTTCAAAGTTTAAACTTTGTTTTGAAGCACATAAGTGGCCAAGCAAATAAGGTAGCTGATGCCTTGAGTAGGAATAACATTCTTGTTCAAGAAAGTCAAATTGAAGTGGTAGGTTTTGATTTTCTTAAAGAACTCTATAAAACAGATTTGGATTTCAAAGAAGCATTTGAAGCATGTTGTAATCCTGTTTTGATAGATAGAAGTCAGTGGTTGGATTATTTCTTGCAAGAGGGTTTTTTGTTCAAAATAAATCAATTATGTATACCAAATTGTTCCATGAGAGAGAATTTAATCAGAGAGAAGCATAGTGGTGGACTTGCTGGACATTTTGGTACTGATAAAACTTATAAGCAGCTGAGTCATTTTTATTATTGGCCAAAAATGAGATCTGAAGTGGAAAATTTTGTGAAAAATTGTAAAATTTGTCAGTATGCAAAAGGAAGAAGCCAGAATGCAGGTTTGTACATTCCATTGCCTATTCCAGAAAGACCTTGGGACATGGTAAGTATGGATTTTGTTTTAGGATTGCCTAAGACACAGAGAGGGAATGATACAATTTTTGTTGTTGTTGATAGATTTTCAAAAATGGCACATTTTATTCCATGTTATAAAACCAGTGATGCTACTCATGTTGCCAATTTATTTTTCAAAGAAATTGTTAGATTACATGGGTTGCCTAAAAGTATTTTTTCTGATAGAGAGACCAGGTTTGTTGGTCATTTTTGCAGGACATTGTGGAAAAATCTTCGTACTAATCTAAGTTTCAGCTCAGCTTATCATCCTCAGATTGATGGACAGATTGAGGTAGTAAATAGAAGTTTGGGTAATCTTTTGAGAAGTCTTGCAGGAGAACATCCTAAGTAGTGGGATCATATTTTACCACAAGTAGAATATGCATACAATGATTCACCGAAGAGAAGTACAGGACAGAGTCCATTCCATATTGTTTATGGGATGCACCCAAGGGGAGTATCTGAATTGAGAAACTTGGGAAAGGCAGAAATGAGAAGTGTTGAAGGAGAAGAGTTTGCTTCAGAGATTCAAGCAATACATGAGCAGGTAAAGCAGCAGCTACAAGACAGCAGTATCAGGTACAAAAGTAGAGCAGATTTGAACAGAAGAGAAGTTCAATTAGAAGTCGGTGATTTAGTTTTGGCTCACTTGAGGAAAGACAGATTTCCAAAGAGGCAGTATAACAAGCTGAAGTTTAAAAAGATAGGACCATGCAGAATACTGAGAAAATTTTCTGCTAATGCCTATGAAATTGAATTGCCATCTGATATTGGAATATCTCCAATATTTAATGTTGCAGATTTGTACAGGTATGAAGATGGTGGCACAGATGAAAGAACAGAAGACAAAGAGCAGATTGACTGGGTAAAACAGTTACCTAAAACACAACCATTACAACCAGAGATGATCTTAGACAGACAAGTATTCAAGAGAACCAGAGGAAAAGAGTACTTTCAGTACTTGATAAAATGGAAAGATAAGCCAATTGAAGATGCTACTTGGATGACAGAAGCTATGTTGCAGAAACTGGGCAGTTCTGTGGAGGAGCTCATGGACAAGAGCCCATGAAGAAATTTTTCCTCGGGAGTCTGATGCAGGGGCATTAGAGCCTAGCCAGCAATGTCAAAGATTGTTCACATGTTGTGGTTAGCTAAGTTAAAATTCATTCACTGATGGGTGAAAGTCAAATTTAATGAGAGGGTTGAATCCCTCAAACAAATATATATTATTATTTTCTGTAATAAATTAGGAGAGTATTTAGAGATAAGTTGTTTAATAGGTGTGAAATTGTTCAGCATATCTAGCTGCAGTTGATAGATTTTAGGAGGATATTGGGCAAGTAGGATTTTGTCTAAATTTAGGAAATCTGATCCTAATTGAGGAGGTCTTTGTTTTGTAATAAAACTATAAATTGTAAACTCTATATGTGAGAAATTCGGAGTTGGCCGTAGAAGACTGGGATTGAGAGGTTTTACCTCTTTTCTAATAAAATTTGCAGTGTTTCATAAAAAATTTTTATGTTGGAAATCCCCGGAGGATTCTACCTTCGTGACTTATTGGGTTTTCATATGCTGTGGAGAAATTGATTAAATTGTTTGTGTAGAAACTTAGAGGAGGTTAAAAAGATTTATTCTGTTAGATGGGCATAGCAATAACAAATCTTTTTTTTGTTAAGTGTGTCAAAGCTCTACATAAAGGTCCGCAAGCATCGAGCCCTGTTCCTGGATTGAGATCGATTGAATCGATTTATATTTTTATTGGTTATAAACAGCAGAAGGGTTATATGATATACGCATTGTGTTAATTCGAACCAATTGAATCTACATTCTTTATTAAATGCATGTAACTCTTTGTGTAAAGGGTTCAATACAGAAATTCGATGGATTTTGATCTTTTCTTATGAAGGGCGCACCATAGTAATCTCTGATTACTAATACTCTGTTTTGATGGGTCCGATTCAATAAGTCAGAGTTTACAGATTACATCTGCGCTTGTTAAATTTTGCATCGAGTCTGTTTGTTGAGAACGATGTTGAGTGAGGTTGATTCACAGCGTTTAGGTGGATAAGATGAGTTCTGAAAGGAGCAATTGAACTCTGGTATGAATCGAATTGAAAGTCTCCGGCTTCAATACACTCAGAAATTGAAGTTTTCGATTGAGTGGTTTTGTGTAAAATACCACTGGTCTCGCGTGCAAAAATTTCCAAGGAGCGGTTTTCCAAATTCTCACGCGATCCAATCATTTTCTAACACGTCATCACTTAAATACTGCCTATTTTGCGTAATATTGGCGTGCTAAATTTCTGTGGTGAAAGAAACACGATTTATGTCCAATCTAGCAGGCGATAGATCCAAGGGTAATTGCTTTGAAAGCTACACGTAAGATAAGTCAAGGTATGGTAAGCGTCCTTTGCAAATTGTAAATGTTATTTGAACATTTGATGTGGGGCCGAAAGAAATTAAGACATTGCTTAAACTGTCTTATTTGCAAAAGTCAAAGTCACTCCAACGAAATTAATATCTCAAGCTTCAGATTTGGATATTATTCCAAGGGAATGAAATGTCAATTAAATACATTTTTATGATATGTTTTAAAAGGATTTCAAGCAATAGTTTAAAGTGCTTTTAAAATTTCCCGGATGCGGGTACAGAAACCAGTGATTAAGGTGATGGGAAGGGGGGGCTGCAGGACGGTGAGACACCTGCCCACCCGCGAGGATGCTGACACAGGGCTCTTAAATTGGACTGCTCAGGGTTTAATGGCATTTATGCCTGGCACTCGTTACAATCTCTTTTTCGATCTTCGATATGATCCTGCGTATTGCGACATGGCCCGACCTTTTGTCCAATTTATTGCTGGTTCATGGCAAAGGGTTTATCGTCGCACTGTCATTTGGCTTGATACCATGGAGCACTACTCTAGTTTGGAGAATTTTCCTTCGCCTGTTGCTCAGCAGTGCACCCTGGATGTTGGACTCTCTAGCATGCGCACGTCCACTGGTAAGAGAAGCAGGTTAAATTGTTGTCTTGACCTCGGAGATAATTAGCACCTCTCTCTCGCTGGGGTCTGTATGTTTGCCTCTTTCTCCCTACAATCTCCTACTCCTCTGTCCCTTGTTAGCTCAGCTCCTCCTTTGCATACTAGTCCCTCTCTTATGCCGGAGATCATGCCATGCCTTCGGCATAGAATGAGATGCCACAGGGGCACCACCTGTCGCCAACTCCGACGCTCCCCCTCCACCTCCAGCACCTCCACTACATCTTCCTCCCATTCGGACAGTCACTCCAGTGCTCCGAGCGGTCGTAGGCTTCGCTCGAGGTGTCGCCTTGCCTCCCCCATTCCTCCACCTATCCCCGCTCAGACCCACACAACGTTTTTTTCCTTCGAGTGCTCCCTTAATCATCCCCGGGTTACTGCCTCCATCACTGTTTCTTTTCGCGAAGAGCCTCAAGGCGCTGCTCCCAATTCTCACCTGGCGGGGCTGAGCAACACGGAGGTTCTGTCCTCAGGTCCGCATGCTGGGTCGCTGCCCCCAGAGAACTTGGACTTGCAGGGTACAGGAATCAAGGCTTCACAGGATTCATAGAGTAAGGACTTGTAGGGTCGGACATGCGGATTGTAGGAGGGAGCCATGGTGCATGATGGCATTGAGCAAGCGAGCAAGGCGTCGAGGGTTGGAGATCAAGTGAGCGTGGCGCAGATGGATGGGGGTCAAGCAAGCGAGGCGCAGGACCCTTCAACCTCCAGAAAGGTAGTCAATTCAATTAAGGACCTGTACAAGAGCGATGGGAAACCGGATGATTTCTAGTGCAGGGTCATTGAGGAGTCTCCTAATGAGTAGCACTACCTTCTCTATCTGGTTTTTTTGCACTGTTTCAGCCCTTACTCCTGGGCTTGTTTTTGCTTTTTCTGAAGTTCATGTCTTAGTTTTTGCCAGCACTGCTGTCCAAAATCAAAACTCAATGACTCCCCTGCATGGGATTTTTGTTGAAAATTACTTAACACTGGTTTCCCTCCTGAAGGGCAGTGTTCATCACTGGTTTTTTCCTGCTCAAAATGCCACAATACTGGGCAATGATCTGGCTATGCCCTGCTGTACATAATTTCCTCTGTTAATATATTACTTTTACTTAGAAAAAAAAAAAAAAAGTGCTTTTAAAATTGAGATATAGTTAGGAGCACTTTATTTAAAAACCAAAGATCATATTATTTGAATGTTTATATAACTTTGGACTATTGTGATTTCATTAATCAAATTTTCCAAATTTGATGAATGAAAATGAAAACGAAGAATTGAATCTGAATCCTCCAGAGTTATAAACAATTGTGAGCAAATTTGAAAGGCTCTCCTTAACGCCTGCATCCACACCACCATCATTGTGGCATGAATCCATTTGTTTGGATCACCAATCTTCAAAAATTAATATCTCTCCAATTAGGAGGACCTGCAATATGTTCCACCTATGAAATGAAATGGAATGAAAATGTCTACCAATACAGGAGGTCCATATATCCAAATCCACTTTATTTGTGCATAAAAACCATCAAAACAATACTATCCCATTCACCATTTGAAATCAATGAAAAATTCCTCCAACAATCTCCCCTATTGCCATTGATGTCAACACTCATGATCCCATTATCATCATACTCCCTTAGTCTCCATTTTGGACTTCCTTTTCTCTCCCCCTTTGACATCAATGGAAAAGGGTGACTTATTTCTTTAGGGTTTCTCCCCTCGAAAACATGGCACTACATAGGAATTTTGTCATCTCATCCTTCCCTTCTTTATTGTCCTTACAATGCTTTTGCTTGGATGCAATTTTTTTTTTCTTTGTTTGGTCTAGAACGTATATGTTGTTTTGTATTATTATGGTTGTTGAAACCAATATTCCCGAGTATTCCTCTCTAATTTTTCACTTTCGATATCCAAACAAGAGATTACACGCTTGATCACACATCTTTCCAATACTGAGAAGATTGTGGTTCAAATCCTTAACTAGAAAAAAAATATGTGCCTTCGTATCTTTGCTACCAAGGCTTGTTACACCTTTTTCAAGTATCTTAACAGAAGAGTTATCTCCAAACACAACAATGTTGCTTTTTTATTTTAGGCTGAAAAAATTGTTTTGATCTCTAGTTGTATGTGTTGAGCATCCACTCTCTATGTATCATTCATCGTCTTCATCTTCAACGATCAATGCTAGATTGAAATTTTCCTTCTTTTTCTTCTCTCGTGTCATAGTTTGATTCTATGTCTACATGATTGGAGAATTCTCTTTCACAAGCTTGAAATCTTGTGCCTCCTTAACAATATTATTGCACTTGCAACATACAATGTTTCGGTTCATTAGTGGTTCAAATGGATTGTAGTTTCCTTGGAAATTTATAGGTCTAAATCCATAATAATTCCTTCTCCTTACATAATTATATCTTGTATTGATTTTACAATGAATTTCTTTGTGCCCCAAATTTCCACAAGAGTAACAATGACCAAGAAAGATATTTTCATAAATGGGAGAGTAAGATGGTCTTCCAAAGTTTTTTTTCCTTGGAGGAGGTTCAATCCATTGTTAATCATCTTTGTGATGGATATTCTTGGGAACATCAACAAAAATTCTAGAAACAACAACATTTCTAGATTCTCCTTTAAATGCTTACAGGTTGTGTCCTCCTTACTTGAAGATATGCCTTCATAACCAAGACATGTTTTATCACCTGGATATTTTTGACAACTGAGAATGTTATCTAGCACTAGATAGTTGTTCAAGTTCTTGTTAAGCTTATCAATTTTAGCCTTGAATGTCAAAATTTCCTCTTCCAACATCTTACAATCTTCTTCTTTCTTCATCATGTGAGCCTTTATTATTTCCTCCATTGTATTTGTTTTTTCAAGTTGAAACTTTAAGGGGATAATTTCTTCATCACGTTTTTCAAGCAGGATTTTCAATTCTCAATTTTTATTTCTAAGCTTGGCATTTTCATTTTCACCATTCTTCAACTTTTTGAAGATCTTCATCTTCTTGTTTTGTCCCTGGATCTTTTCTAACTCCTGAGAAAGAATTTATTCTCATATTTGGTTCTTCATCATTCAAACCATTGACCTCTTCGTCATCATGATCATTATCTTGATTTTATTGGGCTATGAAGAGAACTTCTCTTGCATCCCCTTCTTCTATGTCACTTTCATTTAAAGAAAAACTAGCTTCTTTAGATTAATGTTTTTTCTTATGGAAACTTTTATTTCCTTAAAAGGAAATCTCTTGACATAATAACCTATTATGCCACAATCGAAACATTTAAAAGGTAACTTACCTTTGTATTTTATAGTTCCTCTTTTGAGCTTCCCAATGAAATTTGCTTCTTTTATATATGATTCATCATTTGGAGTTCCTTTGACCTTGAGTTCTTTGTTTCTTTTCTTATTTGTGGCTTTAAAATATTATTCTTTGGTTTATGGTCCATCTTTTGTATCTATTCTCATTTCATATGATGTAAGAGTGTTATGTAATTCTTCCATTTTCATCTCGGTTAAGTTCTTGGTCTTTTCTATGGCAGATACCATGGCATAATATTGTAAGGGAAGCGACATCCTGAACTTTTGTACAATCAAAGGATCTTCAAATTTTTCTCTTAATCCTCTGATGGAGTAGAAAAATTCATCTACTTTGAGTGAGTAAGTCACAACAAAAAAAATTTCATCCATTTTCAAGCTTTCAAATTGAGATGTATACTTTTGAAGTTTGACATGATTGACCTTATCATGACCTTCATACAGAGTTTTAAGGTTATCCCAAACTTCTTTGGTTGTGGTGAAGGACATCACCTTGGACTTAATGCTTCTTTAAAATCCACCCATGATGGTATGAAGAGCTTTTGAATTACAACTAAACAAATTCTTTTCAGCACGGTCAGTTGGAGGATTTTAGGAAATTTTAAGCCATTTACGATGGAGATCCAAACATCTACTCCTAAATCCTTCAAGTAGGTTTCCATGCAACTACTCCATTATGAATAATCATTTCCATCAAACACCAGATTTTTTTTTGAAGAGATGCCTACCATTTTCGTATATGCTCATGATCTTCCCTCCAGTGATTATTCTATTAGAGGGTAACTTTCTCTAATACCAATTGTTCAGAAATACTTGGGGGGGGGCGAGGGGAGGGGGTGGGTATGGGGGGCAGTGAATTAGTATTTCATAAATTTCAACATTTTAAGTATCAAACAATTAACCAATAACATCACATCAAGGAACACACAATATATATGAACAATATATTTATATTACAGGGGAAGCTACAACTTTTGAATTTACCAGCTGCGACTGGAAGGGATACAACCATAATATTTACCAACTCCCACTAGAAAGAGGTGACAAACTCTTGAAGGAAGCTACAACTTCCTTCCTAACACCACCCTGCCACCCTATAGAATAAAAGATAAAACAAAATATTCTTTGGCTCCCATACTAGGGACAATGACCTAAATATAACAAGATACAATCATTGTTATATTTTCCTAAACATATTCAACTTCTAACACTAGTCCAATAATTTTTCCACGATAATTCTAGTCTCTAATGCAACAAACTAAATCTAGTTCATACCTCCCAAAAAATTCTCCAAGAATGCCTTCAATTCTAGCTTAAGAATGACTCCAATAATTACTTTAAGGACTTCTTGCAAAGAAAACTTCAAGTAATACTCCAAGTGTCTTCAAACTTTGCTCCGAACTTGTCAAAGTCTGCTCCAAAACTTCATCAGGGGGATGTTTTTGTTATAACACTCCTTCAAGTATCAATACATGCCCAATCTCCACTTCAAGCTTCTACATGACTGATATTAAAGTGTGTTATAAGACAAATTCAATATCTACTCCAAAATGATGCCTTTTCCCTAAGCAGTAACTTGAATTGCCACAAGTGTTCTTGAGACCAGGTTGCAATTTTCCTTGAACGAGCTTGAGATAACACAAGGAAAACCATAGCTACCAAATTCGAATTTGAATTCAGAGTCGAATTCGATACGATACGATAAAAATTCGAATAAGATTCTTTCAATTCGGAAAAAAATCGTTAGTATACATCTTTAATATTTAGGTATATATATTTTCTTATTTTTAATATATATATATATATAGTCCTTTAATATAAGATATTCTAATCATTTTCATTCAAATTCATCTTAAATTTCGAATAATTTCTAATAACTCTAGAAAATATAACAATATCAACTAAAATTTTAAAAAACTACATTTCTTCTTCCCTCCAAAACTTAAAACTACATTTCTTCTTCCCTCCAAAACTTAAATCTGACATAGCTTTTTGATTTCAAAACTTATTTTTTCAAAATTCTTATCTAATAAATACATACAAAAATCATGGTTCTAAACTTATTAATTTAGAATCGGTCCAAAAAAACAAAAATCCAATTGAAAAATAATAATTTTCCAATATTCCAATTGTTTGTGTTTCCTTTGAAAATATCTCTAAACAAAAACAAAAGGAAAATAAAATTAAAAAATAAAATTCTCCGATTTAACAAAAATTTATGTCTCATTTCCTTAATTTTTAAATATACACAAGTATCTATATATTCCAACCTTCAACATTGTATACCCATGAAAATATCTATATATTCCAGTCTTAAACATTTTATACCCACGAATCTCGAATAAAGCCATCCCTTTCTCAAAGCTAAAGAGTACCTGCCCGTTTCAGACGGGCTCTCAAGCACTCTTAACGTTCGGACGAGTAGCTAGTGTTCATTTAATTTACGAGTACAGTATTATGCAGAACGCTCCCGTTACGAGTATTACTTTGCTTGTGGAGGTTCCGTAATGGGAAAACCATAAACTTGGAAGAATTGAATCGAAACTTATCGAATTTCACCGAACATTTCGCCATTCGAATTGTACCCGCGAATTTTCTATTTTTTATTCCAATTTGGACGAATTTGGTAATTATGAGGAAACCTTTATGATCAATTTTAAGATGAATTTGACCTGCCTCTTGTTTACACCTAATTTTTGGGATTAGGAAAATCTATTTATATATTGTAAATAAACAAATTAAAAAAATCAGAAAATGAAGAGACAGAGATGAAGCCCAATAATCTCCATCTCCTTATATTAATCCATATTTTCTCTTAAATGAAGAACATAATTTCATTCATGTAGTTACTCTTGTCGTGACATCGTATTTGAGCCAGCCCCATTTTTGTTTTCCCTATACTCTTGTAACTCCTGTCATTAAAACTATGTTATGTTCTCTGCCATATTTTATGTCCTTTGTCTCTTTGCATTCGATCATGTTGAAGCGTTAAAGGGAGAAATGTATGGTGTGATAGCCATGACTGTATGTTGGAGTGCATAACAGTTCATTGGCTAGACTGTTTTGAAGCTTTACGTTGAAGGTGTATGGTGTGGTGGTTGTATGGTAATGGAAATCAAACGAATTTTAATCCTGCATTGTTGAATTGGTCAATTTTTCCCTTGTGGTGCATTGGATTCTAATTCCTGAAAACTTGTAACTGTGCATTGTTCATGATATATTTGTGGTGATTAAGGTGTTTAGAATGGCATATAACGTGTGCCAAATACCGTGAACTGCTTCATTTTTATCCTTGAATCAAATACTGGACCTCCAGAATGTTGGACTGGTTCGTTTAACCGCACAACAAATATTCATTATATGAGTGAAAGCAAGTACCAATGGTCCGAATGTTGGTTTATCACTGCGTGTATGCTAGGATCCAAGAGCGGAGTGCTGACTAAGTTGTTATTTCTTCATCGGTGGTGAGAGTGGAGTGTTGACTGATTACATTAAAGCTCTAGAGTGCGTTAAAGCTCTGCATAAAAAAAAAATGTGTTGAACCCTCTTCAAACCATGCGTTGATTATGGTATGTATGCTAGTTGTTGTTTGAATACCACAACCTAACTACTGCATTGAGTTCTATATGTTCGTGTTGAAGTATTTTATTGGGATTATAGTTGCATGTTGCATTGAAAATGTCGTTATAAAGGATTTGTGATATATATATATATATATATATATATATATATATATATATATATCTGTGTGTTGGGCATATATATTATATTTGGTGCATTAGATGAATATGGTACATCTATTTTTCATATTCCCTTTGTGCATTGAAGATTTTGAGGGCCGTAAATTATGTTAGGATGTGTTTGTAATGATTCGTAAATGATTTTTATATGTGCGCTTGAATGGATCATATGGTATGGTGTGTATGGTATATGGAATATGATGATATATGGTTGAAGTTTATATGTGTTGGTTGAAGCTTTTATATATATATATATATATATATATATATATATATATATGTGCAGCAGTGAGTTTTTATTTCTTTTTTATATATTCAAATATATTTATATATGCATTTGAATATATGTTGACATATGTCAATTAATTTTTGAAGATATTTTTTATCAAAGATTATTGGTGCAAGGATTTTGTTTATTCAAGGCCTAGCTCAAAAGTTTTGCAGAAATTCATTCACTTATCTTCACAGTAGGAATAGTTTTCACTAGAAAAGAGAACTACCATGAGTGGTCCAGGAAGATAAAACACACTTTAATCTTCAATGAGTTGTGGAAAGGAGTTTGTGAAGGAGAAGGAGACAATGCACCTGAAAATCCCATTTCACACAAGGAGCTTGTCATTTGGGAAAACAAGAATAGCAAGGCCTATGTATTGATTGCAACGTTAGAAAACAAAGAGGTGATTCTTCATATTTCTCCATTTTTAAATGTTTTTGAATCTTTAAAGAAGTTGAAGGAATTATATGACTCACACTCTGAGCTTGAATTTTTTTAATTGATGATCAAGTTGTTCAATTTGAGTTGAAAAATGATGACCCTCTCGCCTTAGCATAAAAAATAAGATCGATTATGAATGACATAAAATATATATTAGTGTCGAAATAGATGTTCCTCTCACTGCTTATGTCAAGGCACTATTTCCCACTTATTCACATTATCTTGATTCATTGCAAGAAAGTGAAAAACTTAAGGATATTTATTTTGACTCCCTTGAGAAGAAGTTTGTTGAAAGAGAGAATGATTTTGGGAAAAAGAAAGCTCCTCAGTCTTCTGAAGAAGTTGTGTTCCATACAAAAAAAGAGAAAAATAAAGGAAAATATTCTTCTAGGGGAATAGGTGGTCGAAGAGGAAGAAGAAGGAAGAATTTTAGAGGCAAGGGGAATACATTTTCAAGGAGAAAGGTCTGATATTCATTGCATACGGTGTAAAAGAAATAGAAATGATGCTTCCACATGTAAGTTGCCTTGGGATATAATCGATCAAGCAATAAATGAAGAAAAAGGTAACACACCCGGTAAAGGGAAAGAAAAAGCGCATGATTCTTCTCATTATGTTGTGGTGCATTGCAACATTGGAGTAAAAAAAGACTTATTCAATGCTTCACTTGCTTCATGGAAATATGCTTGGTTGCTTGATTCAGGAGAAACTTGCCACATGACTTTAAGAAGATATTTATTTGAAGAATTTATTGACAATGTTGATGGAGCGGTCTACTTTAAAGACAAGTCAAAACTCAAGCCATTAGGACTTGGCACCATCAGGCTCAAAATTCTTGGTCTTCTAGAATTTCTTATATATGATGTTCTATACCTCCCAGAGCTAAGGAGAAACTTGTTGCCTTTGTTCCACATATTCCAGTGAGGAAACTCCATTCACATATTTGATGGCAAGGTTGAGTTCAGAAAAGCATCATATCACTCACTTGTCATGACTGGGATAGAAGAAGAAATACTTTTGAAGCTGCAAGGAACCTATGCTCGTGCACATAACTTTTCATACATTTCTCACTATGATGAAGGTACAATTCCATCAAGTCTTTTATGACATGCTAGATTTGGACATTTAAACTATGACAACCTTTGTTTGTTGAAGAAAAATTGTGTTACTGGTTTTCCTACAATTCTTAGGAAACTTAAGCAATGTGATGCTTGTATCTTAGAAAAACACAACCAACAATATTTTCATGATTCTCATTCCATAGCACATAGAAAAATTGAACTCATTCATTTAAATTTATGTGGCCCAATGTATGTTCCTTCTGCAAATGGTAATAAGTATATGATGACTACGCCAGAATGTGTTAGGTTTATTTATTGAAGAACAAATCTGAAGCTTTTGAAACATTTAAGAATGTTCATGCATGGATTGAAAATGATGCACAATCTCCTATTGCCTCTATTCGTATTGATAATGGAAAAGAATATAATTCAAATGAATTTTAAAACTATCTTCGCCAACATGGGATTAAACATCAAACAATTGTGCCTTATAATCCCAAACATAATGGAGTAGTTGAAATAATGAACAGGACAATCTTAAATATGGTATGTTCAATGATGTTTTTCAAGAATGTTAAGCTGATGTTTTGGGTTGATGCAGTTCTATGTGGTGTGTATATAAAGAATAGGTTTCCATCTCATGCTATCAAAACCAAGACTCCTTATGAAATGTGGTATGGCCACATTCCTTTGGTGAAGCATCTTAGGGTTTTTTGTTCCACATGTTATGCCTTGATACCTAAGGAACAAAGAAACAAACTCGGTGCAAGGAGTTGAAAATGTATCTTCTTGGGGTTCTCAGATACCTCCAAATCATACCATCTTTATGATGAAGTGAATAAGAAGTTTATAATATCTAGAGATGTGATCTTTCTTGAATCTTCCAAGATTGACAATGTTGTTGAGCAAAAACTTGATCGCTTGGATAGATTTGAAAATACAAAGTGTTTTCAAGAGTTTGATAATGAGATTCCACATCTTGAAGGGGGGATCCCTATGCTGAGTCAATATATGAAATCTCCTTCTGAAGCACTCTCTTCGCCTCATGAAGCTCCAACCACTAATCAAGATGACACTTTGAGTGATGTGATTAACGAAATTGGGAGGTTAAATATTGATTTAGCCACATCTCATTCAAATGAGAAGCCTAGGCCATCTCAGAAAGGTCCTCCAAAATGGCCCACAAAGACACTTGACGGTGTTCATCCCAATGAGGTTGGAAAGATAGGAACAACAATCTCAACTAGACCGAATGGAGGTGATGTAGATGATCACGATTCACTTGTTGATATGGATTTTTCTTATTATTATGAGTTAAATTTGTCTATAGATTTTGAACAAACTTCCTTTAAATAAGCCACTTCTCATGATGAATGGAAAGAAGTGATGCAGAAAGAATATGATGCTTTGATAAAGAATCACACCTCAAAGCTATTTGATCCTCCATTGGGAACCAAACCAATTAGCTGCAAGCGAGTCTTCAAAAATAGGTATGAAGTAGATGGTTCACTTGACAAGCATAAATTCAGGCTTGTGGAAAAATGTTTTGCATAGAAGGAAGGGGTCGATTATGAGGATACTTTTTCTCCAACATCAAAATGGGCTACCATCCGGACGTTGAGATTTTGGGGTGTTGGGGTAGCATCGGATGTGCTCTATCTCCCAAACTTTGTGGAGGGACTAGAGTACATAAGATCTCCAAGACCCAGAAAGCGTTTTAAGAAATTCCATCTAGTTTAAGATATATTTAATTAATTAATATTTTTAATTAAGGACTCTAAGTCTAACTTAGGAAAATTAAAAGATTATAGTTAATTAAATTAAACATGTGATGAGAATGACTTAAGTGACGCATATCAAGTATATTCTAATCTTAGTCGTCAATTCAAGATTAGATCTGTAGAAATTTTCTGAATAATAATTAATTATCCACCGAGACTATCCTGATCACATACAATTCGAATTCATATGCAACACATAATCTCTTCCACTCAACTCAGATCATCAAACATGCGGAAATAAAATCAAGCGATAACACATCAAATCATCATACACATTAACACAGTATGTATGGGGAAAGCTTATAGCTGAAAACCCCGTAGCTATTGTGTATATTGTAATAGAGAAATCAAGTAACAAACTCAGTACAATACTCCTCACAAGTACTCAGTACTTTCTCATACAGATACCCACAATCTAGCTCAGTTTTGAACAGGTTACTGGTTCAAAACTCACCGCCAATTGCCTTGCCTCTATTGCGTGTTTCAATTCTATGGGATGGCCTCTTTATATAGATAAACCACCAGCCTGAACTGCGCAATCCTCATGGGCTTACTCCACCTATCTGTGTGTTGCAAATAGCAACAGTATAGTCACAACTGATAGCTAACTTCACCCTTTCATCTACCTCTTTCATTGGTCTCCACTGAACTGATCATACACTGTAGTGAACTGATGTGTTCTTGAGTTGAATAATGAGTTACTAATTAATGAATTAAATAATATTTAATTCACTCCACTCATAACTAATTGATTAGCTAGTTAAACTAATCTCAACTAGTTCAACTAAAATAAACATAACACAACTCCACTCTCTGTCTCATTAACTCCACCAAACTTCTGCCACCGAAGTCCTAACTGAAGTCAACCATGCATGAGCTCAATACCCCATAAGAAAAGCATATTTCCTTCTGGAATTTTCATGTGCCACATCCGTAGCTCAAACTGAAGTGCTCCAAGAGAGTAAACTGCTGTTTAGAGTCCAAATATTATTAAGGGTAAATAATATTTGACTTCCCTATTTTTAGGAGAGGCAGTCTAAAAATAGCCTTCGACCTCTTCGACCTAAAAATAGAGTCTCATCTATTTTTACCAACATGACCAATGCTCCAAGAACTCAAACTGGAATCCCCGAACCATGCTCCATATGTCTAAAAATAGACATAGTCTAAAAATAGACTTTGCGCCGGAATTTGCCTGCGGGCCCACTTAGTGAAGGCGACTTCATTTCACTAAGCTCCATCATCTTGCTGCATTTTCAACACTCCCTCTCAGCAAGATATGGATTATCTGCAACCCCTATCCTGCCTCTGTGGAATTCGAACTTGCTCCTGGTGAGCGCCTTCGTTAGGATGTCAGCATCCTGATCCTCCGTGGGAACATATGAAAGCATCATGATTCTCCGCTGAACACAATCTCTGATATGATGGTACCTGATGTCGATATGTTTGGACCTATCATGAAATACTGGATTAGCCGAGAGCTTGATGCAACTCTGGTTATCACAGTAGATCATTGTAGGCTCCAAATGCAACCTGAACAATCCTGCGAGGATCTTCCTCATCCAAATAGCCTCGCATGCAGCCAAGCTAGCTGCCATGTACTCGGCCTCTGCTGAACTGAGTGCCACGGATCTCTGCTTCCTGCTGTACCAGGAAACTGCTGTCGACCCAATGCTGAAAACTCCTCCCGAAGTGCTCTTCCGGTCCGTTGGACTCCCTGCCCAATCTGCATCAGTGAAGCCAGAAAGCTTCGCTCCATCCTCCTGTCTGTACCATAGACCATATCCCGATGTGCCTCTGATATAGCGCAATACATGCTTGCATGCCTTCCAAAAGAGCTTGGTAGGCTTAACCATAGCTTGCGAAAGCTGGTTAACTGCATAGCATATATCGGGTCGTGTATTGACCAGATACATAAGTGACCCCACCAACTGTCGATAGACAGTGGCATCCACTACCTCCGCTGGAGTAGCATCCTCCTTCCTCCAACCACCAGGAAGAGGAGTGTCAACAGGCCTGCAGCCTTGCATGTTGAACCTCTCCAGAATCTCCTGGGCATACTTGCCCTGAGAAACAAACAGTCCTCCGTTGCGCTGCCAAATCTCCAATCCCAGGAAATAATGAAGGATGCCCAAGTCCTTCATCTCGAACTCTCATGCAAGATCCTCCTTGCATGAAAGTATCAACTGCTCATCGCCAGTCAAAATCAGATCATCTACATACAGTACGATGATCAACAGCTTCCCCTCCACCACAATCTGGTACAGGTTTGGATCCGCCTCACTCTTGGAGAATCCAAGCCCGGTGAAGTAGCTGTCTATTCGAGTGTACCAAGCACGAGGTGCTTGCTTCAGCCCGTACAGTGCTCTCTTGATTCGGCACACATGCGACTCACTGCTGAAGATCTCGAAACCTTCAGGCTGCTCTATGTACACCTCCTCCTCAATAACTCCTTTGAGGAAAGCAGTCTTCACATCCATCTGATGAATGTGCCACCCCATCTGCGCTGAGAGAGCAAGGATCGTCCGTATGGAAGAGTACCTTGCGACAGGTGCAAAAGTCTCCTCATAATCAATCCCCTCGATCTGTGAAAAGCCACGGGCGAAAAATCTCGCCTTGTACTTCTCCACACTCCCGTCAGCCGCCTGCTTCACTTTGTAGATCCATCGCGAACCCACCACTGATTTCCCCATCGGTCTTGGGACAATCTCCCATGCACTGTTCCTGACGATCGAATCATATTCTTCGATCATGGCATCAACCCATGCGGGTTCCTCCACAGCTTCCTCAAAAGAGGATGGCTCCGTCGCAACACATTGACTCACAAGAGCCATGTATCCAGTGTACCGATCCGGTGACTGTCTCTGTCTGCGCTGTGCTGTAGGTGGTCCTACAACCTTCTCTGCATCCCGAGCCAGTCGCTCAGCTTCTGTAGTGCGCATGCGCCCTCTGATGGTTGGCGCTGCATGGGTGGTTTCTTCCACCTCTTGAACTTCCTCTTGTGGCTGATCCACATCCGGAAGCTCCTCCTTAGGAACTAACAGCTCCTCATCTGCATGCAAGTGTAGCTCCCTCTCAAGAGAACACTGCATGGCTTTCTCCTCCTGAAATTTTATATCCCATCGCACAACAGTCTTGCGACTGTCTGAAAAATACACCCGATAGTTGTGAGGTGTATCAGTGTACCCCACAAATATTCCAACCTCAGCAGTTGGATCCGGGTTCCTTCTCGCATCCTTCGTCACATGCATGTAGACAGGAGAACCAAAAATCTGAAAATGGGAAATATCAGGCCTCTTGCCAGAATAAGCCTCCTCTGGTGTACTCATGCCAAGAACCTTGTGAGGACAATGGTTCTGCACATACATTGTTGTATTGCATGCCTCAGCCCACAAGTGAAGGGGTAGGCCCTGATCATGCAACATCGCCCGTGCAGCACCCACGATCGTTCTGTTCTTCCGCTCAGCCACCCCGTTCTGCTGTGGGTTATGGGGTGCGATGAGCTCTCTCCGAATCCCTTCTGCGCTGCGGAACTCCTTGAATTCAGCCAAGATGAATTCACCACCGTTATCACTCCTTAGAGCAATCACCTTCTTCCCCGACTCCTTCTCGACCAGTGCTTTAAACTCACAGAACTTCGCGAATGTATCGCTCTTCTTCGGCATGAAGAAGATCCAGCACTTTCGAGAGAAATCATCAACAAAGGTCACATAATACTTGTGCTTTGCTGTCGAAGCACCTGAGAAAGGACCACACACGTCTGTGTGAACTCTCTCAAGGATCGTCGTGGCGCGACTATCCTTCTCGTGGAAGGTGGCTTTCACATACTTCCCTAAAGTACACCCCTTGCACTGATCTGACTGCGCAAGAGTGCCCTTAGGAAGCCCAGTAGAAATCTGCAGCAGAATCTTCAAAGCTCCATGGTGAAGGTGGCCCAATCTCCTGTGCCACAGTTCGCCCTCATCATCCCAGCTCACCACTTCTCCCGCTTTGCATGCCATAGCTGCGTAGCCATCTACCTGCAACTGATAAAGGTTCTTGGTTTGAACCCCTATCTTCCGGGTCTCTCCAGTAGTCTTACTACGCAGGAAGGCTTTTCCTTCGCTGAAGACCACATCATACCCCTTATCCTCCAACATCGCTACTGAAATCAGGTTCTTCTTCAATCCGGGTACATGCATGACATCCTTTAGTACAAAGGGTTTACCAGACTCCCTCTGAAAAGATACGGTACCGATACCAATCGCACTGTATCTACCATCATCGCCCATCTCAATGTGCACACCCAAATCTTTGTTCTCCAAATCTGAGAACAACTCCCGATCTCCCGTCATATGAAATGACGCACCGCTGTCCAAGAACCACACCGATCCCATCACACTTGAAACCAAGCATGCAATCAGTGAAAAGTCAAGCTCGAACTGTGAAGCCAAAGCTTCTCCATCTGCAGATCTTCCCGCTTGCTTGTTCTTCTTCTTGTTTGGAAAATTGGTAGCATAATGTCCGTGATCATGGCAGTGAAAACACTTCACTTTCGCCATATCCTGCTTCTTTCCCTTTGCACCAGAATGAGAGGTTTTCTTACCCTTCCCTTTCTTTGCTTTGGCCACCAAAGCGCAGTTTTCTTCATCAGCTCCCTTTGATGAAGATCCATCTCGAGTAGTCCTCCTTATCTCCTCCTGCATGAGATCCACCCAAAGGCGCTCCCATCCTGGTAGCTTCTCCCGACCATTGACACTATCTTGATATGAGTGCCAAGCCTTCGGAAGACCAAGGAGAGCCAGGTCGACCATGTCCTCGTCTTCGACAGTCACCCCCACACTTCCCGGCTCATCTCTGCACTGAGTGAACTTCGTGAGGTATTTGGCGATACTGTCGCCTTTCTCCATCTTGATGTTCCTGAGCTTATCTTTGAGCGCCGGCTTCCTTTGGTCGCTCTTACTCTGGAATAGATCCGTCAAAGCTTTCCACATTAAATATGGAGTAGCCTTTCCATGCAGGCTGGATACAATATGATCCTTGACGCCCTCCAATAGGATCCTTCGACACTTCACCATCTTCTTTTGCCATGCATCGACTTCAGCTGCATTAGTGGGCTTTTGGACATCCGTATCTATGAACTCCTTCAAACCATTATCTTCTAATACTGCTTCCATGTGATCCTTCCATGCAACATAATTCGAACTGCCTTCAAGAGCATATTCAAATCGCAAACCGTTGAAAGACATTTTCAACACTGGCACCAAGAAAACAGAACTGCTGCAAAATTTCGAATTCCACCTCAAAGCTCAGCTGCTCTAGATCTGTGAGAACAAATTATTTCTAGCACAGAGATCGAATGCAAGGGGCATTTACCAGACCTTTCACTTTCCGAAGAAAGATGAATCCGGAGGCTACCTGGCCCGCATGCAGACTCTGTCTATCGAAATAAGTTTGTAATCACTGTGATGATCAATCTCTGCTTCAATAGCTCCGATACCATGTAGAAATTTGCTGAATAATGATTAATTATCCACCGAGACTATCCCGATCACATACAATTCGAATTTATATGCAACACATAATCTCTTCCACTCATATCATCAAACATGCGGAAATAAAATCAAGCGATAACACATCAAATCATCATACACATTAACACAGTATGTATGGGGAAAGCTTATAGCTAAAAACCCCGCAGCTATTGTGTATATTATAATGGAGAAATCAAGTAACAAACTCAGTATAATACTCCTCACAAGTACTCAGTACTTTCTCATACAGTTACTCACAATCTAGCTCAGTTTTGAACAGGTTACTGGTTCAAAACTCACCGCCAATTGCCTTGCCTCTATTGCGTGTTTCAATGCTATGGGATGGACTCTTTATATAGATAAACCACCAGCCTGAACTGCGCAATCCTCATGGGCTTACTCCACCTATCTGTGTGTTGCAAATAGCAACAGTATAGTCACAACTGATAGCTAACTCCACCCTTTCATCTACCTCTTTCACTGGTCTCCATTGAACTGATCATGCACTGTAGTGAACTGATGTGTTCTTGAGTTGAATAATGAGTTACTAATTAATGAATTAAATAATATTTAATTCACTCCACTCATAACTAATTGATTAGCTAGTTAAACTAATCTAACCTAGTTCAACTAAAATAAACAGGACA
Source organism: Pinus albicaulis (assembly GCA_034641835.2). Classification (NCBI taxonomy): domain Eukaryota; kingdom Viridiplantae; phylum Streptophyta; class Pinopsida; order Pinales; family Pinaceae; genus Pinus; species Pinus albicaulis. Next base: position 1,674,382,506 of record CM076578.1, read on the forward strand.
CAACTCCACTATCTATCTCATTAACTCCACCAAACTTCTACCACTGAAGTCCTAACTGAAGTCAACCATGCATGAGCTCAATACCCCATAAGAAAAGCGTATTTCCTTCTGGCATTTGCATGTGCCACATCCGTAGCTCAAACTGAAGTGCTCCAAGAGAGTAAACTGTTGTTTAGAGTCCAAATATTATTAAGGGTAAATAATATTTGACTTCCATATTTTTAGGAGAGGCAGTCTAAAAATAGCCTTCGACCTCTTTGACCTAAAAAATAGATTCTCATCTATTTTTACCAACATGACCAATGCTCCAAGAATCTCAAACTGGAATTCCCAAACCATGCTCCATATGTCTAAAAATAGACATAGTCTAAAAATAGACTTTGCGCCAGAATTCGCCTGTGGGCCCACTTAGTGAAGGCGACTTCATTTCACCAAGCTCCATCATCTTGCTGCATTCTCAACAAGATCATAGTCGTTGATGCTTCAAAGAGAAAAGTATAAGAAGAGGGCTTGGGGTCAGCTGGAGAACACACACAATGGCAGAGCACTGAAGCTAAGTTGGAATTCTAGGGCGTGGTTTGCTAATAATTTCAGAATTGTTTCATCTGTAGTGAGAAACAGTATTGGAAAGGGGGATGGTCTAGTCCCAAGCCAAGATTACAATGAGGGTATAGAAGCAGCAGACTAGAGCAACGCAGACGAAGCAACAGCTACACAGAGCAGCCAAGAGCCCAACAAGGGTAGCGCAGAGGCAGTAGGAGGTCAAGAGGGCTGATGCAGGCCCATCTAGGGAAGCGCAGGGGTAGCATAACCCAGTGTAGGGTGACACAAGCCCTTTTGGAGCGGTGCAAAGGCTAACACAGATGGCTTTAGAGCAGCGCTAGGGTTTCTAGAGGCTGGAAAAGGGTGAGTTTTGTAAATCCCATTTGAGGGTGTAAATCAGTCAAATTTTCTATCTCCGAAATAGAGGTATTGCTGAAAATTTATTTCTCTATCAGGTTAACTAGTTTGGCGCCCAGATCTGTTGTACTTAGAATCTTCTTAATAATAAAAACCCTCCAGAAACTAGAAGCATTGGTTTTCCCGCATTGGGTTTTTCCGAGGATAGTTGTCCAGAAATTCCTTGTGTGTCACTTTGTCAATGAGCATGTTATTCAGTTTAGATCTGCATGTGTAAGTTGTTAATGTATTTACTTCGATGTTAATGTTGAATTTTTCAGATTAATAACTTATTTAAGTAGGAGAAGTAAATCAAGAATTTAACAGTAGGGTTTATGTTTAAGTAAATTCAGAAATTTTCACACCGGACACTATTTTCCTTGGTAGCTCAGAATGGTTGGAAAGCCCATCAAATGGATGTAAAAATTGCTTTCTTGAATGGATATCTAAAGTAGAATGTTTTTATGTCCCAACTAGAATGATTTGTTGTGAAGGGTTAGGAACACAAAGTATATAAGCTTGTCAAATCCTTGTATGGCCTCAAACAAGCCCCACGAGCTTGGTACGATAAATTGACTAGGAATCTTCTAAAACTCAATTTCAAACATTATGATCTTGATGATGCAACTTTGATTGTTACGAAAGTTGGCAAAAAAGTTGTATATCTTTGGGTGTATGTGTATGATCTTATGATGACAGGGAACAATGAGAAGTACATTGCATCCATAAAGAAAGAGTTGAGGAAAGGTTTTGAAATGAAAAATTTGGGCTATGTTCACTACTATATTGGTATTGAAGTAACCCAACATCCGAAGTTTATATTCCTCTCTTAGAAAAATTACATTGGAGATATATTGAACATTTTTGGCATGACTGAGTTCAATCCTTTGACTACTCCAATGGGACATAATTTAAAGCTCACATCCACTGAAGGAAAAGAATCTGAGGATGTAACGAAGAACAGACAACTTGCGGGAAGTCTCAACTACTTGACTACTACCAAACCAAACATTGCATTTTTTGTTGGAACCCTCTCCAGGTTTATGCAAAAGCCTTGTGAGGGTCATTGGTCTACAGAAAACAAAGTTCTAAAGTACTTGAATGTATCTCAAGACTTTGGACTCAAGTATACATAGGTTGATGACTTCAGCTTGATTGGATACTCTAATTTTGATTTTGATGAAGATAAGGTGACTGGAGTATCTAGTTCAAGTTATGTAATGAGTCTTGGACCAAGATTTGTCTCCTTGAGGTCACCCATACAGTCAATCCTAGCAAATTCCACAATTGAGGCAGAATATGTGGAAATAACTAAAGCAATGAAGGAAATTGTGTGGCTTACAAAAATTCTGGAATATTTGCAGGAGAAACAAGTGCATTCAACTCCTCTATTGATTGACAACACTTATGTAATAAATTTTTCCAAGAACCCAAAGTTCCATGATCGAACCAAGCACATCAATACAAAAGTGTCATTTGATTCAACATCATGTTGAGGCCAAGACAATCCACATATGACATTGTTCCACAAATGAGCAGATTGCAGACATATTCACCAAAGCACTTGGAAGAGAAAAGTTTGAAAGATTCAGAATGATGCTTGGACTCGCCAACATCCCTTCAAATTACACTACAAGGAAAAGACCCTCTAGTGGATGTTTTTGAGGAACCCCTTATAAAAATACCCCAAACATCCATTTCTAGTGAAGGTTACTAGAGGAGGTTGGCGGGCAGAGGTTTTTGCGGATTTTTTTGTCTGGTGCGCTTATCATCGTAAACCGTACCAGTGCATTCAACAAGAGAAAGCAATGGTGCACACAAAACATTAGCACACCAGACACCGTGCACTCCGTACACAACCGCCCAGTCCGTCGTATTAATGTAGTGCACCCATGCTTTACAACTCTTCCACACCGGTGCCTCATAAAAAAGCGCGCCACAACATAAACTGCCTGGTGTGGTATTAAGCAACCGCACCGGTGTGCCCATAAAACCCCGTGCACCAAAACAGGTTTAAATAAATAAAAAAAATATTACAACCAAAAAACATCATTTTTCACTTTTCTCAGTGCTCCAGAGCTCTCAAGCACCAGTGCAATTTATCCTTGTCTGAGCCTCCCTGACATCAGTGCTCCCATTGCACCCATTACACGCACTGTTGTTGTGCATAGCCCACCAATCTCTAGCTTGAATTTTGCAAAATGGTGGGCAAATTTTCTTTTGCAAATTCTATAGCCAATATGCCTCCTTGATAGCCAAATGTACAGGTATTTTTCTTTTTTTCCATAATTAAGCCTTTTAGTGGATTAGAATTTCAAATAACCTTAAAATTAACCATTTAAAAGAAAAAAGAAAAAAATTTGTCACACGGTGCGCTCAAGTCGTTCGGCTCGCATCGATTCGTGGTGTTGCCTATAAATTTACAGGCTGCACCGCAACCAATGCTAACGGTATCCACACTTGCTCCAGGGTGGTACCGATAGGTGCACCTTGTTATTTTAAATGTTTTAAAAAAGTGTGGTGTGATCGTTTATCCGACCACATCGTTGAGCAGGTGGAATAGCGGCAACGCGATGATTTGACTGAAATATACGCCCCGAGGCGGGTAATATTTTCAATGCACCGCATTCCGCATTTTGACAGGGTCAACGGTGCGGCCTGGTAAACCGTTTCTAACGGTACCTGCACCGGTTCCGGGGCGGTACCAAAGGCGCACCGTGTTATTTTAAAAAAATTTAAAAAGTGCGGTGCGGTCGGTTACCCGGCCGTATCGTTGACCAAGTGGAATAGCGGCAACGCCGTGCGTTGACTAAAATATCCGCTGCGGATGGGTATTTTTGTCAGCACACCACATTCCGTATTTCGACAAGGTCAATGGTGCGGCCTGGTAAAATACCGCACCGTTGACTATGTAATGATGGCAGGAGGTCGGTCCGTTGACTTAACTATACGCCCCAAGGCGTAGAGTTTAGTCAGTGCACCGCACTCCTTACACCGTACATAGTCAATGGCGTGCTGCAAATTTTCAAGAGCACCACCACCGGTGCATTGAATATTTCCGGTGCACTGCCACTGGTGCACTCCATAAAAATATGCACTGGGACCGGTGCATGCCGGTTTTTTTCGGCACACCGACTGTTTTTTTTTTCCAAAAAACATTATATATGTATATTTCTAAATACATGTATCATTTAATAAAAAAAATTGTATTTAATATTTCAATCATTCAGAGACGTGAAAGGAGAGAAGAGGGGGAACAATAGCAACAACAGGCAGACTAGTATAACATGGTTCGCTTGTGGGAGGCACGAGAGAGGGAGAGAGATGCATACCCTCGCCCTATTACAACAGCTACCCAGGGGCTCCTAAGGCATGTAGGCCTCCTCAAGTTATATGAGGAGGCTACTTCCCTTGGTTTGTTTTTGAGACATCTTATCCGCAGGTGGAATGCCCACCGACAAGCTTTCCGGGTTGGTCGTAACTAGTGGTACACGCCCACTAAGGAGGATATATATTTCATTACAGGGATATCGAGGAGAGGGGTGGATTTTCCCTCGTTCCAAAGGTTCCATCTGGCTATGTAGCAGGGGCTCAATTAGTGTACTCCGATAGATACATTGGAGTATATTTATTGTCTCCTTTAGATTTTCAGGTCTTTGGAGGTCAGTTACATATTGGTGCATTTGGTAGTCAACAAGTGAGGTGCCTCTCACTTCTCATTTCGATCATTTCACACAACACTAGTGAAGAGCAACACATTAGTTGCTCACTTCTATATTATGTTGATTCTTTAGTACAGGAGCCACGACTTGTCAGGTGGTCTACCATTTTTTTTGCAGCAGTTCTATACAGCCTTAGATAGATGTCATGCTCATGCATAAGGGAGGGTCAACCTCCCTTTTGCTTCAGAGATTTTTTGTTTATTTTTTGAGAGGTTTCCAGAGACGAGGCCTACTTTTGTTCGGCAGCCTCATAGGCTAATGTTAGAGGCACGGATGCACATGTGGGGGTAGATGATGCCCAAGAGGGGTGAGACTGTGTTTCTAGCAAGGATATCAAATGATGCACTGGAGTTGATAGCCAGTGTTGATGAGCATCCCTTCATTATGGTCCCCTGTCCTTGTGCGGATTTGGATTGGTCAGGGTGTGCCAACATCCTCTTCACAGCTGATGAGCTGCCGGATGATAGAGGTAATATTACTGTTTTATTTAAATTTATTCTAACATGTTCTTTAACTTGTTTTTATTAAATTGTCTAATTATTGTTGTGTACTTGTATATATTTTGCAAATATTAGGCCTTTTGATGGCGAGGACATGCCGGCACCACCACATGATCTAGGTGTGGATCCTGATGACGATCAGGGCATGCCAGATGTCGAGGATCATCAAGAGGCCGATGCAGAGAGACCTGCTCCTGTTGGTACGTTGGTACTGCCTTTTGCTAGGTGCGGTCGACTTGATAGCAAATACAAGATGGAGTTGGGCGACCAATTCACTGCATTGAATGTTGAGGCGGGCATCAAGCCCGCTAATATGAGAGACATAAAGGCTGATGGTAGGCTGATACGTATGTGGAGAGGCATGCCGCGTGACATGTATAGCATGATGCGACATGTCATAGGAGCTACGACCTTAGTTACGCGGTTGAGGAGGACCATTGCACGTTATAGGTGTGGTTGAGACGCAGCACATGATCAACAGTATACGAGCAACGACTCATCATATGATTATCGTTCACCTCGTGCTGCGCCAGATGAGCAGCCTCCACTAGCATCGAGCAGCAGTCATCATGGAGAGCAGGCTGGACCATCGGCCATGTCCATTCAGCAAACTGTAGCATTCAGCAGTACCCATGATCATGACCAGGCTGGACCATCGACCGTCAAGGATGCAGCATTGACTGAGCAGGCCTCTACTAGTACTGTTATTGATGATGTACCGCCAGCTGTTATTTCAGTTGTATACTTTTGACATTATTCAGTTATATATATATATATATATATATATATATGGTCCATGTATTTTATGTTCATGTTGCAGTTGTACTTAATTTACATGTTGGTGATCATCATGATGTGTATATTGTTAGGTCATGTATGATATGTACTTCATTTAATGTGCAGCTTGCAAATAGATGTGTATGTGATAGCAGTTATTTCACATGGGATGTATATTTGATGTTTGTGTTGTGATGATGTTAATATATAATGTTAATTGTGTTTTGTTAGATGATCATGATCACGATGATGTTAGCGATTTTGAATGTGTTTTTTAGTCAAATATGATGTTTGTACGATGGTTATCATAAACGTGATGTTTATTAATTAATTTAATATTAAATGATCATGATAATGTAAAATTGTAATATTTTTAATTCTGATTGTATGTAAAATTCTAAAATTTTAATTGTAATGGTATATATGTAAATTTGTAAAATTGTAATTGTATATATGTAAAATTCTAAAATTGTAATTGTAATTGTAATTGTACGTGAATTTGTAAAATTGTAATTCTAATTCTAATTCTAATTCTATGTAAAATATTTGTAAAATTTTAATTGTATTATTGTGAATTGATTGTAATTGTAATTGTATGTAAAATTATAAAATTGTAATTGTAATTTTAATTCTAATTTTAATTATAATTGTATGTAAAATATTTGTAAAATTTTAATTGTATTAATGTGAAAATTTTAATCGTATTAATGTGAAATGATTTTATTAAAAATTTTAAATTTGTAAAATTGTAAAATTTTAAATAATTGTAAAATAATAAATCTAGAATAATATGAATTATTGTAACGTAATAAAGTTTAGAAAATAATGCAAATAAATTCATGTACTTTAGAATTATCATTATTTTATTATGATCTTAGATACAAAAAAAAAAATTACTAATGACAAGATGTACTATCATGCATCAACATAATTGCAAATTATCAAGTGAAATATTGATTTTAACATTAACACAATGCAAATTACCAATTAATTCAAAATAGATATTATAATGTTTCGAAAAACCCATCTTAAAAAGTGTAAATATTGATGAAATAAAGCATGTACCATATCACTCTCGGTTCCCATGATCACCCTCATTATCTTCCAACTCGCATGGCATGATAAAACTATTGTTCTCAAAAATATGTTTTGAACTAGGGTCATGTGTCAATACGAACCACCAATCCCTATCCAACACATCTGGGTAAAAAATCACCTAGTTGCAGTTTTTGGGGAAAACATAGGGCTCCTTAGCTTCATCCCATATCTTTCTAGAGTTAATACATATCAGCCTACTATTGTGATCTTCCTTTACATTATTCTGATCAAAGGTATCCCACCACTTGCACCTAAAAATAACACATTGGAAAGAAGATAAATCCACTTCAATGATCTCGTGTATCTTTCCAACGTAACCTAATGTCCCTCGTACTAGGTTTGATCACGGTGGCTAGATCTACTAGATTTATCGAACTCGACTTCCACTCCACAGTCTTGTGTGATGTTTCCAGAATCGGCATTTTCTGTGCGAAAATGGTGTCCATATGCCCACATAGATGGGAAAAAATGCACCTATTATAAATTTTTTTTAAAAATCATAGTGTCATGTGTTTTATAATAACCCAACAGTTAAAATATGAAATATAGATGTCTTATAAGTTTCAAATTTACATATAAATTAAAAATATTATTACCGAGTTGCTGCACCCAATCCCTACATTTAGCGCATCCTATTCAACACGCGGGTAATGACTGGTTGCACCGTATTTCTCTCTGAATTGGTCAGCAACCCAACTATTGGGGCATATTTTTGGCATATTTTATTTTAAATGATCGGGACAAGGCACACTTCTACCATTCAACCGTCTGAATTCTTTCCTGTCACTATCCCATTCCATCCTCTTTTGTTTGTACAATGCGACCCACGGTTGTGTTGCTTCAGAATTGTAAAGAAAAAATTTATTGATTGCTTCAATTTTTGCATTCGCTGATGAAATCAAACCGACATTATATAGTACTTAGAGATCAAAATATATATGTAAGTTCAACATGAATATTAAATTTTTGTAAACAGTCGCTTACTCTTTATCAAGCGATTTTTTCCACTCGTTTGGAGCAACTCCCCTTCTCTTTTGTCTTCATCCCTTTCATCGTCCCAAATCACTGCACCTGGTTTGTTGTTGATCTGCTTGATGTACTCACTGGTGTAATAGAAAGACTCATACGATATGTACCCCTCTGCCATAGACCCCTCGGGTTTTGCCGTTTTTCGAACAAAACCTTTCAATTTCTTCATGTACCTTTCTAAGAAGAACATCCAACGACAAGAAACAACCCCAACTAATTCAGCCTCATCTACTAGGTGGATTAGAAGATGAACCTATAAGTCCATGAAACTCTTTGGCAGTTCCTTCTTAAACATACAATCAACTATTTATTGACGCCACCGTGGAATCCTAGCCACGTGAATCTCCTTTGACATGATCCAATGTACAAATGAAAATAATTTAGATATGGCGCATCCTAGGTCTTGAGGGAATTCATGTTTCACACACCCATGCATGAACAAAGGATAATGACGCTGCAAAGTTATAAACACGTGCAATAATATACAAAACTAGTTTTGTTTTATGATTCCCGCATGGGATAAAATTTATTAATATAACAAATAATAAAATCATGCTTTTGAGATTATACGCACTCTTAGAAGATTCAAATGGTCATGCGATTTTAACCCTGAAAAATGGTCATCCACGGTGAAGCAGCGTCGTAGTGAAGTCTCGTATGAAGTTGGCACCCACACACACATTATAACTTCCTTTGCCAAAGAAATATCATTTTTTTTTTAATCCATGGGACATCACCTTCTTTGAAAAACCATGAATTAGAGGGACCAGCGCCTGCCTCTGATCCCTTACTTTATAATCGTCTTGGCCAATGTTTCTTTTTAGTTTTTGAAGTAATAAGATCTTTCCTAACAACCAATGTGTCACTTTTTTCGATGATATATGCCTCCATAAAGAAGATGAAACATTTTTAAATATATTCATGGGATCTAATAAGTGCGTAATTTAAGATTCTCTCAATATGGGAGGTTATAAAATATAGATTTCCTTTTCATCCCAATGGGAAATTTCTCAACATAAGTGTAGAAGAATTTTGGATCATCGAACATAGGCTCCCCATTTGAATCGAACATTTCTATGAACTCCTTCTCCTTCTCACTCTCATATGATCTAAGCCATTCAGCTAGTGTCGTTATTGGAGGCCTTTGGGTTCTCTCTATTTTACCATTGAAATTGGATGCTTCTCTTCTGTAAGGGTGTTCTTCTGGGAGGAATATCCTGGAGAAATCATACACTAGCTTTCGTAGGTCCTTGGACCATCTAGCTTTCAAAGAAGGTCCACAACATTTACATCCAAAATACCCTTTTGTTACAAGACCTGCGAGATTATTGTATACAATTAATATGCATGGCACGTTAAAGAATATCATGAAGATCAGAACAAATATTACAATGAATTAATAACTAATATGTGAAAGAATATTGTTACGTATATAAACAAATCAATAAATTAAACATGTAATTTACCAGAGAAAAATTCTAAGCCTAGATAATCATGTGTCGTGTAAGCACATATGCCATACAACCTAAAACTCCTCTATTTTGCGATGGGTCTTGATACATCGTATACATTTATCCCATCCCATAATTCCTTCAATTCATCTACCAGTGATTGCAAGTAGACATCCATATTCTTCACTTTTCTTCTATCAGGGACTATGAGAGCCAACATAAGATGTTCATTCTTCACGGAAAACCATGGGGGGTATATTGTTATTGATCACTACTACAGGCCAAACAGAATAGTTGGTGTTCCGGAGGGAATATGGGTTGACGCCATCCATGGTTATGCTGAGTCGTAGACTTCATACTTCATCCTTGAATTTTTCGGGCCATGTATCCTCTATATGCTTCATGGCTATTGAATCAGTTGGGATTCGCATAACTCCCAACTCACTTCTTTGTAAGGCATGCCATCCCTGGAACATAGCTAATTCTTTACAATGAAATAGCCTTTGAATCCTTGAGATTATAGTCATGTGCCTCAATATCTTAAAAGGAGGAGCAGTACGTGATTTACCCTTCTTTTTTGATTTATCATACCTGTCATGCCCACATTTCGGACACATCTCTTTGTATGCATATTCTCCTATATATATAATACAATCATTTGGACATGCATGATATGATATGTACTCAACACCCAACATTTTCAGTAATTTCTTTGCCTCTTCGCAGCTATTGGGCAAGACATTATCACTTGGAAGAACCTTATCTTTGAATAACTTGTAGTTGGTGATCATTGAAAAATATATTAATAAATGTACATTAATGCCAATATAATTATTGACGTTCATAAAATTTACCATTTGTAATGTTCATTGTAGTGTACTGATTATATTTCAAATTTATATGAGTACTTTATGGTAACTTACCTCAAAATTTCCGAGAAACATGCATTCGAAAAGCCAAAATTTTCTTTCAAGTTGTATAGTAACATCATTGTCCCCAACAGGGTAAACTTTGACTAACCGCCAGGTCCAAAGAGAGGGGTGGTGGAAGCAAATTTAAGGCTTTCGAAAAAAGTGTCAGTGATATGAGCATCATCCCCTAGATGATCATCGTTTTGGAATGCATCTAACAACATTGTCTCCATGGAAGTCATATCCCTTAAGTAATCATCCATACCAACCTCTATTTGAGTGCCTTCATTGTCATCTTGTGAAGAACTACTATTGATGTAGTCATTCCTAATTGGTGAATCTGTACGTAGCAGGAATTGAATCGGTGGTTGATTCAACCATTCTTGGTATCGTTCCTCTCCAATTTTTTCTCTTACTTTAGTCTTATCTCGATTTGACATTGTCGTGGGGTGCAATGGAAGATGGTAGGTAGGTCGCTCATCATCACTAGAATCCTAATAATTAAAAATAAAAATAAAAATTGAACATGATTAGTACAAAATATATGATATCAATTAGAAACCACATTGACAATATTGCATGATTATAAATTGGTTTGACGTTGAAATAATTTAATTAATCAATATACCAAACAATTATAATTATTACCATCATTGTCCTAGGATTGTGGCTAGAAGATGCAATATTGTTACAATTGGCAGGCTGAAGCACCTGTCCATTTTCATCTACTAAATGCACCTTGCGGTATGCAGCTCCTGATAAGAGCTTCTAAAATTTTGGAGTTGTTTGAATATTTTGTGCATCTAAAATCGATGTTGAATTTGCATGAACCTGCAAATTTGTATACATTATAAATTTAATTAAGTTGTGCATGATTGACATGGATAAAAAACATAAATTCAATTAGATAATGAAAATATAAATAAAATCTTAAGTAAATATTACGTCTCGAGATGGATAGGGAGAACTTCGCGATGGACTTTGAGAAATATTATGGAACGAGCTGGATTTTAAAGAAATTTCCATTCGATATAATTATGATATTTTCTCCCTGCATTTGAGCAAAATCAACAATAAATTTTGGTGCACACACCTAAAAGTAATTTCGGTGCCATAAAAATGGACTTCTTGTTATTAGTGCTAATGTAAAGATCACCGCGCCGATGCATTTTTGTTACTGCACACCAGTGTCGTTTTATAAATAGACGCACTAGTGCAATGCTATTAAGTGATGCATAGGTGACGAATAACCGCAAATAAAAAAAGTGCAACTCTATTTTCTTTAAGTGAAAAAAAAAACAGTAAATTGAAAAATGGGCAGAAAAATATTTTTGAAAATCTAATTTCATAAAACATTTCTTTAAATACTAAACACTTTTCATTATTTCACTATTTTTGCAAAAAATTTCAGCCAAAGATTTGCAGGAGACATACTTGGAGCAAACAGAGCAGGAGAGCATTGTGGAGCAAGGAAGCATTCTAATTAAGTATTCGACAATCATATTTCCAAACCTCTCGTTGATTCAAACCCCCGTAGCATATAATATCAAACCATCTCGTGATTAAAATTTTTTTTTTTTTTTTTTTTTTCTGTAGTTTTTTTTTAGGCAATAAAAGAAAAAATTCAATGTTTATTGTTTTTTTAACTTTTTTCTATAGTTTTTTTTACGCAGTAAGAAAAAAATTTCAATTTCTTTTTCATTTTCAGAAACAAAATGAATAAATAAATAAACGAAAAATCCATTTTTAGAAAAAAAAACCTACATTCTTTTGTTTCTGCTCTTTCTTTTCTCTCTTTCTGTGATTTCAGAATTAGGGCTTTTCAATTTAGATTTATAGGGTTTGTATTACTAAATATAGGCCTAAGACATCCAACCCACAGGATGATTTGCAGAGTCAGATCCCAATCCATGTCGGCCCTTGCACGAATTTTAAAAAAAAAAAAAACAGATTTTATTTTCACCGTACGCCCAAAGGTAACCTAGCGCACCAATGCACTATATTATCACAGCGCACTGCGAAATTACTATGATAAAAATAAAAAAATAAAATATTTTTTTATCAGTGCGTCATATGTAAAATATGGCACCGATGCACTATTTCATTATGGCGCACCGTGAACGATCGTTTTTCTTGTACAAAAAAAAAAAAAAATCCATTTTAAAACAAACCCTACATTCTTTTTGTTTCGCTTCTTCTTCTCCCTCTTTATGTGATTTAATTAGGCTTTTCAATTTATATATATATATATATATATATATATATATATATATATATATATATATATATATATATATATATATATAGGTTTTTTATTACTAAATATCGGCCTAAGACATCCAACCCATGGGACAACTTGCATAGTCGGATCCCAATCCATGTCGGCCCTTGCGTGAATTTAAAAAAAAAAAAAACAGATTTGTTTTTTCATCGGTGCGCCCGGCTTAACCTAGTGCATCGGTGCGCTATATATCCTAGCGCACCACAAAAGTACTGTGATAAAAAATTAAAAAACAAAGTATTTTTTTAACAGTGCGCCATATGTAACATATGGCACCTATGCGCTATGTCATTATGGTGCACTGCGAACGTGTTGTTTCGCACAACAACAAAAAATCCATTTTAGAAACAAACCCTACATTATTTTTGTTTATGCCCTTTCTTCTCCGTCTTTCTGTGATTTCAAAATTAGGGCTTTTCATTTTATATTTATAGGGTTTGTATTGCTAAATATAGGCCTAAGACATCTAACCCACGGGACGACTTACATAGTCGGATCCCAATCCATGTCGGCCCTTGCGTGAATTTAAAAAGAAACAGATTTTTTTCATCAGTTTTCTCGGCATAACCTAGCCCACCAGTGTGTTGTATTATCCAAGCGCACCGTGAAAGTAATAAAAAATTAAAAAAAAAATAAAAAATTATCAGTGCGCCATATGTAAAATATGGCACCGGTTTATGCTACAAAAAGTAACACTCAACGATTTTTATTATTTTCTCTATGTTAATCGGTGCGATGGTTAACATGTAATGCATCGGTGCTCCTTTTTGACATAGAGCACCATACGATATATTATATTTTTTGTGTCGTGTGTTTATAATACCTCCACGCACCGACATTGGTGCATACAGAATGAATGGCGCACCAGTTTCTTGAGATTTTTTTTTTACCTGAAATGTTGACAATTTATTTATAAATATATTAATGAATGATACGGTATAGGTTTCAGATTGATAAAGAAATAACTAACAAGAGATCAAGTAACAAAAATACTGATAACACATCAAGAAAAGAAAAAAAGGCAAGTTCTTTGAAAATTATTTACAAAAATTATTATTTTTGAACTATATGTAAGTTTAACTAATATGTATTGTTTATTGTGTATCATGCAGAGCCACAAAATGATGAAGCTCGATAAGATTATTTTTTATCTAGGACCAGAAGAGCGTAAAATCTTGATGGAAAAATTGCAAAAGGATGATTCAGGTGAATGAAAAAATACTATCGATCCAATATGAGTTTCTTTTTTTTAATTTTCATTAATAATATACTTAAAATTATTAGATAACATGTGTCAAACAATATATTAATTCACATTTGTTTAATGTTCTACAGGGACCAACAACTCATAAAAGGAATGTTTTTCTAAGAAAAGAAAAAAATAGAACATGCAAAAGAAAATGAATTGCTCCTTAGCTCATCTGGAGTGGTGCTACAGGTTAACAAAAAGGGAAAAAACTTTTACAAAAGTTTGAGGGATCTATTGGAATGAATGTATAGGCATTCTTTCCACTTACAATACAAAAACCAATCCAAGGATTCCAAGAACAAAATTTTATCTAAACTATAGGAAGAGTTTCCAAAGAATTCGTCAATGAGACATGTCATACTTTTAATAGCAAAAACGTACAACAACAAAAAAGAAGGAATGAAAAAGTAATATTCCTTTAAATGTTTGTCTAGAATTATTTATAAATATCACTTTTGTTATATTTACTTTTCATATATCAATATAAAAATTAAATAGTTTATTGTCATGTTACATTTTCAGGAAAATTATGAAAATCTCAAAAGATGAATGAGTTGATATAAAAAATATGCCAATAGGAATATCCAAAAAGGTGTACAAGGAGATGGTCAAAGAAATGGACAAAATTGCATCGCAGGAGGAGCCATCTCAACAACAACATGCTTCAAATGTAATATGTAATCATTAGGTACAATAAATAAACAATTTAGCATTAAATATTAATTTTCAAGTATTTTCTTGCAGAAAATAAAAGAAAATGAAACCCATTCAGCACATAAAACAGGACGACAAGGAAGAAAATGGTTGATATCTAAGTTTGTGTTACTTTCTTATAACAACTTAACTAGATTTCATTTTTGTATTTTTTAAGTTGTTTTACAAAAATCATCATTGAATGTCTTCAAACAGGTGCTAACATACCAAGAAGAACCATCAGACGAATTGACTGAAATTGGGTTAAATATGGGTTGTGAGTATATGTTGACATATCAGAAATTAATTGCGGAATTTGTAAGAATCCATCGATCTTTTTTTACTTAGCTTCGTTTATAATTAATAGAACAAAAAAAATCTTTTATATTAAATATATGATTTTTTATGGGGTATAAAACTTGCCGAAAACAAAGTATGGAACTGTGCCAACAGAAGAAACCTTGAAAGATGGCATGTTACATGGTTTTGAAAGAATGTGTATAGTTTAAGAGTCAATTGCTGCAATGGTACGTCATTTCTTTTTTATTTAAATTGATGTATATACACTCATTAGAGTTTATTTTTATGTTTGTAGATGGAAGGTGAAGAATAAGAAAACAATCAACACCATGAACAAAGCATTCCTGAAAATAACCCAAGTCATGGAAGTAGCTCTAGCAGTGACAGCGGTTCAAGCGAAGAATGATGATGACTATGTTTGGATATCAAAGTAATGCGTTGTATTTTTTGAAATATTATCCTGTGAAATCAAACATTTTGTTTAATGTAATGGACATAGTGTCCCAATTAAAAGAGAAAGGGATACCAATAATTGTCCCATTTTGTATGACAAAGACTGTCTTATTTTGTAATATTCCTTTTTCTAAAATATCACAAGTCTATTCCAGAGATAGACTGTGGGGGCATTTTCCGGATATGTCTCATTCCAAAGAAGGGAGAGATCCAGAGGCTACCTGGCCCTTCACAGACTCTATCTATAGATATGTGATATTCCTTCCTCAGGAATTGCCTAAAGAATGGGGCTGCAACAAAATGTATGAACATACAATAGATCAACAGCGTTATTTTAATAGATGTGAGACAAGTAGATATGTATAGCCAATGAATAATGTTATAGCAGCAAAATGAGTACAAGTTCTTGAGGAAACATAAACTCAAGAAAGGCAATGCAAGCCTCAATAATACATGTACATGGAAATGAAAGAACACTGTTGTTTTTGCATAGACCCAGGCTATGAGGATGCAGTCTATGATAGAATACTGCTACAAAATGATGTCATTACATGTATATGACAATATATGGCTCAAATACAATAGGGGAGAAAAGCTCTAACCCTTAGAAACAATAATACATCAATCCTCCAAAGGATTGGCTGAAATATACAAAATGGCCAAAATGTCGGAGTAGCTGGGTAGCTACTGCAACTCAAATCTGGAACTCAATAGAGAAGGATAAATGTGATGAAAGATTTGAAATAAACCTCTTCCAATGGATCTCGAAAGTGGAAGGTTGATCCTTACACTTGAGATCTCACCCTCCAATCAATCTGCAAACCCTCATTGTAGATACTCCATGAAAATAACGCAGTCACTAAGAGGGACTGCGCAGTGAGTGGAATAGAACACTTTGGCCAAGTGCCAAGATCTGAAAATCAGCTATCAAGCTTCCAATCTGATCTCCTAAAGAAAGGAAAGACTCTCCCTCTGAAAAACAAGCAATGGAAGAGGTGTTGTGAAGTCTCCACTGCAACACCCTACAACAAAATATTATACTGCTGCAGCAATAACGTTGTCCTGCAGGAGATGCTTGGGCCTTGAGCCAAGAAATGAGGATAATTAAGAACCAACCTTCAATAATCCTCTCAAGAAGGTGAGGAAATCCTAAACAGGAGTTTCTTGGCAATTCTTGCTAAGCAGCAAAGAATGCTCAATGTCTAAATAGACATGAAATCATAAACATATGCATGAATGGAAATGGCTCTCCTCCTCTCCATATATAGCAAATGAAGGCTCTCCATGGGCCCTACTTCGAATTAGGGTTTCCCTTCCTATAGAAGCTTCACTCCTACATTGGCATATAGTGCTTTCCACCTCATACCCTGCGCTAGTTGACTTGGTCAAACCTCTTTGCAAATATCTCCTTTCACACATGAGGGTGTGAAATCTGGTTCCATATTTGATCCCTTTTCATACTAGAGGGATTTTATTTATGTTATTATTACCAATTGTGTCTCCTTACCCAATTATCCATCTCCTAAATGAATTTAGACAAAAATTAATGTTCCAATTTATTGAAGAAAAATTTGGAACATTACAGTCCTCCCCTCCCAAATGTTGCTTGTCCCCAAGAAACTGCAAGGACAGAACTAGAAGGTCTCCACTCAAGGCATGGAGTCTGAAATATGATGAGTAACATATCCCTCATGTGGATCCTCCATCCCCAATAAATCATCCAAACAAAATGAGCCATCTCCCAACAAGGCAACCCCTGAAAATCTCCTTCTACCTCAAACTCCGAAAATGAAGGTGGGCTGAAAATATGAACTTGGCAAGCATCATAGCTTACCCCATGCTATCCTTCTCTCCACTTATGAAAAGTGTAGAGTGTGTTCTAATCCTAGGCTGCAAAAGTATTTCCCTCAAATGGCAAAGTGAAGAACAATCCTCCAAAGAATTCTCCTCCAACAATGAAGAACAAGCTGGCCCAAAACAATCCTTCCATGATGAATAGGACAAGATCATCATAGAACATCCTAATGATAAGTTTTTTGAAGTTTTTACATGATTATACATGATTCAAACAATGCCTCACAAGGATACAACACAGTTTCATCCACTGCAATCTCCGAAAGGTACATGGCAAGTGACATATAGAATCCATCACATCTACTAAGGAATAGTAAATGGCTGAATATAGCAATAATACAAGACCGAACACTTGCCCCTGGTTGTACAATGGATGATTATAAAGTTCATGGTCCACCTCAAAAGAGAACACACATGTAGTAGTGGTGGCCATAACTCCTCCCATGTTCCCATTAGAACATGTAGTGCAGAAATTGTGAGAATTCTTCGGACCACTCAAGGACACATCCAACTCATGTGTCTCCCTCATAATCATGCCTCCCATACAAATCTGATATATATCAGAAAATTAAGTCATTATCAGCAACAAAATGAAGAAAATTCTGAAGGTTACAGGTGATGCAAGAAGGTACCAACAACTTTCCCAATAGTGACAGTGCAGTTTTACAAGTTGCTGCTTGATAAAAGTACATGGAAAAATGTTTCTTTTATCAAGTTGCTGCTTGATACATGTTATAGTGCAGCAACTGAACATACATGTGATGATAAAACATTTTCCCAAGGCCACAAAAGATATGGCTGCCTCCATCATGTAGATCGGCCCAATACAACTCATGGAGCAATGTGACAAGCTTGGCCTCTTGTGAAGCAATGCACTGTATAAGAATGGTAAGAGTGTGCAAATCAATGAATGTATAAACAAAATCCTCACCATATGCTGGAAGTAATATGGTACACGGGTCCATAAATGAGTCCTCCATAGTGTTTTGGCATGCTATGAAGAAGAATGAACCATGTGCTGCAAGAAGATAATCCTCCTCATGCTTGGAAACCCAAGTTAAGAAGAATATGCCATAGTGATAGATGTCTCTATCATCATTGCCTCCTCTTTGCTCATTAAGTGCAACAAATATGAAATGATCCTGGAACCTGTGGGTTATGGATCCACCACATTTCCGCTGGGCACACTTCATCCATAATTCTCTGCTCCAAGGTGGCAGCGCTGTGAGATTATGAAAATAAGCCCCTGTCAATACAAAACTCTGTTCTTTGACATGCTCCTTATCAAATATTCCTCCAATAATGTTGCAAAAAATATGGAATACTCCCCAAGATGGAAGAGCTCCCGAATCATCTAAGACCAAGGGGATAACGCCATCTCCTCCTCCTGCAACATCATGCAAAGTGTGAGAGAAAATCTTCTCTTGCTCTCCCAGAAACAAGCAAAGCAACAAAAGATTTTGTTGCCTCTCCATAATTCCATCATACAACTCATGTGATGAAGACACAATGAATGATATGAGTGTCACACCAGCATCATGCATCCATACTCTATGCTGCTCAATGATGCAAGTACCCATCCTCCTACTCTTAAGAAGAGTGTTTACCAAGTGATGGGCAAACTCTTTCAAGAGTAACCAACGCAGCCAAGCCTCTTGCTGCCCGGTATCATAAATTTGCAAGTAGCCTCCCAGCTCCTTGCTCATCAGCCACATCCACTCAATCACTTGTGGATGCCTCCTTCTTCTCCTCATCTTGGTACTCCTCCCATGAGGGCTACCATCTTCCCAAATCAAATTCTTGTCTTTGCACTTCATGGGATTTTGAAATGCAATCTTCTCAAGGATCAATGAGACCCTATCAAGACACAAATAGGTGGTAGGCAAAAACCTCCCATCATGATTTGTATGGATCAAGGGATGTCCAACACAAGCATGAGAGATGTTATCCATCCTAAGATGTCCTCCTTCTATCTGCTCTTGTGAGAAAGGAAGAAAATCTTTGCACTCCGTGGTGTGTTGAAGTGCACCTCTGATGAGATCTCTCCTTGAGACCTCTCTCTCATCCATAGTCTTCCAAAACCAATGAGGTCTTGGATCTAAAAGTAGAAGTTCCTCTTTGAGCTGAGAGGAGCTCATTGAGAAAGTGTCATCTTGAATGGAGAAAGGATTTCTCACTGCAAGATGTCTACCATCATTCTTCAAGGCTTCAAACCCCAACCTCCAATGTGATATGCAATCCAAAAAAGGCTCATGAAGATGATGGTTTGTTTCCCCCTTGAAATTTTTCATGTTGCACAGCGCAGTGCAACCAAGCTGCTCTATGGTAGCAATGGGATTTGCCCCTTGGTCATGCAAAAGTAAATTTCCACAATT
Organism: Pinus albicaulis; assembly: GCA_034641835.2. NCBI lineage: Eukaryota > Viridiplantae > Streptophyta > Pinopsida > Pinales > Pinaceae > Pinus > Pinus albicaulis. The sequence continues at coordinate 1,674,402,138 of CM076578.1, forward strand.
TTCAAGAGAAGTTGCTGCAACAATAGTTTGTGGAAATTCTGTCATACCTTGATGTGCATTTGGAACTTCTTGTAGGGCTGCAAGAGTTCCTTCCTCAAAAGTGTTGGCTACCCCAACTGTTGATGCATGTGGCTGCTCCTCCATGAGTGTGACAACATTATCACAAGCCTCCTCAAGAGGTGATGTGATCCCTTCTTTCTTTGCTCTTTCTCCATCAAAGGTTTGGATCAACCTTTGAGTGAACTCTGTAAAAGTATTTACCCTTGCATGGCTCAAGTGGCTACACCACCAATCATAGGCTTCACCCTTCAAGTGCAGCGCTGAGATTTCAACAGCGTCTCTCCTTGCTATAGAATGTAGTAGGAAAAATGCTACCAACTTTTTCACCCAATTTTTTGCATTAGATGACCCATCAAAGGTAGAAAAAAGAAATCTATTGCCTTTAATTTCTTTTCTACTACATGGTCTCTTCTCTTCCTTCAGCTAGATGAAATGAGGAAAATCTAGAGTCTCCTTGAAGGTGCTAGGTTGAGATCTATACTCAACAAGGTAATCACTCAGAATTTGATGATCCAAGTATCTTCCATGCTCAATGTCTTCTTCTTGATGAGAATAGGAAGTGCATGGTACTTCCTCTTCTTCTTCTTCAATATTCTTGACCTCCTTGGAGAGGTCTCCTCTGGATATGAAAATATATGAGAATAAACTCATCTTTTTCAACATTCTGATCTTCTTGGGCTTAGACTCACAGGCCGAGCCCAGAAAGCTGCTCGGATACCACTATAATATTCCTTTTTCTGAAATATCACAAGTCTATTCCAGAGATAGACTGTGGGGGCATTTTCCTGATATGTCTCCTTCCAAAGAAGGGAGAGATCCAGAGGCTACCTAGCCCTTCACAGACTCTGTCTATAGATATGTGAAATTCCTTCCTCAGGAATTGCCCAAAGAATGGGGCTGCAACAAAATGTATGAACATACAATAGATCAACAACGTTGTTTTAATAGCTGTGAGACAAGTAGATATGTATAGCCAATGAATAATGTTATAGCAGCAAAATGAGTACAATTTTTTGAGGAAACATCAACTCAAGAAAGGCAATGCAAGCCTCAATAATACATGTACATGGAAATGAAAGAACACTGTTGTTTCTGCATAAACCCAGGCTATGAGGATGCAGTCTATGATAGAATACTACTACAAAATGATGTCATTACATGGAAATGACAATATATGGCTCAAATACAATAGGGGAGCAAAGCTCTAACCCTTAGAAACAATAATACATCAATCCTCTAAGGGATTGGCTGAAATATACAAAATGGCCAAAATGTTGGAGTAGCTGGGCAGCTACTGCAACTCAAATCTGGAACTCAATAGAGAAGGCTGAATGTGATGAAAGATCTGAAGTAAACCTCCTCCAATGGATCTCCAAAGTGGAAGGTTAATCCTTACACTTGAGATCTCACCCTCCAATCAATTTGCAAACCCTCACTGTAGATACTCCATGAAAATAACGCAGTCACTAAGAGGTACTGCGCAGTGAGTGGAATAGAACAATTTGGCCAAGTGCCAAGATCTGAAAATCAGCTCTCAAGCTTCCAATCTGATCTCCCAAAGAAAGGAAAGACTCTCCCTCTGAAAAACAAGCAATGGAAGAGGTGTTGTGAAGTCTCCACTGCAACACCCTGCAACACAGTATTATGCTGCTGCAGCAATAACGCTGTCCTGGAGGAGATGCTTTGGCCTTGAGCCAAGAAATGTGGAGAATGAAGAACCAACCTTCAAGAGGCCTCTCAAGAAGGTGAGTAAATCCTAAACAGGAGTTTCCCGGAAATTCTTGCTAAGCAGCAAAGAATGCTCAATGTCTGAATATACATGAAATCATAAACATATGCATGAATGGCAATGGCTCTCCTCCTCTCCATATATAGAAAATGAAGGCTCTCTATGGGCCCTACTTCGAATTAGGGTTTCCCTTCCTCTAGAAGCTTCCCTCCTACGTTGTCATGTAGTGCTTTCCACCTCATACCCTGCGCTAGTTGACTTGGTCAAACATCTTTGCAAATATCTCCTTTCACACATGAGGGTGTGAAATCTGGTTCCATAGTTCATCCCTTTTCATACTAGAGGGTTTTTATTTATGTTTTTATTACTGATTGGGTCTCCTTACCCGATTATCCATCTCCTAACTGAATTTAGACAAAAATTACTGTTCCAATTTATTGAAGAAAAATTTGGAACATTATATCTATATATATATATATATATATATATATATATATATATATATATATATATGTTTTAATTTATTCTATTGCATTCTCCATTGTCGCTGTGAAATGTAATACCACTGATTAAATTTATGGATGATTAAATATTATAATGAAGAGATGTGAAATTTGATGATATGATATAACAAATTAATCCAAACATCACATTCAAATGCACTAATAAAAATTTAATTAATATGAATGTTGTTATAAGATATATATGTGGCGACTTTTGATGAATAATGAATTTTAAAAAATCACAATAATTGTGATATGATATAACAAATTAATCCAAACATCACATTCAAATGCATTAATAAAAAATTAATTAATATGAATATTGTTATAAGATGTGTCGACTTTTGATGTATAATGAATTTTAAAAAATCACAATAATTGCACTGTCACAGGTCGATATTTCTAAAAAATACAAAATGAAAACCGGTGTGTGTCAGTTACTAAACATTGGTGCGTTTGTATTCTGAAGCACACCGGTGCATTTCTACGACCTATGGGCATCACACAAATATCAAAACCAATTAAAAATATCGGTGCGTTTGTGCGGTACTGCGCACCAGTGCCTTTATGTGGAATTACACACCGGTGCATTTGTACGACCTCTAGGTACCGCACAAATACTGATAACAATTATAAATCTCGGTGTGTTTGTGTGATACTGCGCACCGGTGTGTTTATGTGGCTCTACACATCGGTGCATTTTTATGACCTATGGGCACCGCACAAATACCGATACCAATTATAAATCTTGGTGCATTTGTGTGATACTACGCACCGATGCATTTCTATAAGTCTACGCACCGGTGCATTGAGACGACCTATGGGCACCGCATAAATCCCAAGACCAATTAGAACAGACCCGTGCTTTGTATCACCAACACTGCGCCCGGTGCGGTTTTATACCTTGACGGCCCAGTGCATGCTCCTTCGACCGGCCTGGGCCACCTTCTAGATGTATGCACTAGTGTGTTGAAGCCCAAGTAGCGCACCGATGAAAATAACATCCGTAATAACCTTCGGCTGCCCATTTTTTTTAGTTGAGTTGAATTTCCGTTAAAATCTCTGCCAAAACCTCCGTAACCATAAACAAATGTTGTAGCAAATGTTTTTTTGACAATTTTGGCCACTTTTATAACACTCTTATAACCTCCGCTAGGGGGTATTTTCCTTGTAGTGTTAGGGTGGGGGGGGATGTTGACACCTAATGTTTGGGATTAGAAAAATCCAGGTAAATATTTTAAATAGAAAAATAAAAGAAATTGAAAGATGAATGGACATTAGGAGACGAAACCCAATGGTCTCCATCTCCTTGTATATATCCATCTTTTTTTTTAATGAAAAACATAATTTCATTTGTGGAGTTACTCCTAGCCTGACACCTCTCAAAATGTGTCAGAAAACTATGAACTTGGATCAGCTTCAAAATACTTCAATTTTGAGGCTCAAATCACCCACAATATTAGCCTTATATTGGGCTCAAAAACTGATCTTATGTATACCTCCAAAACTGCCTCAAAATTTACCCTAAATAGGGTCGAATATGACCTTAGAAGGAAAGGTTGCAAAAATCCTCAGGTGTCTACTTCAGAGGTTTGAATAAGGCCTTAGGAAGGTCGAGGTTCTGCCTCAGAGAGGCCAAAAATGGTCTCAGGAGAAATCCTACCAACCTCAATATGAAAAACCTTCTTCACAGAATCCAAACCAACCTTAAGATGACAACACTCTTCATAGAATTTGGACCAACCTCGATATGACAAAATTCAAACTAGAAAAGTGAAGATAATGCTTAAAAAGCCACCCAAAAAAAAAAAAAAACCAAGATAAAAAAACCCTTCTTAAATTTTGACCTTGACCTTCTTCAGATATTCAATATGGCTTAGACCTCAGACTACTACTTCATTTATCGTTGCCTTAGATCATCGAAATTTTTTGCCATAAATTCCCAATGGCTAGATATATTTATATATATTGATGAGGCATAATGGGGTCGACCTAATCCATGAATAGGCACCAACATTTTCTAGAGCCGACCTATGATATTTCCCATACAAATATATAAAATATTTCCAACAAAAATAAATTTTCTAAGCCAACCTGTAAGAGGGTAAGTCATCTTCTAAGAGGAGGCTTAAACTACATAAAAATATGTATTTTGATTTTAATAATAGCTTATTTATTAGATACTTGGACATGGAAAAATATGATTAAAAATTATTTTTTTCTTGAAGGGAAATGATGACTTTTTGAGCCTATAAATTCTGGGGGCATGAATCCATTTGTTTAGGTCATCAATCTTCAAAAATCAATATCTGTCCAAATTTCAAGATGACCCACAAAATGTGCCACCTATCAAACGAAATAACATGACAGGGAATGCCATATGTGAGGTCCTTGTATCTAAATTCACTTGATTTTTGCATGCAAATCATCAAACAAATATTGGATTGTTCACCCTTTGACATTGATGACAAATTCTTCCAATAGATATTATGCAACACACACACTTTCAAAATTTATTAAGATACAATAGTAAAAAGTGTTCACCCACTCTCACTAATAATGTGAGTATGCGAGTGAAGGTAAGGGGAGATATTATCCAAAACATATTACTGAAAGTGAAGGTGAGTGCAAGGGTGAAGGTAGAAGGAGGTACTATGCAAAAACATATTAGGTGGGGATGGGAGTAGTATGCGAGTGAAGGTGAGGGGAGATATTATGAAAAATGTATTAGGTGAGGATGGGAGTAGTATGCGAGTGAAGGTGAGGGGACATATTATGCAAAACATATTATTGAAAGTGAAGGTGAGTGCAAGGGTGAAGGTAGGGGGAGATATTATGCAAAACATATTAGGTGGGGATGGGAGTAGGAGTGCTCAGAGATATTGAGAGTGAGAGTGGGTTATGGTGGGGAAGTGGGTTGGAGATATTATGCAAAACATATTTTCTATGTTTTGCATAATATATTATTCTATATTATATTTTATATGTTTTTTATATTCAAAGTTTATGAAAAAAATAACAGTAAAATTTTCACGTACCCTCACCAAAATGAGTGTGAGAGAAAGGGTGAGGGGAGATATTATATGCTAGCATAGATCCATTTCAAGCACTGATCTAACATGAGCTGAGGTGCAAACTTATTTTAGAGTGCAAAAAACAATGTGTAATTTTTTATTATTTAAATTGTATGTTTTAATGTTATAAAGATTACATAACATGTATATTGAGACATTTTATCAATGCAAATTAAATTGGTTTTTTTGTTATTAATATATTTTTAAGTATACATGAATATTAATTCATATTAAAATATTTTATTTATAACTCATATTGGATATTTTCTTAAAATATTTCTATACAACATTAAAATATTTTCTTTTAACGTTTTTTTTCTATATATAGATATATATGAAGTTGATATCACATGTTAAAATATTTTTGAAAGGTATAAGGTTTGAACATCTTACTCACATATTTTTTATACTTCTAAACACTTTACATGAAATTATATGAGTATATATGGACTCACAATATATATATATATATAGCCGACATTTCTTTTCTATTTAAAGAATATTTTATATTTATTTTTAGACGGATGGACATACTTACACATCGCCTTCACAATGGGCTGTAGAATGAGCCTCTCAGCTCAAAAACATATTACTAAAGATAAGGGTTGTTAGGATATTACGACACATAGGAAATAGTTAAGTATAACTTCGTCTAGTGTAAAGTTAGGTAAAGTGTGTTTCTTTACTATGTACATTTGTAAATTATAATCTGACGGTCACAATTTGTAGTGATATGATGGTTCACTCTCTCCTCGGTATTAACGACACTTGATCCATGGCTTAACACCCAATTGGTCCATGATCTCTATTTAAAGTGCATGGAGGGTCATTTTTCTAGTAACCGTTTATGAGAGAAACATATGTAAACTTTATTTTTTATATTAATAAATTGCCTGAAGTGGTCGCGTTGGCTCAAGTCGTGGATTGTTTCCCTCTTTGAGGGTTTTAACCACGTGATATACTGATGTATTGATTTGTGATATGTTTGTGAGCGGTGACCTTTGGTGTTTGATCTAAGGAACTTACCTTGTAAATTCCTACATGGTATCAGATCCATTTTGAGGGCCGCATCTGTTGTTGATCCAAATCGGAAGCTGGTTTTACTGCATGTGACTGTCGTTTTCTAGATCTACTATTTCTGAACTTTTTCGGTCCTGGAGAACTACTTTTTTGTGTCTGGAGCATCTATTATAGTGAGGAAAGTCTTTCGTTTCATGCGAAAAGGTTTCCGGTTGCCCAAGTTATGTCAGTTTAGATCTGGAGATATAAAGTATTTTTTTTGCAGTTATATTTGTTAATCATCCTGATTATTTCGGTTTATAGTTTTTATTTATTTTCCGGATCTATACCCTCTTCTCTATGTATGCTCTTTGCTCTGCACTATTTGTGATCTCGATAAATCAAAAACAGGAAGAAGGGATTTTTTTTGCTACATATGCTCTTTCCCCATGTCTTTGTGCGATCTCGGGAAATCAGAAATAGCAGAAAAAAGGATAGTTGCCGATAAGGCTAACCGAAAATCAAAGGTTTTGTCATGAGGCTTGCAGTTTCTTTTTTTGTGCACGGATTTCTTTTTCTTTCTTTTTTTTTGTAGGAAAAACATGCACACCGAAGAGTAAAAAACAAAAAAAAAAAACCTTCCTCCTTTCAAACAATTATAGAATCTTTTTACTAGCTCACTTGGTGTGAAGTTAGTTTATGAGAATAGAGGTCTTTGGTTCAAGTCTCTTTCTCAAGCTTCTTTTTGTAAAAAGCTTTTTGTTAAAGGGAAGGATTTTTTTTTTCAAAGTAGAACTTCATCATCAAATTTCCAACCATTCCCGTAACTATTTGGCATCTACAACTTGTTTTTTCAAAAAGGCATAACTTCTTTATCTGGAAGTCGTTTTTTTTAATCAACCTAATTTTTCAAGGTCTTTCCATTGGAGCAGTTAGTTTCGGCCCTTTTCAGTTTTAGTTTTTTTTTGTTTAAATGGAAAGTGCATGCCCAGTTATTCTTAACAGCACTAATTATTTCCAATGGTTACCTCAAATGGTAGATGTACTTAGAAGTAAAGGGATTTATAGAATAGCCACAATACAAGAAACTAAACCTACTGATGGAGAATAAGCTGCTAAATGGGAAAATAAACAAGATCAAGCACGAGGGTTGATAGGAATTTCCATTGCTCAAGATCTTCGATTTCATATCCTTGAAATTGACACCCCTTATGCAACGCTGAAAAAAATCAATATTGTTTTTGGCATTCAAAATGAAATTAGGGCCCACCATCTTGAAAATGAGTTTCTTACTTTAGACCCAAATAATTTCTCCTCTATTGAATATTTTTTGTCCAAATTCAAGACCCTTAGACTTCTTTTAGAAGGTTGTAAGGTCAAAAAGGAATATGGTAGCCTTATCTATCCCATTCTTGCTAAGCTTGGCCCTGCATACTCTATATTTGTTTCCACTTTCCATTCCACTATAGAAGTCATCATTTCTCAAGGAACAGCCTACAAGAGCCCCTCTTTTGATGCCTTTTCCAATTCTTTGATAAGAGAACAAGAAAAAATATTACACCTTGGTCTTATCACTTCTAGAAACACTTCTAATAAATCCTTAACAGCCCAATAGCAACCATATCAAAAGAATCCCAAGAAGCAGTATCCTAAAAAGTATGGTCCTAAACCAAACAAGGGTCTTAAGCAATTTCAACCGCAAACTGAAAAAGCACCTCACCAAAATGATAAGGAAACTAAAAACAAAGGGAAGAAAACATATATACATTGCAAATTTTGTAATCATGATGGCCATGTAGAGTCCAAATGTTTTAAGAAGATGGAAGCCTTGGAAGCATCAATGAATAAGCACCACATCAGTTTGGAGACCTCTTCAACTTCATCTTCAGGAATGGCACTTTCTACTTGTGGTTGTCAAGCATATGGTTATGCATTAAATGTATCTTCTTCTTCTCATTCTCATGAGTGGCTCATTGTTTCTAGAGCTTATTACCACATGGCCAAAAATAAAGCCACGTTTTCTTCATTAAATGATTGTAACACCAAACATATTTATGTTGGTGATGATAGATCTCTTAGTGTTGTAGGATCTGGAATGATTCATCTAGATAATGGTTAGTTTAATGATGTACTATGTGTTCCTACCTTGTCATGCAACCTTCTATCTGTTTATCAGATAACTCATTCAGGTGAAGGGAAAATAGTAGAATTCTCACCTCATGATGTTGTAATCAAGGACCTCAAAGATCCTAGACATATTTTAGCTACTGGAATTGTTGATGATTCCACAAGGTTGTATAGGTTTGACAACTTTGGGTCATCATGTCCTCCCTCCGTTTTTGTTGCTCATAATGATGAAGTGAGAAAACTTTGGTATGAGTGATTTGGCCACTTAAACTATCGCTCTCTTCAAACTCTATGTAAATAAAATATGGTGACAGTTCTTCCTATGGTATCTTGCCGAGATGGTGTTTGCTACAGATGTGTATTCGAAAAACATCATCTTGATAGTTTTACAAACGTGCCTCTTGACACGCTTCTGCCCCTTTGTAGCTTGTGCATAGTGACTTATGTGGTCCACTTCCTATTGTTTCTTTCTCTGGTTGCAAGTACTTCTTAACTTTCATTGATGATTTTTCCAGATGCACTTGGGTATACTTCTTAAATTCAAGAGTGAAGCTTTTAAGATGTTCTCAGACTTTAAGGTCTTTGTTGAGAAACAATCTGGAAATCAAATTCTTAAGTTAAGATCATACAATGGAGGAGAATATTTTAACAACAAATTTATCGAATTTTGCACTGAGCATGGCATTCAGTTGCAACATATTGTTCCATATACTCCAAAACAAAATGGTGTAGTTGAAAGGAATAATCGCACCTTAAAAGGAATGGCTAATTTTATGCTTCAATCTAAAGGACTTAGTCTCATTTTTTGGGCAGAAACAATTAACTGTACAAATTACATAGTAAATTGCACTCCTACTAATGTTTTAAGGAATGTAACTCCAGAAGAAGCCTAGAGCTCAATCAAACTAGATGTAAGTCACTTTCGTGTTTTTGGAAGTGATGCTTGGGCCCAAATTCCATATGCGAAACATAAAGCCTTAGAACCTAAGAGTAAAAAATGTATTTTTGTTAGATATTATGAAGATGTCAAAGGATATAGACTTCTTCAACCAAAATCCAAAAATATAATCATTAAAAGAGATGTAAAATTTGATGAAAATATATCGGCTTGCGAGCCTAGTTCGACGACTGTGCCACCTTTGGCATGCGAGCTTGATTCGGCATATGTGCCACCTCTCTCTATCTCTTCTATTTTTGATAGCATTCCTTCTAGTTCAGATAATGACAACGAGGATGAAAATCCTCCTCCACCTCTTGAAGATATTCCTTCAGCTCCACAGCTTCCAAGATGGGTCTACTCTACTACTAGTACATTTGGTGGAAATTCTGACACTTGGTTCCGACACTTTTGACCAAATGTCGGAAATTTCCCCAAAATTTTTCAAAATTTTCAAATCTTGCCCGAAACCATCACTATACCGACATTTAGAGGCAAGTGTCGCAATACCGACACTTAGAGGCAAGTGTCGGTCTTGCGATGTTTTCAAAATAGCGTCATACTTGCGAAGAATTTCTAAAGTATGTCGTTATTGCGACATTACAGAGACAAGGTGTCGCTATTGCGACGTTTAGAGGAAGGGGTCGCTATTGCGACGTTTAGAAGAATGCGTCGCTATTGCGACGGTTGGTGGAAAAGTGTCGCTCTTGCAACGGTTAGGCGATGTGTTGTGGTTGGTGGCAATGTGTCGCTCTTGCGATGGTTGGTGGCAGAGTGTCGCTCTTGCGACGGTTGGTGAGGTTGTTTTGCCTCTGCATAAGTCCTCAGCAAGTGGGCCCTAGTGTTTTTGTCAAAATAAAAGATGGAGAGGGGGGCCATGCCCCGATATTTATCTTCGATTGATTAGCCTTCGACGTAGCCCTCGATGAATGAGCCTTGGATGGGTATTAGCCTCCTTTAGCCAAATATATATATATGGCACTAGGTAAATACAAATACTTGCATTACAATAGGATTCTCGTAGGGGAAGGTGGACCATAGTGATTCCAGGAGGCGGGGAACCATTGTGAAATTCTCTATCCTTTCTTCATTCCACTGCTTGGAACATCAAGCACGCTTGAAGTTTGAATCATTGGTCTCCAAATAAATCACTGGCATCTGAATCGACTCTGAGCCACCAAAATCAAGTTCTAATATAGATATGGTACCTGCAACATTTGAATCTACGACATTCGAGTCCCTTGCGTCTAATGAATCTGTCACAGCTGAGCGAGCCATAGCATCATCTCCAACTTCTCCAGATGTTAATGTTGTTGATAATTACATCGATGTTGTTCCAGTCGGTGGTGGTGCCCCTATCTCTGGTGGTTCTGGTGGTGATGGCAATAATGATTATTACAATGCTGGTTATGTTGTTAACGCTAGTGAATGCCGGTATAGTGCTGGTGTCCGGTGGGATAATCCCACATTCACCGGGCATATAAGCAATATTGGTGTTTATATACAATTTGAGGTTTTACATGTTTCGATTACGAGCCCAAGGCTATGCACACTCAATCAATTGGGACTCAGCGCATGCGCTCAACCCCTCCCCTCATGACTTGTATTTGGTTGTGGTTTAGCTTGTGGTTCTTCGCCTCGGTCCTGTGGTGATTAGTGTAGGTGCTGAGCCAGGTGCTCGACGGAGTAAAAAGCCACAATTTTATTAAAAATATAAACAATTTGTAAAAAGCCCACAATTTTATTAAAATTATAAACAATTTTATATTAGATATAAAATTGATATACACTTTTTTATTGGGAGTAAAAAGCCCACAATTTTATTAAAAATATAAACAATTTTTAAAAAGCCCACAATTTTGTAAAAAGCTCACAATTTGTAAAAAGCCCACAATTTTGTAAAAAGCCCACAATTTGTAAAAAGCCCACTTTTATTTTTTTTTTGCTTATTGAGCTCCCATTGAGTTCAACACGTCTTGGGTTTTCTACACCATTGAGAGAGATAATTGCTAAATATAATTATCATTTTCTTTATAGGATAATTTGCATCAATGGAAGAAAACATTAGAGGTGGGAAAAAAATTCAAAAGGGTGAAAGGGGTGATGGTAGAGTTTATTGCCCTTGCAAAAAATGTTGTATGAGAAATAATGTTAGAGTTTTAATAGCAACATCAACAATGCATTGTAGGAAATATGGGCACATTGATGGTGGATCGAATGACTATCGTCCCGTGGTAATTAATTATCTATCTTCATTTTGATTATATCGTAAAATTTTATATTATTTTAATATTTTTTATATGCGCACTAATGTTTAATTTGTAATTTTCATAAAGGCACAGTTGCCCCCCAACTTTTTACAGATGATTGACCAGCTTCCATAGCTAAATAGTAGTATATTAGATGATGTTGCACCAGTACAAGAGAATATTGCAGCAAATATTAGTATTGGAAATGATGTTGTACAAGGTGAAGAACATGAAGCAAATGATGAAGGTAATTTTAATGATCCCATGGAGGTAGATCATGATGACAATAATGAGATAGTTCACATTAATGATGGGACAGATAAAATGCCCCAAGACTTGTATGGTGAGTCAGATGATGATGGTGGAGATAGTGATGGTATTTATGATGTACCTCTGATTAAAAGGTCAAGTGAACAACTTTTTGAACACTCAAATGTTACTCTTCTCTCTGCTACATTGTTGCTGGTGAACTTAAAGGTTATGAATAATTTGTTGAACAGATGTATGACACAACTCTTAAGGTATGCAATATGTATATATGATCACATATACGTAAATGTTGATTATTTTCCCTTTTTTTAGTTGTAATAAATGTGTAAAATAATAATTCAATATATATATATATATATAATCATTACATTAACTAGTTTTTGTTTTTTCTGTAGATTGTTGGGTGAATATTTGTTACCATCGCCAAATACTTTACCTCGAACATATCGAGATCTACGTGCTATTATGAAACACTTTGGAATGGAATATAACACTATAGATGCATGTCCTAAAGATCATATTATATATTACGGAGAACATGCGTCGAAAACAAAATGTTCGAAATTTGGTACCAGTAGATATCGAACAGATCAACTAACCAAAAAGGTGCCTCAAAAGGTTCTTCGTCATATTCCCATAATTCCACGTTTGCAGTGAATTTTCAGGTGTGAGAGCATAGCACAGTTTATGGATTACCATTCAAAGAATAGAAGTGGAGATGGTGTTCTTAGAATTCCTGCAGATGGTTCTGCATTTAGAGAAATCGAGGAAAAATATGTAGATTTTAAAAATGAACCTCGTAATGTCAGACTTTCATTGGCAATTGATGGTGTTAATCCATTCGGAGAGCTTAGATCTACTTACTCAATGTGGCCTATTTTCGTTATCAACAATAACATTCCTCCTTGGATGTCAATAAAGAGGGAGCACATAATGTTGACTATGATTATTCAAGGTATTTGATACATTATTTTTTTGAATGTAACATTTTCATTTCTCTCGTTGTTTGCATAAATATATATTTTATTTATTTACTTACTTATATATACATATATCATGGTAGTAATTATTATGTACCATAATTTTGAACAATTAGGTAAGTACCAGGTCAAATATATGAATGTATATATTGAGCCTCTTATCGAGGAGATAATACAGTTATGGCATGGCATCACTATGTATGACATCACTAAACCAATCAAGCAGAAGAGATTTCAATGTCGTGGAATGCTTGTATGTACAATTCATGATGCCCCATGACTAACACATGTTTTTGGTATGTAATATTTCGTTGCACTTTAATATAATACATAATTATCTAAATTAATATACCATATTGCATGTTTTAAAAATGATCTCATAGTATAATTGTTATTGATCCATCTATTGCAGGTCTTCAAACAAAGGGTAGATTTGCATGTCCAGTTTGTGGCCCTAAGATGAAGTATCGTCATTCGCCAGACTTAAGAAAGATGGTGTTTGATGAGTTTAGGCACTTCCTCTCTAGGAACCATAAGTATCGTACTACTGAAAAACATCTTTTCATGATAAAGAAGAAACTCGATTAAAACCACGAAGAATGACACCTCAGTTGTGGAATTTGGAATATAACATAATTAATAATCGTCAAGCAGCTGGTACCTAATTTGTGTGTATATATATATATATATTAATTTTTTATGTAATGTTTGGAATTTTTGTTTTAACTAATGAATTTATTTTATTGTATTTTATAATTATTGTTCTGTTTTATTTTATTCTTTGATATCAAGGTCATCATCGCGGTGAAGGTACTAATATTGTACTTCCACCTAGAATGAAATGTTATCCTTCTCAATTCGCGAGGTTGCCCTACTATGAGGACCTAAAAATAGCTCATTTGTTTGATACAAAGCATGTCGGGAAGAATGTGACAGAAACGTTATGGCGAACCATAGATGGTGCACATGATAGAGATAAAATTGACAAAATTTGTGTTGACATTGAGAAATCGAATCATGTAATGAAAAGTGTGATCGACAGATCAAATAACAATGGAGGTCGAAATTATAATTATATTCCATGGTTATTAACAGAACAACAAAGAAATGATGTAAAAGAGGTCGTTAAAAGAATTAAATTTCCAATAGGTTTTTCTTCAAACATAAATAATATCTTAACGGAGAAAGGTGACTTCAGTGGGGTGAAAAAACATGATTGGCATACCTTTGTTAAGGTAATTTTTTTGGTATACGTTTTTGTATGTTATTGCTTGAATACATATTTTAAATTTTCCTTTTTTCTGTTTAATTTGGAAACCAATAACGATTCATTTTTTATTTTTGTAGTATGTTCTACCTGTATCTCTCCCAAACAACTTCGACAACAATGTCAAACAAGTTATATATGGTCTTAGTAAATACATGAGGTAAGTAGTTTTGATTTATACGCAAAATATAATTGCTACAATTTCTTTTCGTACTTAATGAAATGATGTATTATTTTACTTGTAATGAAATATATATTATGTTTCAATGAGCCTTGTGTAATTATTTTCAGATGGTTCTCATTGAAAGAAATCCATCAAGATGAAATAAAGTATTGGAAGAGAGAATTCCTCGGCTAATGTGTGAAATGAAAAAGTATCTACCTCCAACAATTTTCAATGCACAAGAACACTACTTGATACACCAAGTTGAGGAGATTGAAATGTGCGGACCAGTACACACAAGGTCAATGTGGATGGTCGAGAGGCACCTGAAATCCTTGAAGTCTTTGGTTAGACAAAGAGCACGACCTGAGGGTTCTATGGTGGAGGGATATGTGGTATATGAATCCATGGTGTATATTAGTCATTATCTTCCTATATTAGCTGCGTCAACTATGAAGGCGATGGATTGCATTTGGGATGTGAACTCCATCAAAAAATTTGAAGTGGAGCACCTGTTGGGAAAAGGTAGAATGAAGAAAGTGAAAGGTAAAAGATTTATTATGTATAATACATATAATGTTTCATTTTTTTACATCATGTATATGATCATTATATTCATTTAGGTCTTATTCTTTCATAGTTTATTAATTAATATAATTTACCATAGTTATAAGTAATATTTATTAATATTGGTGAATTATTGTTTTTTTATTCAGGTGCTCAAGATTATGAGGCACTACTTTTATACATTGCAAACAATCTTGAGTGGATGAGTGAATGGATTGAAACATGTAAAGCACGTAACGACGGTAGGTTATCATGGCAACTACTATCTGAATTGATTAGAGAAGAGTATCGTAGTGGAGATGGAAACATTACGAACAGGAAAATCGATTTAGCATATGGTTTGAAAGATAGAAAGGTAAGAAATTAATTCACCTATTTTATTCATTACTTATTTTATACTATATTTATAATGTGACAACAAGTTTGATTTTTCAAATAATTTTCATGCTGTGTAAATTATATGATTAATTATTAATTGAGAATGCATCTTTTTCATGTTTGGCATATTGCAGTTGAAACACCACAAGGCTATGTGGTGCAATGGTCGTAAATTTCGCGTTAAACAGTTGGATGATAACAGGAAAAATTCTGATAGTGGGATAATTGCAGTATTCCAAGTCACTAATGTTTTCTTCAGGATTGACAGACATCCTCGAGAATCTGAAAATAGATTTTATGGGTTTTTAGATGATATAGTTGAGTGTGACTTTAATTCCTTCAAAATAGTTTTTTTCGACGTCAAATGGTATAGGCTACGAATGAATGTACGTGATGATGATAGAGCACTTATTCAACATGACAATGGATTTCCAATGGTTAAAACATCGCAGTTTGAAGCAGGAAAAGATCGCTATGTTTTTCCAAGCCAATGTGAACAAGTCTTTTACTCAGAGGTTCCAGGTGAGAACGAATGGTCATTTGCTATCAAATATGATCCAAGAGGAAGGCTAGTAGAGTATACTGTAGAGGAAGAAGATGATATTGATCAAGAAGAAGATGATGCAGTGGCAGATGAGCAGGAAGATGCATTGACAGACGAAGAAGATATATTGGAAGATGAACCAGGCATAGGAGATGAGGCAACAATTATTGATGATGATGTCGATGAGGATATTATTTAAAATGACATGATTGATGATGATGATGACATGGTTGATCATTTCAACACCATTTCTGAATCAGATGTTGGTATAGATGTCAATCAGTTGGATGGAAATCAAGAATCTACAGAAGAAGAATATTGATACAAATGTTATGTTCGAGTATGAGCTGGTATGTTATAACTTTATATTTTAATATGTAGGAATTATTGTCTTTAAATAATTTACTAATTATGTGGGTTTGTTGCATGTTGTTTATTATTTAAAACCAATAAATAATGGCCTTACTATTGTACAAGCTAAACTAAAATTATATGCCAATTTTAAATCAAACCTAAGTTGGCATTTGAAAGGTTTTAATACCTATTTATATGGTGGAGCATTACTTCCATAAACTATGCTTTTAATAGGAATTTCAAACGAATTACAAAGGTTTCGGATCAATCATGGCGGGCCTTTCAAAATTTTACATTAATCACTATAGTTACCCTGCATGTAATCAGTACTACAGCTTCTTGCCTTTTCTAATTGACTCAAACCCTACTGGATATACGACTTTGTAGATTAGTACTACAGCTCCTTGCCTTTTCTAATTGACTTAAACCCTACTGGATATATGCCTCCTACTACAAAGAACCGCCTGTCGCGCAAGAAACTCCAGAAAGTAGGCCCTTGCTGCAAAGAACCGCCTGTCGCGGAAGAAACTCCAGAAAGCAAGCCCTTGCTGCAAAGAACCGCCCGTCGCGCAAGAAACTCCAGAAAGCAGGCCCTTCCTCCATCAGCAATAAAATGGTATGTCCAAACAGAATTTTTCCAGATTTTGAAAAGTGATTTTACCATTTAGAATGTCCAGGATTTGAAACAGAGCAATAAATTGGGCTGCTCGTTTTCCTTGAATAGGGCATGCCTGTAGATTTAGTTTTGTTTTTAATAAAATTCAATGTAATACATAACGAATTCCCCAAACCTCAGTCTCTAGCATGCTTTCCATAAAATTTGGCAGTTGATTTCCATCATCACAATTTGGTCTTTACAAGAAGAAAAATTGATCACCATTTCCTACCATTTTCCTTCAACAGTTGTCATTTATGCTAGACTCGCCAACCGATTCTTCAATAATAGCAGGTCCAAATTCTGCCTCCTCTTCTTTATGTTCTTGTTGATTAATACCTGTTTTCTTGGTAGAAATCCTAGCACTAGTATCATCCCTAACTTTTGTACATGCCTTTTTATTTCCACTATATTCACTTGGTGAGTGACCAGTGCTACTCTCCTGACTAGTGCTACTCTCCTCTTCATTAGGACTCAAAAGAGCGTCTAAGTTTGCAGTGTTTTCATGTAGATGAGTCTGAGAATCTCCAGAGTTTCCTTTTCTTAATACATCACAGCTCACATGAATTGCATCTTCATTTTCAACCACGGGACAATCAATAAAATCACCCCCATAGCTGTCCAGGGATATCATGCACAATTGACTCAATCCCATATTTGGCATAGTTGTAAAAGATGAGGGAATAGTTTCCTTGTACCATGGAAAATTAACATCCCAGAGGCCTGATGTTCCTGCAGCCAGTACTTCAGAAATTGTGTTTTTCTCCATGGCCATGTTTTCAGCGTTGGTCTCTTTCTTTGCCTTTCCATTGCTGGGCAAAATCTCTGAAAAGCTCTGTACTAGTGTAGGGTGAAAATTAAACCCACATCTGTTCATATTATAGTCACACATGAACATACTATTGTAATAATCAGGTGCTTGTAATTGGAAAGTATCAAGAAATCTAGTTTGTGTTCATTTATCAGCACAATCACCACCCCAAACATTGGCACAATTTCCACATGGCATGGATGATACATCTCCCTTGACAGGAGTTATACATTCAGCATAAGGGCCATATAAGTTAGCCATGTGGATATAATTATAGCTAATGCTAAACCTCAATCTCCAGCATGCTTAAAACTAGGATCATATCAAAATCTGGCTACAACTATCATTTAATGTAGACAAGTATGCGAGAACCTCTGGTTCATGCATAACACATTGCATTCATGCAAATAGCTACTTCGTGAAATCATGCAAGAGCAGACACCTAGACCATGACCTTCAAGGTCTGACACATCCTATTGAGATGAAAAAAATGGAAAGTCTACCCATGACATGGTCAACATGTCAAATTTGAAAAGGATTTTGTCAAAATGCTTGTGTTGTGAAAATGGAGAGTATATTTTATGAATTTCAAAGTTTCAATTAATTTAAATTGGTTGGCTGTGATAGGCTAGAATCACTACAAGGAAAAGAACCTCTAGCGGATGTTTTTGAGGAACCCCTTATAAAAATACCCTATACATTTGTTTCTAGTGTAGGTTACTAGAGGAGGTTGGCGGGTGGATGGTTTATCGGATAACTACACATATGTGGTTGTATCTTGTGTTCATTTCCATTGTTTGTATGGTACTTATGAAACTAGTAGAAAGTCTACTTTAGAGGTCAGATCACTGCTATAGCAGAATGTGATTATGTTGTTGCTTTTCTAGTGTTTTGTTTCAATTTTTTTGTGATTTATTCACAACAGACTCAATAATACTAAAATTATGAAGCTGATTTGTTTCGATAATTAATATACCTTTTGAGATTTTAAAATTTCACTACAAATAACCCAGTTTAGTCTCATTGTCAACTCGTCTCTTGTTTGGGTGCCTTAATGTGCAACAACATGTTTCCAGGACTTAATTCAATGTAAGGCATATTTGAAACTCTAACTCTGTCTTCCGGTGTCTTATTAGAAATTATTTCAGTTTTCATTTTGTGTTTTCAAGTTAGATATTGTTTTCAAGTTTTTACATTTATAATTTTATTGCAATGTGGCAGGCTGATTAGGGTAGTACAGGAACAACCCCGAGACAGGATGATCGCGGAAAGGGGCCAGCGGAAGAACATTTAAAGTGCCAGCATTGCTCTATCTTCAGGTATTTTATTTATTTACATAATTGAAATAATATTAATTTTGTTCAAATATGCAGACACCTGGCCATGGTACACCTGATGATTCCCTCTATGAGGAAGAGCTTTCTTGATCCCTATCTCCATTGCTCTTGCTACGAAAAAAGGTGCGAAAAGAAAGGTCAGAATTTGATACTTTGATAGACGCGCCTCAAACACCTGAAACAGAAGAGAGGATAATTCAACTTATGACCCAGCTAGAAACATATCAGGTAATAATAAAAAATCAAAAGGATGTTTTTTTTGTTCTGCATGAGATGAATTGTGATAGTTTGATTTTTAATTTTTACATTGACTAAACTAACAAAAATTTCTTTCGTATGTAGCGTTATCTGACACTTGCTGAAACCAGTGTTGGTGATAGTGGGACACAAGGGCAAGAGATTTCTCAGCAACCCTCTCGTACACCTTTTACTCCTTTAGGTGCTAGCCAAGAAACACACCCTGCCCAAGCGGACACCCAGCCAACCGCTGAACGTGTTGGCAGTGATGAGGCTGATATGGCCAACTACATTATTGCGTTTCCTGGAGCTACACGTGTCAGCTCCACGGGTACCATTAATGGCACGTTGTTGGTGAATGATGAAGGTGTCCCTATAAAGCACGTACAACTCCTAGGTAAGTTTTAATATTTTAACTATTTCATGTACTCTATCTAAAACATATTTTATCGTGATTTTTATTTTTAAATTAATGATAATATCTTTTTTTCTGTGTAGGAAACAATGAGTTCTACAGGTTTTTGGAAATCCATGCGTTGGTAATTTTTGGCCCAACCATACACACAAGGTGGAATTCCCAGAATTCCAACCTGAAAAAAGAACTTCTAGATTATCTAGAAGCCCTTTTTGCGGTCGGCACATTTGACAGAACAATGGTGGCTTGGGTAGCTGGCAAATATTTGAAATATACCAGGGACACCTATAGGATGAAATTGCAATTTAACCCTAGATACGAGCGTCCTCTCACAGTTCGAGAGAGTGAGTGGAGAGCACTCATCCATGACGGAAAAGAGAAAAGGACAAAGAAAGAAGGAAAAATGCCAACTGGACCCGCAAGGTAAATTACAACTTTAATTCAATAGCTTTAATTTTCTTTATGTCTAAAATAAAAGTGTGCTACATCATATCTGACTTCAATATTTTGATGATAGGTTGTCTGACACCTCGAAGGCAACCAAAGTTAGGATTGAAAAAAAGGGCCATCACAAGCTAGGCTAGGGCGGCTACTTGAAATTAGCCGCAAGAATTGTAAGTATCTAAACATCTTATAATTAATTGTATCACCTTCCAACGTTTTTGTAATCCTATCAAATAACATTAAAAATACACAATCATATGTAATGTAGGGTGATGACTTCGGAACAGAAACTACAGGGGAAGATAAAAATATTGCTTTCCATTTCGGCTATCAAGCCGTAGTTGAATGTCGCAGAAGCTTGGGGCAAGTCCCAAGATCCAGAATGCCTGATAAGGTAAAACATTAACCTTTCAATATGTTTGTTTTCGTCCATAAATTTAATGTCTAACAACTTTGTTTAAATCAAGGGAGCAGCACTACCGACGAGGCAAATAACCCAGTTTTAGAGCCAGATGTAGATGATCCTCACGTGCAACCTGATCATTGTAGTGGGGACCAGGCCGACAATGCTACTATCAGTGAGGGTCGTGACGGTATTAATTTTCACTTATAATTTTTTATAATTATACCTTGATGGTTGTCCTTATAACATTTTTTGTTTAAATGACAGAGAATGTTTCCCTTGAGGATCTTACCACCAGAGAGGAAGACAGGGCAACAGTCCCAACGGCGACAACTGGTGCACCAGGTAAATAATATCATTGCAATTTTTTTTATTAATATTACCGAACTAGTTCAATGATATTTAAAAACTGACAATTAAAATTTAATATTATCTGTTTTTGTAGGCGATGCCCCGGCACTGGATGAGACTAGACATCGTGACTACGCAACTAGGTCAGCAGTGCGGGTTGAAAGGCACGAAACAGGAGCCGAGCACGATGATATTGATGATGTAATTAGGAGCTTTAGAAATAGGAAGAAGAAAAAGAAAATTTGATAATGTAAAATATTGTATTATTATAAGACAAACGTTACCATACTTGGAACGTTTTTTGCGTTATATAAAAAAATCATTTATCATACTATTTTTATGTCAAGCACTAATTTCAATGTTTCCTTGCGTACTTTTTGTTGCATTGTTTTTTTATTAGTTATTGAATATTTTTTTTATGCTCATGAAAGTAAAAAATGAAATATAGATTGGGTATTGGGGAATTGAGAGTGATGTGGGGGGGGGGAGGGGCCATAAGAGCTTCCACCTTCACGTGGTTGGCCCTGTTTAGTAGAGAATAATTTATTGGAGCGATTTAATCTTGGAGCAAACCTCCCTCGATCCAGCGTAGCAACAAAAAAGTCAATGTTGACTTAGTTGCTACTCTTTTAGATCGTGGGAGGCTTGTTCCAAGTTCATGCGACTCCAATAAATTGTTCTTGAAACGAAGAGGAGCTTATTCAGGTATATTTTGACATTTTCAACATATGTTCTAAAATTATCATAAGAATGCATCTTAGAGTAAAAAATACTACATCAATTACTTGTATTTATTGTATAGATAATGATAGATTTTGATTGACTTGGCAGTGCAGGTACAAATCCTCTTGCATCATGAGCAATACAACTTGTCAACCAGGGTCATGTCCAGGATATTTTTGCTTGTGCGCTTGCCCAGGTTCGTAATGTCACATTTTGTAAGTTCCTTTACAGTTCATAATTCAATATTAAGCTTGTTCATGATTATTATCTAGGTTTTTTGTATGTGTTATTTCATCTATTTGATTGTAAGCAACTCTGCATGTTTCCTGTTGTTCACTATGATTTCTCCATTTACCACTCCTAGGATGAATCCGACTTTATTGTTACATAGGTTACTTTATTGTTACTATGATTTCTCCATTTACAATTTCATAGGTCACATCATGTAAAGTTGTCAATCTCAGTTTGGTGATGAGCTTTATTTCTCCATATTTGGGGCTTTTCTAATATTTTCTCCCTCATGTCATTCCTGCATCACGTCGTTGTTTGAGCATGCCAATTGTCTACCACTTGTACCAATTGGCACATGTAAATCTCTGAGTGGTGCCACATTTCACCTATTTTCGGCCCACTTGACCACCTGAAAAACTCAAATCCACACACCATGTGTCTTTATCATGGAGTGCCACATGTCCTAGATCTTTTAGATGCTAACATCATGCTTCTAATGTGCTATGTCAACCAATCATAGTGGTCCATGTGGCCTTGTGCCATGTCACCAGTCTGGAAGAGAGATTTGAGCCTTTTCTTTTCATGATTTTTCTATTATAATTTTTTTTCTTCAGGACGGGAAATCCCTTTTGCAATAGATGGGGATTTTCCCACTTCCCTGGAGTCATCTCCTACAACACCCTTCAAGCCATCATCCAAGAGGCAATCTACAACTCTCTGTTGTTGCCATCTTTCCCTTTAATTATGCGCTTCTAGAAGACCAGTTAGGGCACTCTTCTAGCCCTTATTCCATTGCTTCATCATTGTATCAACTTCTCCCACGGGCTGCTTCTATTTTTTGTCCACTTAAAGGAAGAAAACACTACCCTAGGGTGAGGTTTCTCCTCAACTATCCCTGCCGCACTTATGGACCAACCAGCAATATGAACATTTCCCTTACTTATGGAGACACCCCCTATGCTACTG
This sequence comes from Pinus albicaulis, assembly GCA_034641835.2. Classification (NCBI taxonomy): domain Eukaryota; kingdom Viridiplantae; phylum Streptophyta; class Pinopsida; order Pinales; family Pinaceae; genus Pinus; species Pinus albicaulis. The sequence continues at coordinate 1,674,424,912 of CM076578.1, forward strand.
CACATTCAATTCCAGGAGCTACTTGCTAAGGAACACTCCTACACTATGCCTAACGACCCTCCAAAAAATCCCTCTAATTATTATTGTATCAACCTCCCTTTTTGGTCTTTTAGACAAAGGTGACCCTCACACCATCAAGCACATAATGCTATCACAAGACTCAAACCCAATCCTACATCTGTTCTCCACAAACTTCTTTTCCAATTCCTTAAAATGTGATTTGTATTTTTTGAAGAACTTGGCCCTGGTTAGGGCACCTATCCCTGCTCAAATCCACCCTTTCTCCCACCTGTAAGCCTTCTTATTTATGTGTTCTTGTTGGAGACAGTTGTGGCCTTATTGTGGCTTATAAGTACCTCTAATGGCCTTGCTACAGGACAATAGCGCATTTATATTTGTAAATGAAAATGAGCAGACATAACATGAACCTACTTTTCCCCAAGGAATAAGTTTTAGACTTGGACTTATCCTCCTAGCCATGATAGTCCATGGTGAGTAGAATGGAATGGTTAGAGATGCTTTTCTGTTGCGCAACAATTCGGGACCTTTCCTAGTCTTGAAATTTCAATGACATTGGGGCTATGGTAGCCTTCTACTCTGCCTCTTGGGCCTTGGTACTGATGCATACAATAAAATTGATCATATAAACTAACCAAGCCCTCTACAACCATATTTACAATCTCTTTTGTTCTTGGGAAAAATATACCTCTGGCAGAAACTAAATTATTTATAAGGCTAATTTCTGGTCCTGGAAACATTGTATTCATTTTAGTCCCAAAGTTTCAATCTTAACTGAGTTTGAGAAACCAGATAATATAATTAATCATGCAGTCTATAATCACACAGAAATTTGATACGTTTAATGTCTCAGCTACACTATATAATACAACTATCTAAAACATTAAAAATCAGATCGTGTTCTAAATGGATAAAAATCAGATCCTCTAGATATTGCTGGCATCTTGTGCAAGATCACCATTCAGTTCTGCTTTAGGGACAACTCCATTGGCATGCTGCACTTCTTGGTGAATCATGTCTTTGAGTTTAGCGCAGGTATGATTACTTCACTCTGGCCTCTACAACGTAGCTTGTCCCACAGTGTACCCTTCAAGACTCTACGTTCTGCTTCAGGACCATCCTCTTACAGCGAGAATGCTAGGGCTTCGTCCTGAGGTGTGCTAGATTTATGCGAGCGTCATCCATTTGAATCTTCCAAACTCTCTGATGTTCACTCATACAATCTGACACAACTTCATGTTTTCTTTCATGCGTATGTGTTCAAGTTTAGAATTATAGATTAGCACATGGTTAATTGCTGCAAAGTGTTGATTGTGGTACTGTACAGTTACAGTAGCAATGGCTTTTTGTTTTGAAAGGAAATCCTTGTGTAATCCCCTCTCCTTCCTCGACACATTTGGATAGAGGGCAGCTATTCTGATTCAGTTAATTTGATTTGAACCCATGATCAATGCGCAACTGTTTGCCATAAAATTGCATTGTCTTGACAGGTCTATGTGAGATGGCCTGTCAACGTGCCTTTATTTCTCATCTTGCAGGTCCAAGCCAAGCATTGAGTCCAGTTTTTCTTTTTTTATTTCTCATCTATTCATTTTTACTATTGTTTATATGTACCAAAAGTGCCATTGCCAATGAAGGTAGGTGTTACTGAGAATTTTAGGTGCAATTTCTTTAAATTTATCAATTTGTTGCCCTGAAAGTTGAACTCTTGAGCATGCATTTCATCCTTGCCTCAGCTCTGTGATGCCCGGGCTACCTCACTTAACCGACACTCTCACTCTATGCATATAACAACAAGGCACTTCAATGTTTTTCCCCAATTAATTTTAAATCTGGCCCAACTCTAACAATATATATGTTGAAAATGGCAACAAGAAACAGTGAAGGAGGCCTCCTGAAACATCTTTCCTGATCCTAGTTGGAAAGTGATCACCTAAACTAGGTGGGGACCACACATGTGATTTTTGTCAGAAAAATCTATTTTTAGACTATGTACGATACACCAGACACTTTTAAATTCATGGACTAGGAGGCTGTGAGTATGCTATTCTTGAATCGATTGGTCGGGTGGTAAAAATAGATGGACCTCTATTTTTTGGACCTATAGGTGTCTATTTTTGTTGCCTTCTAAAAATAGATATGTCGGGCCATTATTAAAGCTCTTAATAATATTTGGACTCTAAACATTATCTTATTCTCTTGGAGCACACTTCGGTTTGATGCCTGGATGTGGCATGCAACGTAGCGGAGAGAAAATACGCTATTCCTAAGGGTTATGTGGAGCTATTGCATGGATACTTTAGTTAGAACTCATGTGACAGAGTTTGGGGGAGTTGATTGAGGAAGTTAGTGGAGTTGTATTCAGTTTAACTAATCTAAACATAGTTGAGCTATTTGTATCTAGTTTAACTGATTGATACAATTAGTGAGAGTAGTGTGAATTAATTATTAATTAATTCACTAATTAAATACTCATAAATCAACTAAAGAATACATCAGTTAACTTCAGTGCATGGACAGTTTCAGTGGAGACCAGTGCAGAAATAGGTGAAAGAGCAGGTTAACTATCGGTTGTGACTATACTATTGCTATTTGCAACACACAGATGGGTGGAGTAACCCATGAGGATTACATAGTTAAGGCTGGGTGGTTTATCTATATAAAGAGGCCATCACATAGCTTGAAAACGCAATTGAGGTTGGCTATCAAGTGGTTAAAGGTTGGAGCATGAGTTTTGCTAGATCTAGCTTGATAGTGTGTAGCATGGGAGAGAGTGCATGAGAGCTTGCAAAGAGCTTTGTACTATGATTGTTACATGATCTCCATGACATGTATAATATACAGATAGTTGGGGGTTTTCAGCTTTAAGCTTTTCCATGAAATACTGTGTTCATATGTGTGAATTTTATGGCTTTAATGTGTGCATGCAATTGATTTTATTTCCGCATGTGATGATCAATGGTAGAAGAGATTCTGTATTATGCATGAAGCTAAAATAGTGTGTGATCGGGAGAATCTCGGTGGATAACATATCAGTTATTCAAATTTCTACATGGTATCAAAGTCGTGTTATAGATTTTCTACATGGTATCGGAGCGATATTGATCATTGGAGCAATTGAAAAGAATTAAAGCGGTTGAGTTTTAGGATAAACTCAAGAAACATAAAGATGGAGAAAGCCAGAAATATACATGCATATTGTATATAATTTTCTACATGGAATGAGAGCGAGAATTTTTGGGTGCGCGAGTTTGTAGGGAATATCTGAAAATTTTTGGTGAAATATTTTCAGAAAAAAATAGCATATTTGGATTCCTTGCGAAAAAATGCCCAAATTGAAAAAAAAAATCGGTCGAATCGGAGCTCGGATGAGGGAGATACCATCGATTTAAAATCAGCTCTTATGTTAGAAAATTTTGCGACGGCGGGACAATTGCAATGTGCGCGAGCCAAGAATCTACATGCACTGAGGTACAAGATGCATGAAAAGCTTTGAGGTGCAAAGCAGAGGTTAGTGACTTGGTGGTTGAGAGGGAGCCTCTCAACATGCAGCGTGAGAAGCAGTCTCGGAAGGTTGTGGAGCAGCCACAACTGGAGATGCAGAAGAATCTTTATAGATTTGTTGTAGATGGGATTTCTACGGAGCTTCCTACTGTTGGGAAGCGGAAGGAAGACATGCAACTGATGCTTGAGAGGGAGCAAGTTTTGCATGCAGGTGAAAGTGAACCTCGGGGTGTGGAGCAGCCACAAGAGGATCATGGAGTGGAAGAAACCACTCATGCAGGGAAATTTCGCGCCAGACGGGCAGAGGGAGTGCATGCAGCTATACCACCAGGTGAGAGGTGGGGCGACATGCATGATTAATCCCAAGGGGAGATTTCTGGGCAAGATTCATGAGATGGTGTGGATCTCATGAGTTGAACCTGGCTACGAGGTGCCCACAGCGCAGCAGTAGAAAAATCAGTTGGAGTGATGCAAGCAGATCAAAGTGACAGTGTCGGATACTGGAGCGTGGATCAGAGTTAACAGCAAGTGCAAGAGTGCATGGGTGCAAAGAGTTCAACAGCGCAGTGGTTCCTGATGACATGTGTAGTTGGCCAAGCAGAAGTCGAAGACTTTGATGATAGATGCTAGATGCATCAAGATTGATTGAGTTGTTTGGAGCTTATTCAGTTTCAGAGGAGTTGCAGAGCAGATGCATGAGTTTGCATGGTGCATGCAAAGGGTGCATGGCATATGCATGGAGTTGCATGGTGCATGCATGAGTTTGCATGGCACATGCAAAGGGTGCATGGTGAATGCATGGAGTTGCATGTCGCATGCATGGAGTTACATGGCGCTTGTGAAGGTTGCAGGGTGAATGCATGGAGTTGCATGTCGCATGCAAAGACATTCCTTTCTTGTTGAGAGGGAGTGTTGAAAATGGCAACAAGAAACAGTGAAGGAGGCCTCCTGAAACATCTTTCCTGATCCTAGTTGGAGAGTGGTCACCTAAACTAGGTGGGGACCACATGTGATTTTTGTCGAAAAGTCTATTTTTAGACTATGTCTATTTTTAGACATATGGATCATGGACTGGAATGCAACGTGTCACTGTTCTTGGATGATTGTTGGGTGGTAAAAATAGATGGACATATATCTATTTTTTGGACTATGAGTCGAAGTCTATTTTTAGGCCTTCCTAAAAATAGATATGTCGAATATTATTAGCTCTTAATAATGTTTGGACTATAAACATTATCTTATTCTCTTGGAGCACTTCAGTTAAGTGCACAGATGTGGCACAGGAGCTGACAGAAGGAATTACGCTATTCCTGAGGGTTAAGTGGAGCTATTGCATGGATACTTCAGTTAGAACTCATGTGACAGAGTTTGGTGGAGTTGATTGAGGAAGTTAGTGGAGTTGTATTCGGTTTAACTAATCTAAACATAGTTGAGCTATTTGTATTCAGTTTAACTAATTGATACAATTAGTGAGAGTGGTGTGAATTAATTATTAATTAATTCACTAATTATATACTCATTAATCAACTAAAGAATACATCAGTTAACTTCGGTGCATGGACAGTTTTAGTGGAGACCAGTGGCTGGTGAAAAACGGCCAACTGTCGGTGGCCTTCCCTTTACTGTTGCTATTTGCAACACACAGATAGGTGGAGTAATCAATGAGGATTGCGCAGTTCAATCCCGGTGGTTTATCTATATAAAGAGACCATCCCATAGCATTGAAACACGCAATTGAGGTTGGCTATCAAGTGGCTAAAGGTTGGAGCATGAGTTTTGCTAGATCTAGCTTGATAGTGTGTAGCAAGGGAGGTAGTGCATGAGAGCTTGCAAAGAGCTTTGTACTATGATTGTTACATGATCTCCATGACATGTATAATATACAGATAGTTGGGGGTTTTTAGCTTTAAGCTTTCCCATGAAATACTGTGTTCATATGTGTGAATTTTTATGGCTTTAATGTGTGCATGCAATTGATTTTATTTCCGCATGTGATGATCAATGGTAGAAGAGATTCTGTATTATGCATGAAGCTAAAATAGTGTGTGATCAGGAGAATCTCGGTGGATAACATATCGGTTATTCAAATTTCTACAATATATGAGGACCATTACCTTTCCTAAATCTATGATTAAATCATAGTCTAACCCACTTCATGAATTCATCAAAAGGACCCACACCCGGTCCTATACTTAAATGTGGAAGCTCTCCCTCTTTTCCACTTCCTGTCGAACCCTTATTATAACCCAAACAACTCTGAAATTCAATTCTCAGCACGGAAGCTTGTATATGTAAACAATGGTTATCAAACCATTGGAATACCCCGCCTTATGATGTTTAATTCAACTCTCCGACTTTCGAATAAACTTCAAAATTGAGCTCCCCTTTCAAATCACACCTGAGCTTTATAACTCAATCGGAAATAAGCCTATGGCTTACCCTTCACACATAACTATAATATACCTCAGCATACGAATTCATTCATACGAGGTTCGGGTTATCATCGACATAATATATATCCACATATATCACGTACCCCTTGGGGTATTTCATGCCAACTATAATATATGAACACATATTACATCCTCCCACCAAAGGTAAATACCTTATAAAAACCACACCTTTGGAGTTAACTCTAAGCGATACATATATAAACGTCTTTGGGGCCCACAGCAACGTCCCCATTAACCTTCACGCATCATCATGATGTGAACATCATCCGATCTGTGGATCAAGAGATCTGACAGACATCGCAATTCTTGCACCCCCGCGTATTAACCTTTGGCCCACATAAACACACAACTTACCCTTACGTTATCTTCCGTGCATCTCCAGGATGCGACCACCATCTGATCATTTGATCGAAAAATCCGATGGTAATCGCGAAACTTTTCAAACAGGACCTTAACGCCCAGAAAAATTGCAAAATTCACGGTTTTCAAAAACCGCCCAAGCCACGTGTCAGCCAGCAACCAATATCGCACTTTTTTTCCAAATTTCGTTTACTGCTTTTGAGTTTTGCGAAAACCACATACAGTTTTGGAAGCCCTCTTTCACTGTTACAGGTCATGGTTCCATTCCCTCAATCATTCGTGGTTCCACCTTAACTCCTTTGACTTCGCATCCTTAATACAATCCCCACAGAGGTTTAACAACCCTTTGCGTCCATCATTGTTATGCATTCTATCTGACACCGCAACCATAGATTAAAGCGACTCTTTCAACTGCGCCAAGAACTTTCTTTTGATTTTAACTTCTCACCCATGGGTTCACTTAACTGCTCCCAGCATCATCGAATTCCATTTGATTCCATGTCCATACAGTCACACATTACTGTGATCTCAACCCAGCCTCATTTCACTGCTTACACAGTATAACCAAACGTCAAGTTAAGCCCCCAGAACTTCACGGTTCCATAATTACATAATAGAAATTGTAAGTTCTCTCAGAACGTCTTATTCAATACTCATTCAGTCAAGCAATTCTACTCCTCGACCTAAAAGGTCCACGGAATTCAATTCAATAGCATTGATCTGAGTTTCTTGTTCATTCCAGAATCAAATCATTACAACATAAATCCTCAGCATATTCGAATTGCTTATGAATCAAAACATAGGCATTAACCCTTAAGACAGAGTTTGTCACACATTACTCATATAGCTCTCATCGAAGCTCAAGCTTACCACACAGAACTAAATCTATTAATACTGGAACAATCATTTCAATTATACACGTGACTTTACTTACAGAACTTCTGGTCTTCAGCCAAATCTTCAATTACAATGGCCTTCTACAACCTACTCTGCCTCCTCTGAACCGCTCCTGAACTCTACTACAATCTACCTCTGAATAGGGCTGATATCCTACGCTATCATTCATACTTACATTTGTACAGAATGGTGACCTGAATCGATTCAGGTCCCTTACAGCTCAACAAAGACTCTTGGACTTCCTAAATTTGGACTCAAACCCTCGAAAAACTGAAACTGACTATTCACCTAACTAACTCAATCAGCTTCCCTCATGTCCTCTAGTGGGCTAGAGAACATTTACAACTCCTCACTTATTTTACTCAAAACATTAACGATTACATGAGAATTCAAAGGCATGAGATCCCTCTAGACTTAAGAAAATACAAAGTATTTCTAGAGCCTAATGCCCCTACATCACTCTGTCTGGCAGAGCAGACTAAAAATGTAATGGCAGACATGTTTATTCAAGTGAAGCCTGGCCATATAGAATTACCACCTTTATGGACTATACAAGAGGATTGCCTTTTTTTGGTTGCAATTAAAGTTGCATTTTGTTCATCAGGCAATACAAACTCTTATCAAATTGCAAGGTGTAATTCCAATCTAACTAAGATGGGGCGGACAACATGCCATGAACATCCAATTCAAAAGTGCATGTTGGGGTTTAAGTAGCTTACAGTTCTTGTTTCTGACATTAGTTTTTGAAATATCAATTTGCTAAACTGTTTTAACCCAATTTTCTCTTGATTTTATGGAAATTGGGTGTTTGGATCTAGAAAATTTAATCTCTATTATTTTGGCTTCTCTTAGTATGAATACAATTTTAATATGTAAAACCCATTACAGTAAGTAATCAAGTGTTCACTGGAGAAGCAATACCCAGTTTCAATACTCATGCTCTCATCCTTAGTATGGTAGTTCACTTAAGTCCTCCGCCTCCTGCATACATCCTGGCCTCTGAATCAATTAATTGCGAGACTATCATGCTGGGATACACCATGTTCAAACTCTTTGCCAGAAGAGCAGACAAATTCATCTCCATATTTGCAGAGAGGAAGAAATTGCAGGTTTAAGGTTTAGTCATTGCAAATGGAATCACCGCACTTTTGACTATTTTTCAATCCTCCCAAATGCTATTGAGGAAGCAAAAGTAAGTATATTGTTGATCCATGGACACCTGTTATGCCTTTCAGATAGTTGGAAGAAACCTACTATTTGAGAGGCTGAAGGTATACCTCTCCTATGCTTGGTAATCTCTATAATTATGACCCTATATGAGATTCAAATGATCATCTCTGGGTTCTATTATATACATTAACATAGTAGTCAAGCAAGGGTGTCGACTGCCTCACATTATTTGGACTTCATATTTATGGATGAGAGTTTCTCATTTCAAAATCCATGGGTGGTGTTATCACCCTAGTAATTCTCAGGTTGTGGGATGAGGATTTTTGTAGTTAAGAAAACCAGGGGTAACCAAGAACCGCTTTTAGAATTCAGGATCTAGCCTTCCTGAGTTCCGGAGAGGGATCTCTCGTAAAGATTTAACTTTGTTTTATAATTGAGTTTTAGGCTAGCTATGAATGGACAGTGGGACTTGTTTTGAAAGAGTGGTGGGAATGAAAAGTGTTTCAAGGTAAACCAGAGGGATCTACCAGAACATTGGGCTATGGAGTCAACTTTCTAGGAAAGTAGAGCTAGGAAATAAGACTTAAAGATGCAAATGTACTAAAGGCAGGGTAGATGACCTTCTAAGGCTTTGAATAGGCTTTGTTGATGGAATGGGTGAAATCTGAACAAAAGGGAACTTAAGAATCCTTAAGTTACAGAAAAGAAGATTGAAGGAGGGGATCAAACAGGGACCTAGAGAAATTAAGAATTCTATAGTCCGGTTATCAAGCAGAAAACATAATAATGCCAACTAGTTAAAAATAGGGAGCTTTTTATCACTAATCCTGTCTAAATTCTCCTAGTTGATCATTAAAGATAGAAACACATTAAAATGAATGTATGGAAACTTTTTAAAGAAAAACAATGAAAACAGGAAATAGACTAGACTTATCTTGTCAGCACAAGAATCTTGAGTTATGATGTCTTTAATCCCGATTCCAGTCTGCTACTTTGCTAATTGACTCACACCAACTTCAATATATCCAGCAAAATGACTATAGTAGTCTTGAGAAATTTTATTCCACACTGAATACTTCGAATGATGAAGTATTTATACACATAAATTGTTTACAAAATATCTCAAAGTTTGAGATAATGTTTCAAGGAAAAATAGGAAATATAACATAAGAAGAGGGACAGCAGCAAAAACAGTTTGCAAGTTGTTCTCTTTTACAAGGAAATATAGAATTGATTATCTTAATCGAACTGATTTCATGATGTGCTGGGAGCATTGTTGGCATGGGATGCATTACCTCGTGGAAGATGACTTATAGCTTACTCCTTCATTTCACTTTCAATCCCGATACTCTTTATCTTTGCTTTTCACTGTTTCACTGCTTGTAATTGAAAAATAACCAGCAGTAACAATTTGATTTTACTGATACACTTTGACATTGATTTTTTCACCATAAAGTAACAGTAAAATATGATTTCTTCATGTGATTTTCCTGCTCTTTTACCTGTCAAATTCACATCAGATCTGTGAATTCTTGCCACTGTTGAACTGTGGGGATCTTTATACTCTTTAATTTTCTATAGCTTTCATCAGCTTCTATGTACTTAGAAAAGTTTGGCTTTACTATGAACATATGCTTAATTTCATTCTCCAAAAAGAACAAATTCTCAAAATATTGAAGTAGTACTTTGCCACTTGGAGATCCTTGTCAGAAAGGCTTTTTAGCCTACTCCTTAGCATGAGCTCTAATCTTTTGGTCATAGTCTTTTTGTGGCACCAATTTTTCATTTGGTGCATGTATATCTGGTAATCCTGCTTCTAGCAGCAAGTCATATTTGGTCTTGAATTTACTGATTGATATGTTCATATTATCACACTTCTCTTCCAGATTATTCATGATGTTTGTCTTTGTTAGGACCTTTTTTATTTCAAGGATAGCCTCTGTCCTGTCTGGAATTTTCAATTCTGCTAGTTCTTCCCTGTTTTTACTGTTCAAGAATGATATGAGATGAATTGCTTGTGAGGGTTTGTTGCTAAGTTCCTTTGTTGTTTTATCAATTTCTGCTAAGGCAGCTTGTAGCAAATCTTTTTTTTCATATATTATTTTAATAGAAGGCCATTGTAAGTGAATGCCTTCAGTGATTTTTGACCACAAATGATTTTTTATGTAGGCAACCTGTTCAGTAAGATTTACCTGTCGTTGAATAATTTTCACCTGTTCCTGTAATCTGTCAGCCCTCTGTTCATGTCCTTTGGAAGTGATTAAGGCATCTCTTTTGGATGTTTCCAGATCTTTGATGGTGCCTTTTAAACTGATTATCTCTCGATCTTTTATGGACATTTCTTCCATAGCTTTGATTATTGCAGCTGTCTCCCCCACTGTGTTTATCTGTGATGTTTATGAAGAAGTGGTAGAGATATCTTTAGAAGTAATTGACACTGCAGTTGCCAATACTCCTTGTGGTGCTAAATGTTCTGCCAATGTTGAGGGGATTGCTGTGATTACAGTTGGAATAACTGTAGGAATGGAAACCTGTTGCGTTTTCTTCAAATTTTCAATTTCTTACATAAGAGCTTCTATCTGAGTTTCCATATTTTTTATCTGGGCTATCGTTTTCAAAACAAGTTTCATATTTTCCTCTTTCTCTGTCTTTTCCTGAAGTATTTCTTTTGTTTGAGGGTGCTCACTCTGTGGTAAATTGAGCTGCTTTCTTAAGGTTGTAATATCATCATTTTTATGTCTTATTGAATTCTTGGCAGCTTCAGTATTACAAGGATCTACTCCAGACTCAATGACCAAATCTTCTAAGGATTTTATTCTCAAATCCTTGGCATGTAAAGATGCTTTATCCAACTTCATTTGAGTTTGCAAGTTGGATACAGTCTTTTGGAGCATAGTGGCACTCATTGGTTTGATTACTACTTTTGAATATAACATTTCTGATGCACTTCTGTGAAATTCTATTTGATCCAGCTCATGGATAGTATCAGCATTTACTGCAAATTATGTCTTTTTGTAGTCTGAAGCTGATTTTGGATGTGCTACCACTGGTTTGAGAAAATACATGATCATTTGGTTGGTTGAGTAATCAAATGCAGTTACTAATCTATTCTTATCTCCTGGTTTTTCCTTGAGAAGTTTAGAATAAACTTCATCTTTGATTTCTTCATTTTTCTCTTTGATTAGCTTGAATCTCTTCTGAATATCAGAATCATTTTCTTCAATTTTTTTAGAAGAAGAAGAGGGGGCTTTTGTATCCATTTCCATTTCAACCATCTCCTTGCCTTTACCCTGTGCTTGTACCTGTTTACTTTGAATCTCTCTGAGTGTCTCATTCACAACGATGGTGGCTTCATCATTTGTCTGCTGCTGATTAGTGTCATCCACATCTATTATTTCTTCTGTTTCTAAAGTAGTCATTTTTGCCTTTTTGTTGTATACTGTTTTGAATTTGTTTTCAATGATTGTTTTAGCCAAATATCCTTCTTCTTTCCTTGGTCTTTTGTTTGATACTTCTGCTGGTTGATTCACTGTAACCACCTATATATTATTCAAATTGTCTGTCTGCTTATCATGATCATCATCAATTAAGGTATTGGTCGCCCATTCCAACTGATTGGCAAATTTTTCAATAAGTGGCTTAGATTCATCGAGAAATGGGGGCAATTTGTTTTTAATTCTGAGATTGCTTATAATACCCTGAGGGTCATAGTTCCAAAAAAAACTTTCCTGAAACTTGAATGCTGATAGCTTGTCTGATACTTCCTTTAAGGCATCTCTGATGTTTACAATGAAAGAGCCAATTTGACTTCTTAATTTAAATTGTGCCTTCTTTTTAGATGCTATGAAATTTACTGCATCAACATTCAAAATATACCTTATATACTCTAGAGCAAAAATCCTTGTAGTCACAAATCTAGGCAATTTATATGGAACCAAGAGTGCACCATATATTTTGATCTCTGTACGATTTTTGTATAAATACCAATCACCCACTTTACAGTTTTCAGACAACTGTAAAATCCTTTTGATATCTTCATTTATTCTTGGTGGTTCTTCTTTATCCAACAAACTGATAGCAGGTCTGATAAATAGGTCATTGAAATCATTGTAACTGTACTCACTGCTATTCTTTCTCAGAAGAGAGGTCCAAAATATTACTGACATTGGTTTGCCTTCCATATCCATTTCCTGTACTGCAAAGGGAAATTTATCTGCTTGAAAGAATAAGAAGAGATGTAACAGATATGAAGTAAATATGAACACTCCTTCATCAGGAAATTTTATCAGCTAATAATGAATATAGTCAGCAATAAATTTTGCAAAGTCAAAAATCAAGTCTGGTTGTTGTCCAGGAGACAAAGTGGAAAGGAAACCTAAGACAGAGGCATCTGTGAATTCATCATTAACATAACCCAAAATAAATGATAGCATAGAAATGACCTGTCTGGAGCCTTCTGGAAAATCAAAGGTATCATAAGGAGGGTTCACCTTAGGAAGATCGAGATGATTAGGCATGAAATTCTAGAGAATTTGGAACTTCCTAGGGAAATCTAGGTCTAAATACATCTGGGTTAAGTCTTCAATTGACAATGACATTGATTGTGGATTATGGCTTCCCTGGAGCATGTCATTGATTGATTCAGCAGTTATAAAAAATAAGACTTCACTATCTTTATTAGCCATGCACCTTTGATCAGGAATATAATGCATTTGACACAACCTTATGAAATCCTGAGCAGGATGGGTGATGGGAACCACATACTTGGGCAAATTAGACTCCCATACAGGTATATCATTAGCTTCTTTCTTTTCAAATCTCTCTTGACACCAGTTATGCACTTCTAGAAGATCAAATTCAAGAATGGCATCTGAAATTCTGTAATCTAAGTCAATCAGAGGATTGCTTTCTTCAATGGTAACAGGAGGTTGCAGAGGTCTAACTATTTTAGAAGAATCAGCAGTTAAAACAGGATTAGGTTTATCAATTCTGGGAGGTTTCAGATTTTGAAGCTTGTTGGAGGCAGGCTTCTAGGATTTAGGACCTCCATTTTTGGGAGTTACTTATTTTTTGGTCATTTTAAATGAACAGAGCAAGATTAAACAATTTGCTACATTCTTTTTTTTAAGATACTTGGGTCAATTGAAGAATTTTTCTGGAAATTTGAGACTCTGGGTAGGGTTTGAAGAAGACAAATAGGTTTACTGTATGCAGAAGGTCTTCTAGATCAAATTCAGCAGTGAAAATGCTCTTAGAATGGATAAAAACCTGCTAAAATGGAAAATGTGGATTCTGGAGAAATTTTGACAGGGTTTCCCCTGTATTTTGAAGGTTTATAAACTTCCCAGATGGCTACTTCAACTCATTTTAGGCAATGACAGTCTAATTAGCTTAATTTTCTTTGAAATTGAAGATTTTATGGATTGATTTTGATGGAAAATACCTGTAAAAGGTATAATTGTAGTTGATGAAGTTTCTGAACTTGCAACAATCTTCAATTTGGTTGAATTTGATGGGCAGAGGTTGTGGAACTTCTCTGGGAGTGAATTTCAGAGGGAAAGGCTATTTATATGTCAATTTATTTGCAGAAGGCTCGAAAAGGGTGTCGGGAGGCTTTGCAAAGGGATTACAGTGTTTAATATGGAAACTGGACGAAATAAAAAGGAAAAAATGAAAAACTAAGTCATAAAACCTTAAGTTATATCACCTTTCAATGTCATTTATTGCAGGTTGGGGCGAGAGCGGTTTGTGTGTTTAAAGGAGATACCATAAATGGTTTTCGCATCGCTTTTGAGTGGTAACTGGTTTTTCCCTTTTGGAATGCAATCAAATGAAAGGAGGACACGTAGCATGGGGCAGTTTCACAAAACTACTTTTTTCGCAAAACTTTTGGGCAACTTCATTCGATTACTTTAGAAATGCAAAAATGAATGTGCATCGTCCGATCTATCAAAGCGGAGCGAACAGTCAAGATTTGATGTGAAGTTGTGGGGTAAATACAGTGGGATCGGGGCTTTGATCTGTACCATTGATTTAACAAGGGGAGATCAATGGATGAAATTCGATCCGATAGGAAATGGTGGGGACGGGGAAAAGGGCTTATCGGGTTAACTTTCAAGCCTTTAGATTTTGAATTGAAAAAAGATCTGACGGTTAACATTCAACGCGATCGGAGGATCAAATATAAGTTGGGGATCGGAAGGTTAGGACTGATCCCGATGGGAAAAAATATTTTAACCAAGGTTATATGTTTGTAGTGAAGGGATATGTATCAAGGAAAAGGTTAAGTTATATTTTTAACCTTGGGTAAAGGGAGTCGGGGAAGGAAAATGGGTTATGAAGTTTAGCTTGAACGAAACTTCAGATTTCCAATATTTTTTGTTTTAAACATATATTAACACATGTTTAAGAGTTTTTTCATATAATTTTATTATATAGTAATTAAATCAAAGCAATTTACTTACCATAGGGGGCGGGATTATACATAAAGATATGTTTTAGCCAAAGGGGTTGTAATATGGGTGTTTTATTTAAACATGTGGGGATTAAATATCTTTGGCTAAAGTTATAATAAATGGGTTTTTGGGGCTATTATATAAAAGGAGTTAAATACAATAGGAAAAGGTTATTTCTATAGGGATTTAATATATAAGTTAAAGTTAATATGAAAATAGGACAAGGTATACTCAAAATACATAAACATAACAAGTAAAGTGAAGTTTAAAAGACAATTTGCATTAATCCTATCACTTTAACTTAAGATATAATGTAATTTTGAGGGTTTAATGTTCTCATGTGATGAAGGAAATTGGTCAAATGGGAATTATAGTGTCTTTAAGTAAAAATGAGGTTTTACTTAGGATTATTCAGGGGGATGAATGCATGAAATGGAATAATGATGTGATTTTAAGAGATTAATATAGACATTTTACATTTTCAACTAATTAGCCATAGAGCCTTGGGTCCAGTCCCAAAAAAAGTCAAGGAAATGCCTTGAGCCTTTCTGACTGATAGTTTAGAATGTTTCATGACTATGGGGTGGGGAAGTTAGTTACTTGCAGCCTTGATGAATGATATTTACATTGAGACTTCTGACCTTCTTCTACCTACCCAACTTACCATGCTAACATTTTTTCTTCCTTTTTAGTAAGGTGCATTTGAGCTAGCAACCTTTACAGCATTTATTATTTCTGAAATCAAACAAACTATCTAATTCTACATTTATTTCAACCAGGAATCCAGATTAAAATGTTGGATTCATTTTATTTCTCTACCTAACTACTGAATTGTCATGATTAAACTGTATGACAACTCATTATTCTCTATCTACAACAAGTGAAATTGAAACATGACAAGTCAAGATTAAATTTTTTAACTCATCATGGACTATGGCATTTATTGACACTCTACCATAGTCAAAAGGTAAAAAGTAGTGGCATTTATGCTTGCACACTTTCATTTTTTAATCATTTTTTCTTTTGGGGTCTTTTATTTTTTCTAAGTCCTCTGATTTTTATTTTTAGGACTTTTTACCCTCTTTTTGATATATATATATATATATATATATATATATATATATATATATATATATATTTATATTTATATTTTAAATATGTGAATACAACTTGCAGAAGGAAAAGTATGTACAAATTTACAAGATTATCAATCAGTCAAGTCAAAATTATGAATCATATATTATAGGTCACTAACAGGTGGTAAAGGTGGAGGCCCTCTATGGGATCTCCATTTCACTATTTTTTGACAACATTGTCCTTCTATTTCATGAATCCAAAAACAAAAGTACATTTTGATCTCATTATGGGATGAACATGGTCTTCAAGTCCACCTTGCAAACACAAAAGCATGTAAGTTAGCTCTCCTTCTTTTCAAGGATAGCAGGTAGAAATGGTGACATCCTAGTCTTTCCTTTGAATGTTATTATTTGGTTCATCTTTATGTGGTAACATTTTCTATGGAAGCTTTATGTACTATGCGAGAGTTGTGTTATTCTATTGATGCACTAGAAAATATGTATAATATTATTTTGATCAAAGTGGGTGCACCTCAGTGTTTCTATTTTCATGTGTACTATGTTTATAGAAAACTGACTTTTGCTGCTCCATTTCATTTCACGCGTTTCCAGGAAAAATCAAAAAGGTTCTTGAAAATGGTTGCATGATTGGTGTAAACCCCTCAGTTGAGATTTTGTTCTTATTTTTCATTATGGGAAAATTAAAGAGTTTGCATTTATAAAGGGAGTATGTACATAAGTATGGATGTGAAGGTGCCAAATACAATTTGCATGTTGGGAAATGTCTCACCTAAAGAAACAATGATGACGGCAATACCCTTGCCATTCAAATCACATGTATTTTTTGGAAAAATTGATGGAGATTGGGAATGCAGATCTTTCCATTGAGTTATCTGATATTCATTCATGTTAATTGTTCAAATTCCCATATTTTTTTGTTGATTGGATGTTCTATGTAATTAATCATTATGGTCTCTTCTATGTGGAAAGAAATCGATATAGAAGCCCATTATTTATTACTGATGGAATCAAATCCCCTCTCTAAATTCAGAAATATGTTGGTTCATATGTATATAACAGGGTATCCAAGTCATGATTTCCCCAGGGATTTAATTTTCTCATGGCTTCCAATCGCATTCCATACCTTCAGCGCGTGTACTCTCTTTTTAAGAGGGTGAGTGCACTTGAGTTGCTTCGTCTGGCTCTCAGTGCGTACATTAAAGCTATTGGGCAAGGCACTGTATTGGATGAAATAAAAGACAAGGACATGGTGTCATCACTTCTAGACTTGAAAGCACGACTTGATACAATATGGGAAGAAAGTTTTTTGAAGAATGAGGCCTTTTCTAATACTATCAAGGATGCCTTTGAGCATCTGATAAATCTAAGGCATGTTAGTTACTATATGTTTATGCTCATTTTCTTTCTGTTTATACAGATTTAATTATACAGGTTAGTTACTATATGTTTATGCTCATTTTATTTCTGTTTATACAGATTGTTCATTGAATTTGTGCTTTGATTATCAAATTAAGATAGACAGAAAGTTTAAAAGTATTAATGATAAAACAGCTAAAGGTAAGTAATGAAAGAATTTTTTTAGGCAGACAATTGCATTCATAATATTAGATATATTGTTTTTGCATTTATCTGAATTATGGCCTTTGTCTGCAGAACCGACTAGCAAAACTTATTGCCAAATTTCTTGATGAGAAACTTCAATCTGGTAACAAAGGTACTTCAGAGGAGGAGTTGGAGAATACACTGGATAGAGTTCTCATTTTGTTCAGGTTTATTCAAGTAAGGGACCAACTGATATTCATTTATAAAATTCCTATATACTAATTAACCCCAACAAATGAGATGTACTAATAGCTTAACATTGCCTCATGTATGCACTATGGTAGAATTTAAAAGTGGTATGAGACCCAAATGTACATCTTCAACCATTAGAATTGGAGCTTAACAAATATTGTGCATCAATTCGAGCAGTATATGCACAAGACGGGGCACCAATAACAAGATTTCCCCAAAATCTTCAATTATCTATGCAAAACAAAGAGTTGTTGGAAGTTTCATTTTAGCTATCTTGTGTATGTGATGGATAGATAAAATTGTTATGAGCTAGCTATTGAACTACACATGGATTGATCCATAAATATAAGGGTTTCGTGTAACCATATGAAAGCCCTTCTATTGTTTTTTTTCTTATCCATTGTATCTTGGAAAGTTTTTAAGGTATCGTTGGGGAATTTCATGTGGATTTGCAATAAATCTTAGGGGTGCATATCATGCAACAACTAGATCATTTGAATTTTGAGCGGCCATTATATTATGTGGAATAATTGGTTTTTTATTTACTATTGGGCCTGTTATGTCCAATGGATTTTTTATATCTTTAATATCTCCTTCTTCGAATGATTTGGAATAAACAAAAGAAGAATATTTTATAAATTCAATTTGAGTCTTTGAATAAAATAAATAAATAAATAATCTTTCATAACTTCAAAATTTTCAAGTGAAGTCGTTGTTTTTAGAGTAGTACATTTTTTCAAGAAATATAAATGCCTTTGAAGATTATTCTTGGGTTTCCTCAACAATACTAGGACTTTCACAAACCCAACTTGGAGACTTTTTTGCAGGGTAAAAACCCACAGTCCCTGTTCTCACATCTTTCATTCTCAATGCTGTGTATAAAATTCCCTCCAAGTCCATTGCCCAACCATATCCACAATCTGGCAAGCTCACGATGTTCTAATTTCTTCTCTTTGAATTTCATTCATCAGATTTATCAAATTTGATTAATGAAATGAAAATTTCACTTTAAACTCCCTTCTCAAGATGCCTTATAGAACCAAATTGGTTAACACCAGTCGGGTTTTTAACTCTAAACCCCGACTATATATATTAACCCCAATTTCCCGAATAACAAGACCATTAGTATATGTACCCCTTTATTAAAATCCCAACACTTTATTTTCATAGGCGGGAATCATGCAATAAACCCACTTTATCAAAGTCAGATAACTCAAACCCTTTAGCTTATAGAGTCACATCATATAACTTCATTTGGACTTTACTAAAGTCCCAGCGCCTACTATCACATATATATGCGCTCACTTCTTATATAAATGGTTAATTACCATTAAGACCTCCGACCATCAGTAAATACATAACACATATGTATTACTCCACCCAAGGTTGGACTTTTATAAAGCACGACCTTTTTTCATATAGTCCTCAAGCCCAGTTATCATTTGAAACTCATGAACTTATATGTAATTCAACAATGTTATATGAAACCTTCGCACTGTATATATGACTCGACTTGACTTGAGGTCTAACACCGCCAACGAAACCTTGGGCCCACAGTTCAGTTAACATACTGTGCACATCCGACGTTTGAAATCTTATCGCTTCAACTCTGATGATCGAATAGGCGTAAGTGCATATCGCATTTTTTTGTGGTCCGAGTGTTAACGCTCAAAATTTACGCGAAATTCACGGTTTTCTAAAACCACCCTTGGCTTACGTGTCAAGTGCAGGGATATATCGCGTTTTTTTCTTGAATACAGCTTACCACTTTTCAATGATGCGAAAACCACCTGTCCTCGCATGCCGGTTTTACTGTTCACCTCTTGGTTCCGTTCCGCTTTACTTACTCAAGATTCCACCAGCGCTTCAACACATCATTTAACACAGTTCCTCCTCGCAATTCTAATGCCATAGCTTTACTATGCTGTTGCTCTGTCCCGCTTTTTAGTGGCTCACAGTTCCACTGTGACTTGTCTAATACGTCACTCTATAGTTAAACCATTCCTCAACTCATATTCGCAGCACCAACTCTTGTATTGTATGCCACTGTTATTCTAATACAGTTCAAGGTTCCAACAGGCTTTTATTAAACCTATGCACAGAAACTCATTCTGCGCATCTCCCATACAAATGTATCTCGAATTAAATCAATATGTTGACAGTGGCTCTCATCACGGGTAATCGCCCTAGTCCTGCCATGCTCCCATCACAGAATATACTGGCAGACTCTTTACCAAATCATAGAGTTTCTTCCTCGACACGAGAGATGTCCTCTATCTATAATGAATTTGGTCACACAGGCTAGATTCTCAATAATCAACCACAATTGCCCTTTTCCTACCAGAAGTGTGTAGAAACGCCATAATCTCCCATATATCAAAAATTCATTTACATAGTTAGCTACAGAGGTCCAAACATTCTTACATATACCATATATACATCAATTCCTCAACACAGGATTCCAACCATTCATGAATTAAGCGATGCACACATAATACCAACAGGAATACACACCTAAGACTAAACAGGTTCTTCATACAAAAGAAATTTCTTACAGTCTTCTGGTCCTCGGCCAGATCTTCAAATTTAATGGCCTTCTATTCTCCTATTCGGCCTCTTTGGCTCTCTAACACTATGCAGCTCAGTGAGCTTATAATTGAAACTTGTTTATCTCTTCAAACCTTCTTAGAAATCAACTTTTCAATATCTAAAATTGCTAGAGTGCATTATCAATAAATATTTATAATTCTTCCTTGCCGAAGCCATCTTTCTAGTGGATATCACCTAGTGAATGATTTTAACCTTATTCCTTCTCTTGTTTACTAGTAAGAAGGAAATAATCATCTCCCCGAAATTAAAAATTGGAAGAATAAGTGTCAATGTTTGAGACTTCAAAAAATGGTGAATATTTTCGTCCGATATTTGAATATATACTATCTGAAAAGAAACTGAATTGTCACTTAAATTTTCTCGGAAAGAAACTGAAGCAATCAAAATTGATTTTGATGACAAACATGAACCTTTTTTTGAGATAACAAAGATTCCATATTCATAGACATCACCATCTTGGTAAATTTTCTTTTCTTTTTTTTTAAATTTAACCCGCCGTCGGTATACCGACGCTTTATAAGCGTCGGTCTTGCGATGCCTTATAAGCGTCGGTCTTGCGATGCCTTATACGCGTCGGTCTTGCGACGTTCAATTGTACGTCGGTATTGCGACACTTGTTCCTGGCATCGGTCCTACGACACTTTTGCAATGCGTCGATAGTGCAACACTCTGGCAGAGCGTCGGTCTTGCGACACTTTAATAAGCGTCGGCCTTGCTACGCGCTATATGCGTCAGTCTTGCAACGTCCAATTGTTCGTCGGTATTGTGACACTTTTTCCTGGCGTCGGTCCTGGGACGCTTTTGCAATGCGTCGATATTGCGACACTCCAGCACAACGTTTGGAAACGTCGGAAAATGTGTCAGTATTGCAACACTTTGGAAAAGCGTAGGAATTGTGATGTAATGGTGAACCACGTTTTTTCCGGCCTCGAACTGTCGCTCTTGCAACGACTATGTGTCGGAATAGCGACAAAGTGGCCGTCAGAAATTGGGCCAAATTTTCTAGTGGTACTCGGGATGTAGCAGGTTCTCTTGCAGGTGACCCTGCAGATTGACGACGTGCACATTCTTAGTTCGAAAGAACCTCTTCCTTATTGGCTTAAGTTTGAGAAAATCCTGATCTAGACACCTTTGAAGAAGTTTTCGGTCATCCAAATTGGGATGAAGCTATGAATGAAGAATATCACTCCTTATTGGAAAACGATACTTGGTATCTTGTTCCTCTTCCAAAAGGAAGAAAACTTGTCACATGCAAATGGGTTTACAAAACAAAGTTTAGACCAGATGGGAAAGTGGATATACATAAAGCTCATCTTGTTGCTAAAGGATTTTCACAAGTTGAAGGAATTGACTATACTGAAACCTTCTCCCCTATTGCCAAAATGAATTCTATCTACCTTGTTCTTTCCCTTGCTGCCTCCTTTAAATGGGAATTCCATCAGATGGATGTTAAATCCACCTTCTTACATCGATATTTGCATGAATAAATCTACATGGAACAACCCCCTAGCTTTATCAAAAATTACTCTAGTCTTGTTTATCGCCTTAGGAAGTCTCTCCATGGTCTCAAACAAGCTCCTCGGGCTTGGTATGCCAAAATGGATAGATTTATATTAGATAATGGCTTTTCTAGGTGTCATTCTGACAACACTGTCTACACCAAGAAAGTGGGTAAGTCCTCAACTATCCTCGTTCTTTATGTTGATGATATTATCCTTACTGGTAGTGATCCCAACCATATAAACCATGTGAATTCTAGCCTCAAAAAGAAGTTTTAAATGACATACTACATACTTAGGACACTTGCATTACTTCCTTGGTCTTCAAGTCTTGCAATCCAAAGAAGGTATTACCCTCTCTCAGTCCAAGTATGCATGTGATCTTCTACACCACTTTCACATGGAAGACTATAAGCCATCCCCTTCTCCCTTTCAGTCTGGAGTCAAGCTTTCAGTCACTTGTACTACCCCCGAAGTTGATGCTACCTTATACCTTCAACTTGTTGGTAAAATTTTGTATCTAACCCATACCTGTCCTGACCTTTCCTTTGCCATTGGTATTGTTGCTCGGTTTAGGCACCAACCTCATGAAAGTCACTAAAAATCAGCTAAAATAATACTTCGATATATTCTAGGTAAATTTTAGTTCGATATTCATTACAATGCAGGAGCATTGATCGGAAAATGGTCTAGATAACTTGTTATGTACTTCAAGAACCTCCCACTCAGCTAAACAAATAAATGATCTAGCTTGTACTTGACATTATGCGGAATTATTACTTGAAAGTGGTGTATGATTTTTACTTGTTTATGTGTCTTAATTTCATTTGTTCTTGCTGAAATTTAACATGTATAACAGCAACATAATTCAGCAATAAAACATTCAAACACAACAGAAAAATTAATCTAGGAGTTCACCCGAATCTCATGGGCTACGTCTCCTTTGAGCTTTGTCATCTTGACTTGGCTCTTTGGGATTATGGTAAGGTTTATTTTACAAGTTTCACACTTAACTCCAATGGATATTACATGGATCCAAAGGGCTGGTAATACCATCTATATCCCTCTTAAGGTTGTCCAAAATCTACAAACAACTTTAGGCTCCCTTAGACATGATTCCTTTTGTCGATGCATTAAGCTTCTACATGGCACAAACTCCTTAAGAATTATGTTTCTGTCACTAAAAACAATCCTGATGTATCTAGCACACATCATACATCAAATATCAACTGATAATTTGCTCAAAATTAGCACTTCATCCCCCAAACTAGGCTATCCTCTACGGTTTTCCCAGGGCTGCCCAAAACTTCCTTTCAGCTTTTCGAGCTCTAGAAGTTCTCAAAATTTTATTAAAACACTTTCATTGGTTCTAAAATGTATGAAATAGTCAAGATATACTATTCATTCATCAAAAATGGCCTCCAGTTGCACCGGTTTCACCTCCAACACCTGTCGGCACCCCTTGGCACTAGGGTCATTGAAAACATCTCTTCTGGGTTTTCGACCTCTAAAAGTCCTCCTAAGCTTACCAAACCTCCTTAAATGGATTTATATTTTTTTTTAAATTCAATAATTACTATTGGTTCGCTACGTATGGTCTCTAGCTACTCTGGCTAGGCCCTGCACTACTGTTGGCAAAAGCTGGCACTAATAACCCCTAGAACGTTACTGAGGCTTTTAGGCCTTCAAAAGTCCTCTATAGGATATTTAAACCATCTCATCAGATTCAAAACATCTGTAATATACAAATTTGACTATTGGATCTCTGGATAAGGCCACTGGCTCCCCTGGCTAGGCCTCAAACTGATTCTGCCTCCTGGTGGCCCTTGTGGCCCCTTGAACTTCAAGGATGTAAAACCCTACTTAGAAGCTCTCTCTGATGGATTTGAAACCTAATCCATTGATTTCAGAAGGTCTGAGATAGTCAAAATTGACTATTTTCACTCCCAAAATGGTCAAATATTGAGTGAGTTATGACCAAAACCACTTTGCCCCAATTTCCTCCACTAAATGTGGGGCAACTACCAGTTAACTCCACTAAAAGTGGAAGTCCACCTAAATTTGGGAGCGCCTCCAGAATCTCTGCCATATTAAACTCCATTTAACTGAAGTTTAATTAAATATTAAACCTGGGATTAGGCTTCCTAAGCACACTTAACATTAAGCTCCCTCGCTGGTCATGTGATGAGGTTCCATGGGAGGAGGGTTGGCCCCTTCGTGCTCCGTCAGACCCACTCGACATTCAAAGTGAAATAACTTCCTCATACGGTGTTATAGGTCAATTTGGGCACCATTCCCAATGACCTGGTTAACTGGGCATCATCTCCAGGACCAATGATCAAGGGTCTATCATTCCCTATCATTTCAATTGCTACATGCCCTGAGACAAGAAACAAGACAAATCAAGCAAGACTTTCATCAAGCAAAGGTTTCCAAGGTTTGAAGCTTATTATATAGCATATGAGAGCTCACCAATGCAGGATCTAAGGGGCCTAAGTGTGTTGCATATGCAAGTATCCCCATGCAAGGCTGCTCTGCAAAGCACTTCCTGACATTCACAGGTGTGTTGGTCACATTGGGAGCGAAATTCTCATTGTTCCAGAATCTCCACTTGGCCAGTGCCTTCTAGAAGAGTTCACATGTGTCAAGCTTCAGATCCAAGTGTCCATTTGAAATCTACATGATTGGAAACATGTCTTGCCTATTATTGGAAAGCCATTGATTACAAAACAACCTACAGTTCATCTATAAATTGAGCACAGATCTGATTGCTTGAGAAGGAATAATTTGACTAGAGAAATGCTGGAGGATTTTCAATTGAGAGCTAGATTTGTGTAGCTGCTGCTGGAGATATTTATACTATGATGAGGCTTGGGGATGTTGCTGGAATGGTCAATTCAAATCAGTCACTTGGTTGTAACCTCTCCTTCTATCATCAATAAAGAATACTGCTTGTTTTTCACTATATGTATTTGTATTGGCTTTGATTTTCCATATTGCAAGATCTTGGTTGATGTATATGGTTTATGCTTTACTAATTTAGAAAATTAACTTGAATAGATATCTATATTATTGCATCTTATGTTTTTTCAGTGTCCTTTCTTGTAGGAAGCATTCCGCACAAACTGCTTGAATTTGAAGCTGCAACGGAAGCGACAGAAGGAGCCATTTGAAAGCGATTGATCAAGTAAGCATCCAATCCTCTCTACGTATATGTTCTGAGTTAGGAAAAATTGTCGTATATTCTTTCACTTATTGTTATAGACTAGCACCTGTCTAGGGAAGTGTGATTTATCCGTAATTCACAATTCTGGCCCAACAAATTGGCGACTTCGCTAGGGAGAATTTCTCTTAGTTCTAGGTGTTTAAGCCTCTGATTTTATCTGTTTATCCACCCAGTAGTTGTTACTCATAAATATTAAACCTTTTCAAAGCTTAATTTGCAAAGGCAGTGAGTTAAACAGTAGTATTTTTCTTTGTATACTGCGCCCAATGCACCCTTAGACTGGACACAGTGCTTTGCAAAGCACTCTCTCCCTTCCTAGCCGGCATTGCAGAGCACTGTCTCCCCCTGGAGACTATGTTGACTCTTGAAAGTACCCAAATTCCCTTGAATTTCACTTTGCAACTTGCTTCAGTTTTGTTTTCTGTTATGTTTTGAAAAGTTTGATCCTCAATTGACCAGTGAATCTATATACTTCTTCCTCCTTTGGCTGAAAATTTTCTCAATGTTTGTTTAAAAATGTTTTTCTTTATCATTGACAAGTTGATTTCAAAGTACTTTTTATGGTCACATTAAGAATCATTTGCTTTCAAAATAGGAAATTGTCGTAAAATCTTCATTTCCTTGATAGGATAAATTGTTATTGAAATCCTCATTTTTCCTTCAAAAGAGAAATTTTTGTTTGTATTCTTCGTTTCTCGAAAGTAAAAGGCATTTGAATTATTGATCTAGTGCACCTAGTTTCTTTTCTGCATTTATGACATTAAGGAAAAAGAAAAGAAAGACTTGCATTTGCATGTAGGATTGTGTGTGTTTTGCAAAAGGAACATTAGGA
Source organism: Pinus albicaulis (assembly GCA_034641835.2). NCBI lineage: Eukaryota > Viridiplantae > Streptophyta > Pinopsida > Pinales > Pinaceae > Pinus > Pinus albicaulis. Next base: position 1,674,450,827 of record CM076578.1, read on the forward strand.
AATCTGCATTTAGTTTGTGCTCATTGGTTTTGTTTTGTTCATTCATTTGTTTGCTCACAAATTATTTTCTCTCTTCCCTTAGTAGCTAGGATTTTCATTGAACAAGCTGAAAGTGAAAGATTGTTTATCATTCTTAGCTTGCATTTTAGGAATTTCATACACATCATCATGGTGAACCTTTGATAGGCAAATTGTTAAGCAAGAGAAACATAAAATCAATCTCAATTTACTTAACAACGCTTTGGAACCATAACAATAACATTTAGAAGGTCTTGGCTAGAGACGTGTTCCAGCGTCGTAAAACATAGCAGCTATTGTTAACTTATTTGCGATACATTCCGAGTGTGATACCTCACTCCACGTACGTAAGTATATCGTAGCTCATCCACATACTTTCGGGTATATCGGGCTGTGTTACAATACAATAAGTATAAAGGGGTGTTCTCACTATGCGGCTTAGCATCAGACAACGCTAATACAGACTTGGGCCTCCACGTACCTTCGGGTATATTTGGGAGGACAAATTTTAGGTGTTATCCATCCATAGTGAACCGAGTCAGTTGCCTTGAAATTGTGATACACTGAACACAGCATTCGGGGAGATTACCTGCCCGTACTTCTTGGTTCGCTAGGAGTTATTCTGGAGTTCACAGTTTCTTGGTAAACCCTTTTGCCTAGCATTACCCTCTTTTTGCTTATTTGTTTTTGGTTAAAATAAATCAGTAATCGTGGAAGAAAAAAAATCCTATCCCCCGTCGTTCGCGTAGATTAGCTTTAAAACCACCTTTACCACCGGAAGTTACTTCTGGTAGGCAAAGGCGATCACGATTTGCTGAATCAAGTAAAATTTGTACCTCTAGTGAAGAATCATCTTCCCATATACCAGAGCTAGCTCAAATTGTTTCCACACATCTCATTTCGTCTATTGTTGTCGAAACGGAGTCTTCACAGCTACCCGTGGTCACGATCCATCCAATCAGTGAGACCATACCTCCTGGACCTGATGTTGTTCAATCACAAATTGATCCAGATCCTGTCTCTTCTTTGCCAGAACATCTAAATCTGGAAGTCGAACAACCGAAAGTTGTTGCTACCTCGGTCATCCCACAAATTTCTGTAGCCACTAAAACTCCTATATCACACAGTCAACCGTCTGAAATATATTTTGGGCCTGACGATGAAGTTCTTCCTCCTGGTTTAATTGCGATTGAAGAAATCCCACAAGATGATACACCTTTAACTCCAAGCCATTTTGGGGGGGACCTTTACCTATACCTGCCTTTTCCTCAATCGTTTCCATCTGCTTTTGTTGATCCTATTCCCATTCAATCTCTCGTCGATTTTCAAGGGTATACATTTGGTCAAACAATCATATCTAAACCAACATCTTCGGTTGGGTCTGTTGTTCCAATTACGTCACCTCCTATCCTCGCTACTCCGTCGATGTTCACAACTTCACCAGAGTCATATTTGCACGGTGGCCCTTCAGTCCCAACAGGTTACAAATAATTATCTGGCACTTTCTCTGGTGCATCTTCAATACCATGTTCTTTACCAATGTCATCATCTGGTATTTTAACTGGTAGTCCTATCGTCATTACTGAACGACTTGATTCATTATATACATCATCAAGGCAATATCAAGTTGGTCCTTTTGGGTCAATTCCTTTAAGTACCATATCAACTAGTCTCCCAGCATTTGGAGAAAATTATTTTCTATCTTATTATTCTCCTCATGTTGGGGGGCAACCTTTGGTCACCCAATATGACAGTACTCTGTCACTTTTTGGTCGAACTAATACTAAATTGAATGTTTGTCAATGGCAGCCCACTCTGCCTATCCAACCACAAACGATTGTACATTCGTATCAACCGGTTCAAGCTATTACATACACTTCATTACCACTTGTTAATACATCTCTACCCCTGTTACAGAATCAAAATATTGTACATCAACCTTATCAAGTGGGTCCTTCAACTCAATATCATCAAATGTTGGGTCCATAGACTCAAAATCCTTTAGTTAATTTACAACAACCTGTATCAGGAATCATTTATTCACAAGCTGGTGTACCATTTTATGGGATGTCACAAACGCAACCTAGTTATACATATCAACCAAATCCAAGTTATACTAATTTGGGTTATAACATGGGTGGACAAACCCCTTGGCAGCCACAGGCGCAAATGCCTCAAAATTCATTTCAACAAGTACCATATCCAGGTTTTGGTCAACAGAATCCTCAAGCATTTGCTATGAAAAACAACCCCTATCTAGGTTACCAGCCACAGATTATGTATGTTGGTGCTCAAAGGCCTGTTGCTCAAGAAATTCCATCTTACCCTAGCTATGCTCAACCTGACCTTAATAGACAGTTGCCTTTTGTTGCAAACTTAGAATTACCAGATTTAAACTGGTTAACCAATGATCCTATCAATTATGCTCCTTGGTGGCCGGTGATACCCCATAAATTACCCTCCGATATTCCTAAATTCAATGGAAACCTTGGAGAAGATCCCTCGACTCATGTTATGACTTATCATTTATGGTGTTCATCAAATTCCCTGAATGATGATTATGTTCGACTACATTTTTTTTAGCATACGCTCACATGTCCGGCTATTAAATGGTACATTGAGTTACCTAGAGCTTCTTTCGACAATTTCACTGTGTTAGCTACTGTCTTTTTTGACCCATTTCCAGTTACCAATTAGATATGAAACTGGAACGGAACTCTTGACCAACTTCAAACAGACTAATGCTACTCACATTTCTGATCATATTCATGAGTGGCGTCATCATTGACGAATGGTTAAGACCTTTGTTCCTGATCAGCTACTTGTTTAATGGTTCATTAAGTCCATATTACCATCTATAACTGAGGATGTGGCTAAGGGTGGCGTCGTCATGGAAGAGAAAGTTATCGCTCGTGCCCAATATTTATACTTGATTACACTCAGTCTGGCATGCTCTATGAAAAAATCCCTAATCCGCCGCAATCTAATTTCAATGTTCCTTCTTAAATAAAGGGCTCTCATGTCGAAGATGACTTGATAGGCACTGCAAACACACAACACACTACTGCATCTGATCCTGCTCCTATTTCTGAAATTAATGCCGCGTCATTTGACAAAGGCAAGAGTGACAAGCAACCATGAAGTAATAAAAAGGGGAAATCAAAGAAAAAGCAAACTTCTAACCCGCATGATAGATCATCTGATCAACCGTCTGGACCATGGAAACCTTCTTATCCATGCATAATTTGTAACGAGGAACACTTTGTTAGGGATTGTCCTCACCGTGCTGAAGTCTCAAAAATCATCAAGACTTCCCATGCATTAGCTGTGTTGACAGGCCCATTTCCAAATCCGGACACTAATTTGGTTGCTACGAATCCATCTCCTAGTTCCCAAGTGTTAATGTTATCCACCACAAAACCTTCACAAGATATTTTGGTGTTAACGCGTAATAAATATTATGGTATTCAGGCCATTGATCAACCTACCACCTTGACAATGAATCCATCTAATGAATCAGTACCACCTACTATTATTCCTAAATTGACAATTAAGCCACCAAAGGGAGTAATTCATAAATCGACATATAATCCTTGAGCAAGAGCTACACCAAATTATAATATAGTTGAAGATTTGGCTCAATCCCCTTCAGCTATGTCTGCTCTTGAGGTATTACAAAATTGTCCCTCCCAAAAGGAGGCTTTATTGTCGGCCATTGGTGGAATTGATCCGACTGATTCTAATCTTGTCATCTTTAATCATTCAGGCTATGTACCACAGCCACCAGCAGAATTGGCATTCTCCATACAAGTAAATGTTCTCAATCACTTTGTTCATCATGCTATTATTTATGAGGGAGCATCTACATGCATTATGTCTCTAAACTGTTGGAAGTCACTTGGCTCGCCGTGATTATCACAATCATCAACGACGTTGAAGGCTTTTGATGGAAGAACATATAAACCTTGTGGTATTATTAATAACCTGCATGTTGAATTAGGGGGCAAAACAGTGAATATTGATGTCGAGGTTGTTGACAGGCCCCTTGACTATAATATTTTACTTGGAAGACCATGGGTATATGCAATGACTGCCATTGTTTCTACATATTTTAGAATGATTGCCTTTCCAAATAAAGGTACAACCACAGTCATTAATCAATTATCCTTCTTTGCCTCTGCTTCAAAAGTAACTGGGAGTGTTCCGTTTGTTCACTTACACCAACTAGAAATTTAGAACATTGGTGTAGGACTCTTAAAGGATTCCACTCTTATGGGAACCTTTGCATTATCGCCGCATGCGACGTTGGCAAAAATTGCAAGTATAGAGACCTGCTACATGATCTCTTCCACTCTATATGGCTTAAGGAAGAGTACGGTTGATTCTGATATTTCTACGTTGGATGAATTTTTCCCGCCCAACCCTATTGAGCTGGCATAGCAATCAATCTATTTGGCTTAGGCGGCAAATCTGAAATCAACGTTGCCGAGTGTTTGGGTTGATCGTTCCTTAGATTTTAGTACTCCATTTGATCCATTTTCCTCAATGTTTTTGACAGATGAAAATATTTTGGAAGCTATGATGTCAGAAGGAGAACCATGGGAAGATTATCATCATCATTCCCATCTTCCAGATTATGAAGAAAACCATCTTAGTGAACTATATCACCCATCCATCAAAAATTTCTTTTTGAATTCTTTTCCAATTAATGCAATCGATTCTGAGCGAAACTTATCAAATATTGAAGAAACCATTTCTATCGATATTTCGACCAAACCTGACATTGTAGAAAATATTCATGTCGGTGTATCTTGTTCTCCATCAGAACTTGAATCATATCGCTCTCTATTTCGTGAATTTCGCGACGTATTCGCTTGGTATTACGAGGAAATGCCAGGCATAGATACTAGTATAGTTGAACACATTATTAATATGTATCATGATGTCAAACGGGTGCGTCAACGGCTTCATCCTATTCATCCGAAGAAATTCATTTCCATCAAAGCAGAAGTTGAAAAAATTTTGTGTGCTAGTTTCATTTACCCTGTTCTGCTAACTGAGTGGGTTTCCAATATCATTCCTGTTATGAAAAAACAAGGAACCATTAGAGTGTGCGTCGATTATCGGGATGTCAATCAGGCTTGTTCCAAAGACAACTATCCTACTCCCTTTATCAACCAGATTATTGACGATTGTGCTGGATGCAAAATACTTTCGTTCGTGGATGGATTTTCTGGGTACAATAAAATCAATATCCGCCCAGATGACCAACATAAGACAGCATTCATCTGTCCCTGGGGCACATTCACTTATAGGAAACTTCCGTTCGGTTTAAAGAACGTTGGGGAAACTTTTCAGAGAGTAATGGATTATGCTTTCAACGACATCAAGCACATTTTTCAACCATATCTAGACAATTTACCAGCGCATTCACGAAATCGGACTGATCACCCAATGCATTTAAGAGCCATTTTCTTACGCTGCCGACACTACAAGATACGCCTCAATCCACATAAATGTGTGTTTTGTGATGGTTCTGGTTGATTGCTCTGATTCATAGTCTCAAAAGAAGAAATTTGAATAGACCCATTGAAGGTTTAGGCCATTCTTGATTTTCCTGAGCCATCAAATTTACTTCAGATACAGACACTTCAAGGAAAGGCTAACTTCCTGAGAAGGTTCATTCCAAACCTCGCTGAAATGGCTAAAGGATTTACTTGACTATTGAAAAAGGGGGTTCCCTTCCATTGGGACCAAGTTGCGCAAGCTTCTTTTGATGTTGTCAAGGACCATCTTGTTCGAGCGTCATTAATGTATCCTCCTAATTATCAAAATGATTATTTCTTATATATCGTCGTGACTACAGCGACCATTGTTATGGTTTTCATCCAAGTAGAATATTGAATTGAACATCCAATCTATTATTTGAGTCGTAATCTCAATGATATGGAAGTTAAGTACTCGTACATAGAAAATATTGCCTTGGCAGCTGTTCAAGTTGTCCAAAGATTTTGCCATTATATCCTGCTATGAAAAACAACAATAGTTTCAAATTGCAACCCCATGACTTACATATTATCACGTCAATTTTTGGGGGACAAATATTCAAAATGGATTGTCATTTTGCAGGAATTTGATTTTGAATTCATCAAATCCAAGTCAAAGAAGTCTTTAGTTTTGGCTGAGCTTCTCTGTGACCTTCCCTTTGATAGTACTGCAACTACATCGGAACCATCTATTCCAGAGAAGTCTCTGTTTCTGATCGAATCATCTCATCCTTGGTGTGGGGATTTCATCATTTATCTCCAAACTCAAACTTTTCGACCTAATACCTCTCGCTATGAACAGCGACATATTCGATACCAAGCCAAAGATTATATGATCGTCGGCGATACACTTTATTGTCATGGTGTTGATACTATTTTAAGGAAGTGCCTCACTCACGAGGAGGCTGAAAAAGTAATAAATGACTGTCACGCTGGGGCTTGTGGCAAAAATTTATCTGGATATGCTACTGCGTAGAAGATACTCTGCGCTGGTTGCTTATGGCCTACTATTTTTTGAGATTATATCCTCGCAGTCAGAAATTGTCATGCATGCCAGATTTTTTATCGTAAGATCCGCAAACTGCCAGCGCCAATGCATCATATTGTCTCTGCTGGACCATTTACAAAATGGGGTGTTGACTTCATGACCTGTAACCCTCCTTCGTTCGGGGGGCATGGTTTTATTATTGTCGCAGTCGACGACTTTATCAAATGGGCCAAAGAGATGACTACATTCAAGAACACAGAACAAATAGCTGCATTGTTTTTCTTTAACCATGTTATTGCACGTTTTGGGGTCCAACAAGCTGTAGTTACGGATCATGGGAAGCATTTTCACAACCATATGATGTTTGAATTGACTGCCAAGTTAGGATTGTCACATGATAATTCTACTCCTTATTATCCACAATCAAATGGACAAGTTGAGGCTATTAACAAAACTCTTAAACGAATGCTTCAACGAATGATAGGAGTCCGTAAAAGGAACTAGAATTTGATCCTGTACTCTGCTTTGTGGGCATATCGAACATCGGTGAGAAACGCAACCGAATTTACTCCTTTTCAATTGGTGTATGGTCTGGAAGTTATCTTACCAATCCAATGTGAAATATCATTGCTAAAACTCGTGATAGACTTGTTACCTGACACCTTAGAAGAAGAAGCACATCTCATTAACCTCATCCATCTTGATGAAACGCGACGTGAAGCCCAGTTGGCCAACGAAGCACATAAGAGACGTATAAAGGCGCAATACGACAAAAATGTCCAGCCTCGCATCTACTCAGAGGGTGTCTTGGTCCTTATTTATGATCAAGAAGCTAATGTAATAGGTATAGGGAAATTCGAGCCATTATGGCATGGCCCCTATATTGTTAAAAGAGTTCTTGCTAAGGGTGCCTATGAGTTTGTTGATTACGATGGGATTCCATTGGCAAAGCCTAGAAATGGGTTGTATCTTAAACATTACTATGCTTAATCATGAGCGTAGTATTTTTTTGTATTATATTGTTTATATGTTGTTGATTTTCATTCAATGTCTTAATTTCTATTTAGATTTTTCTTGATGTTAGTAATCCGCTTTACATTTTATCACAGATGTCTGAATCTTCGAAACCGTTTATTGGATTTGCTGATTGTGCTAGTCGTAGTACGCAGAATCTATCCTCTGCAGCGTGGGCCATTTTCACTCCGAACGGTGAGTTAGTGAGTTTTCAAGGGATTTGTATTAGTAGATTGACAAATAATATCGCTGAGTATAGTGCGTTGATCGAACTTCTCTCTAATGCCATTTCATTTGGTATTAACTGCATAATCATAAGGTTAGACTCACAACTTGTGGTATTACAACTTGCTAGTGTTTATACTGTTAGAAATCCAACACTTCATAGATTGTTCCTAAGAGTTCGGCTTTTGGAAAGACATTTTGATTTTATTCAATATCAACACATTTCCAGAAATTTGAACACATTGATTGATTCATTACCTAATCAAGTTTTAGACAGAAATTTGCAACATAGGTAAAGAAAATATTCACGTCATTGAATATGATTACACATTAAACATAGGAAAAACTCTAAAATCATATAGATAGATAGTTATAGGTTTTTACAAAATTTGTGCCCAAGACACATTGGTCATCTGACCTCAAAATGTATGAAAAATGTCATAAGTAAACTAGTGGTGCTCATGGTAACATGCTATATATCTAACAATCCTACAAAGTAACCACATCCCATGGTTAGGAATCCCAATAGTGTGTCACTGCAATCGCATGGGTAACTCTTCGATTTGGCAATCTGGAATCTCGAAGGTCAACCCCTCTATATGTTGTTGAAGCTCAACTAGAGTCTCAGCCATATCAAGGTCCTGAAGGACTGCTCTCCCGACAGCCCTCTCTGCTGGCGCATATGCTTTGTGCTCCGGTTCCTCTACTGGTTGAGCACGACCAACTTCTGCATTACATCAAACATTTAGTTTAGTCTTGGAAATAAATCAAAACACAAAAACATTGTATAAACCTTAGAAAAATCAAAAAACATGGTCAAATAATTCTTACCTATTGCACCCCACTAATCGCCTTCTGGTAATACTAGATCGGGATCTCCTCAGAAGTCGACCCCTGCGTATGCATACTCATCAATGGCGACAATCTGTTGTTGTAACCAGGCAAAGAATGCAGTAGAGAACACAATGGTCGATTGGCCTGCGTGTCGACCCATGACTTCTACCCATCTCTACATTCGAGGATCTCTAGGACTAGATATATCCAATGTTATATGTTGTGGCTACATCAGTGGAATCCGTTCCAAAGCGAAGGAGATAAGGATTGAACCATAACTGAAATTTTTCTTCCTTCCTCCCTTTGCCTTGTTCATTTGTTCCTTTATCTGAGATAGAACAGCTTCAAACCAATTGAAGATTGTTGGCTCTAAGCACTCTAGCGCATACTGCATATACGATCTATTCGCTACATGTAGTGTAACGGTGCCAGCAAGTTTAGCGATAGTGAAAAGGATAGTTCTCAAAGGCAAATCCCTGACATCCTGAATGTTATTTTTCCATCTTTACTAGGTTCTGCCCCTGGATAGCAATACTGAATAACATAATCCCTCACTGTCTCTCCTCCAACGGTAGACCTTGTGAGAGAAATGGGCAAACCTCTCCTCGACAAAACAATGATAAAATACATGTCCTCAACTGTTATGGGAACCACTTTTTTCTTAATGTGAAATGCCTCTATCGTCGAATCCCACGCTTGAACTAATAACTCCAAGAGTTCTATTTGTTGCCTCATTCCCGACAATTTGAAGTACTTAAGCAGTCCACAATCTCTTAGGGCTCTTACAGTACCCATATCATTCAAGGCAATCATATCTTGTTCTTCATGTTCTCTTTCCCTCCATGTAATCATCATTATAATCCGATGGAAACCTAAAATACAACCATAAGATCCATTAGATTCCATTCATTGCAAAAAACTAGGCAAATTTTGGACACAACATGAAAATAAAAAACTTGAACTATGCCCAATGCACTCCCTGGGTTGAGACAGTGTGTTTCATATGTGGGTACGCTTCACTGTACCTACTATGCAATGCAGGTTTTGACATTCAGGGGTGCGTTGCCCTCATTTTGGGCATAATTTCCACAAAAATGACCATAATCGATGACTAAATTTCGGGGGAAAAATCAGGTTCAGAACTCCAAAATGAAAATGGTAACTATGGAATGGTAAAAATGAATAGTGAAGCTTTTTTTAATAGTCATTTAAATGTTTGCAAGTTAAATTTATTGCTATTACTATGGTTTTATTATGTTTTTATCATGAAACAGGTATTTTTAATCTATTTGATGTTGCTCTAAACAGGAAATACAACTGATGAACAGATTAGTCGTGCAAATTTATTCAAAGAATGACTTGACCACAAAGCATACTTTTCCTCCTTATTTTTCGAGCTTTGTTAAAAACGAAAAAAGGATTTGAAGCGCACTTTTACTTCTTTTTCGAGCTTCGATAATAGAGAAAAAGGAACCCCTGTAGTCTTCTTTCAGCTCCTTTCAGACTCTGATAATGTGAAAATATTGCTGAGCACTTGTCTTTTCGAGCTCGTTAAAGTAAATGAACTGATATCTACTCAATATAAGTTTAACCCTTTTCCGTACTGAGATGGATTATTTACGAAAAGGGAATACCTTGGTTAAACATGACCAAAGAGGTTCTCTCAGATATTATTTTACACTTTTTCAGATCTGAGTGACAAATTTACGAAAAATTACTTATGGAGTTCTCTTTCATCCTCTTTTTCAGACTCTCTAAATATGAAAAAGGATTGGGCTATCACTGGCATTAAGCTCGTTAAAACATAAAATAGTGACAGGCTTGTCAATCATGGCAAGAATTGAGTTTCATTCATCGTCGGACTCGTTAAATTATTAAATAGCGATACTTTATTCGCCCGAAGGGTTGAATTATAGATCAAGCAAATGTTATCCTCCTCAAGCTTGTTCAAAAATAATGAGGTACTAGTCGACAAATGACCGAGGAAAATTTGGGAAAAATGAGCAAGAATTTCTTTATGGTAGCAAGTCGCTCTTGAACATGACACTTCTTTCACTCCATGTCTATGACTGTTTGGGTTGGATAATCATCTTGACGGTTCATTCACACCTATGTTTCATCATACCTTCACTTCGGTTTTGGGTCAATGCTGCCAACTTATCACAATGTCACTGATATGTTCAAGAGAAGTCATCCAGTGATTAAAAACTCATCCTTCTGCAATACTCATAAACCTTCATTCTCATGACCTTCATCCCTGAAAATTTCTATATCAAGTCATACCCTTGTCTCTGAAATCAGTAACTCCAGTTTTGCAATAAGGTGACTTCCAGTCGACAAAAAATCAATATCTAGGAAGTTCACTTAGAAACATTAGATTCCAGTACCATGAGGCTTGTTACAGCATCAACAAGATCCTCACTTCCAGACCTTTGACCGAAATATTTTGTTTGGTGTTCAACATCAAATCATCTATTCACGCCTTACGAAATGTAATACAATACCTTGAGGGCCATTTTCATTAATGGTGGTTCTCTCACGTTTGTTAACATCTCACATCATTGGCTGGTAATCAAACGATGTCTTTCCATGTTCGACTAAAAATCATATATTCGCATGGCTAGACTTGTACTTGAATGATCGAGTGAACAAGGTAAGAAGATCCTGGATCTAGTTCCATCCATCAGGGCTGCGATTTTAGGATTGTTGTACACATCATCTGTACGATGACCTTACATACAGATTGTCATCCAAACATGGGCATATATCTGTAGGCGTATTTTCATTGGGCAACATTCCAATGAAGACGACTTTCTGAATTATGTACATGTTGTTAGATTTTTTTATGTGTTGAATATGGGAATGCCTACCCTCAGCAATTATGATCAAAAGAGGATATATCATGATGTAATGTATTGTAAGATTGATGCAATGTAAAGCATCTCAATCAAATGTTCTTATTTTTTGGATCTCATGATTTAGGGGGAAATTGTTATAGGTCAATTTGGGCACCATTCCCAATGACCTGGTTAACTGGGCATCATCTCCAGGACCAATGATCAAGGGTCTATCATTCCCTATCATTTCATTTGCTACATGCCCTAAGACAAGAAACAAGACAAATCAAGCAAGACTTTCATCAAGCAAATGTTTACAAGGTTTGAAGCTTATTATATAGCATATGAGAGCTCACCAACGTAGGCTCTAAGGGGCCTAAGTGTGTTGCATATGCAGGTAGCCCCATGCAAGGCTGCTCTACAAAGCACTTCCCGACATTCACAGGTGCGTTGGTCACATTGGGAGCAAAATTCTCATTGTTCCAGAATCTCCACTTGGCCAGTGCCTTCTAGAAGAGTTCACATGTGTCAAGCTTCGGATCCAAGTGTCCATTTGAAATCTACATGATTGGAAACATGTCTTTCCTATTATTGGAAAGTCATTGATTTCAAAACAACCTACAGTTCATCTATAAATTGAGCACAGATCTGAGTACTTGAGAAGGAAGAATTTGAGTAGAGAAATGCTGGAGGATTTTCAATTGGGAGCTAGATTTGTGTAGTTGTTGCTGGAGATATTTATACTATGATGAGGCTTGGGAACGTTGCTGGAAGGGTCATTTCAAATCAGTCACTTGGTTGTAGCCTCTCCTTCTATCATCAATAAAGAATACTGCTTGTTTATCCCTATATGCATCTGTATTGGCTTTGATTTTCCATATTGCAAGATCTTAGTTGATGTATATGGTTTATGATTTACTGATTTAGCAAATTAACTTGAATAGATATCTATATTATTGCATATTATGTTGTTCAGTGTTCTTTCTTGTAGGAAGCATTCTTCACAAACTGCTTGAATTTGAAGCTGCAACGCAAGTGACAGAAGGAGCCATTTGGAAGCGACTGATCAAGTAAGCATCCAATCTTCTTTTTGTATCTGTTCTAAGTTAGGAAAAATAGTCGTATAGTCTTTCACCTGTTGTTCTATACTAGCACCTGTCTAGGGAAGCATGATTTATCCATAATTCACAATTCTGGCCCAACATACAGTGTCTGATTTTCAAACCATTTGCAGTGCTGGAATCGGGAAGACGAGACCTACGCAATAATCTTGGTTTCAACCTAATCCTGTAACTTTTAATTTTGAGTTAATCCTTAGGTCCTTGATCTAGATCTAATCACACCTCCCCATTGGGAATCTCTTGGACCCCAAAAGACAGATATATTGATCTATATAGTGGATGAGAGTACAACACCCTTTTCTTTTCAGCCTCCAAACACTTGCCTTGCATGGCTAGTGCCTTTGAACCACAACTTGAAGGTAGTCGACACTTCCCTTCCTGGATGCGCTTGTCCTCTTGTCAAGAACTGTCTTCCTTGCACTCACTCAGAATATTTCTGGCGAGAAATTTGCAGAAGGTAGGTTAACATCGCTGCCTTGATCAATGATCCAAGGTGGCTCAAACAAATGAGAGATTACAGCATAAAATACATGCATACAGTCGAAATTTGCATATGTAAAAAGGAGTATGTCTTACTGCGTTAAGAAGTCCAACCACTTCTCACCAAGCCACTTCCACGGCGAATTTTGCTGCTACAAATCATCTTCATGTGAAACATCCATTCTCACATCAATAATGGAATCCACGGTTCCACCTTCGCTAATCTTTCTGTCCTCTTGGTGCATGTGCTTGGGACGACTAGTTGGATGCAAAGTCCAACAATGGAAAACAACATGTCCCCCCTACTGGAAATATATGAAAATATTATGCATTTTCTTTGAAAGTTGCCTTTGATTCTTCTTCTTCCTGTATGCTTTCTTCCTCATCCAGCATCTCGAAACATCATGGTTAAATCAACCACAATATGTACAAAAAATATTTCTTCCATTTAAGCATGAAAAATTATCATGCCTTGCAGAAACACAATCAAATTTATCATGGGAAGATTTATACCTCTTGTGTTGCTTTGTATGTTCATCCTTTTTTCCTTCATGAGGAGATGAACTAGTAGAGGTTCCATCTTTCTCTTGCAGACTAACATCATCGTTCTTGTCTTGAAAACTGTCTGAACTCGCATGCTCGCCATAAGCTACATGTCTACAATATTTTTGCTGCAACAAAGGCTTAAAGCGATGGCAATCATCTTGGAAACAAACTTGACATATTTACATCTTATAAATTGGAACAAAATTTCTCTTTGAAATTTCCTCACATGCCTTCATGGCTTTGGAGTATTCGCCATTAAATTGCACATAACCAAGACCAAGATTCTTGGGTCGTTCCTCAACCAAAATAGGATCAACCATGCCTTGTGCATGCTTGCCTAAACCCTTGCCTTCATAGCCCATTTTAATCATTAACTTGGACCCTATACCTCTCATGCGCTTTTCAAAAGAACCAACACATCTTTCTAATAAGGAAAATGAAGACAAATTAGAGTGGATTACCTCTTTCTCACGCATGTTCTTGGTCAAAGCCTCCTGATATTGATGGAGATGCATCTCCATATCATGCAATATTTGAATAATTTCTTCCTTCTCTTGCTTCATGGAAAACAATTTCTCACGAAGTTCAGTGCTTCCTCTTCTATCTTCAAACAGAATCTGCACCATGTCCTTCAATATAATAAAGTCACGCTTCGTATCTTCAGCGAAGAATCTTGTGAAGGAGGAAACCTCAATTGTAGAAGTTTTCATTATGAATTCAATGAACAAAAGTAACTTCAACAAAGTTTACAAAAATTTCTAAACAAATGACAAATCTTTTGAAAAAAATGGTTGTAGAGACAAACTCTTATTCAAGCAACCAAACAAAAAACAAACTCCAAGAGCTTCTTAACAAACAATCGTTAAGAGGGTTTGTGTTCCAAGGGTGACCTTCAGGTCATTTGGGGTAAGGAAGATGCCTTCAACACTTTCTTCCTTATTGTCCTCTCTTGGACTTAGCTAACAATATTTATCCCTTCACCTCTAGCAAACTCAAAAAACAGTCAGTTTGCAAATAGTAAAACAATCAATCTTTTACATTGTTTAAACACCTTCCAAGTTATACAAGAAATAGCTTGATTTTTCAATCAAGCAACCAAGTGATCTGATACCAACTTGATCTGAAAATGGTCTGGATAAATTTTTATGTATTTCAAGAACCTCCCACTCAGCTAAACAAATAAATAATCTAGCTTGTACGACATTATGAGAAATTATTACTTGAAAGTGGTGTATGATTTTTAACTATTTATTTGTCTTAAGTTCATTTGTTCTTGCTGAAATTTAACATGTATAACAGCAACATAATGCAGCAATAAAACATTCAAACACAACAGAGAAATTAATCTAGGAGTTCACCTGAATCTCGTGGGCTACGTCTCCTTTGAGCTTTGTCACCTTAACTCGTCTCTTTGGGATTATGGTAAGGTTTCTTTTACAAGTTATACACTTAACTCCAATGGATACTGAAAGGATCCAAAGGGCTGAGAATACCATCCATATCCCTCTCATGGCTGTCCAAACTCTGCAAACAACTTTAGGCTCCCTTAGACACGATTCCTTCTATTGAAGCACTGAGCTACATTGAGCTTCTACATGGCACAAACTCCTTCAGAATTATATTTCTCTCACTGAAACTAATCTTGTTGCATCCATCACACATCAGACACCAAATATCAACTGATAATTTTCTCAAAACGAGCATTGCATCCCCCAAACTAGGTTATCCTCCACAGTTTGCCCAGGGCTGCCCAAAACTTCCTTTCATATTTTCGAGCTCTAGAAGTTCTCAAAATGTTATAAAAACACTTTCATTGGTTCTAAAATGTCTGAAATAGTCAATATATACCATTCATTCATCAAAAATGGCATGTGGCTGCTCTGGTTTCACCTCTAACACCTGTTGGCACCCCCTGGCACTAAGGTAACTTAAAACTTCTCTGCTGGGTTTTATACCTATAAAAGTACTCCTAAGCTTATGAAAACTCCTTAAATGGATTTATAATTTTGTTTACAGTCAATAATGACTTTTGGTTCGCTACATATGGTCTCTAGCTGCTTTGGCTAGGCCCTGCACTGTTGCTGGCAAAAGCTGGCACTGATGGCCCCTAGAACTTTATTGAAGCTTTTCAGCCTTAAAACGTTCTCTACAGTCTCTGAAAACCATCTCATCAGATTCAAAACATCTAAAATATCCAAATTTTACTATTGGATCTCTGGATAAGGCCTCTAGTTCCCCTGGCTAGGCCTCAAACTGATCCTGCCTCCTGGTGACCCTTGTGGCCCCTTGAACTTCATGGATGTAAAAACCTACTTAGAAGTTATCTGATGGCTTTGAAACCTACTCCATTGAGTTCATAAGGTCTTAGATAGTCAAAATTGACTATTTTCACTCCCAAAATGTTCGAAAATTGAGCGAGTTATGACCAAAACAACTTTGCCCCAATTTCCTCCACTAAATGTGGGGCAACTGCCAATTAACTCCACTAAAAGTGGAAGTCCGCCTAAATTTGGGAGCGCCTCCAAAATATCCACCATATTAAACTCCACTTAACTGAAGTTTAATTAAATATTAAACCTAGTATTAGGATCCTTAAGTGCACTTAACATTAAGCTCCCTCACTAGTCACGTGATGAGGTTCTATGGGAGGAGGGTTGGCCCCTCCGTGCTCCGTTGGACCCACTCGACATTGAAAGTGCAATAACTTCTTCATGTGGTGTCCATTTTTCGAACCATTTGTGGCACCGGAATCAGGAAGACGAGACCTATGCAATCATATTTGTTTCAACCCAATACTATAACTTTGAATTTTGAGCTAATCCTTAGGTCCTTGATCCAGTTCTGATCAAGCATCTCCATTGTTGATTGGTTTCACTGATTCTGATTGGGCTGGTGACCCTGATGATCGAAATTCTACTGCAGGATATGTATTCACTCTTGTTTCAAGACCTATTACTTGGTCTTGTAAGAAACAAAGTGTTATCTCTCTTTCTTTGGCAGAAGCAGAGTATAGTGGTGTCGTTGAAGCCAGCAAGGAAGCCATGTGGCTTGGTCAGATCCTGTCTAAATTTGGTCTTCATCAGCAACATCCTACTACACTTTGGTGTGATAATCAGAGTGTCATTCATCTATGCAAATATCTAGTTCAGCATCAGCGTATGAAAGACATTGAGGTTCATATACACTTCATCAGAAAGCTGATTCATGATTGTGTTCTTGAAGTACAGTATTGTTCAACCAATGATAAAGTTTCCGATATCTTTACAAAGGCTCTCACAGAAGTGAAGTTTACCAAACTTTGATTGTAGTGTCCCTTATTAGTGAGATAGCTTTGATGACACTTAGAGATGGTGATTTTGATATAATATTATGTATGAAAGACTTATGTACATGCTTATATGCTATGACATGGTTTGGGTCACTTGGTTGTTGTGTGCTTATGATAATATCTATGGTTGCGTGCACAAGGGTTGATTTTGGTTAAGAGAATATTAGCGATGTTTTCTCTTTTGGTATCCTATTTTGGACATAGGTGTATGACATGAATGGTGATTTAGAATTGAGACACAGATCCATGGACGATCATGGTTATGTGGAACATATGGTTAATTATGATTTATGGATGATACATGATTTGTATGATTATATGTGCATAATCTCGTACTAAGCATGATGTGGCAGGGGACTTGGTCATTGCCAACAGGGATGCTCAAGTTATAAATGACTGCGGAAGTCATTTCTCCAAAACCAAAATGACTGTGGAAGTCATGAACAATATTTGGTAAAATTCGAATAAGTTAATTATGAAATTCATTTGATTGATTTGATCATTGAGATTGTGATATGTGCAGGCCTTGGAAGAAGACCTTACCAACGAACCATCAGATGGGTATAAGCTCACAATCAGTACCTTAAGGTGAAATGCGGAGTTTCAAAGCAGAATAGATGAGAAGCCATGGAAATTAGGGCGCGGAGTCCTAAATCCATGAAATATAAAGATGTGGAGTCTTGGATATATGATAAAAGGATTAGGACGCGGAGTCCTAAATCCATGAAATATAAAGACGCGGAGTCTTGAATCTATAATGAAATGTTTGGGGCGCGGAGTCCTGAATATTTAAAAAAAAAAAAGATCAAGGTGTGAAATCTTGGATCTTTAGAGTAGATCAGGGCGCGGAGTCCTCAATCTACTAAGGCACAAAGATGCATACAATAGGGGTGCGGAATCCCTATTATCCGGAAGAAAAATACCACTCATGGGCAACTCGTAGATGAATTTCCTTAATAATCTAATTCCTAACAATTTTGGAGTGACTTTCTAAAAGTAGAAAGTCATGCCTACCATTTCAAGTATGACTTTCCAAAAATAGTAAATCGCCTCCAATCAATGGGTAAACAAGTATACTTGAAGGAAAATCACTTAAATTATGATTAATCAATTATAATAGTTCAATCTCGACTTAATCCTCAATATTATTAATATTATTAATATTATTATTATCTTTTATGAGACTACGATATTATTATTAAAAGGAAATTATATCTCCTCAATCACTTCACTCTCCTTCATGACTCTCATGGCTCTATGTAACTCTCTCTATTTTAAATATTACATTACACTCTCTTTTATGCACCCATCAAGGAATGGCATATTCCTCTTACACTCATTAAATATATGTCATAAAATATTCCTACACTCATTAAATATGTGTCATAAAATATTCCTCTTACACTCACTTTAATGCATATGTTACAATCTCCTTAAATAAGGCATGCATACCTCTCCTTAATGGCATAAGTTACACTCCTCTAAAAGCAATACAATGCATGCATATTAATCCTCCTTTATGACATGACTTTGTTGCTCCTCCTTTATATGAGTCTCATGTATTCTCATTTGGGGGGAGAAGGGGTAATGCCAAGAGTGGAAGAGACTTGAGGAATATTGTGAAAGGGAGAGATATGGAGAGTATCCAATTACTTCCCAAAAAAAAAAAAAAATCTGAATTTCTTACTAATCTACTAAGTATCTATTGAGGTTGAACATGAGTGGTATTTAGAGGAAGTGAAAACTATCTTCATGAGTTTTCCTTGCATCTCTCTCTCTATTGCTGTATTTTGGTACTGGTTGTGAGCTTTTACAGCTCGGGGGTTCCAGGGGGAGGAGTTCTCCCTGGATATGGTTGGGTGGAAAATCGGATGGTTCAAATGAGTTGGTTAAGGGATCTGTTGTACGGTACGACAACCCCCCATTTTTAACTTGTTCACATCAAATAATGGGGACCCTTTCTATAAAAATTTTAGCTAAACACCTTTTATGATTTTATTAAGTCAATTATCTTACGATTTTGTTAATTTTTCATTTTCTTTAGATTCTTGTTTTGATTGCTTGGTTGAAATCGATTTTTTATAAGCTTCCTATTGACGCTTGTTTCGTCTCATTTGGTCAACCGGTTTGTAAATAGCACTCCTTTGAATAATAACAATTATGTCGCCTGGGTTAAAAAAAAAATGCGGAGTTTAATAATGCATTTAGTTTAAATATTAACCCCTAGATTTGTTATTACTAACATTTTTTTTTTTTATACAACCAAATCATAAAGCATCGGGATTTCGATAATTTACTCCAATTTTCAAATAAATCCTCGAAAAATCCGAAAAATCCTAAATAACAAAGTGGCTGTAATTTAGATAGGCAAATCATCATCTTAGACAAATTCATAATCTAATTTAACATCACTCAAATAAAATTAAAAAACAAAAAACTAATTTTTAACATTAAATTTTGAATTAATTAAATTAATTGTTATATTAAATATAATTAATTTAATTAAATTAAAAAAATTTATATTAAAAACAAATATATAAAAAATAAAAACATAAAATAAATAAAAAATTTCATCGCATCGGAGAAATGCATGGGGTGTATCTTTTAAAAGCTCTGATTAAGCCACATTTAATTCTTCCGATGCGATGAGCTCTTATATTATCCCGATGTGATGACTCGAATCTCCCGATGCGATTGAATAGCATTCATTCATGCGATGAGCTATTACGTTAGTGGTAAGTCTTAGGTAAGTTAGCATTAACTTAGTTTTTCATAAGGGTAATATTAGTTTGTTTTAAAAATTTGTTAGTATTAACTTAGTTTTTCATAAGGGTAGTATTAGTTTAATTTTACATTAGTTAAATGTTAATATAATATTAATTTTATATTAGTATTAGTATTAGGTTAGTTTTAAATTAATATAATGTTAATTTAGTTTTAATTTAATATTAGATTTAATATTTAATATCTAAAATAATTAATTTTAAATTAATTAAATTAATTAATATGTAGAATATAATTAATTTAATTAGATTTATTATTATTTAGATTAATATGTTTATAAATAGTTAATTATATTAATTAGTTAGATTAATATTTAATTAGTTTAATTTATAACTAGCAATTAAATTAGAATTAATTATTACTTAATTGTAGGCTAATTTAGAATTAAATTTTTTAATTTAAATTCTGAATTTTTTAGCTCAGCAACAGAGTTTCCAGATTTATATCAGATTTGACTTATCAACTTTGGAGGCTCATAGATTGAGTTTTACTTGGCCAAATGAGGCCCAGGACGGCTCATTGGAAAGAGAAAATCAAGGAGAACATTTCTGAGGAGGTTTCAATAACAGATTTGATCATTTATTGGGTCAAAAATCAGGCAGAAAATCAAGCTCCGAATTTCTAAAAATAAAATTAATTTTCTGAGTTTTGTTTTTTCTGAGCTTTGTTTTTCTTCATTTTTATTTGTCCACCCTCTTCTAATTGCAGATTCATGCATCAATAATATCCTTGTTTAATTAAAATCATTATGAGTATCAATAAGAAGCTCAAATTTCATTTTTATTTATTTAAATAGAATTTGATTGGATTTGTTTTAATGATAGAAATAATATTTGGATTTTATTTTTGCTTCTTAAATGATTTTTAATTTCTTTTTGCAGGAAAAACAATAGAAGAGATATTCAGGAAAAAGATTTCAATCAATGAGAAGACTCCAGCAATTAAAGATTAGAATTTTTGAGCAATTAAAGTTGGATTGGGTAGATTTTTCTTCAAACAAACTCTCTTCTAAAAATAGTTTTGGGAAGATTATAAATTGCAGATTGCAAAATGTAAAGAGGGCTGCTCTCCTCTGCAATTCCAGACTTCTAAAAGCATTTCTGTTATAGGAATTTAGAGTTGTAGATGGGGAGGAGAGAAAGTTTCAGATCTGAACATTATTGAGGGTTTATGCTTTATGTCTTGTATTATGCATGATGGGCAGAGTTTGCATTTCTGCAGCTCTAGTTCTGAAAGCAGAAATTCAAGTAATGTAAAGTACTGTTAGAGACCAGGATCAGAGAAGCAGATTCAATTAACTGGTAATTTTGGCATTTCTGTATCAAATACCAGTTTCATTTTTATGTTAATAAAAGTGTTGTTTCATTTTATTCATGTTTTGGCATTTCTGTTAATATGGATAATTTGTCTCAAATTGTTATGTATCTCTGCTCTTATGAATTAAACTCTGATTTCTGAGTAACCATTACTCAAAAATCTGTCTTATAACACTGATTTATTAAATAGTAATGTGTTGTGAATTTCTTCCACATGTTATCGTTTAATTATTAGTTTGACTGATATGATAATCGATATCAATTTTTGTGAATTTCTTCCGGAGGGTTGTTGATTTATTATTTCAGTCAAATGGTCTCAATAGAATGTGTTTTGGTACTCACAAATGTGAGCTAATTGAATTTCTTTGTTAGCTTAACATTAATTTAAAACCAGATATATTTTAATTCTCATTATTTAAACATCTTGCTCTTAGTTGGGTTAGATTTTCATCTACCTAATTAAGATAGGATTTAGATTAGTTTCTTTTGCTTGCACTATAGAATAAGTTTGCAATTAGATTAAATTTACATTCTTTTAAGTCCTCTTCTCAAAGAGGCAAAATCTTAGTTGTGGTTTGGCTGAACCCAAATCAGCTTAAGGGTCATTCTCTTGCCTGATCAGCAAGAAGAATTGATCTGATATCCCTGTATATTGGTATTTAAGGAAACATCATAAACCAATAGCGATAGGGAAAAGGTAACTGGACCTAGTTAAACCAGTCGGAGCCACTATCATAAACGGAAAAGGCGCTGCATTAAGGTCCGGACCGGGTGGTTATCCCCCAATGTTGTAGCAGCGATTTTCGAGGCTTCAACATTTTTGGCGCTAGAAGGAGGGCCTGAGATTTGTTTTACTTTGGAGTCTTTGAATTCTAATATTTCATTTTTATTATAATGGCTCATTTAAAACTTCCAATTTGGAGTTGTATACATGGACGTGCATCTTCCAATACTCCACCTGAAGTGGTAAGACTCTTGTCTCAGGTAAAGTTTGATGGTAAGAAAAATTCTTCTGCTTTTAATCATGTCTTTCAATTTATTCAAAATGTTTCAAATTATGATTTTCAAGGGATTGATGAAGGCATTTTATGCAGAATTTTTACTCTCACATTTGCGGCAAAAGCCAGAAGCTGGTGTAGAACTCTTCCAGTTGCTTCAATCCACAGCTGGGATCAATTTGTTACAATTTTCATTTGTAAATTTGATGGCTATGATTATGAACAGGTATGTGAAGAAATTGAATATTTACGAAGGTTTGAAAATGAGTCTGTTAATGATTTTAATATTCGATTTCATTTAAATTGCTTAAGATTTAAAGACGAAGATAAACCTACGGAAGAAGAATCATTAGATTGGTTTGAATATATTTTTTCTCTTCCACCCATTCCCAATCCATATGAAATTAATTCAAGCTTTGTTCCATCCCATTACAATATAAATGAGAATCCCAATTTGGATGTGCAAATAAATTGTGATGAAGTGGTTTCACAAAGCTTGGAAAATATTTCTAATCAAATGCAAGAAGACAACAACAACAATTTTGGAGAAAGAACTGCTTTGGAATCTGAAAATTACTCTGCGGTCAATTCAGAAAATCAGATCACAAATCAACAAGTACAAGCAACAATCAAAGTAAATAATAAAATACAAACTGCTGTACAAATTTCTGAATTCCTCCATGATGAGCAAATGCCGAAATCACAGCAGCAAAGCAGCCTTCTTCAAGAAAGCATGAGCATACAAAGGAATGATTTAGAATCTGAGATTTACAATGAGCATAATGCACAAGAGTTCTCAAACAGAGACAGTTTTAAATGCATTGTTTCAGGTTCACATTTTTCCCTTTATCCTGATATTTTTAATGATGGTAATTTTTCCCCTCTTGATATTAATTATATTTCAGAAAATACAGAGGCTGATCTAAATGAATTACTATTAAGTTTTTATCAAGATAGAGAAGCAATTAACGATCATTCTTTTTCCATTAATGAACATGTAATTCTTGTTCCTCCGTGTTTGGATATATTGGACAAGAGTGAAGGGAATTCTAGAGAATCTTGTGAAGTCATTTGTGATAATTACTCTGACATTGAGGATATTGATTTCTATTCTTCTAAAGAGAGTCCTCATGAGAAAATTCAAATAAACTCTGGGAGTGAGGAACATTTCAATTTAGAAATTATTCCAACTAATCCTCATTTTGGAGCAGAAAATTATCTTCATAATTTCACCATTCAAGAAAACATTCCAATTTATGATTCATATCATGATCAAATTCCCATTCTTGATCATAATCATAATTCTCTTTCTAATTCACAAGTTGGAATTGGCAATTATTCAAATTCCATTATTCTCGCCAATCCTTGTAAAAAAGAAATTGTTTCAAAACAATCCCAATTGTGCTGTAGCATTAGTTGTACCAATAGGGATTTCATTTTATTTTTTCTTTCAAATTCTGATTTTTTTTCTGATTTTATTTTTCAAATTTTCGACACTCTACGCTGGCATATTGAGTGCTTTAATAGTGAACACTCAATTGATGCATTACCATATTGGGAAATTGAAGTTTCATATTATAATCATGAACATCAAAAGCTATTGATATTTCAATTTCAATCAAAGCTAATGTTTTATCAAAAGCTTCTATCTTCCCAAAGGCAATATCAACAAGAGAATGTATTTTTACAATCTGGCCAACAATCTAATCCAATTGATAATTTTCCATCTTATTTGACATATTTCCATCCATTTTTCATTACCTCATTTGAAAATTGTTTGGAAAGTTTTCCTTCATGGAAGATTGTTAATAGTTTAACACTTACACATAACACTAACAATTTTTTTCAGGCCTTTGAATTTAAAAGTTCATATCTACAATCTGGCCTGTCATCTCCTTTTTTAAACATTTTTCAATCCTTAATAGAAACCCATCCATATTTTGATGATTCAATTGGAATTCAGTTGGAAAAGAATTTTCAAAAGAAGGAGATTGTAAATAAGCTGTTAATAATAAATGTACATTTTGATTATAGATTTAATTTTCTTAGTTCAATTAGATTTGTATTTTTGTTACTAACATTTGAACTGTACATATATTCAGGAATTAAAATGAGAGAATGGTTACACTGGAAATATGACTATACCTAGTCAACTTCATGTATATGGTTAGAATAGGAGTAGAATTAATTTAGTTAGTTTGTTTTATGTAGTTAATTTATTTTTAATAATTTTGCAGATTAAAAATAAAGGAAGCAATCAGCTCTTCTCATATCATATACACGTTCAAGGAAATATTTACCTCTCATCATAAAATTTCTAATTCTTTCTTCCTATTTTTAAATCAAAATCTATCGCAGCAATACCTCTACCCATGAATACATCTCTGCCTATTTTTGAATAATGTATTGACAAAATTCAATTGAGGTTGCACTTGGCATTTATCCCATGAAATGTATGACTCTCTAGGATAAGCTTAATTCTGACTCAATCATTATTATTCAGTCTAACCTTTCGTGGTAATCATATGAAGTTCATATTATCTTCCTCGAAATTCGCTAAGCTGACCTTTAGAATGTCTATTTTGCTGTGTGCACACATTCAAATATGTTTTGACATTTTCCCACAATTAGTGGCTTTATCCTATTCAGACCTTTAGTTTATTATCTGATGTTGTAATACGCATCATATTTATTTACTAAAGAAATTATTAAACAGTCACTATAACAATACATATTTTTCTCAAGTTAATTCGGAATGAACAGAGGTAATAAATTGTTGTTTCAAATCAAAAAGGAAGACTATTTTCATATTTGTTTCTGGTAAATTTTAGATTTCCTGAACATGAATAAACAAATTTTATTTAGGCTGATTGCACACTCATATTTAGAATAAATAATGAGATGAGTTTGAACAAAGTCATAATTTTGATAAATAGAAGGAATAATTGGAAGATTCATAAGGTAAAATCCACAGACAATTCTCTTCCAGGTACGCATTTACAAGTTTATTTTCATCTATTACTAGTTTCTCTTTTCCATAGTTTAATTTTTATTCTTGTTCTGTTTTATTTGCAGGTTTTCATTTGTTTTCAAAACCTGAAGTAAGCAGCAAACCCATTTCAAATTTGCAACAAGTTCAGGAAAATTTTATTTATGATTCATTAGAATTTGAGCATTCTTTAACTTTGCTTTCATTCATTTAAAAAATCCAATTGAAATTAAAAAACAGTATCGCAAGATTCATATCAGAAATGTTCCAACTTGATTTTCATATTTCCGATGCAAGATCTCTGATGTGTTTCATCATTCAATTTTTCATAAAATATCAAATCACATATCGCATTGGAATAAATTGAAAGGTTTGTTTTTACAAAAAGTTCTGATGCGATGAAATGGATAGCAAACGCGCATATCACATTTAACATAAAATTTATCCATTTGCAAAAACTCCGATGCGATGAAGCTCAAATCGCAATCGCAGATTATTAAATTAATCAAGGATTAATTTTGAAAGACCTCCGATGCAACAAGTCTAATCGCAAATCGCAAATCGGGAGGAAAATTGAATACATCCTTGTGTGCTCATTTAAAAAAAAAAAAAAAAAATTGCGATGCAATAATTCATCACCAATTGCTTATCGTTATCGATTTTTATTAATCGCTGAATGCTCATTGCTCATCTCTTTTCATTAATTGCCGATTGTTCATCGCTTATCATTCTTCGCTCATCACCGATTATTATAAAAATCGCATCGCTGCTATCGCAATTGTTTTAAATTTCAATTCCCTTGAACACAAAGCATTTCGTTTTTACATTTTACTGCTTGCTTTAAATTAAATAAAATAAATAATGATTTTGGGTTATAGGATTTTGGTTAGTTTGCCTTCTTCATATTTTTAATGTCAAACTAAAAGAAGAAGTCATCTAGTATTGGAGAAATTGATACCTTCAGGTAAGATCAAATGCAATCATCCAATGGTAAGATTCATGTACCCACTTTCATTAATTTCCATTTCATTACTTTAGTTTCAGTTTTGTTTTAATATTTGAATCTGTTTTGCAGCTCTTCATAAAAGCTTTCCATCATCTGCCAAATCATATTTTGGAAGCCCTATTGCTCTTTTCCTGGTTTTATTTTCAAGAAGCAACGATAGTCTTCATTGAAACAGCTACACTAGGAAGTTTCTAAACCTTTAATCTGTTTCTTTAAAGCATTCCTTTTATTAGAAAATGATTAATATAATGCTTTAAAAACGACAAGATTGACATCAAACATAAATTTTTCATTGAGGCTAAATTTTATCATCACTGCTATCTGAAGCCTAAAGCATTTACAACCTTGCAAGGTATAAGTTTTCTGGATCTCAATATAAGAAGGAATGATTACATGATTATTTTATTTTACTTCATGTTGTTGAGACATTGGTATAAACATTATTGTTTGAGTTTGTATTTCAAAAACTTGGATTTTCTTTTCCACTTTTTAATTGTTTCATTTTTATTTTTTGTTTGCTGATTTCTTTTCTCACCTTAAGAATTCTTTTCCTTTGGTTTTCAGTTTTGATTTTGGTGATTTTGCCATGATTTATATGGAAGGTTTTTACTTAGCAATGGTTGGCATACATGGGAAAATTGTTAATAGTCTCCTATTCGCTTTTTCTTAAAATCTCTTAGCAAAATTTGTTTTTCTTATTATAAAGGTAGACATACTTAAGGAAGATATTATAAAACAAGAAAAGTTGACGAAGTATCGTGAAATCTGAGAAATTTCTTTTTCATCAAAATTGTAATTGTTTTGAGATTTCAATACTCTATTAAGATCTTTCAAGATTCTATTATCAGTCAAGAAAAGTTATTTTTAACCAAGTAAAGACACTTTACAACAAAGCACTTTTAAATCTGAAATTGTCATTCTGAACTCTTAAGGAGTTAATGATTCTCCCTATTTAAAAAGAGTTTTATTTTTCTAGAGTGTAATCCAAAAATATATTTAAAACTTAAAAGATAAGAGGTCTCATCACGAGCCTGCTTACCATGATCATAGGGGAAAAATAGGCTGACATTACCAACATTGCTAAACAAACCAGGGTAATGGCTTATAATTTCAAACAATTGTAAGACAAGGGGTCTCATCACGAGCCAGCTTGTTCAGTCCAATTATAACCAGTGAATGGCATTGTCAACTATCTGGCTACCAAACCAGGACAATGGCTTTTAAGAATAAAAAAATAAAAAAATAAAAAATAAGCATATATAAATGGATTTATCTCTAGGTCAATAATTCTTAAATAGATAGGATTCTGAATCATTGATGATTAAAAGGTAACCTGTCGAGACTATAGATGTTTGCTGGCAGCAGTGGCTCTACCTGTGACAAATGAGTACACTTTAAAAGCTCGGCTGTAAAGTGACCCCTGCTTTATCTCTAGAACTAATTAAGGACTGATATAGAGTTATGAGATATTTTAATTTATGAGGAATTTCAAGAAAATTACGGTAAGATGATTGTTGCTTTTATTCAGATTAATGAACCTAGTCAAACATTCCAAAAATAATTTTCTCTTCTTTAATTATTTTTACTTTAATTTTAGGAAAATTTCATTTTTATCAAACAGAGATAACTGTTTCTTCCAGTGAATCGCCAATTGTTGTACGGTACAACAACCCCCCCATTTTTAACTTGTTCACATCAAATAATGGGGACCCTTTCTATAAAATTTTTGGCTAAACACCTTTTAGGATTTTTATTAAGTCAATTATCTTACGATTTTGTTAATTTTTCATTTTCTTTAGATTCTTGTTTTGATTGCTTGGTTGAAATCGTTTTTTTATAAGCTTCTTGTTGACGCTTGTTTCGTCTCATTTGGTCAACCGGTTTGTAAATAACACTCCTTTGAAGTCTAATCAATTATGTCGCCTGGGTTAAAAAATGCGTAGTTCAATAATGCATTTAGTCTAAATATTAACCCCTTGTTAGTTATTATTAACAATTTTTATTTTTACTTATACAGCCAAATCATAAAGCATCGGGATTTCAGTCATTTATTCCAATTTTCCAATTTTCAAATAAATTACTAATCTCGAAAAAAATTCCAAAATGTCAAAATGGTTGTTTTAGGTAAATCATAATTTTAGATAAATTCGTAGTCTAATTTAACATATCTAAAATAAAAAACAAAAAATTATTTTTTAACATAAAATTTTGAATTAATTAAATTAATTATTATATTAAATATAATTAATTTAATTAAAATTTTATATTAAAAACAAATATATAAAAAAAAAAAAACAAAAAATTAAATTAAATTTTTGCATAAAACACATCGCATCGGAAATATTCATGCGAACATCCTTTTAAAAACCCCGATGCAATGATTTTTCCCGATGCGATTGAGGCTCATTAGTTTCATCCGATGCGATTGAGCTCATTACCTCTGATCCGATTAAGCTTGTCAGCCCCGATGCGATTGAGCTCATTACTTCCGATCCGATTGAGTCACATTGAACTTATACGATGCGATGAGGTCAATGTTCAAATCTTCCGATGCGATTAAGTCAATGTTCAAATCTTCCGATCCGATTGAGTCAAGAGGAGGTAGGAGTTATAATATTAAAATTAGCATTAGTATATATTAGTGTTAGTATTAGGTTAGTTTTAAATTAATATAATGTTAATTTAGTTTTAGTTTAATAATTAACTTAATTTTTAAATATTTAAAATAATTAATTTTAAATTGATTAAATTAATTAATATTTAAAATATAATTAATTTAATCAAATTTATTATTATTTAGATTAATTTGTTTATAAATAGTTAATTATATTAATTAGTTAGATTAATATTTAATTAGTTTAATTTATAATTAGCAATTAAATTAGAATTAATTATTAGTTAATTGTAGGCTAATTTAGCATTAGATTTTTTATTTTTATTTTTTTTTTAAATTCTGATTTTTATTTTTTTAAGCTCAGCAACTGAATTTCCAGATTTATATCAGATTTGACTTATCAACTTTGGAGGCTCATAGATTGAGTTTTACTTGGCCAAATGAGGCCCAGGACGGCTCATTGGAAAGAGAAAATCAAGGAGAATATTTCTGAGGAGGTTTCACTAACAGATTTGGTCATTTATTGAGTCAAAAATCAGGCAGAAGATCAAGCTCCGAATTTCTAAAAAGAAATCAATTTTCTGAGCTTTGTTTTCTTCAATTTTATTTGTCCAGCCTCTTCTAATTGCAGATTCATGCATCAATAATATCCTTGTTTAATTAAAATCATTATGAGTATCAATAAGAAGCTCAAATTTCCTTTTTATTTATTTAAATAGAATTTGATTGGATTTGTTTTAATGATATAAATAATATTTGGATTTTATTGTTGCTTCTTAAATGATTTTTAATTTCTTTTTGCAGGAAAAACAATAGAAGGGATATTGAGGAAAAAGATTTCAATCAATGAGAAGACTCCAGCAATTAAAGATTAGAATTTTTGAGCAATTAAAGTTGGATTGGGCAGATTTTTCTTCAAACAAACTCTCTTCTAAAAATACTTTTGGGAGGATTATAAATTGCAGATTGCAAAATGTAAAAAGGGGGTTGCTCTCCTCTGCAATTCCAGACTTCTAAAAGCATTTCTGTAATAGGAATTTAGAGTTGTAGATGGGGAGGAGAGAAAATTTCAGATCTGAACATTAATGAGGGTTTATTCTTTATATCTTGAATTATGCATGATAGGCAGAGTTTGCATTTCTGCAGCTCTTGTTTTGAAAGCAGAAATTCAAGTAATGTAAAGTACTGTTAGAGACCAGGATCAGAGAAGCAGATTCAATTAACTGGTATTTTTGGTATTTTTGTATCAGATACCGGTTTCATTTTTATGTTAATAAAATTGTTGTTTCATTTTATTCATGTTTTGGCATTTCTGTTGATATGGATAATTTGTCTCAAATTGTTTCGTATCTCTGCTCTTATGAATTAAACTCTGATTTATGAGTAAGCATTACTCAGAAATATATCTTATAACACTGAATTATTAAATAGTAATGTGTTGTGAATTTCTTCCACATGTTATCGTTTAATTATTAGTTTGACTGATATGATAATTGATATCAATTTTTGTGATTTTTTTCCAGAATGTTGTTGATTTATTATTTCAGTCAAATGGTCTCAATAGAATGTGTTTTGGTACTCACAAATGTGAGCTAATTGAATTTCTTCGTTAGCTTAACATTAATTTAAAACCAGACATATTTTAATTCTCATTATTTAATCATCTTGCTCTTATTTGGGTTAGATTTTCATCTACCTAATTGAGATAGGATTTAGATTAGTTTCTTTTGCTTACATTATAGAATAAGTTTGTAATTAGATTAAATTTACATTCTTTTAAGTCCTCTTCTCAAAGAGGCAAAATCTTAGTTGTGGTTTGGCTGAACCCAAATCAGCTTAAGGGTCATTCTCTTGCCTGATCAGCAAGAAGAATTGATCTGATATCCCTGTCTATTGGTATTTAAGGAAACATCATAAACCAATAGCGATAGGGAAAAGGTAACTGGACCTAGTTAAACCAGTCGGAGCCACTATCATAAACGGAAAAGGAGCTGCATTAAGGTCCGGACCGGGTGGTTATCCCCCAATGTTGTAGCAGCGATTTTCGAGGCTTCAACAGGATCAAAGGTGGATCATATTCTCAACGATTGGAGCTGAATATCGCTTCAGGTATAATTTCCATTGTCCTAAAATTATAGTATAGATTTAGCATAAAATAAAAGGTAGACATTTAAATTGTTGTAAGCATCTAATTTTGGTTTAGGCTTATATTGATTAGTTAAAAATGAAGAGTAGATTAATCTATATGTATGGATGTTTAGATCTCAATATTGGAGTTATTATTGGTGTAGTTTATGGTACTAATCTTGGTATTGTAGCATTTGAAAAAGGAAAACCAAATATTGTTGAAGGTAATTGCAATAAATTTATTCCAAAGGACTTGGGTAAGTATTTCATGATTTATGGTTTTCTTTCAAATAATTAATAGATACATGTTTTATAAATGGTTTTAGGATAGTTTGCAAAGTGTTTGACAAAATCTGTGAATGAGTAATGTTATCAATTTATTTATGCATGAATAAGGGCTAACTTGCAGCTTATATCAAAAGTAAGAAAATGGACATGTATCCAAAATATACTTGGAGGAATTACAGAATCAACCCTTAAAAGAAAATGAAAAAAACAATGGCAACTAAAATATAGTTTGGAAGATCAAATGCTTGAGGTAAGTTGGAGATAAATTTCAGTTATGGCTTATGTTTCATATTCTTATTAATAATTCAATGTTTTGTTATTCAAGTTGTTGTAATAGTACTATCAGAATTTTGATAGAAAGCCTTGATGGCTGTAGCATTCAGGTTTGCCATGTGTTTGTCAAATTGTAACAATTGGTTCAAAAAGCTTGTCAAATCATATGAATTAGCTTGTGGATGGTAAAATGTTTTAAGGACTCATATGGTGGATTTAGAAATGTTTGATTTCAATGAGAATATCTTAGTAGCATAAATTTGGGTTGTTTTTCCTCATGTAGAGGTGTAGTTGTAAGTTTTCATTCC
Source organism: Pinus albicaulis (assembly GCA_034641835.2). Taxonomy (NCBI): domain Eukaryota; kingdom Viridiplantae; phylum Streptophyta; class Pinopsida; order Pinales; family Pinaceae; genus Pinus; species Pinus albicaulis. The sequence goes on from CM076578.1 coordinate 1,674,482,467, forward strand.
ATATGTTTGACAAAAGTCATAAATGAAGCATGTAGGCTATAAATTTTGTTGTTTTCAAGAATCGCATTTCTGGGCGTTTTGAATTCGATTCAGCCCAACATCAGGGGGTATCTGTGCCTAATGGTCATGTAACCCCTGATTTCATTCCAAAAAAATACTTTTCAGAACCCAGATCGGAAATCTGGGCGATTTGGCAGATTGCTGCTCTGAGTTATGTGCGCCTGTTGTTGAGTCTTTGCTGAAAAACTAAGATTATTTAGTCCCTGTTTTAAGATGGAAACATTTACACTTTAAATTCTAAATTTTATGAGATAAATATGTTGAAGAATAATCTTAAATTCATTGTTGCTAAGTATTTGACAAAATGCCTCAATGACTTTTAATTGCGTTCTTGTAAAGTGTTTGTCATAAGGGTTGAATGAGTGTAGAGTGCATGTCTGCAAAGTGTTTGTCAAAAATCGTGAATGGCTGTAGCTTTTGTGCATATAAATTGTTAGTGTAAAATTCTTAGTTACTCTTGTGTTTTTATGTTACTATAAATTTTAAATAAACTATTTAATGGGTGTAGCTTCCTATGTCTGCAAGTTTTTGGTATGAATGTGAAAATGAATTTAATAATTTGTTGAAGTGTGACTAAGACAATTGTTTCTTGTATTATCTAAAGCTTTCAAAATAAAAAGGGCCTTTTGTTGGAAACAATTTTACAGTGACTAATTCTTTAGGATTTTGTGCAAATGAGTATTAGTGATTATGTGACATCTACTTCTCTATCTTACTGATGGTGGGTAAGGTGGGACCTTACATTGATCCTTGCTTAGAGTTCAGGATAGTTATCATTAAGGGGGGATAGACTCTAATGCCTCCCTCCTTCTCCTATTGTGTCACCTTTGTAAATCCTTCAATCCTATCCCAAGTTGTTCTTAAGGGGGGATGTTAGGGTATTTCGACACATAGGAAATAGGCTCCTTTTGTGTCACCTTTGTAAATCCTGCAATCCTATCCCAAGTTGTTCTTAAGGGGGGATATTAGGATACTTTGACACATATGAAATAATTAAGTATAACTTGGTCTAGTGTAGACTTAGGTAAAGTGTGTTTCTTTACTATGTACATTTGTAACCTATAATCCGACAGTCACGATTTGTAGTGATCCGATGGTTCACTCTCTCCTCGGTATTAACGACACTTGATCAGTGGCTTAACACCCCATTCGCCCATGATCTCTATTTAAAGAGCATGGAGGGTTATTTGTCTGGTAACTGTTTATGAGAGAAACATATGTAAACTTTCTTTTTTATATTAATAAATTGCCTGAAGTGGCCACGTTGGCTAAGGTCATGGACTTTTTCCCTCTTCGAGGGTTTTAACCACGTGAAATACTCGTGTACTGATTTGTGCAAAACATATATTTGGACACACTTAATATTGTGTTCTTTATTGATGCAAGAGCATCTTCGATAAAATGTAGAGATCCCTTAAAGGAAATCATGCATTAGAAAATTGTGGCAAGATGACGGGTATGTAGTTAGAAAGGTGGCAGATAGTTAAGAGAAAGCCTATATGGACTTGAAGATATGGATTGAGGTGGATGACTTGAAGATATGGATTGAGATATGGATGACTTGAAGATATGGATTGAGGTGGATGACTTGCTGAATGAAGTATAGTGGAAATTGTGAAAATTCCTCAACTAGGAATCTTACTGCAGCAACTCATTAGATTTGTTTTATTTGCTAATTAACTAAACAAATTATTTACTGTTTGTTATGGTAAATATTGAAATCAATCATTAGAGGAATTTTTAGGTCTAAAATGGCCTCCTAAGGAAATTATAAAATAATAGTGGAAATAATAAAATGATATTAAATTACATCATCATATTTTAGAGGGAAAAAAGAAAAAAACTACTTTTTCAACTCATATTTTCAACTTATCTCCCTATGGGATTACTCAAATTTTGAGCGGTAACACTCATTGGATGCAGAATTTGATTCCTCATCCAAGGAGTACCCACGTTGCATATTTTCTATGGACCCTGCTACACGAAAAATGATAAATACATAAAAAATGTGATTATAATCACGCTTTTCATGTATTTCTGATTTTTCATGTAGAAATGTCCATCGAAAATATGTAACATGGGTACTCCTTCGATGAGGAATTAAATTTTACATTCAATGAGTACTCCCGCTCAAAATTTGAGTAACACCTTAGGGAGATAAATTGAAAATACGAGTTGAAAAAATAGCTATAAAGTTTATTTTGGTTGTACATTTTTCTTAGGAGGCCCATTTTAGACCTCAAAATTCCCCTAATTACGTTGCAACCTTCACAAAAATAAATGCAGCAGAAGAAACACAACGCAGTAAATATAGAAACACACACATAAATAACTCAGTTATTTTTGGAAAGTCCCCAGAAAAAACCCAACTTTGGAAAACCGGTGCAACAGCTGAGGGTTTGTATATTATGCAGTATTAAATTCTGAGTACAAGTCTATGGTTGTCTAAACTAACGAACCATACAGAAAAGAAAAAAAATAAAAAATAAATAAGATAAATAAATAAAAATAAAATAAAAAATAAAAAAATAAAAAAATGGCAAAAAGTTAGTGAGAAAATTCTCACTCTGCCACTAGCGATATGACACTGATCCGGGCTCCAGATAAGTTTCTCTATATTTCCTCTAGGCATTTAATACGTCATCCTACGTAGTACTATGCCACACATCTAAAAATGGTGTCACCTTCACTATCTAATCAACTATTGTATGGAAACTTGACCCTCCTAGCCCTTCGGTCTCTCACTCTGGCCTCTAGCACTGAATCAACTCAGTCTCCCAGCAAAAATGGAATATCCTTCTAAATCTATGCATTGCCTCTACCTGGCCTCTGCACTACCTCTTTGTGGCACTTGCTACCTCTCTGCTTTGTACTCACCAAATCTGGAAAAGCTTCCTTTGACCTTACTATCCCTGCCCCTCTCTCACTGCAATGAGCTCACTAACTCTTTCTCCAGCAACTTAGCATTGCTACTCAGGAAATCGATTTGCCACTGAATTCGATATCTGCAAGTGTGTTCTCCAAGTTCCCATTGATTTCTTCTTACAATCTCTCTTTGAGACTTCAACGACCACTGTTGGGTCTCAATCTAGTCTCCTAAACTAAGCTCATTTAATTGTCAACTAGGATTTGTAAACTGCTGAAGTGAAGTGTACTGTATGTACCTAGGTGCTTGTTTCCTAATGCGTTGTGTGTAGTGTTTTGTGATGTTTTTGGTATTTTGTGATGATTTATGATGTTTTTTGTCTTTTGGTGATTTTTATGTTCACAATGGAAATGTCTAGAAAACTAATGGAAAGGGGTTGGTGGTCAAAAACAGAGTTAAGCCTAATGTATGGAATGGCAAATGCAATTGGAAACACTGAAGCAGAATCTAAACTATGACTAAATAAAAGCAAAAGCTTGATAATGACTTTTTAGGCAGATGAAACAAACTAAACTTGAGAAATGATCACTAAATATGCAAATCCTCTAACTAAACAGTTAAACACTAATCTTACCATGATGCAACATTTTGTTCTAAGCTCTTCTATTCTATGACTAATTCCTAGTTCTATTCTGCAATTTAATTGAATATCACAGAACCTTTACTCAAAGAGTTATTGATTTCTTTCTAAAGTAGTCTTTTGAGGAAGAGCTCTGTTTATAAAATGATGAGGAAATTGCAGAGACACTTCAGGCCTTAGAATGGTGTTATCTTCTGTTCATATGGTTATAGATCAATTAGGAATTTTAGAACAGGAAGAGGTTTGTGAATAATGAAGGTTGTCTTGTTAATCCTAACAACTGAAGTAATTTATTGTGCAATGGAAGACAATTTGAATATGAAGTGCAAGTGCAATGAGTTAATCTAAGAATGAACCTAAGATGCCACTAATCTAGAACAATGTTGAACTATAAGTCATCATCAAACTTGAAACAAAGTAACTAAACATGAATTAAATGCAATGAAACTCCGGAGCATTCTAACTATGCTAACATGCATTATTCTATGAAGTTACACAATCTGTTTGTTCATCATTAGTGATATTTTGGAAGAGTTCCTTCTTTTGGAAGAGATAGAACAATTCTGACTGTGTAATTGGGTGAAATTGTAAGCAAATAACTGAAAGCAAATGAAAAACTAAGATTTCATATCCATACCCTACTCGTCATTATGATGTTTTGGGCAAGCGTTTAAGAGCAAGAACAGAGATGATACTTAGTACAAACACACAATTAAATCATTCATTATCACGGTCATGTCTTGAACTTCTTAAGAATTTCTTGGAAGAGTTTCTTCTTGTGGAAGAGTGATTAGAACAAGTGTAACTGTGATAGTGAATAGCAAAAATTACAACTAAATCCTACAGTACTATAGCTATTCATCATTCATCATTATAATCTGTTGGAAGAGTGTCTTCTTGTGGAAGAGCTAGAATGAATATAACTACAGTAGCTAGTTAAAACAATTATAAATTCAACTCCTAATCCTACAAATACTATAGTCATTCAACATTCATCATTTTAATCTGTTGGAAGAGTGTCTTCTTGTGGAAGAGCTAGAATGAATACGACTACAGTAGCTAAAAAAAACAACTACCAATTCAAATGCAAAACGTAAAGGCAGCTAGGGAACTTATCTAATTTACGCAAAATAAATCCGTACAAGAGGCAGGGGCCCTCTACCACTTGACGGCATTCAACTCCAAATTAAATCACGCCTTAAAAATAACTTTGTCTGCTCCATTAACGATGAAATAGTTTGAACATAACACTCTGCGTTTTTAGGAATGTAACACAGAGTTTAAACAAAATCTAGCAGCAAATCTAACATAAAATCTCTAACATAGCTCTCGGTCTCCCAAGAGTTTATAAAGCAAATGCTCGTAACAATAATTACAATAATTCAGGAACACTGTCTTTCCTTATCCGAATCACGTTAGGATTCTTTGAAGTGGCTGCGTGAAGAAGAAAAGACATCTGGACTGAGACAGTCCTAATAGAAGTCTTCCTTCCTAAATGTGTTCCCCACGTTCAAAACCATACCCAGAATTCATTTCTTCCTCCATGATGAGCAACGAACCATGTAGACATGACGTGGATCATGCTCATATGCGGTTTTCTCAAGAGGCCACCTAGAACATACTCAAACATGAAGGCAGCTGCATAATCGCCGGTTAGCTACGGAATGTCTGCATTCTGCAGCTAGTTCCGGTCAAAATGCTTAACAATGGCAAAAATCACAAAATTTAATAAGTCAGTCATGTAAATCATTCTAGAAGTAATTTTAACTATATTTATTGATCAATTGGGTCTAAGATAGCAATGGAAAAGGGAAAATGAGGTAAAATGAAGTGAAGGAAAGCACAATTTTGAGGCTCAACATACCCCCACTGCTGTCTCTTTGCATGTCCTCATGCAAATTATCCTATGAATTCAGAGGCTTCTGCAAGGACATCTAATCCCCTTCTTCTCCTTTGTCTGGAAGCTAGAGGTCTTCTGGGTTTCCTGATAACAAGTTTGAACCCGAGGTTGGTGAGTGCCCTGATTAGCTTTTTGTTCCTTGTGTTCAACTTCTCATTGGTCCTCTCCACTTTGTCTATATGCAGGGATAAGGTTGAGTTCATATCAGTTTTGAGCTTGATTTGATCTTTGAGAATTTCATTCTCATTTTTGATGTGTCTATTCAACAATTCCAACTCATACTTATCCCTTCTTAATATATCAATTTCAGACAGTGGAGGACTGGGGGTTCTCTCTCTGCTTTCTGAAGCTGTCCTCTCTAAAGTTTCCACATAGTCATAAATTTCTTGTTGAGCAGGATCAATTTCAGGGGTTCCTTCATAAAAATCCTCTTCATCATCCTCTTCAATGGGTGTTTCTTCATCTTCTATATTGATTACCCCTGTTTGTTTGATTAGTGTTTTCTTCAGTTTTCCCTTTAATCTGTGGCTTCTCCTAGGCCGAGAGGATCCCTCTCCTTTCTCTGTGGCAGATTCCTTGATTATCTTCTCTTCCTTAAGTTGCCTCTTGATTCGAGTCAACTTCTCTAAAATGATTTCCTCACTGCTCTCTTGGACTGGTTTGTCAATTTCAACTTTTGAAGCCCTCCATTTCCTACTTCTCTTTGTAGGCTGTGGTTCAGGTGATGGTTCTTTTGCTTCTTCAAAATGATTTCTTATTAAGAAATCATCCTATGTATCATTTGTTTTAGCTAGATGATGCTCAATCAAAATTTTGACCAAACCATGATGATACAGGGTTGTCTCTAAAAATTGAATTCTTCTCTGAACACAAGAAGCCATCTTCTTCAGACTTTGATGCAAGAAATATGGTAGATTTAAATCTTCTCCCAGAAAATGCATCATTAGTCTAATGTGGTAGACATAAAATGTCCCATATCTACCCTCACATGTAACAAATTTTTTTAAAAGAAGTAGTATGTTTCTCCATTTGCTTTTCAATGCAGTACTGGGAATTCCTTTCTTGAACACACTAACATCCATATTTGGTGATTTTAAAATTTGTTTCCAGGAGTCATTATGGAATTCTCTATTTTTAAACCATCTCTCTCCAGTTCTGAGCAATCCTGTAGCCTCTGCAATAAAAACTTCAGTGACAGTAAACTTAACATCCCCTACTTCAACTTTGGTTCCTTGAAATGCTCTTGCAAATGTTTTAGTGACTTCCTTATGGAAGCCATTAAATTTTTCCAAAAATTGAAGCCATCCTATTTGTTGTAACATTTCTTTGCATTGTGGGTAGCCTTCTAAATATTTTGAACCCACTGGTTCGGTCCTTACGATGAAACCCATGATTTTTTTCAATATCAAATTAACACTCTTCTACCCACAAAACAATGACTTTCACTTTCGGATTGAAATGGATTCAAGCTCTAAATGAAAATGGCTTCAATTTTGGAATGACATACCTCTGATTTATAGTGGCAACAGCTTCAAAACCTCTGGCTGATATGCCTTTGTTTGATAATGAAAGCAGTTTCAAATTTCGAGCTGATATGTCTCTGATAGACAGTGGCAGATGGCTTCAAATTTTCTTTTTGTGCAATACCTCTGGCTCTTGGTAGCAAATGGTTTCGATTTTAACACTGCAACACCTCTGTCTTTTGGTAACAAAAGACTTCAAACTCAACACTGCAACACCTCTGCCTCTGGTAACAAAAGACTTCAAACTCAACACTGCAACACCTCTGCCTCTGGTAGCAAATGGTTTCAATTTTAACACCTCTGTCTTTTGGTAACAAAAGACTTCAAACTCCACACTGCTACAATTCTGTGTTGATAGTGAAAATGCTTCAAACTCCGTCCACAGTGATATTTTATCTGCCCATGGGATCAAGTGGCTTCAAGTCCTCACACTGTTATACTTCCAAATTTACCCTTCTGCTCTGCTCTGCGTTCACAATGCTCAATGCTATTCAAACTGATATCCTTTGGCTCTGCTCTCGGTGATAATAATATCTCCGTCTTCGGAATGGAATGCCGGCTACAGAATGAAGTTATGGCAGTGGTCACGGAATGGAGTAGTGGAGTGAGGTGGAGGGATTGTATTAATGATTGAAGAGATGGCGGAGGATTTTACGACGGTAGAGGGAATCATCATTGAATGATTTGGTTAAGAGACATGGAGAATTCAAACACCTCGGCCATTTTAACCGCTTAAATGCTATCGGATATGAAATTTGAAATGGAAGATTTTAATCCAAAGTCTGTAGAGGGTTTGTTGGTGTTGATCAATAAAAACAATTAAAAAAACCTTTTCGAACAATCCATAACTAAACTATGCTAAACTTTTATGAAATGCCATTATAATTTAAACTTGTTACCTCTGCCCTTTATTTGATTTTTGTAGCCTTTGTCTTCTTGTTCACCTTTGGAGGAGTCTTCATAATTTTCTTGATGCTTTTGCTTCATGAATACACTGGGTCACTTTGTTGTAATTCTGATGTCTGCTGGTTGATGCCTTCAGGGTTTATAGCTGCGGAAAGACTATCGGGCTGCAGAAAGGCTGATCAGCTGCAGAATGTCCACTGAGCTGCAGAATGTTCCTGTAGAGCACTTTAATCATGAAAATGGCATGTTTTTGGAGTATGGGTGAAATGTTAAATGGTATGAACGAAAATGGATGATGGATTATGATGTGTATGAAGTGGATAAATGAAATGGAGTGGATTCAGTTCATGAAATGGAATGAAGGAACATAAGAGCTGTACTGCAATTCTTGACATGTTTTATTTACTTACATCAAATTTTGTATTTTGACATGAAAAATGAGATGGATGAAAGATGGAATGAGATGAATGAAATGTGGAATGGAGTGAAATATGAGTGATGGAATGAAATGGAGTATGGATGGATAAGTGAATGGAGTGAGATGAAATGAATCATAAGCACTATGGAACTGAACTTATGATTTTTATAACAGCTGCTTATAAAAACAAAAATGGGAAAAGTTAGAGTGTCAGAGAGACTCTGATTTTCACCCTATCTTTTCTGTATAAACATGCCAATCAATGATTGGTTTTCATGTTTATACCTTCTTCTTTTTTTCTTTTTTCTTTTTTTAATTTTTTTTTTTAGAAGAAAAATGCTTCAGAAAATTTAATCAAGTTGATGAAGAAGAGAGACTCTTCTTCATTAACTTCACATCATTGTCTTCTTGGAACTTCTTGACAAACTCTTCTCTTGAGAGTGGCTTGTAGTATAGCTTCAGTCTATGACCATTCACAAGAAAAGTGACATTTTCTTCGTCTATAGTTTTGATTTTGACTGCCCCATTATCAAAAATTTCAACAATTTCATATGGCCCAAGCCAATGTGTCTGAAATTTCCCCTGAAAATCCTTGAATTTTGAATCAAATAAGAGAGCCCAGTCACCCTCTTTGAATTTCTTCTCCTTGATGTATTTGTCATGCCACCTAGCCCTTTGCTGTTGGACTAGACTTGTTTTCTGAACTGCATCTTGTCTGATCTCATCCAATTCATTAATTTGCTCCAGTCTATGCTTTTGTGCCTCCGTTAGATCAAGTCCTAGCTGAACTGCCATCTTGAATGTTTGAATTTGGAACTCTATGGGAAACAAAACTTGATTTCCATAAACAAGCTCATAAGGAGTATGGCCTGTTGTGTTTCTCCATGTAGTTCTATAGGCCCACAAGGCTTCAGGAAGCCTATCTACCCAATCTCTTCTATGTAGATGAATAGTCTTTGTTAGGATTCATTCAATGACCTTATTAGTGGATTCCACTTGACCATTTTCTTGTGGATGATAAGGAGTAGATGTTCTATGACTGATTTTGTACTTCTCCATAATTTGCTCCACTAGCCTTGATGTAAATTGAGCTCCTTGATCTGTAACAATTTCCCTTGGGACACCAAAACGAGTGAAAATATCCTCAAAAAGAAAAGTAACTACAGATGATTCATTAGCAACAAGTAATGGTTTAGCTTCTACCCACTTAGTAACATAATCGGTGCAAACTAATATATATTTCTTTTGTCTTGATGGAGGACTAATAGGTCCTACAAAATCCAAAGCCCATTTTTCAAAAGGTTCAATATGTACCCGAGGTTGTAATGGCATCTCACCTGAAGGAGAAGGTTTCCCTACCCTTTGGCAACTGTCACACCTTTTGACATACTCTTTAGCATCTTTAAACAAGGATGGCCAATAATATCCTAAATTAAGGATCTTATAGGCTGTCCTCTTATCCGCAAAGTGTCCGCCACAAGGTTCATCATGACATGCTTTGAGAATCTCAGGCATCTCATCTTCACGAACACACCTTCTAATGATTAAATCTGGACCTGTCTTGTACAACTCATTAGCAACCCATGAATATTTTGCACTATCATGAATGATTTTTATTTTATCCCTTGCATTCATTATTGAAGGAAATTTTCCTGAAACTAAATAATTAGCAATATCAGCAAACCATGGAGTTTGAGTAGAGATTGCAAAAAGATATTCATCAAGAAATTGATCTTCAACTGGAGTGTCATCTTTGATATTTTGGAGTCTAGATAGGAAATCAGCTACTGTGTTTTGTTTTCCAGGCCTATCTAGAATGGTAATGTTGAATTCTTGTAAAAGTAATAACCATCTTATGACTCTGCCATTAGTAATTGATTTGTTCATTAAATATCTAATTGCATAATGATCAAAGGTGAACTGAAGTTTTCATAGCCTCTATATGTTTCTAAATTTGTTAATGGCATGAACAACACTAAAAAAACTCTTTTCAGCCATGTATAGTTTAACCTCATGGGAGTCACCTCACTGATATAATAGATGGCATAGGGAATTAAATCTTTCTGTCCCAATACTGCTCCTAGAGCTGTATCGGAAGCATCTGTCGAGATATGAAAAGGTAACTTCCAGCTAGGTCCCCTTAATATAGGTGCTTCAGAAATTTTGGTTTTCAGGGTTTCAAAAGCTAACTGGCAATCAGAAGTCCACTTAAATTCACAATCTTTGGTGAGTAATTTGAAGAGAGGAGATGCTATTTTGGTGAAGTTTTCTATAAATCTCCGATAATACCCCGTAAATCCTAGAAAACTTCTAACATCTCTTTGACAACTTGGAATGGATAGGTTAGAAATGACTTCAACTTTCGCCTCATCAACCCTAATCCCATCCCCTGAAATGTGGTGCCCTAAAACAATACCTTCAGTGAACATCATAAAACATTTTTCATGACTAAGTGAAAGGTTTTCTTCTTGACATATTTTTAAGACTTTTTCCAAGTTTTCTAAAGCCTCTCCAAATGTGTCCCCATAAACTGTGAAATCATCCATATACACCTCTACACAGTCATGTATCAGATCAGAAAAAATTCCTAATACTGCCCTTTGGAATGTTGCGGGTGCATTGCATAACCCAAATGGCAATACTCGGTAGGCATAGGTACCCCAAGGACAAGTAAATGTGGTTTTATCTTGGTCTTCAAGTGCTACTTGGATTTGATTGTAACCACTAAATCCATCCAGGAATGAAAAGTACTTTTTACCCGCTAATGTATCTAATACTTGATCTATGAAAGGTAAGGGAAAATGGTCTTTAAGAGTAGCTTTATTCAGTTCTCGGTAGTCAACACACACCCTCCATTTTCCATTTTTCTTAGGTACAATCACCAAAGGAGAAACCCACTGACTATCTGAAATAGGATAGATGAAATTAACATTTAATAATTTTTGCAGTTCTTCCTTGACAATTTCCCTAAGATTTGGATTCATCCGTCTTTGAGGCTGTCTGATTGGTTTGCAGTTTGCCTCTATATAGATGTGATGAGTACAAGTCTTGGGACTTATCCCTTTCATGTCAATGTATTCCCATGCATATGCAGAAGAATGTCTCTGTAATACTTTGACTAACTCTTCTTGTTGAGATTTTTCTAGGTTTTTGTTTATGTTCAAGGTTTTGCCTGGAAAAATTTCACTTGTAGAGCTGCCAAATTTGTCCATAGAATGAAGAGACATCTGCCTAGATGACAAGAACTCAATATTGGATCCCTCTTGAAATGATTCTTGCTTGTGTTCTGGAGAAGATTCAAAGTTTTCTAGAGTATTCAGAATTTGATTATCTTCACTAATTTCTAAAATTGTGAAGAGTGGTTGTAAATATTCTTCATCCTCTATCCATTGAGTGTCATCTAGATCTGTAATTGTCCTAGCTGGAGGATATAAAGTGAATTTCTTTGTTGAACTACCATCGGAAATATACATATCACCGGACCTACAACTAATAAAAGCATCAGCTGTAGCCAACCAAGGTCTTCCTAGTATAACAGGATGGCCTCCTAGATTATTCTTGGGTGTTAGGATCATGACATCCACAGGGTACTCCCAAGAGTCTAGGGACACTGGAATGTCTTCTATTACCCCATCTGGTCTGATCACAGATCTATCTGCTAATTGTAATAGTGTGGGTGTAAAGAGAAGATTATGAAGTTTCAGTTTGTCCATGATTTGTCTACTCATGATATTTATTGCTGCTCCTAAGTCAATGAGTGTGTTTTGAATTTCAATTCCGTTGATGTGAATTTTGACAACTAGATTTCCTGGGTCAAGGTACTTTGGAATAGCTATCTTGCCCATCATAATGTCTGCTATTTGTCCTACCAGTTGAATTTTCTTGGTTCCTCTTATTCTTTTTCTTGTTGTCTTCATACTCAACTCCTTTATTGTTTTGGCTAAAATTGGGATTTCCTTGATGGCCTGCAATAATGGAATTTTAATGCAAACATTTCTCAATTCATCCAAGAAATCATAATTAGGCACCATTATTTTTTTTTCTACACCTTTATCAATTTGTAGTCTTTCCGGAAAGGGAGGTATAGAAGTAGATGTGGATGGTTGCTCTAATACTGGAGTTGAATTTATTGGATCTTTTTGTTTTAGTTTTTCAATGTTTTGGTCTTGAAAGGATGTATCTTCCTCAAGACTTTTATTAACCCATAGGGAGTCTTCCTCAGAATTATCTTGTTCTTGTATGATCACAGAAGGTTTCCTCTTCTCAAGTATCCTTCCAGACCTAAGTTGAACATCACTAAGGTCTAGAGGAGTAATTAAATAAGTTGGAAATTGTTGTCCTTCTATCATGTATGTATTCCGAGGGTTCTTATTATTTGGGTTTGGTATAGGATGAGATGGAAATTGATTGGATTTTTGAGGGAATGGTAATGGAAGTGGTTGATTTTGATGAGGTTGGTTCGGATGATGTTGTTGAGGATTTTGTTGAAAATTTTGTTGAATATTTTGAGGAAAATTTTGTTGGGAATTTTGAGGATAAAAATGTGGATATGGTGGATAGGATGGTGGATACTGATAATATGGAGAGTATCTTCCATAGGGACCTTGTGATCCTTGTGCCCAAGCTTGAGATTGGTTTTGAAATTGGGGCCAAGGTTGCTGCCAAGAATTCCAAGGTGGAGGTTGATTATACATTTGATCATGGAATCCTTGTGTCTGGGGTCCCTGCCAAGGTTTTCTAGATACAAAGTTAAGAGATTCTGTGGAGTCTGTAGGAGTTTCTTCTTGAAAAACAGCCTTGAGACTAGGAAGAGAAGGACAATTCTTGGTCTCATGTTTCTCAGAACAAATAACACAGGTTTCTACAACTTTTACATCCAAAGGGCACTCTCTCAAGGCATGTTTCTTCCTACATTTGGGACAAAAGATTGCCAAGGCATCAGATTCATCCTTTTGCTTGTTTTGTATCTTGAGGGTGTCTATTTGTTCACTAAGACTCCCCAAGATGTCAGATTTAAAATCATCAAGCATGTGTCCTATTTCTGATCTACTTACTGTCCCAGAAGCAGATTTACTTGCTCTTGCAAGAGCAGGATCTCTTGGACCTTTGACAGTTTTGGATTTCCCTCTGGAAAGGTTGATACATAACTCAGATATTTCATGTAATGTGAGTTGTGATATATCCCCTTTTCCCATCATGTTAAGGATATCCAACCATTCATCCCTAATTGTTTTCAACAAAAGAGCTTTTAAAGTGTCTTGATCTAGGTTTTCCATTTGTGCCATTTTTATGTTGTATTTAAATCTTTCCAACAAATCTTCTAAGTTTTCATCTTCTTTTTGTAACATCTTGAACACTTCTTCCTTATGATTAACCGGCATACAATAATCCAAGTATCTCTATAGAAATGCTTGTTTCATGTCTTCCCATGTTCTAATAGAACTACTGTTTAAACTCATAAACCACTTCAATGCTGCTCCCTTCAAAGTTGAAGGAAATAATTTTAGTTTTTGAGCATCTTGTAAGTAGTCATAAGTCCTACACAGCACTTCAAATTCGAATAAGAAAGTTTCAGGATCTTCAGTTTTAAGTCCATAGAAGTTTGGAAGGACGGAGGGTGAAATGTTTTTCATGGTTGTATTGGTTTCTTCATCAAGTATAGGGAACCCAAAAGAGCTTCCTATTCTACCTCTTCCTCCATTTGCACCTCTACCTCCTTCTCCTCTTCCTCCTTCTCCTCTACCTCTACCTCTACCTCCTCCTCCTCCAAATAATGTGTGTTCTCCATTAACAACTCCTCCTCCTCCTTCTTCTGCCATGGTTGACTCTCCTGTGGAAGTAGAAAGGTTTGTGTCCCTAACAAGAGTCTTTAGATCTTCTACTATAGCAGGTTCAGCGGATGAAGTGGAAGGTTTCTCTAATGGAATAGGTGACCTTAGATCTTCTAGAAGTCCAGGATCAGTAAAGGATGGAAGATGGGTTTGAGTTGAAGGTGTACTAGTTCTAGGTCTAGATGAAACAAGTGGTGTTCTAGAAATCAAACTTCTGCTTCTGTTGCTTATAAATCTTCCCCTTGAATCTCTCTCCCTACGCATAAAATTGTTTTTGGATGCTAAGAAACAAAGGTTACCTAGTTTTCACTTCCCCGGCAACGGCGCCAAAATGTTTGGTCTCAATCTAGTCTCCTAAACCGAGCTCATTTAATTGTCAACCAGGATTTGTAAACTGCTGAAGTGAAGTGTACTGTATGTACCTAGGTGCTTGTTTCCTAATGCGTTGTGTGTAGTGTTTTGTGATGTTTTTGGTCTTTTGTGATGATTTATGATGTTTTTGGTCTTTTGGTGATTTTTATGTTCACAATAGAAATGTCTAGAAAACTAATGGAAAGGGGTTGGTGGTCAAAAACAGAGTTAAGCCTAATGGAGTTAAGCCTAATGTATGGAATGGCAAATGCAAGCAGAATCTAAACTATGACTAAATAAAAGAAAAAGCTTGATAATGACTTTTTTAGGCAAATGACACAAACTAAACTTGAGAAATGATCACTAAATATGCAAATCCTCTAACTGAACAGTTAAACACTAATCTTACCATGATGCAACATTTTGTTCTAAGCTCTTCTATTCTATGACTAATTCCTAGTTCTATTCTGCAATTTAATTGAATATCACAGAACCTTTACTCAAAGAGTTATTGATTTCTTTCTAAAGTAGTCTTTTGAGGAAGAGCTCTGTTTATAAAATGATGAGGAAATTGCAGAGATACTTCAGGCCTTAGAATGATGTTATCTTCTGTTCATATGGTTATAGATCAATTAGGGATTTTAGAACAGGAAGAGGTTTGTGAATAATGAAGGCTGTCTTGTTAATCCTAACAACTGAAGTAATCTATTGTGCAATGGATGACAATTTGAATATGAAGTGCAAGTGCAATGAGTTAATCTAAGAATGAACCTAAGATGCCACTAATCTAGAACAATGTTGAACTACAAGTCATCATCAAACTTGAAACAAAGTAACTGAACATGAGTTAAATGCAATGAAACTTCGGAGCATTCTAACTATGCTAACATGCATTATTCTATGAAGTTACACAATCTGTTTGTTCATCATTAGTGATATTTTGGAAGAGTTCCTTCTTTTGGAAGAGATAGAACAATTATGACTGTGTAATTGGGTGCAATTGTAAGCAAATAGACTGAAAGCAAATGAAAAACTAAGATATCATATCCATACCCTACTCGTCATTATGATGTCTTGGGCAAGCGTTTAAGAGCAAGAACAGAGATGATACTTAGTACAAACACACAATTAAATCATTCATTATCACAGTCATGTCTTGAACTTCTTAAGAATTTCTTGGAAGAGTTTCTTCTTGTGGAAGAGTGATTAGAACAAGTGTAACTGTGATAGTGAATAGCAAAAATTACAACTAAATCCTACAGTACTATAGCTATTCATCATTCATCATTATAATCTGTTGGAAGAGTGTCTTCTTGTGGAAGAGCTAGAATGAATATAACTACAGTAGCTAGTTAAAACAATTATAAATTCAACTCCTAATCCTACAAATACTATAGTCATTCAACATTCATCATTTTAATCTGTTGGAAGAGTGTCTTCTTGTGGAAGAGCTAGAATGAATACGACTACAGTAGCTAAAAAAAACAACTACCAATTCAAATGCAAAACGTAAAGGCAGCTAGGGAACTTATCTAATTTACGCAAAATAAATCTGTGCAAGAGGCAGGGGCCCTCTACCACTTGACGGCATTCAACTCCAAATTAAATCACGCCTTCAAAATAACTTTGTCTGCTCCATTAACGATGAAATAGTTTGAACATAACACTCTGCGTTTTCAGGAATGTAACACAGAGTTTAAACAAAATCTAGCAGCAAATCTAACATAAAATCTCTAACATAGCTCTCGATCTCCCAAGAGTTTATAAAGCAAATGCACGTAACAATAATTACAATAATTCAGGAACACTGTCTTTCCTTATCCGAATCACGTTAGGATTCTTTGAAGTGGCTGCGTGAAGAAGAAAAGACATCTGGACTGAGACAGTCCTAATAGAAGTCTTCCTTCCTAAATGTGTTCCCCACGTTCAAAACCGTACCCAGAATTCATTTCTTCCTCCATGATGAGCAACGAACCATGTAGACATGACGTGGATCATGCTCATATGCGGTTTTTCTCAAGAGGCCACCTGGAACATACTCAAACATGAAGGCAGCTGCAGAATCGCCAGTTAGCTACGGAATGTCTGCATTCTGCAGCTAGTTCCGGTCAAAATGCTTAACAATGGAAAAAATCACAAAATTCAACAAGTCAG
Organism: Pinus albicaulis; assembly: GCA_034641835.2. Lineage (NCBI taxonomy): Eukaryota > Viridiplantae > Streptophyta > Pinopsida > Pinales > Pinaceae > Pinus > Pinus albicaulis. The sequence continues at coordinate 1,674,499,116 of CM076578.1, forward strand.
TCATGTAAATCATTCTAGAAATAATTTTAACTATATTTATTGATCAATTGGGTCTAAGATAGCAATGGACAAGGGAAAATGAGGTAAAATGAAGTGAAGGAAAGCACAATTTTGAGGCTCAACAACCACGATTAAAACTTAATTGATGTCTAAGATTAACTAAGACTCGGTCCATGCCTTTTTCTAGAAGATTCACACATGAATTAATTAATACCTTTTAATTAATCATATTTACTAAGTTTAGACTTAGGAAATATTAAAAAATGATTAATTATTTTAATTAAGCCATCTCTAAGTGGGATTTCCCCAAACGATTTATGGGTCTTAGAGAATAAATGTGTCTTAGCCTCTCCACAAAATATCAAGGCTAGAGCACATCTGATGCTACAAAAATAAACACTCCCTCTTAGCGAGGAATGTGCTCTAGTATTGTTGCCCTCCTTATAGCAATACTCTAATTCTGCACCATCTCCTGCTGCGTTGTTGATGTCTGGCTATAGTTTCCCACCAATTGTTGCACAAATTTTATATGTGTTGCATTTGTTCTGATATTGACCCTACTGAACTGCTACCAGCTACTGAAACTTTGTTTATTACTACCACTACAACATCTGCAACTGTCTCTCATCTGCTACTATGGCAACTGATATATTTCCATCATACTGAACCAACTATGCTCAATATGATGCATATATCACTTGAGTCTTGACTGCTATTAGTCTCTGTGTTGTTGCTGAAGCCTCTGCACTGTTGCTAACTCTGCATTGTGCCAACTGCACGACTGCCAACTTTACTATGTGTTGCTCAGTCTCAAACCACTACTTGCTACTGCATCTATCACTCTATCACCTGGTTGAACCAACTGTCACTGGTCCATCCTGATACTACTACTATGGGTTCTCGTAGCAAGGTATTGATCCAAGAGGTGGACTCCTCAAGGATCTTGCCCATCTGTAGCTCTATGGGGATAAAAACCAAATCACCCCACCTCACTCATGGATTTATATCAGTGGTCATAGAAAACTCTTCCTCCAATCCAGAGGACAACCTATCTATCTCAGTGGATGCAACTTGTTGATCTTGCTTCTCCTATTTTTCCCTCTTCCTAAGAGGACATTGGGTGTTGTGGTGACCAAGTTCACCACATATGAAGCATTTCATTTTGGAAATTACCTTCTTCCTTCTGCGTTGTTCTTGTTTCCCCTTCAATGCAAGGGTTTCTTTCTCCTGCTCCTTTACTTCCTTCATCCCACTGCTGTTGTTGCCACCTATGGTGCTCTTCATCAAGTCTCCTCTCATGTCCTCCTGCTACAAATCTACCCACATTCTATCCAAGTTTGATAAGTTCTCTTTGCCCAAGATACTCTGGATGAATACTTGCCACTCCTCTTAAATGTTATTCAGGGAAAATTGTACGAACTATGTAGGTTGGGGCATTGACCCAACTCCAGACAGTTGATCTCAGACATCCCAAAGTTTAGTAAGGAAGGGGTCTATACGCTCCCCGTTTTTCATCTTGGTACACCTCATCTTATCTTCTAAATACATCTTGCACTACTTGGAATATCCTTGATATAGTGTAGCAAGGACATCCCACATCTACTTGGCAGTGTCTTTGCCAGCTATGAGAGACACTACGTGATCTCAAAATCCATCGAGAATCAGCCTCTTTGTTTTTTCCATCTCCTTTTTGTAGGCCTTATGTTGATCTGGGTTCGTGGGCACAGCTACCACTTAACTGATATAGGTTTTGAGATCATATTTGTCTAGAAGACATGAAATCTTGGCCTTCCAGATCACATAGTTTGTTGAACCGTCTAATCGGTCCTGATCTCTCAACCCTGCTAATGACATCTCACCTGAACTTTCAAAATCTACCTCTTCTCTGTGCAATTGTTAACTATCTCTATGCACTCCCTACTAGAGTGGGAAAATCTACTCATGACTATTGCTACTCTGCGTTGAGAATTTGAAATTCTTGGCTAGAAGTTCCCTGAGGAAATAATTCCCTCAGTGTGTGCTCTTCTTCCCTTCTGATGTTATTCAGCTAGCAATTGTTGCAGAATAACTACATCCCAGCTAGATATCTGCTCTACAAGAAATGCATTGTTTCTCCCTCTACCTTTGACAATCTTCAATCTGGAAATTTTTTTCTTTGTCGACTCACTCATAGAAACAAATTTTCCTCAAAAAACTAACTTGTTTGCTAATGGACTGTGCAACCTCTTGGGGTTTCGAGCAGCTGCTCACACGAAGCTCCCTCTTCTCTCTTCAACTGAACTCTTTGGCTTTCTATCTACGCTCTAATACCATGTGAAAATTCCACAACTAGGAATCCTACTGCAATAACTGATTAGATTTCTTTTATTTTTTAATTAACTAAACAAGTTATTTATTTTTTGTTATGGTAAATATCGAAATCAATACCCTGCATCCTTCACAAAAATAAATGCAGTGTAATAAATACAATGCAAGAAAGATAGAAACACAGACACAAATAACTCAATTATTTTTGGACTAAGTCCCCGGAAAACCCCAACTTGGGAAAATTGGTGCAACAGTTGAGGGTTTGTATATTATGTAGTAGTAAATTTTGAGTACAAGTCTATGGTTGTCCAAACTGATGAAACATACAGAGAAAAAAAATAACAGAAAATTAGTGAGAAAATTCTCACTCTGCAACTGGCAATTCGACACTGATCTGGGCTTCAGGTGAGCTACTCTGCACTGTCTCTATGCAGTTACTGCGTCATCCTACACAGTACTGCATCACATAGCTAAGAATTGTGTCACCTTCGCTATCTAATCAGTTTTTTTCTGGAAACTTGACCCTCCTGGCCCTCCGGTCTTTCACTCCAGCCTCTGGTATTGAATTAGCTTTGTCTCCCAGCAAAAACGAAATCTCCTCCTTAAGCTTTGTGTTGCCTCTACGTGGCTTCTACATTGCCTCTTTGTGGCACTTGCTACCTCTCTGCTTTGCATTCACCGGATCTGGAAAAGCTTCCTCTATCCTTATGATCCATCCCCCTCGCTCACTGCAATTAATTCACTAACTCTTTCTCTGCAACTCAGCATTGCTACTCAGGAAATCGATCTGCCAGTGAATTCGATCTCTGCAAGTGTGTTCTCCAAGTTCCCATCGAGTTCTTCTTATAATCTCTCATTGAGACTTCAACAACCACGACTAAAACTTAATCGATGGCTAAGATTAACTAAGACTATATCCACACCTTTTTCTAGAAGATTCGCACGTGACTTAATAAATACCTTTTAATTAATCATATTTCCTAAGTTTAGACTTAGGAAATATTAAAAATTGATTAATTATTTTAATTAAGCCATCTCTAGGTGGAATTTCCCCAAACGATTTCTCGGTGTTGGAGAATACATGTGTCTTAGCCTCTCTCCAAATATCAAGGCTAGAGCACATCCGATGCTACAAAAATCAACAGACATGTGGAAATTGAAGGTTGGATATTTGGAGGTGAACACATGGTAAACTTTTTTTAATACTTAAGCCTTTTTTCATTATTAAAAATAAGGCGAAGCATTTTGTGAAAGGAAAAAGTTGGTGGTGTTGGTCGCGATGAGCAAGAGATGATGTAGAGGAAATTTGAAACTTTGCATTTCATCTTCAACATCCTTTAATATGTAAGATAGAGGGTGGAGCAAATAGACTCTCATATTTCCCTCAACTTCCACTTTCCTTTGTTTAGAGGTGCAATGTGATAAAATAATTCGTGGATGTTGTATATGTTCAAAATATCCTACAAGGAATAAAAATCTATTGCGAAGGGATAATGAAGGGCGTTGTTGGAAGGTGTTTCATTGGAAAGTAATAATGTTTAGTGTTATGTCAGAAGAAGTTGTAGTAATATGTAACAGAGTTATCTGGCATTCATCATGAAGTAAAATAATATTGTTATCGTTTATTATATAATGAAGTGATATTGCATTTATCCCACATGTAGTATTGAGATGTAATTCCTCCATATCTCTTGGCATCTAATAAAGGTAAGAGAGACATGTGAGAGAGATGAACATACGAAAAAGTATTATCTTTGTATGGGTAAAGCATTTTTGGAGGTGCTCTCAAGTGCAAGGTTATAGATTTCTAAAGGATAAAGAAGACAAGAGGATAGTCTAGTAAATTTTGTGTTTAATATTGTTGTATGCTTTATTCATGTGCCTTAATATTCTAACATGGTATTCTTATGAGGCTCAAAAGCACATATCACAGAAATTTTTTATGGGTGATTGCAAACAACTTTTAGTAGTAGGTTCTAGTAATGTTAAAGTTCTTAATGGTACATTGAATTTTTTTTTTCATGTTCAATACATGCCTACCAATTTCCTTTCCATTTATAATGCGTGTCAAAGTAGTTTTTACAATACAATTGATCATAATTCTAGTTTATATAATTTGTTGGTTTTCATTCAACTAAAATCAACCATTTTATTTCTATATTTATCGTGTTGATGAATAAAGTAAATTATGACATCAAATATTAGGTTACTTGAATCATGGTAAAATGAAAATTTTATCTAAAATGGTACTTGTCTTACCTTCTATTTCTTCCACAAAAGGTGTTTGTGAAGCTTGTGTGCTTGGTAAACATCATATGGAAATGTTTGATAAAGGTAAAGCTTGGCATGCTAAAAAACAATTTCAATTAATTCATAGTGATATATGTAGTCTGCTTGAAACTCCTTTGTCTTGTTCTATCCATTTTCTTAATTTTATTAATGATTATCGTAGAAAATATTGGGTTTATTATTTGAAACATAAAAGTGAAACCTCTAGTAGATTTCAAAAAATTCAAATCCATGGTTGAAAATGAATCTAGTAAAAAAATTAAGACATGAAAACTAATAATTGAGGGGGATTCACTAAAAAGGAATTTACTGCATATTTATCTAAGCATGGTACTCAACATCAAATGAATACTCCTTATACACCTCAACAGAACAGTGTGGTTGAAAGGAAAAATATAACTTTGGTTGAAATGGCTAGGTGTGTGATTTATTCTAAAGGATTACATAAAAGGTTTTGGGTTGAAGCCATTTGTTGTGCTAACTATATTTTAAATCGAGTTCCTACTAAGGTAGTTTTGCAAGTTACTCCTAAAGACAAATGGAATGGAAGAAAACTCGACATGATTAACTTTAAGATATTTGGGAATGAATTTTGGGTCCATGTCCCTAATGACAAATGGAAAAAGTAAATCCCAAGACTCAAAAATGTGTTTTCGTTAGCTATATTGAGAATTATAAATCTTGTCAGTTATTTGACCAATCTACCAAAGGTGTTAGCATTTGGAAAGACATCCAATTTAATTAACTTTCTCCTCCCCCTAAGTTTTTTTTAACCACATGTAACCTTGAATTTTCCTTCATCTCTTGTTACTTCAATCTCAGCTAATCCTTCTTCTAGCTCTATGCCTAATATTGATCCTAGTTCAGCTACCTCTTCAAGTGATCCTCCTTAATGTTCCAAAGATAATAAAGTGGTTCATGTCATTACCCCTCTTCCTATTTGGGCTTGTAAAACTCTTGAATTCACACGTTCTAAGACCAATATTCCTTTCAATACTTGTCAAACTATATTTTAATTTTCTCTTATGACTAAAGTTTTGGCTACGAATGATACTTCCACATATGCTCAAGATAGGGAAAATCATGAATGGGAAAAAATGATTGCAAACTCATGGCTCATTAGCGAAGAATAAGACTTGGACTCTTGTTCTCCTTCCTCCTAGATAAAATTTAATTGGTTGTAAATGAATATATAAGGAAAATTTTACTGCACAAGGAAAATTAAAAAACATAAATCCCAGCTAGTGGAAAAAAGGATTTTCTCAAAAAGAAGGTATTGATTATAATGAAACTTCTGCTCTAGTTTCTAAAATGAAAACTATAAGAACCATTGTTTCTCTTTTTTCATCTACCAATGGGAACTATAGCAAATGGATATAAAAAGTCCATTTTTGAATGGTGATCTTCGTGAAGACATTTATATGCAACAACCACATGGTTTCATCACTAGTGAAATTTAAAGTTTGGTATGAAAAATAAACAATTCTTTATCTGATTTGAAGGAGGCACCTAGAGCTTGGTATGAGAAAAATGATACTTATTTCTTGAAGAATGGTTTCAAACAATGTATATTCGATTTGAATCAATACGTAAATAACTTTGGTAATGAAGTCTTAATTGTTGTATTTTATGTAGATGATTTTTATAATTACTGGAATCTAATTTGCTTCTATAAATGAATCAAAGAATAATCTTAATAATCAATTTGAAATGATATATTTAGGCATATTGCACTATAATTTTATGGGTCTTCAAATTTGGCATATGTCCAATGGTATATTTATTTTGTAGCCTAAGTAAGTGACAAATATACTGGCTTGGCTCCATATAATGATTGTAATCCTTCACCAATGCCATTTCAGTCCAATGTAAAATTAATTTTTGATTATCCTACTCCCCTTGTTGATGCTACACTTTGTCATAAGCTTGTGGGAATTTTGATATATTTGACATAGCAAGCCTGATATCTATTTTTTTTAACATGGTCTCGAGTATGCACAAGCCTCATGAAAGGCATTGGCAAACAACAAATAAAATTCTTAAATATTGATGCAGGGATTCTGGGTTAAATCAGATCCCAGCATATAAAAACACATGTACTACCTTCAGCATTAAAATTCTCATAAAAACAACTCTTCATTAACCACACATTTGCAATTTCTCAAAGCATACATAAATAAAAGATAGCTTATCCAAACACAAATCTACTGATATAAAATAACACAACAAATCCTCGGCCAAATATTACAATGGAGAGTCTCTCCCGGCTCTTGGCCCTTTACAAAAGCTCTCAAATCATTCCTCACTCTCTCTGAATTCCTCACTTCTCACTCCCTCCCCTTCTTCCTTACACAACTCTCCTATTTATACATAAATATGAATTTACTCCATTCCATAAATTCCTCCACACAAATCTCAACTAAATCTAAATTAGATTTATTCTAGTTTTGGACTCAACAAAGTCCCGTATATGGAATTCCTACTCCCTATATTATCAACTTAATCCATTCCACTCATATCCTTATTTATTAAAAGAATATATACAATAATCCTCACCTTCACATTTTTCTCTCTTAATTTATTAAAAAATGAGCAAAATAATTAATAAAATATTTAAAAAACCTCACACCCTATTTCACATAAATGAATAATAAAATTTGAGCTTGATGCTCCTGCATCAGACTCCCAAGGTTGAAATTAACCATGATCGCCTGATCATGTGTTTCGGATCTTTGTCTTCCTGGATCCCATACCTTGCGCTGCAATTCTCCATTAGTTGCTGCTTTTGTTTGTTGGTTTTCTCCAGGTCTCCACACTTTATGTTGCATTGCCCCACTGGCTATGCTTTCACAGTCTTCTGTTGTCTTCCTCTTGTTGCTTCTTCTTTGTTTTACTGTTGCTATCTTCTTCTGGGATACTTTCATCATTATCCTCCTTATCAGTCTAATTTCTATGTCCAAAAGATCTTCTCCAGCATCTGCAATAAAACCTGTACTCACAAAACAATTATTAAAATAAAAAAGATAAGGCCTCAGTGCCTCTTTCTTCTCTGGCAACATTTCAGTATGCTGCTCTGAAATTTCTTCTCCCATCAGCACATCAGTATGCTGATTTAAATCCTCCATGAGACTATCAGCTAGTCCCTCCTCCATATCATCTATTTCAAGAATGTCTCCCTGTTCTGGTTCCCAATAATGAACTTCTTCGGTTTGCTGAATCATTCCTACATCCTTATCCTATGTTTTCCTTATTATTCTTCAAGACAATTTCTTTGTCTTTCTCTTTCAGCAACTCACCCTAAGTATAGATCCTCTACTTTTCCAACTTCCTTCTTTGAAGATCTAACTTTCTATATAACTCAACAATCTCAATTGGGGTAAAACTTGGAAACTTTACACAACTTTGCATACCTTCACTTGTTGTTGACCAATCATCAGATGCCCTTCTTCCTCTGCTTCAATATTCTGCTGAATATTTCCATGAGACCCCTCTGTCTTCATTTCTTTCTGAGATCTGGCTATCTCAGCATCATTCTGAACAGATTTCAGATTCAACTTCTTCTCCTTAAAAAACTTTAAATTTTGTTCAACATCCTGTGATGTACTTGCAATCACACACAAATCATTAGTCTTAAAAACATAAGACCTTGTGGTCTCATTTGATGCTTCAATCATCATATCTCCTTACTGCTCTGAATCCTTCATTTGATTTAGTTCTTCTATAGATTTTTCTTCTGTCACACCATTACTTTCAGAAAGAAATGGACCATATTCCAACACACATATCAAATCTCCCTTTACATACTCATCTAAACTAAGTAACTCTTCCTTCAATTGAACATTCACTCTATGCTCCCACTTCGCTTGCAATCTATGCCATTTGACTTTCCTTTTCATGTTCCATCCATAACTCTGGTCTACTTTACTTCTCCGTAACATTTCCATCAATAACTCAAGATGGAATTTTATCTCAGCTCTCTCTCTGTCAATCTGCTCTTGACTCATTCTGATGCCATTTACATTGGCATCTCTCTTCTCCTTTCTTCTACTATGGCCTTCTTCAGAACCTCTGTAATGAACTTCGGTAGTCATCTTTGTCTCTATCCTCATGAGTTCCTCACTCACTCACCATGAGCTGTATTAAAGCCTCTCCAACAGTAAGTCCTCCTTGCTGCCACTTACCTCACCAATCCCCTCTCTAGACTTGGTCTTTTGGCAAGCACTGGTTCTCTATTCTTTGGAACCTCTTGAGCATCCTCTCTACTCCTCCTAAGCTTCAAGTCATCTGCACTTTTTAAGAACAAAACTGTCCTTTTTATCCAATCTCTATTGGAATTATTCAAGGTTCTGCTCCACACCTTGCTTTCATTCAAAAACTATTACTAGTCTTTTTCATTAGTACTTTTAAAACTGTGATCTACTTTTGCTGATATTTTCTTCAACTGTCTGCAACCTGAATTCTGCAAATATCATCTTCAAACCATAGTTAAAATAAAACATATCAGCTCACCTTCAAGATCTCTGTGTGATCGTGTTCCATCTCTCACTTGTACTTTCATGCACCATACAACTGCACATTATAAATGGTACATCTACTTACATCTCTTCACCTATGTATAGATAACAAGCTATTCATGTTTTCAATTTCTGCGATGAATAATGTACAACTTGTACATCGTGTCCATCTTGAATGTCGTCACATGATGGTAACATAAATATTCTACATCATCACGCAATTGTGTCTTACAATCTTAAAACACAGACCAAAAGAATTCTCCCACTGCCAACTACAAGCTTTGGTCCAAAATGACTTAACCAAAACTGCGAGAATCCGTATTTTTCATAATAAACCATCTCATAAAAAATCATACTTCTTTTTATTTCACCCAGGATAGCACATTTTCATTTTCCATTCATTTATACCTCCGCATTTGCAACATTTTCACTTTAATGTTGAACAACATGTTGACATATCATTTCCGCAAAAACACTTGCCTATAAATTTGATTTTGGTTAAGAAAACCCAAAATTTCAACATATGATATGTTCACCCATAATTTTACTTAACATACCTTTCCAATTTTATACCCCCTTCTAATTTTTCTGATTGAAACCCACTCTCAGCCCATTAACTAGTCTCTTCTCAAGCAAGGTCTCCAAATGTGCTTCCAACATTTAGGAAAAAAAAACACAAATCTGACACTTTCAAATTAATATAGTAAAATATGCAATTTTACTAAGGCCCAGATTTACTCTTCAAGATGATGGAGTTGATTCTCTCTTCAATACCTAGTATGTAATTGCAAATTCCACTCTAATTTACACAAATATTAATGAGGCTTATTGCAGCTTTTACACACACGTGTTCCACAACCACTTACAAAATCCTTTATCGATCATATCTATACATACAACAATGTCAAAATTGTTGTAACACCAAGTATGGAATCCACTTTTTATGTTTTAAACACAAAAAAAATAAACGCAATCCATTTATGATGGAATCCACTTCATATAACCCAACACAGTCACAACCTACGACGTAGCCAAGCAACATGTAATCAGCCCAATTTAAAATGCAATTGGAATATTATGCAGCTCCCAAGGAATGTAGCTATGAACGGGATGTAAAAAAAAAATTGATTACGTATAATTTAAATGAGATCGGAATCATTACTCTGCATGCTAGCAATTGCATTAACCATTTTCCACGTGCGGTTAAGTCACTGGACGCTACCACCTTGGAAACTGATGGTTTAACTCACAGAGGATTCGATTTTGGAATATGTTAAGTAATACAACATCGTTCCTTGTTTGAGATAGCTGGTCGCACAAACATCACAGCAACCATGGGAAACGTAACCAAAATACACTCAATACCATTTCGGCAAATGCGATCATGGGGTTCTCCAACCACATTTTACACCATTCACTCTACATTTATGTGTTGGTCGCAACTTCAAAGTGCTAACGCTACTCCGTCCACCTTTCGTCTGCGTTATTTCTTACGTGAATGCTGCCACTCAACTCTGTGTATTAATGCTTCCAACCAACTTGGTATTAACGCTGTCCAATTTCTGCTTCATCAGCAACATAGGCTCCAGGTGAATTCATCTTCCTGCAATTTCCAAATCAATATACTTGCAGATTCAAAACAAAATGTAGAACAAGCATATTTCTTGCTTTGATACCAAATGATGCAGGGATTCTCGGTTAAATTCTCATAAAAACAACTCTTCATTAACCACACATTTGCAATTTCTCAAAGCATACATAAATAAAAGAGAGCTTATCCCAACACAAATCTACTGATATATAATAACACAACAAATCCTCAGCCAAATATTACAATGGAGAGCCTCTCCCGGCTCTTGGCCCTTTACAAAAGCTCTCAAATCATTCCTCACTCTCTCTAAATTCCTCACTTCTCACTCTCTCCCCTTCTTCCTTACACAACTCTCATATTTATACATAGATATGAATTTACTCCATTCCATAAATTCCTCCACACAAATATCAACTAAATCTAAATTAGATTTATTCTAGTTTTGGACTCAACAAAGTCCCGTATATGGAATTCCTACTCCCTAGATTATCTACCTAATCCATTCCACTCATATCCTTATTTATTAAAAGAATATGTACAATAATCCTCACCTTTACATTTTTCTCTCTTAATTTATTAAAAAATGTGCAAAATAATTAAAAAACCGCACCCCTTATTTCACACAAATGAATACTAAAATTTGAGCTTGATGCTCCTGCATCAAATATATCAAGGGACAATAAATTATGGTATTTTCTATTTAAGTAAGCCCACAATTTCTCCTCTTGGTTATACGAACACTGATTAGGAAACTGATAATGCATATAGATGGTCCACTACGGGGTACATATTTAAGCTTGGTTTAGGTATGATTTCTTTCTTTGAGAACCTTTTTCTCTCTCTTCTTATGAAGCAAAGTAGAGGGTAGCTAAGGAAGAAGCTAAAGAAGTAGTTTGGTTATGGCATATTCTTACCAAACTTGGGCTAGTTCAGAAATTAACTATAGAGTTAATAAGGGACAAGTAGAGTACAATTCAACATATAATCCATTGTATCACTCCAAAACCAAACACATTGATCTTGATACTCACTAGATTCAATATCTTATTGTGGATGTTATTATTTCTTGAAGTATTGTCCCACGGAGAAACAAGCAACAATTTTTTTCACCAAATCTGTCACAAAGGTAAATTTTATGTGACTACAAGAGTTTTTGGGAATGTGGAAAGTTGTCATCAAGGAAGAGTGTTGATGTTATTCCATTTTCCTCCAAAGGTGTTCCTTCTCCCTAGTCATCATTAAGGGGGGTGTTGGAATGTGTTACTTTGGAAAGTAATAATGTCTAGTGTTATGTTAAAAGAAGTAATTTTATGTAAGATTTATGCCACATTCATCATGGAGTAAAATACTCCTATTATCATTTATTATATAAAGAGGTGAAATTATCCCCTAGTGGGGGGAAACTTGATTGATGATCATCATGATATGAAGTCTTTGTGAAGTGTGTAGTATCTCCCCTAAAATCCTTGTGGGACATGCATGGGAGTGTGCATGGGTTCACCTAGAGGTTTAGTGGTAGTGTTTGGAATTAACCCATGTTACGCAAGTACGAGCCCAACCCAGTTCATGATTCCTCTAGACACACACACACACACACACACACACACATATACAAGTGAAATTATATTTATCCAACTTCTATTATTGGGATATAATTCCTTCATATCTCTTGGTATATAATAGAGGTAAAAGAGACCCATGAGAGAGGTGAACATATGAAAAAGTATTATCTTTGTAAATGGTAGAGCATTTGTGTAGGTTTTATTAAGTGTAATATTGGATATTTCGTATGGATAAAGAAGACATTACCTTCCCATGAATGTTTCCCACATTCATATTTTATCACGTATATCTGGTGTACTCTTTTTTTCTCTTATCTCTTTCTTAATTTGATTATTAAATATTGTTGTTATATGAATAGGAATATAGACTAGTAAAGTTTGGTTTTTAATATTTTTGTATGTTTATTCATATGCCTCAATACTCTAACAACGACAAGCTCCCAACTCTACAACAAATAAGATGGTGCCACACGAAGATTAAGGAGAATGCATATCAAGATCTATTAGTGAGGAAACAACACCAAGTTTGAGATAGAGGAAAATTTATTTAAGGTAATAGATAAAGAAGTAGTTACCACCATTTAAGAGAGAAGTCAAAAGAAAAAACTATAAGAGTAATTTGAACAATTAGATGACATATTGTGAAAAGAAGACAAATTTCCAAGAGAACAAGTCAAAAGGGGGGTGCTTCATACATGAAGAAGATGAGATAAAACCCTACCATGTTCTTTATCCTACGAGGACGGTGAATTTGTAACCTAGTGAGAAGGTTATCAACCAATTTTATAATTATTTTTTATTTAATTAGAGACAACAATAGATTGAGATAATGGCTTTCCACGTTGTTTTTCAACATTAATCTCTATATCATGTGTGATGATGTTGTCCTCTAGTTATTGTAGTAGTTGAATGGTGGAACAAAACAAAAACATGAAGAAGAAATAGATTTATAAGAGGGTAACTAAGAAAGAGAATTTGATTTCATAAAATTTTCTAATGGAGAAGAGGACCACAAGACAATCTCGAGTAGATGAAGCATTATGGAGTAGCTAATGAAGATGAAGATGTTGATCATAGAATTAACATATTCAACTATTCCAACTAGGGAGATGCTTGTCGAAGAGTAAGTGTTGTAGAATGAGTGAAAATATTTTGTAGAATGAACATAAGAAGATGTAGATTATTGGGATGAGAAATAAGTTCTTGAATTTTTTCTTACAAAGAAAAGGAAGAAGTTGTTTTAATGGTTGAGTTAGATAAGGTGAAACATAGGAGGAGTACTCTATGTTGTGTGGTTTCAAGCAAAGAGAGTTCCAATAAACCTACATAGCACAGTAGACATCAAGAGTGGAGGTAGTTAAAGGTTTTGTATGTGGAGGCATGACACAAAATTTTCTATGCATTGCGGTATACAACTTGTAAAGGTGGTACTCTAGTAGAGTTACAAAAACTTTAAGTGAGAGGTGATAAGCACATGAAGTAGTACATCAAGAAGGTAAAGAGTATAGATTTGGTAAAAAGAGACAGAGACTAACAATAATAGAAGAAAATAGGGAGGTTGCGTCAAAAATATAAGTTGCAGTTAGATATGTGATCTGAATGTGATCGATTAAGTGCTGAGGTAGTTTGATTAGTTTGTCCTTATGATTGATTGTTAACTGAAGATAGCTTTTAAATGAAATATGACATAAACCAGCAGCAAATAAATGATTTAAACACAGCATAAAATAGAGAGAAGAAGAAGCAAATAGTTGATTACGGAGTTCATCCCTAGTGGACTACATCTCCAGGTCCACTTTCAAGTGGGCGTCCACTTTATTAGGATTGATCCGAGGAAGTATTTTACACAGAAAAAACACCAGATTGACTGTGCTCACAAGCACTTTTGGTTATTGAAAACAGGAATCTCTCTCTCTCAGCTTTCCAACTCCTATCTCTACGCTCAATTCCGGCTCTGGACGGTCGAGCAATGCTGAAAACAAAACTGCCTCTATCCTTATGAATTTGAACTCAAATTCTCTCAATGTCTTCCAATGTCCCTTTGATTGAATTTGTCATGGCTTGAATAAGTTGATCTCGAAACTTTGTATGTCAATTTAGGCATATGGTTAAACAAAATCAGTGATTAAGGTCTCGAATCCTATCTTGTAATAAATACCTAGGATAAAGGATGTTGACCTTAGCGTTGTTTTAATTACAAAAATCCATATTAGACCTTATAATAAAATTTCCTAGCCGACGGGCTAACTAACCGGGTGGAGGATAAAATACTGAGCATGTGAACAGGGATCTTTCCGGTGATTACGGCCTTGACTAATGGTCACGATCTATCCCGGCGGTTTCTAGCTTATCCACTGCGTTTAAGCCTGTTCACATGGCTTAATTATATCAAACATTGTTTAACAATTGTCGGCTTTGACATATTCCGCCGCGGTCTTTTAAACCAAACTATCACATGTCTTAACTTCTCTGACACGATTTAGTAGCCACGCGGTTAGCTATGTTGAGTTTTATAGTTTTATTATAATGTTTTATAATAAAGTTTGAACCTTTGTTTTGTGATTAATTCTTAACCCGAACCTTATAATAAATTTTTGTAACATAGTTTGTATTTGCACTTAAGGTTTATGACATAGTTTTTAGGCTTTAGGTTTGTATGCATAGGTTTTTAGGCTTAGATCTAGGAATTTAGGACCTAGGTTAGGTCTTTAGGTTGTAGATCTAGGTTAGTTGCCATTTACAACGCCATGAACCTTTTTACAACATTATGACACCAAATTGGAACCACATAACCATGACATCATATGAGCCCAAGCTAAACCATGAACAATTAGAGGACATTTTCTTCGGATGACACTAACAAAACTGGCGGATTGGAGACTGAGTTGGACGTCGGACGAACTGGAACTCTGCCGATCTATACTGAACAAGATCCTCTTGGACCAATATGCAAATGGGAATTATTGATTAGCATAATATATGTTGTATGTTGAATTTGTTGTAGGTACATTCACAATAAAAGTAAAGAGTGCGCCACATGGAGAGTTCTAAAGAAGATTAACTTTTTGATTGAATATGAGATTGAACCTCCTAAGAACAAGTACATGCTTTTTAATAAACTGAATTTGATGTGAGCATCATTGGAAAAACGAAGATACCCTGAGAGAAGCATACACAAGAAGATTGTGGTGAGAATACGAGTATGTACCCACAAAGGTGAAGGAAAATTAAGAGAGCCTCATGATGTATGGAATTGATGATGTCGAAGTGAAATAGATGACATGAATTATAAAGTGGATGATTGTGTCAGATTTTGAGGAGAGAAGAGTAGACACATGGAAATTATAAATTGGTAGTTGGAAGGAGTGCATGTGTTAAAGTTTTTATAAAAACTAAATAATGTTTTTTAGAATCCTTTAATAAAAGAAAAAATGTGTAGGCATTATTTGGGTGAATCTAGATGTAATGAGGATGGTTGAGACTCAACATTTCACTCCTTTCATCCTTCGCATGGGGTAGAGTGTGAAGTGGGTAGAATCTCTCCCTTCCCCTACCCCACACATTTGTTTGTGGAATATTGTAATATAACAAAAACACTAGTGGAACCCATCCACATATAAAAGGGCATGTGGGTAATAGAAATATATAACTATGTGATAATGAAGGGATTCCGAACCCAACCTTGTAATGAATAAGCAAGGGCCACATGGAGGTTAAGGAGAATGTTTGTTGAGAGTTATCAGTGAGCAAGAAAAATCACAATTTTGTGTTAAAAGGAAAAGGAAACTAATGTAGCCGAGTGATGATACCATTCAAGAGAAGTCATAGGCAATAGTGACATGAACAATTTGAACTTTCAAAAGATGGATTGAGGAACAAGACGATAAATTTCCAAGATAACAAGCCAAAAGGTGGGATGCTCCAAACATGAACTTGTAGATAAGAGAAAAGGCTAACGCGGTATTCAACGTGACAATGGAATGAGTTTTAAATTAATGAGTTTGTCATGAGCCTATTGTATAATTATTCTGCAAAATCAATAAGAAAGGGAGATCAATCAATTGAGATGGCAGTTTTCCCTTATGGGATTCCACTTTAATCCTTGTGTTAAGAGTGATATGTTGTTGTTTGTTTATTGTACTAGTTAGCATTTTATATATGAAATTGTCAATGTGTTTTAGAATTCTAATGTATGACTTTGACTCGTAAAGGAACCTTGTTTTTTTCTACATCATTTATATTATAAAATCTAATATAATGAAAATCTACAACTTAATATATATACATATATAGCAGGTGCAGGAGCAGTTCTCCATCTCTCCCCAGTCTCCAAATTTAACATTTCTTATGTTCCAGGCCACGGTTCAAATAATAAAGCTGAACTTGCTGCTCTCTGGATGGTTCTTCATGTGGCTAAATGTAAAAATATTACTTCCTTACATTGTTTTGGAGATTCTAAATTGGTAATAGACTAGGCTCAAAATCGGTCACAAATTCATTTGCCTCATTTGCAATCCATTATTCGAAGAATTGGGAGTCTTATGAAAGAATTCCAAAAACTCTCTTTTAGACATGTTTTCCGCGAACTAAATATGGAAGTTGATGCTCTATCTAAAACAACTCTAACTCTTCCACCAGGCACTCTTAAGATCACGGATCTCTCCTCCAATACAAAGGAGATACTTTTGGTTTAATTTTTTCTTCGATGGTCATCAAATTCGTGTTGGTTTTTTCTTGTTGATAAACCGGAAGTGCCAGAGTGAAGTTGACAGCATATATAATGCCGTGATAAGAAATACTAATAATTTCATTGGTATAAAGTGTATAATTTTTTATAGAACAGCAGCATGCGAACCAGGAAGGATAAGAAATTTTGATATTTTCGAACAACAGCTCAGGAACCAGGAAGGTAGGATACAGTTCATGTAATTAAGAAATTTTTCTCATTTAAATAAAACATACAGCTCAAGGAGCATTGTAAAAACCCCATCTTAGGGGCCAGTCTGTTATTTTACTATGAAATAAAGATTTTTTTCCACGGAAAAAAATAAAATTAAAAAAAAAAAAATATATATATATATATATATATATATATATATATATATATATATATATATATATATATATATATATATATATATATAATTTGAAGTGCTTCCAAATATATGTTCCAAATCATTACATCACATAAAGCAAGTTTCCTTCAACTTGGATGTAAAGGTTTGAAAGGTGACCTCATGTTTCTTTTATAGAACAAACCATTCTGAAAATAAAACCTTAATAGACACCTTAATACTTTGTTGACTTCACCCATGATCCAATGCCCCATTGGAACTTTTGAAAGTTTTCTAAATTTAATAAATACGATTAAAATAAAATATTGAAATATCGTTTTGAAATTCCATTCTTTTTTAAAGTAAAGATGTTAAGATTGTTATAAATTATGCTTATAGACATTGTCCAATTTAACCTCCTTTCTACTAAGAATTCGATGTTTACATCTGACAACCATAAAAAAACATAAAATATTAGAATGATTCAAAAGAGCTTTATTTTTTTTAGATTTAATTGTTTTATTTTCCTAACAAAAAAGCTTGTAATGTTATTAATAAAAACAAATTACAATGTGTCAAAGGCAACATCCATTAGAAATAGTTATATTAGCCTTGTATATAGATTTGACCTCACATACCTCTCCGCCCTACTCTGTACACAATGATCAAAATTTGAAAGAGTTTTTTGTCATCATCTCAAATGATATTGGAAAATGCATATACTCAATCTTATCTACAAACATTAGCTTGTCGGCTTATACAAGAAACAAAAATATGAGTAAATGGAATGATATCCAAGACTCATGATCATATATCAAAAGTGTTTCCTTCCTTCGATATTAATGCCATCCAAGTTCATTGATCTAGCTCTATTTTTACTTTAGGAAGCTCATCTACTACCATATTCCCATCCTTGTAGTTGTGTGAAAAGAATATTTGTGAAAAAGTTGAGAGTAGTGACTATACATCATTAAACATATGCTATAATGTAAATTTTCTCGAATTTATTTCCTTGTGCATCCATTGAATTACAAAAATTGAATCATCATAAATTTTAATATGAGAAGCTCTTGATTGTTGGTATAGTTTCAAAACCAATCTAAGGTTCATGAACTCACATAAGGTATTAAGTTCCTACCCAATTCTAGCTTTGAACATAATGCTATGATTTTGTGATAAATACAATATTCATTTGGCTCTACCCTTTGGAGGGGTCCACTAAGGGGCACCATCAAAGTATGCCCATAAGAAGTTCTTATCTATTATCTCCTCCATGTGACCATGAGTTGAATGTTTCTCCAGAGATTGTGGGTACAGATTTGGGATGTTTATAGCCTAGACAACACATTTTAATGGTATTGTCTCCTTTTTTTTAACGAATTTAGATTCTTATCTAGCCATGCCCCCATGCAATGTTAAGGGAAGAACTCTAATCTATTTTATATCCTTGTTGGCACACCATAACCTAAAGTTTATTTCAATATGATCTACCCACATTTTTTGGAAGCATGTCATCCTCTCCACTTCCTTCCTTACTTTCTTTCTAAAAAGGAAAGTTTGAATGTGTGTAGTTTCTTCTACTTTGTAATAGAAGTTGTACTAACTAGGACCAAAAAAGGCTCTCGTTAGTTGTTGTCCCATCTGAGTGCTAAAAAATTTGGATTTGGTTGAACTGTTTAGTTTCCATAAGATTTAATGTTTCCATAATGTTCATAGTCAGTAGCAATCTTCATTAGACATGTAACACTCTTATCAACAAGCTTCTTCTACTTCTCCAACACTACATGCACATTTGTTGGATAGTTGAATAGTCTCAAACACATCATTCATGACTTGTTTCCATACCAAGCTTCATTATATGTCATGTTGTGAAATGATTTAGAGGGAAAGATGTTTCAAGCTTGGTCATTATAATTGATTCTATCCATAAATTGTTTGACAACCTACTAATACTAACTTAAATCTTATGTTTTTAATGATATGATTTTTTCTCCCTACAATTTCAACTTACTATAGTGAATAAGAACCACATACTACATAATAATGTAATTAGTAATGTAAGAGTATTTTGATGTTGCTAATTGATATTCACTCCCATGGTTGCATCTACATTTCATGAGATGTATTTATTCACTTGCTGGCTAAAACCCATTCAAATATTAAAATTTAACATTATATGACTTCTTCTTGAGATAAAATACAACAATTTATAGTAAGAAATCACAAAGAATTTTATGAAATTTACATCCTCCATAATGCAAATAATTATTCATACATTTGTAAATGTTTAGGTGGCTAGCATCGTTTACTCTAGTTTCCATTACTTCATTTTTTAGAAATAGTAAGTGCTTGTGAAGTATGCTTCCTTTACATGAAATCCAACTTCACTAACATTTAAAATTTTGTCTTAAGAATGGAGCTTTGATTTACTTGTGATTGAGAAAGTATTAAGTTTTCCACTAAGATTACAGTCTTGTTTTGGTATGCTCCACCATCATAACATGCCACAAAGGGATTACATTACATTGGATGCAAGCCCCAAGAGTAATTAGCTCATTATTCATTTTTTCAAGTGAATTAATATATCACATCCTAACCAATTAACTATTTCTAAAGTTTTTCCATGCAATATGTACAAAGTACTCTAAGAACATGCCTTCAACAATAATTTTACTAGTGACATTTCTTCAACATATACATGTCATAATTAACATAGACTATCTAATCAACATTTGTAATTTTACTGTTTATTAAAATTATGCATAAACATAAATTGTGGGTTGATGTAGAGAATCTGCAATAAATCATATACTTGTGCCAATAGAGTGTGTGTTCCCTTTAATATGAAATCCTCAATCGAAATTTTCATAAAAATCTATTGAGATTCAACTCAAAATATATATGAAGAGAGAACCGAACAATAAATAAAATACTTGCATAAAATACAATAAGAAAATACAAATTCAAACCCTTCCTTGGCCAAATATACATTTGTTGCCTTCTTGGCCCTCACCGTTCTTCACACCGCACACTATCCCTCTCTACATTTTCTCTATCCTATTCCATTCTTTGTGCCTCTCTACATCCTCACGCAAAGCTTCATATTTATACATAATTATGGGTTAATTTGAATCCATGATTTCTTCCACAAATATCTCAACCAAATCCTGAAATATATTTATCTCTTCTTTGACTCAACTAAGTTCCATTTAAGGAGTTATTAATCCCTAAAATATCTATCCAACCCAACTCCACTCATATTCTCAATTAATTAAGAGAATATTTACAATAAATCTCACACTGATATTTTTTCTCTTAATTTATTTAAAATGTGCATAATTTATAAAATAATTTAAAAAACATCACCCCCTAAATAATCCAAATACAAAATGAAAATTAAGCAGGATGCTCCTGCATCAGACTCACCATGTAGAGAAGTTTCCATAGACTCTTGTCTATGAGGTCTGTCACTTTTCTGTAATAATGCGATAGCCACAAGTCTCAATGACTTGCTACCTCCAGGACTCCAAACTCTGTATTTCCGCTGGTCTTTAAAGTATCAACTCCATTTTGTAATTTTGCACAGAATTCCCAGAATAGTATTTTCAGAATATTATTGAATGTAACTCTCGCTTTTCCATACCACATCATCTTTATTTCTAGAAATACAGACTTGTGTAGAAACACGGATACCCATTCTTCTAGTCTCCAAACTTTGAAAGAATCTCGAACTGGCTTTACATCAACATCACCAACATCACTCTTTCTGTCAACCGGATTCCATCGGCCTCTACAACAATTTCTTTCGCCAATTCCTCAGAGTAATTCCTCTTTTTTTTATGCTTCTGTCTCCAACTGCACTGAACAACCAACTTTCTGAAATGAAGAATAATCAAGAATTTCTCCTTGATCACAACTATAGTCATTGATTGCCCCTATAGTAACAAATTTCTCATCCGGTGTTGTACCTGCATTCATCAACAAATTATTAGTTTTAAAAATACAAGACCTTTCGGCCTCTTTTGACGCTGCAAGAACCAATTTCCCATCATAGACCTTCTAGATTTCAGTAAATCCTCTTTTGAATTGCTGGCTGCTTTCATCTTTATCCTGCTAGATCAATAGTTTTGTTTCCTTAATGTCTCTAAGGACATAACTTTCTTGCTGCTCTTGATCTTTCATCTCATCTTCAAATACTTTCTGCTCAATTTCTCTGATTTCAACATCATATTTATTAATGTTGCCTTCTGTACCTACAACCACACTATTATTTGAAGAGTTAAAAAATTCACTTAACTCTATAAACGTTAGAAACATTTCATCCTTATCATGTGCGATAACTGCAATCTTTTCTTTATCAGCTTCTGCAAGTTTCACTTCTTCTTCAGGTTCCTTGAGCCATTGTTCCAAGAACTCCATTTCCATGTGAAATCTTTCCAACATTTCATCACAACCTTCATTCTCAATTTCATTCTTCTTCTAAATCCTCCTGAGTTATCATGTTTTCTGTATCATCACATTGCAAAATTCTGTCATCAATTTCATTAAACAAATTTATTTGTTTACCTCCTTGGAATATCACTACAACATTTTCATTATGCCTCTGCTCCATAACATCTTCAACCGGCTATCTTACACCAAACAAGAATTCATCTATGAATTCTTTATGCTGCAAGAAATTAATACCTTCCTCCTCTAAAAGGCATTCTCCATCGTACTTCACCTCAAGAGCTTCATTCATCTTTGTGACAGTTTCACCAGACTGTCCACCATCTTCTGCACATCCTGCAAACATACATAAACTATGAGATTTAAAAATACAAGGTTTCATAGCCTCATTTGCTTCTCTTGTCAACATATCTTCAAATTCCTATGAACTATTCCAATAGTCCATGAGATCTTTCTCATTAATCTCTTCACCCAAAATTTCACCCTGTTCGGGGCCACAAATGGAACTTCCATTTTCAACTCAATTTCTCTGAGTTCTTCACATCTCAATTACACACTCATCATCTGCTCGAGCTTCCTCAGCGCTTCTGCTAACTGCATATTTACCTGTTGATCCCTCTTCACGCGTAGCCTCTGCCATTTCACTTTCTTCCTCATGGTCCAACCATGTCTCTGGTCTTTCTTATTTCCCTTCAAAAATTCCATCAATAACTCAAGATGGACTGTTATCTTAGCCTTCTCCCTCTCATATTCTTCATCAGTCAACTGCTTCCATATGCCACTTGCCTTGGCATCTTCCTTAATCTTTCTTCGGTTGAGGTCTTTCTTAGATCCTCTGAAATGACTATCAACAATCATCTTCTCCTCCTTTGCGAACTTCATATGTTCACTTAATGGATTTCATTCAATCCCCTTTTCAGCAACCCTTCATACTTGCCATCCAACAATGCAAGTTCTCTTCCTGCACTTGACCTCTTGGTATCTTTTGGTTCTCTGTCTTGGAATCATCTTCTAGGAAACTCTCTTCCTCCTCTTTGTTACAAACAACAATTGCAGTAACTCTTGTGTTACAATGACCAACTCTTTGGGTGTTGGGCTCCGCCGATCATGCACCCAATTACATTCAAACCTTTGACTTGATTTAAGACTTTTTGACTCAAGACTTAACATCAACTCTTCATTTTGAATGAAAAATAAGCCCTTTTGTACAATAACTCAATGGTTTAACTTGACTCAAGCTATCCAAATTTCTTCATTTGACCTTAACATCTTATTTGACTTCAAAGCTTGACTTGATAATTACAATAGTGGATATTTTGACTCTAATTCAAGTTATACAATATATCAATGAACCTCCACCCTTAATACATTCTCATGATGTAAAATCTTCACTCTACCAATTCTCTCATACTCCATTCTTATGATAATATCATAAGTCACTAATTATATCATCTCCCATTATCACTTTGTTTTGCTCACATGATACTTAAGCCTTTAAATAGAAATGCAATCTACTTTTCTCAAGATTTATTTTATGATGAAAATAAAATAAACTATTTAATTTTCAACATTTAAAATACCTTTTTGAAATGAATTATCATACCTTATGCTCCCTTCAAGGTTATTTAATAAACCTTTTCTTTGCAATTTCAACTCTCTGGATTTCATTCTTCTTTATCGTTCTTATCACTGTGAATTTTCGCATGCCCTTCATACCATAACCTCTTCAACACGCTCATCATCTTAGCACAGACAGTTTTGTTGCACTTCCATGTAGCTTCTTCTTTGCAGTGACGGTTCTCATGCAACACCGTCTCTCTTCAGTGCACAAAAACAATTCCTTCATAGGAATTTGCCAAAACTTCCTTTTAACATGGTGGCATCAACATATTTCTCCGACAGCAACAAACACAAACTGCACTATCTCCAGGACATAACAATGTGAACACTTTCACATGCTCTACAAGCAACGATCAATCATGATCTTTAACTCATAGAAATCATAGATGCTCCTTTACCGGATTGCTCCTTCATGTAGATCTCAGTTATCACAACCTCAAAACGATATACCACAATGTTGTCTCACCATTCTTCTGCTGCGATTGGGTTCACCACTTGCTCTCGAAATGCCGCCAACATATCTCAATCAGCAAGGTCAAAAAATTTCTTCAACAGTTCATTTCATAATTTTAAGTTTCAATGAAGTCTTTCTTCAAACTATTAGTCGACACATTGGTGTAGGTGCTCATTGTAAAATATACTCCAACAGTGTTCTCAAAGCACAAATATACTTTTCTTTTAAAAGAGGAAAAAATAACTTATTTAAATCAATGAAGAGAATTACCATGCTTGAGATCTTTGCTTTAGTAATAGAATGGCTTAACTCACTGATCAATAGAGATGTCTGTGCACAAGGAATTCGTTTTTCCAACTTGGACTGATATTATGAATGAGCGTTGAAAATTCTCTAGCTCAATACACAAATTTAATCTTCAGAAAATTTTCCCCACTGATTGATATGGCATTGGTTCTCCACAACGACCAACGCAACTCACAAATCTGGCACGATCCTAGCAGTATAGAATTTAAGCCACAGGAGTCATTAATAGAACAACAAAATCAACAGAAAAGAATGCCTACATCTAGAGGTCAAGAGAAGAAGCTAAGAAATATGTGACTTCTCCTCCCCATTTTGATGGGCCAGAATTACTAAAGGGCAGAGCGAATTGTTGTAGTCAATACGATTTCTATAATGAGAGACTCATCCCATGCAGCCAACCATGAATCTGTTGCTTTTGCTATTAACCATGGACCCAAAACCCTGTGGGCATTCGCATGGCTCTGCATAAACTAGTCTCTTCAGGACAAAACATTCCCTTCATACATATTCAGCCCCTAATTCGCGCAATTCCCACTCCAATGGGGAACTATATTCCAATCGGACAAGACAGCAACAAAGTTTCAGATGCTTACTGATGCAGTGAACAAATACACACGTTAAATATTCAATGGAGCAGCAAATTGTGTTATACCAAATAAATAAAACATCAAACTCTCCATCAAAAAGATAATGTTGACACCCGTGAACAAATGCGACTAGGCAAGCTATTGCATGTTGTAGTGTGACTTTGAATATTTTTATTAATCACTGTTATGTCGTTACTAACATACAACTTACACAGCGTGACCTATACCGTGAGCTTGTTACCACATTGGCACCAGTTGGGATTTTTTTTTCTCAGGTTCGAATCTACAACCATTGAATTCTGCTTCCCCAATCGATTTTCACGTTTCATTCAAATTGGTCTCCAGTTCCTGCATTCATACCTGCGTTCCAACTTACAGTACTTGATTGCCACTCTACGTTGAAGCCATCCAATTCCCTTGCCATGTTCCGTCTACACAACCTGAGATTTTCCGAAATCAGTTGTTTTTGTTTTAATCGAAGTCTGCCCAATTGCGCACCTGTTCCTGCAAATTCACACACTCATCTCTCGTCCGTGGCTGCACGGATTAATTAGGTCTTTTGGCTCCGATACCAAATGATGTAAAGAATCTGCAATAAATCGTATACTTGCGCCAATAGCATGTGTGTTCCCTTTAATATGAAATCCTCAATCGAAATTTTCATAAAAATCTATTGAGATTCAACTCAAAATATATATGGAGAGAGAACCAAACAATAAATAAAATACTTGCATAAAATACAATAAGAAAATACAAATTCAAACCCTTCCTTGGCCGAATATACATTTGTTGCCTTCGTGGCCCTCACAATTTTTCACACTGCACACTATCCCTCTCTACATTTTCTCTATCCTATTCCATTCTCTATGCCTC
The DNA here is from genome assembly GCA_034641835.2 of Pinus albicaulis. NCBI lineage: Eukaryota > Viridiplantae > Streptophyta > Pinopsida > Pinales > Pinaceae > Pinus > Pinus albicaulis. The sequence goes on from CM076578.1 coordinate 1,674,524,722, forward strand.
TCTACATCCTCACACAAAGCTTCATATTTATACATAATTATGGATTAATTTGAATCCATGATTTCTTCCACAAATATCTCAACCAAATCCTAAAATATCTTTATCCCTTATTTGACTCAACTAAGTTCCATTTAAGGACTTCTTAATCCCTAAAATATCTATCCAACCCAACTCCACTCATGTTCTCAATTAATTAAGAGAATATTTACAATAAATCTCACTTAGATTTTTCCTCTTAATTTATTTAAAATGTGCATAATTTATAAAACAATTAAAAAAACATTACCCCCTAAATCATCCAAATACAAAATGAAAATTAAGCAGGGTGCATCTGCATCATGGGTAAACATTGACAAGTTCCATCTAACAATTTTTATTTCTAATGAGATGATCTCTTGTTCAGCTAGTTCAACACCACTTCATTTCAAAATGTATATGATAATAATAATAATAATAAATTAAGAAAAAGAAGAAAAAATAAAAAATAAAAAGCAAAAAGGACATTTTCTAATGCAATATGTTGAGTGATTCTTATGTCAAAAAAACTCTTTTGAAAAACCCAAAAATGAATGTAAATATATTTTTCAATGTAGACGTTGATTTCAATTTTCTTCTAATTTATTTGTAGTCAATATGCTTTCACACTTCTTCAATGTCTACTTAATTACAATAATCATGCTAGCTGTCACATCACAACATCTTCCAATTAATCTATCAAACTTTCAAGTTAAAACTCCCTATTTTTAAACACGCAACTTGTAATTACATCTTGTGACTTATAAATATCTTTACAAGTATTTCATTAATTAATGTGTTAAATAATTTTTCCTTCCAACAATCTTTCAAACTCCCTATTTTTAAACACGCAACTTGTAATTACATCTTGTGACTTATAAATATCTTTACAAGTATTTCATTAATTAATGTGTTAAATAACTTTTCCTTCCAACAATCTTTCAAACTCCCTATTTTTAAACACGCAACTTGTAATTACATCTTGTGACTTATAAATATCTTTACAAGTATTTCATTAATTAATGTGTTAAATAACTTTTCCTTCCAACAATCTTTTACGTTAAAATTCCCTATTTTTAAACACCCAACTTGTAATTACATCTTGTGACTTATAAATATTCACTGATAAATCCAAGTTTTGAAAGATATATTTGATTTATAATTGTGAATTGTTACACCATCAATGTAACTTATAAATATTCACAGATAAATCCAAGTTTTGAGAGATATATTTGATTTATTACTGTTAATTGTCACACCATCAATGTAACTTATAAATATTCACGGATAGACTTATAAATTATTCATTGATAAATCCAAGTTTTCAAAGATACATTTGATTTATTACTATGAATTGTCACACCATCAATGTAACTTATAAATATTCACCTATAAATCCAAGTTTTAAAAGATATTGATGTGAATTATCGCATCATCATTGTAAATCCAAGTTCTCAAAGATGTATTTGCTTCATTAATATAAATTGCCACACCATCATTGTAAGCAAAGTTCTTTTCTTGTGGGTTTATTTTGTTCATTAATACACTATAATAATAAAATGGAGATGTATTAACATTTAGATACATGTATTTGTATTTATTAATAAAATGTGATCCAAGTTTTCAAAGATGTATTTGCTTCATTAATATAAATTGCCACACCATCATTGTAATCAAAGTTCTTCATTAATACACTATACTACACTATACTGATAAAATGAAGATTTATTAGCATTTAGATACAAGTGTGTATTAATGTTTACATAAACATATACATTTACAATGCATTTAGTTATGTTTGTTATATTAATTAGATTGCCGTTAATGTTTTGGGTGAATTTATAAATCTCACTCCCAATATATATCTCAACATGCTGGACAAATGACTTTACACCCATGGCACTCTGCAATGATTTTTGCAAGTGTTCTACAATATCTGAAACTAAAAGCAACTGTAAAATGAATAATCATATAGAAGAGCAGAATACTTTCCAACAACATTAACAAAATATAACTTGCAGCCAATCTGCAAGCCAAACTACAGGTGTCAACATAGATGCAAGCAAAACATATAATAAAGTTGACTGGAAGTTCATTTTACCCCGTAGTGCAAACAAGATTCAATAGAGAGACACTCCTCAGGGTTTCTAACTACATATCCACTGTCAGAGTTGTTGTGCTCATTAATGCAACCCTGCAAAAATGTTAAATTTTGATACAAGTAACCCTAATCCTCTTGATGGCAGCTTTGGATTTACAGTGAGTGGGTGTACTGTGAAAACACGCATAACTCCTTGCTAAAAGGCCATCAATTCAAAATCCAGTGGATTACCCAACCAAAAAACCCTAATACTCTCTATCATGATTTTAGTTATCCTCCGATTCTCGCCTTCTTTAGGCGGGCTCACTAACTGGCCAGACAACCACCCTCCATCGTCTGCTGCAGCACTCTCTACAGCATTTTCCGGCACGAACACACAGCCCCAGCACTAGCTGTATAGTACGAATACACAACCCCAGAAGGAGGAGGAGCAAGAGCACCAGGAGAACCGCAACAATGATCACGAGAGGGGTGTACGAGAAGATGACAGCCTCCGTCGAAGTTTCTGGATTCCCCATTGATGGGCCAATAGAAGGAGCACAGATGAGTAGACAATTTCACATCTTCAAAAACTCTCCTGAAATGGATGACTAGACAATGGGAAGGCAGAAATCTATGTATTTTACTGGAAAAGAGCTCCAGTTCGTATTGAACCTCGAAGCAAGTCAAGGCACAAGTGTCTCACATAACAAAAACCATGAAGTTTCTTCATTTCTCATTTGGTTGTCACAGAAACTAGCGGGGGCTTGTTCTTGATGTCCGTGAATGAGCGTATATCAGACACCTTTTATCTCCAGAAGGTGAATAACATTTTTGTTTTCTTTATAAAATTGCTCTGATTGCCGTCTTTACCCTCCACAAAAAGCTGGGTTGCTAGGTTGAATAATCTGCGGTGCACTTCAATAGACGCATTTCCTTTAAATTGGCTTGAATACACAACCAAATGCCCGATAAGGGAAAATTTAATGTTCTAGACAGTAACAAGTCTAGATACGCTTTTCAGTAATCCATACCACCACCCGTAGCTGGGTTTTCCTTCTCATCCATGGGAAGCTCAACAGTGACATACTTTGAAGACACGCTGCAAGCAGAGGGAATCACAGAAACAAAATATATATACCAGATAGCCAAGATGCTAAACACATGACAACAAAAGGTTTAATTCTTACTGTGCATATCCAAAAGATGCAGTTCTGATTCTGATCACTTCCAGAGTATCCCTGCCTTCACCGTGTCAACATGCCATTTGGCTGGTCCAACAGCATTACATGGAACATGTTCACTCAAGTCTAATATAAGAAAATAAAACTTCGAAGTTCAACAGCACATTGGCCTTAGTTGAAATGCCACAAAACGCCGTTGATATAATATGCCCTCCCATTCCAAACTGTGGATGCAAGTTTGAGTGAAAACTACCAACGCCGTCCCATGTACTGCGTATCGATCATCATCGGTTGTCACCTGAAGAAAACAAGGAGAGAATAAATGACCGACCTTGCTAATAATGTGTGAAGTAATCGTCCATATTTAACCCCTCTCATTGAAAACCTTCTACTTTCATATTGAGTATCCTTCAGGAAAATGGTACCATTTTTCTGGAGAATTTGTGCTTGGTCTGGAAAGGAGGAAGAGGAGACTTTCAAGATTTATCTTTTGAGGATTATCTTGGATAACGTAATCGAACGCTAGTCACCTATGTTCACTGAAGAGCAAAGGGAAGACTTCACCTGCTAACTGAATTCCTAGTATAGTAAATCAAACTATGCTTTTAAATCTGATATACAAGCTTTAAGTCTGTATTGCATAGATTCAAAAGTACATACTGATAAGAATGAGGATCTTCTATTTCAAAAATGTCATTTTGTCTTGAAAATGGGATGACAATCAAGAACCCGATAGAATACATTTTTAATCTGCATTTCTACATGGATGTACCCAGTGATCCCTTAAAGAAATTGTTAGTTACAATCATTCAAAATTATTTGAAGCGCAGTGAATGATAAAAATACTCACCTAAACAACCTACTGCTATCAAAAAGCTGTTCTATTCTCATAATTAGAGTGCGATCAAAACATATTAGAATAAGAAACGAGAAAGAAACTCAGGACCTGAATGCAAGAGATAGTTATGTGCTAAGTTGCTAACAAGGAAAGACAACAAATGTCCCCACAGAAAACACTATTAAACTTGATGAATTCTCGGAGCACACAGACACAACAATGGCAAATTATTTTTTTCCTTGGATATTAATCCCCAGGAAACTTCCAGACACTTCCATCCATTCTGAGGATGGTACCAAGTGTAAAGAGGGTGGCATAGACTTGGTGCATCTGACCTTGTTGGCATCGAACCAGGGACCTGCACAGCGTGTTGGATTAATGGCAACATCTTGGCTGGAACCAACTTATTACATCTTTGCAACAGTGGCACTGATTGAGCTAACCCCGGAGCTACAACCATGCAAATAGTTGCTACAAATAATTATTACAAAGCATGCATCCACAGAAGCAAATGTGTGCATTAACACATAATACAAAGCACAGAAGCAAACAAGAAAAACTGTGTGCATATGAACAAGAGCGTGTGTCGAAGGTATTTTTTTTATAGAGATGTATATACAAGTCTATTAAATATTCACTATATTACAACTATAACAGAGTAGAAGAATGGTTTAAATCAATTTATGGCCTAGGAATCACAAATGAAAACTAAATGCAGACACTAGAGTATATTGTTATATGACAATAACATGCATATGCATAAATTTAAATTAAAAGGACAATGATGTATACATGTAGCAAAGAAAGATATCTGTATATGAAAGCATGTTGAAAGTTCTTTTTATCACAGCTACAGCTACAGGAAGATTGTGTGTGTACAGAGTAGAAAGATGGTTAAAAATTTACTTATTGCCTAGGAATCACAATTAGCAGTAAACCAAATGCAAGAATTAAAGCAAGCATGGCTCTTATACACAAAAAATTCAGACCTCGATCAAAATGGAAGCACCCTACAAAGCCTAATATCCCTAAAATAATAAAAAGTTAAAAACTAACATTTTCTTCTTTCCAAGAATATATATCCAGGCTTCATGGGTATCAGGTATTGTCATGTGTCATGAACGTAAGGTTTCTGACCACAAAGATGTCATGCTCAAGTAGAAAGTACCAGCCCAATAACCAATAACCCACTTCATCCATATTGAAAAAAGGACTGGCCTGTAAGGTAAACGATATACTCACTAATATCAGTCAAGAATTAACCCCCAAAAGGTGTGTACATACAATGAAATCTCGTATGAACAGAGCAAGCTACAAATTATGCACAAACACAGTGCATGTATGCTTTCCACTTTCCAAACATCTTAAAATCGAAAGGAATGCCCAGATAAACACCGCATAAAAGAACTCATTAAAAGACTTCAAATTAGCCATTTCTCAATGAAGATAATTTATGAAGATACAAAAGGACGAAAGTCCAGAGATGGGCAGACCCTTTCACCCTTGCAAACTCAGACAGAAAATTACTTTTTTCCGCAATGTGACCATAATTAATTAAAGAAGGTATAAGCTTGGAGAGTTCTACAAATATACCCTCATGTGATGGGCAACAGTCTGAAGTTTTCAAACCTCAAAAACAAAATTTTCTACACGATGCCACCAGGATTAACTAAAGAAGGTGTAAGATTGGAGAGTTATACAAATATACCCTTTCATGTCATAGGAAAAAGTTTTAACGGTGTTTTACTCTGCTACACTTCCATGGCACTGCTTTACCTATTTAAAGTTTGAGAATAGGTCAAGGGCAATACGCTTTGGAGGTCATTTCTCTTCATCCCTAGAATGATAGGATACCAAGAAAAAATGTGATGTACCCAGATGCTTCCCTTGTCCACTGAGGCACTGTATATAAAATTTCTTCATTAACCAATTGTTTCATTTACTCTGATGCTTATTTGGCCTCTAGCAGCAAGATAGTCATACGCAAATATAAAATAGCAATGGAGCTGACAATGCATAAACAGAATGCATTCATTACCCATTGAAATCAGGAAATAGAAAAACAGAAAGCATTCTACAAAGAGATACTTATGAACACTTTGTTGAGTTATTGATGTAATATGTACCAATGTCGAGAATATCGTTTCAGGGATTATATTGCCGAGGGTCTGGAAAGAAACTTATGATAAATATTGGGGAGAATATTGGAAATTATTAAAAAATATCGGTGAGTAAACTTAGACCCAAAGAATTCTGCAAGTATCAGACAAACTGACAACCTGAAAACTAAGGAAAAATTGGAGAAATTTGCAGCACTGATTTGTACATGTGACCACCCCTTATTCACCTGTGTCAGTATCACTAGTGTACTGGTAATCATTGTAAAGGTCATAAGTCATTTGTTTACTGTATTACTAAGTGTGGTTAAAGCCAAGCTAGTCAACTTTGATATGTAAGTTCAATAACCTTCTTGGGGGGTGTGCTTCTTCACGTAGTCCCATAACCCTATTGGAAGGATGCCAGGTATAAATACACCACTCAAGTTCATTTGTACTCATATTTTTTTGGTCACTGAGCTAAAGCTCCAATACAAGTGTTTTAAAATTACGGGTAATACATCTATGATGTTCTCTTGTGGTTGGCATATTTTCTATTTTATGTGCATTTAATCACTCATGCTTCAGCATCTTTATTTCTCTAACACATCTCGTTCATCTCTAGTGCACTTCTTTAGAGCTGTTTCTTCTTCTTTTCACTAGAGGATTTTCGGTTAGTGTTTTGATTCCATTTGATCCCCTCTCACTGTTTGTGATATCAACATGGTATCAAAGCAGGTTTGAACCTTTCCTACTTTTCTGCTGTTAGATTTTCTTCTTGGCTGCCATTAGGTTTTCTTTTTGGTGGTTCATGCTATTGTGATCAAATTTTGGTGTTTGGAAGAGAACCATATTCGAGGAATACTATGGTTGTTTTTCATGATGTTCTGCTGGCTGCAAAATATTTTTCTTTTTCAGGGTTGTTAAAGCTGTTTTATGGACTAGCTACAGAGATATCCACTGATTTGACCCTCTGAAACTAGGGTTTCTTCTTGACTGTTCATGCTAATCATGTTCCAAATAATTTGGCCAGTGGCATTGCCCTAAGCATTGCATAACCAGGTTTTTGGGCAATCTCTTTTCTAGGGTTTATCATAGGGTCTAACCCACTTTTAACAAATCACTATAACAGCTGATCCAAAAGTTCGTTCAGAACATCTCTTTCAGGGTTCACTTCAGCATTTGGTCTGAAGTTTTCTTGTCATAATCTATGAGGCTACGGGTTTAGATCTCTTCTTTCAGCATTTTTACCCCTATACAAGGGTTGCACTTCTCTTCCAGGATTCCTTGGGTATATAAGGATTTTTACCCTCTTTACAAGAGAAACACTTTCTCCCTAGGGTATTTTCCCTCACTTCATAAGGATTTTTACCCTCTTTACAAGAGAAACACTTTCTCCCTATGGTATTTTCCCTCACTTCGAAATCCAGCACTATCTTTTTGTTTATTCTTTGTAGTAATATTTTCCTAGGGCTGTTTCTTGCCTAAGGATTGCACTACTTCAAATACAAAAAAATACACTAAATAACAAATATTTCTTGGATTGGTACCATTCCCTTCTTTGGCCTATATAGTGTTGAGATTTTGGGGTACCATCGGGTGTGCTCTAGCTCCGAAACTTTGTGGAGGGACTGGAACACATTGTTGAGATTTTGTGTATTTGGGGTAGCATCAGTTGTGCTCAAGGTCCCAAATTTTGAGGAAGGACTAGATTTCACCTAATCTACAAAACCCAGAAATGGATTTGGGAAATTTCATCTGGTTTAGGAGATATTAAATTAATTAATTATTTTAATGGATTTCCTAAGTTAAAACTTAGGAAAATAAAATAATTAAAGTGAATTTAATTAAACATGTGATGAAATTGTCTTACGTCACATGGATCAAGCTTTCTTTTAATCTAAGCCATTGATTAAATATCTAATCTTGGCTGTTCATTTGTCAACGAGAAAAGTATAAAGGAAAGGCTTGGAGTCATTTGTAAAACACACAGAGGCAGAGCACTGAAGCTAAGATGAGATTCTAGGGCGGGGTTGCTAAGAATTCTCAGAAGTGTTTCAGTTGCAGAGAGGGGAATTTAGACCAAGGGGATGATCTGATCCTGGGGTCTAGAATACACAAGAAGCAGAGAAGAGATCAGCAAAGACAGCACAGAGGAAGGCAGCAGTAGCAGCAAGGACAACATGATTTTCAGGAAGCCCTTCAGGGGTTACGTAGAGACCCTTAGGGGCAGTGTAGTGACTGCGTCACCCAGTTTGGGGTAACACAGTGCCTTCCAGTGACAGCGTTGAGCATTTGGAGGCCTTCAGAGGCTGACGCAATGTCTTTCAGGGGCAAATCTGGGGTTTCTAAGCCTAGATCTGGTTGAGTTCTGTAAATCCCGTTTGAGGGTGTGGATCAGTCAGTATTGTTGGTCTAAGATCAGCCAAGTGCTACAGATCTAGAGTTTTCTCTGTAGGGCTTTCCAGATTTGGAACGCAGAGTTGTGTATTCAGAAATATTCTTAATAATAGAGCCCTCCAGTAGCCAGAGACAGGTTTTCCCACACTAGGTTTTTTCGAGGACAGTTTGTCCAAAAATAACTGTGTCACTTTGTCTATGTGTGCATGTGCTTATTTTAGATCTGAATTGGTAGAGATCTGTTATGTGTTTTGCTTTGATGTTAACTTGAATTTATTCAGTTGATATCTTGCATAAGTAGGAGAAGCTTAACCAGATTAACAAAAATAATTTATGCATAAGAATTAAGATTCAGAAATTTCTACACACATAAGATCTCCAAGACCCGGAAAGCGTTTGGAGAAATTCCATCTAGTGTAAAAGTTATTCAAATAATTAAATTTTTCAATAGGGACCCTAAGTCTAACTTAGGGAAATTAAAAAAATTAAAGTGAATTAATTTACACATGTGATGAGAATGTTCTAAGTGACATGGATGAAGCATTATTTTAATCTTAGCCATCGATTAGAGATTAGATCACGGTCGTTGGTTCGCCAACAAAAAAATTATAAAGGAAAGGCTTGGGGTCAGTTGGAGAACACACAGCGAACGCACTGAAGCTAAGTCGAAATTTTGGGGCGAGGTTTGCTAAGGATTTCGAAGTGAGTTTGCAGTGCAGTGAGGGGTAGAGATCGGCAAGGGATGATCTGATCCAAGGCCGAGAATACAGCAGCAGAGAAGCAACATCATACCAGGCAGCGTAGAGGCCAGCAGGAGGGACGTAGCCTAACCATTCTGACGCAAAGACCACGCAGAGGCAACGTAGAGGGTGACGCAAAGGCAGCGCAGAGGCCCTCGGAGTGACACAGGGGCAGCCTGTACTATGCTAGGCTAGAGGGGCTGACGCAGAGGCTGGAGGAGCTGCACTGAGGGTTCCAGTGGGCCAGAAAGGGCTCGTTATCTGTAATTCCCGATTGAGGGTGTGATTCAGCCATATTTTCTATCTTCGAGTGATAAGGTACAACTGTCGTGTTTTTCTCTGTAGGACAAACTGTTTCTGGTGCCCATAATGTTGTATTCAGATTTTGCATAAAAATAAAACCCTCTAGAGCTACTACATCGATTTTCTCGCATTAGGTTTTTCCGGGGACATTTGTCCGAAAAATCTGTCATTTGTCATGTGCGTGATGTTCAGTAAATGATATGTATTTGTGTATGCTGTTATATGTGTTTACTTCAAAGATTTTCTGAATATTCAGTTAAATAACTTGTGTAATAAATCAAGTAGGAGAAGTAAATCAATAGTTAGCAGTAGGGTTTCTGTAATAAGGATTCACAAATTTTCACATGGTATCAGAGCATTGCAAATCAAGTTGAACCATTAGCAAAGCGGCTAAAGATATTTTCTGTAGGAAGGGCAGCTGAAGCAACATTGATCCGAAAGGAAGCAGTGCAGCACCAGAGGGACAACAAACCCTGCAAGGGTGACGCAGCGCCAGAGAGGTGATGCAGAGGCTAACGGAGTACCAAGAGAGGGACATTGAGCCAACCTGCTCACGCAAAGGCTGACACAGCACCAGGAGGATGACGTAGTCCGAGTTGGTGAGTTGTTGCGCAGTGTGCCGAGGCCAGAAGTGCAGTTTTTGATCTTCATAAGTTGCTAGTATGGCATTGTTTCTATCAGTGTAGAACAGTGCCTGGCAAAGGTGACAAAAGCGAGAGGAGAACATTTGCTCAGCAGATTTGTGCCAAATAAATCTGAGATTCAATCAGGGGGGTGATCGTAGAGGACTGGTTCAGGGGATTTGGCAGAGAGATTTCTGGGAGGGAAATCAGTTGTCAGAGGGAGCAGCTACTCTAGAGGGTTTCTATCACAAAGAAACCCAGATCTGGTCTTTTTTTGAGTGCAGCAGCAGTAGAAGGGAGAGGAGTACCCGCTTCGACAAATTTTGAGCTAGATGGCCCTGTACCGACTGCGTGATCAGGATAGGTTGGACGACGTGTCCAACTTCGCGATCTGGATAGCCAAAATCCTTTCAACACTAGAGGAGTATGGCATCAGAGACCACGCGGAAAATGTCTTAGCTGTGTTGACAGATGCGGACGCTCTGAAGAAATTCAACGAGAATCAGGCGCAAACAAAGCGCTTGATCATGGACGCCGTGAAGGATCACGTGGTCCCACACATTACCGAGAAGAAGACAGCAAATGAGGTGTGGACAACTTTGATCACATTGTATCAAGGTAGCTCCGTCCAATGGAAGATGCTTCTAGAGAACCAGATGAGGATGTTCCAAATGCATAAGGGGGAAAAGATTGATCCATTCCTCTCCAAATTGCAGACTATCCAGGATCAGCTGATTGCCATGGGGGCAACTTTGGATGAAGGGCTCTTGGTAAGTACTGCCCTGAATGTAGTCACTGATGAGTGGGAGACCTTTGTCAAAAGCATTTTGGGTAGAGCACAACTCCCTAATTGGGGTGACATGTGGGTTATCCTTCGACAGGAGGAGATCCAACAGATGACCAAGAGGGAATTCAGCAGCGGAAGTAGCAAGGTGAAGGAGAAGGAAGATGATGCGGCCCTAGCATCAAAGGGACAAAGGTAGCGAGGGAAGAAGAAGAAGGACATATCAAAGGTCTGGTGCTTTAAATGTGGCGAACTTAGACACTTCGCCAGCACTTGTCCTAAGAGGAAGGACAAGGAATCTTCTAATTCCAAGGCAGCAGCAGCTAGAGGGGACAGTGTGAAGATGACGTGGCTATGAGCGCTCATGTACCTCAAGAGAAGAGTTGGGGTGATATTGATCTGTAGAGCAGCTACAGATGGGTAGGCAGGATCATTGAGGTGCCCAAACTCTTGGATCACATACAAGCTACGCGACCCTTAAGACAATAGCAGGATTACTGGAGCAATGGGTGCAGAAGATCATGGAAAACCAGAGGTAGTGCTGGGACGTTGTAGATTGAAGCAGCGCAGTGCAATGGCAGCAGCAGCGTAGAAGCAACAGCACAGAGGCTGATGGGACTTCAGCAGCGCAGAGGGGTAGTGCTTACGCAGTGCAGAGCAACAGCAACGCAGTGGCTAGAGAGACAGTGAAGCGCAACAGCCGAGGGAGCTTTAGTGATGAGATGCAACCCGACTGACTTGTCTGTCAGTGATTGGGTAGTGATCATTTAGTTGCTTACTTCTCAGCAACTGAGTTGCAGTGCAACAGTTAGCATCACGATGCAGCAATTTGAGAGGGAGTTGTAGTACAGATATCGTAGTGTTAGTGACAGAGACATGGGAAGCAGTGCAGAAAGCAGCAGCGCAGTGGATGAAGGGCAGTAGGCCAGGCATCAACGCGGAGACCGATGCCAGAGATTAGGGCAATGTTTCAATGTGGTGGAAGTATTGCTAGAGCAGACTCCTCGCTAAGAGGGAGTGTTGAGATTTTGGGGTAGCATCCGGTGTGCTCTAGCTCCGAAACTTTGTGGAGGGGCTAGAACACATGAGATCTCCAAGACCCATAAAGCGTTTGGAGAAATTCCATCTAATGTAAAAGTTATTCAAATAATTACATTTTTTAATGGGGACCCTAAGTGTAACTAAGGGAAATAAAAAAAAATAAAGTGAATTAATTTAAACATGTGATGGGAATGTTCTAAGTGACGTCGATCAAGTATTCTTTTAATATTAGCCGTCGATTAGAGATTAGATCATGGCCATTGGTTCACCAACGAGAAAAGTATAAAGGAAAGGCTTGGGGTTAGTTGGAGAACACGCACAGCAGATGCACTGAAGCTAAGTTGAAATTCTAGGGTGAGGTTTGCTGAGGATTTCGAAGTGAGTTTATAGTGCAGTGAGGGGCAGAGATCGACAAGGGATGATTTGATCCAAGGCCAAGAATACAACACCAGAGAGGCAGCATCGTACCAAGCAACGCAACGGCCAGCAGGAGGGATGCAACCCAGCCAAGCTGACGCAGAAACCACGCAGAGGGTGACGAAGACCTTTCTGGGTGACGTAGAGGCAATGCAAAGGCCCTCAGAGTGATGCAGGGGCAGCCTGTGTTGCATAGAGGCTGCGCTGGGCTAGAGGGGCTGACGCAAAGGCTGGAGGAGCTGCGCTGAGGGTTCCAGTGGGCCAGAAAGGGCTCGTTATCTGTAATTCCCGATTGAGGGTGTGATTAAGCCATATTTTCTATCTCTAAGTGATAAGGTACAACTGCCGTGTATTTTCTCTGTAGGAAAAACCATTTCTAGTGCCCAAAATGTTGTATTCAGATTCTGCATAATAATAAAACCCTCTAGGGCTGCTGCACCGGTTTTCCCGCATTGGGTTTTTCCATGGACATTTGTCCGAAAAATCTCCGTGTCATTTGTCATATGTGCGTGATGTTCAGTAAATGATCTTTATTTCTGTAGCCTACTATTTCTGTTTACTTCAAAGTTTTTATGAATATTCAGTTAAATAACTTGTGTAATAAATCAAGTAGGAGAAGTAAATCAATAGTTAGCAGTAGGGTTTCTGTAATAAGGATTCATAAATTTTCACGTGGTACCAGATCATTGTAGATCAAGCTGAACCATCAGCAAAGCAGCTGAAGATATTTCTTGCAGGAATGGCAGCTGAAGAAGCACTGATTCGGAAGGAGGCAGCGCAGCACCAGAGGGACAACAGACCCTGCAAGGGTGATGCAGAGCTAGTCTGCTCATGCAGAGGTTGACGCAGCTCCGAAGAGGTGACGCAGAGCCAACCTGCTCACGCAGAGGCTGACGCAGCACCAGGAGAGGTACGCTGACCTAGTCTGCTCACGCATAGGCTGACACAGCACCAGGAGGGTGACACAGTTTGATTTGGTGAGTTGTTGTGCAGATTGCGGAGGCCGAAAGTGCAATTTCTCATCCTCAGAAGTTGCTGGTGTGGCATAGGTTCTGTCGGTGCAGAATAATGCCTAGCAAAGGTGACCAAAGCAGGAGGAGAACAATCGCTCAGCAGATTTGTGCCAAAGAAATCTGAGATTCAATCAAGATGATCTTAGAGGACTGGTTCAGGAGATTTGGCGGAGGATTTCTGGGAGGGAAATCAGTTGTCAGAGGGAGCAGCTACTCTAGAGGGTTTCTATCGCCAAGAAACCCAGATCCAGTCTTCTGTTGAGTGCAACCGCAATAGAAGGGAGAGGAGTACCCGCTTCGACAGATTTTGTGCTAGATGGCCCCGTACGGACTGCGTGATCAGGATAGGTTGGACGGTGCGTCCAATTTCGAGATCTAGAAAGCCGAAATTCGTCAGTCCTGGAGGAGTACGGCATCAGAGACCACGCAGAAAATGTCTTAGTTGTGTCGACCGATGTAGACGCTCTAAAGAAATTCAACAAGAATCAGGCGCGGACAAAGCGCTTAATCATGGACAGGGTGAAGGATCATGTGGTCCCACACATTGCCGAGAAGAAGACGACAAATGAGGTGTGGACAACTTTGACCACGCTATATCAAGGTAGCTCCGTCCAACGGAAGATGCTTCTAGAGAACTAGATGAGGATGTTCCAAATGCATAAGGGGGAAGAGATCAATCCATTCCTCTCCAGATTGCAGACTATCCGGGATCAGCTGATTGCCATGGGGGCAACTTTGGATGAAGGGCTCTTGGTAAGGACTACCCTGAATGCAATCACTGATGAGTGGGAGACCTTTGTCGAAAACATTTTGGGCAGAGCACAACTCCCTAATTGGGGTGACATGTGGGCTATCCTTCGATAGGAGGAGATCTGGTAGATGACCATGAGGGAATTCAGCAACGGAAGTAGCAAGGTGAAGAAGGAGGAGGAAGAGGATGCGGCCCTAGCATCTAAGGGACAAAGGTAGCAAGGGAAGAAGAAGAAGGACCTATCAAAGATCCGATGCTTTAAATGTGGTGAACTTGGACACTTCGCCAGCACTTGTCCTAAGACGAAGGACAAGGAATCCTCTGATTCCAAGGAAGCAACAGCTAGAGGGGGGAGTGGTAGTGATGATGATGTGGCTATGAGTGCTCATGTGTCTCGAGAGAAGAGGTGGGGCGATATTGATGTGTAGATCAGCGACAGATGGGTAGGCAGGATCCTTGAGGTGCCCAGACTCTTGGATCACATACGAGCTACGGGAGCCTTAAGACAGTAGCAAGATGACTGGAGTAGTGGGTGCAGAAGATCATATGGAAAAGTAGAGGCAATGTTGGGACGTTGTAGATTGGAGCAGCGCAATGCAGTGGCAGCAGCAGCGCAGAGGCTGATGGGACTTCAGCAGCACAGAGGGGCAATGCAGAGCAGCAATAGCGCAATGGCTCTAGAGAGACAACGTAGCGCAGCAGCCGGGCAATCTTTAGTGATGAGATGCAGCTCGACTGACTTGTCTGTCAGTGATTAGGTAGTGGTCCTTCAGTTGCTTACTTCTCAGCAACTGAGTTGCAGTGTAGTAGTTGACAGCATAATGCAGCAATTTGAGAGGGAGTTGCAATACAGATGTTGCAGTGTCAGTGACAGAGACATGGGCAGTAGTGCAGACAGCAGCAACGCAATGGATGAAGGGCAATGGGCAAGGCATCAACACGGAGACCGATATCAGAGATCAGGGCAATGCTTCAGTGTGGAAGTATTGCTAGAGTACACTCCTCGCTAAGAGGGAGTGTTGAGATTTTGGGTTAGCATCGGGTGTGCTCTAACTCCGAAACTTTGTGGAGGGGTTGGAACACATGAGATCTCAAAGACTTAGAAAGTGTTTGGAGAAATTCTATCTAGTGTAAAAGTTATTCAAATAATTAAATTTTTTAATGGAGACCCTAAGTCTAACTTAGGGAAATAAAAAAAATTAAAGTGAATTAATTAACACATGTGATGAGAATGTTCTAAATGACGTGGATCAAGCATTCTTTTAATCTTAGTTGTCAATTAGAGATTAGATCACGATCGTTGGGTCGCCAACGAAAAAAGTATAAAGGAAAGGCTTGGGGTCAGTTGGAGAACACACACAGCGGATGCACTAAAGCTAAGTCGAAATTCTGGGGCACAGTTTGTGTTGAGATTTTGGGGTAGCATCGGGTGTGCTCTAGCTCTGAAACTTTGTGGAGGGGCTAAGACACACAAGATCTCCAAGACCCAGAAAGTGTTTGGAGAAATTTCATTTGGTGCAATAGTTATTTAAATAATTAGATGTTTTAATGGGGACTCTAAGTCTAACTTAGGGAAATTGAAAAAATTAAAGTGAATTAAATTACACATGTGATGAAATGTTTTGAGTGACGTGGATCAAACTTTCTTTTAATCTCAGGCGTTGCTAAGAGATTAGATCACAGTCATTGGTTTCCCAACGAGAAAAGTATAAAGGAAGGGCTTGGGGTGAGTTGGAGAACACACACACACATTGCAGAGCACTGAAGCTAAGTTGAATTTTTGGGGCAGGGTTTGCTAAGGAATTCGAAGTGAATTTGCACTACAGTGAAGGGTAAAGATTGGCAAAGGATGATCTGATCTGAGGCCAAGAATACAACAGCAGAGAGGCAGCAGTGTACCAGACAGCGCAGAATCTAGCCAGAGGGACGTAGTCCAACCAGCACCACGCAGAAGACTGCGCAAAGGTTGCGTAAGCCCAGTGAGGGTGACGCAGGCCCAGCCAGGGCAGCAAAGAGGCAGCAGAGACCTAGCTAAGGTGACGCAGGCCCAGCCAGGGCAGCAAAGAGGCAGCAGAGACCTAGCTAAGGTGACGCAGGCCCAGCCAGGGCAGCGCAGAGCCGGTCAGGGTGACGCAGTGGGTACGCTAGCCAGTAGAGGCTGACGTAGAGGCTGCAGAGACAACGTTGAGGATTCCAGTGGGCTAGAAAGGGCTCGAATTCGTAATTCCCTGCAGAGGGTTGGATCAGCCATATTTTTTGTCTCCAAGTGAAAGGTACAACTGTCGTGTAATTTCTCCGTAGGGAAAACCGTTTTTGGTTCCCAAAATGTTGTATTCAGATTTTGCATAATAATAAAACCCTCTAAAGTTGTTGCACCGGTTTTCCCGCATTGGGTTTTTCAGGGGACATTTGTTCAAAAAAACTGTGTAATTTTGTCACATGTGCGTGTTGTTTAGTAAACGATCTGTAAATGTGTAGGCTGCAGTTTGTATTTGCTTTAATGTTTTTTCTGAATACTTCAGATTAATAACTTGTTAATTAATCATACAAGTAGGCGAAGTAGATCAAGACACTACAGTAGGGTTTCTGTTTTGAAACTTTCACATGGTATTAGAGCATTGCAGATCAAGTTGATCCACCAGCAAAGCGGCTGAAGATAATTGCTGCAGGAAGGGCAGCTGAAGCAACAGAGATCCAGAATAAGGCAACGCAATACCAAGAGGGACGCAACCCAGCCAGGCTGACGCAGAGGCTAATGCAAAGCCGTTTGAGTGACGCAGAGGTAGCACAGAGCCTTCCAAAGTGACGCAGGGGCAGCCTGCGTTGCGCAGAGGTTGCGCTGAGCTAGTCTGCTCACGCAGAGGTTGATGCAGCACCAGGAGGGTGACACAGTCCGTGTGGAGAATTGTTGTGCAGTTTGCCAAAGTTTGGAAGTAAAACTTCTAATCTTCAAAAGTTACTGGTGTGGCACAGGTTCTGTCGGTGCAGAACAGTGCCTAGCAAAGGTGACAAAAGTGGGAGGGGAACAGTTGCTTAGCAGATTCTCTAGCCAAGGAATCTAAGTGTGATCAAGAGGAGTGATCATAGAGGATTGATTCGTTAGAATTGGTGAAGGATTTCCGGGAGGGAAATCATTGGTCAGAGGGAGCACATTCTCTAGAGGGCTCTTTCGCCAAGAAGCCCAAATCTAGTTCTCTATTGAAGTATAGCAGCAGCGGAAGGGAGAAGAGCGTGTGGTTCGACAGATTGAGCAGAGATGGTTTCTCATGGACTAAGAGATCAGGATATATTGGACGGTGTGTCCAACTTTGTTATTTGGAGGGCCAAAATCTTGACAGTCTTGGATGAGTACGACATTAAGGACTATGCAGAAAATGTCCTAGTTGTGCCTACCGATGCAGATCCCCTGAAGAAATTCAACAAGAATCAAACGCGGTCAAAGCGCTTGATTATGGATGGATTAAAGGATCACGTGGTCCCACATATTGCCGGAAAGAACACGCCAAATGAGATGTGGACAACATTGAGCACGATGTATCAAGGAAGCTCCGTCCAAAGGAAAATGCTTCTGGAGAATCAGATGCAGTTGTTCCAGATGCAGAAGGGAGAGGAAATCGATCCCTTCCTCTTTAGACTGCAAACTATCTGGGACTAACTGATTATTGTGGGGACAACTCCGGATGAAGGGCTCATGGTGAGGACAACCCTGAATGCAGTCACCAATGAATGGGAAATGTTTGTCCAAAGCATTTTGAGCAGAGTAGCGTTACCATCCTGGGTGGACAAATGGGCAAACCTCCAGCAGGAGGAAATCAGGAGAATAACCAAGAAGCAAAGCAGCAGCGGTGGAGTCAAAGTAAAGAAAGAGGAGAAGGAGGATGTAGCCCTTGCATCTAAGGGACAGAGGCAGCAAGGGAAGAAGAAGAAGGACCTATCAAAGGTCTGGTGCTTTAAATGTGGCGAACTTGGACACTTCGCCAGCTCTTGTCCTAAGAGGAAGGACAAGGAATCTTCTAATTCCAAGGGAGCAGCAGCGAAAGGGGACGACGGCAGTGACGATAACATAGCCATGAGTGCTCATGAACCAAGGAAGTGGAGCGATATTGATCTATAGAGCAACAACAGATGGCGGCAGCATCCTTGAGGTGCCCAAACTCTTGGATCACATACGTGCTACGGGAGCCTTAAGACAATAGTGGGATGACTGGAACAATGGGTGCAGAAGATCACGGAGAAGCAGAGGCAAGCTGGGACACTGAATTCTGGAGCAGTGCAGAGGCTGATGGGATTTCAGCAATGCAGTGCAGTGCAGTGCAGCAGACAGCGCAGTGCAACAGCAGAGGGTGCTTCAGTCATGAGTTGCAGCCCAACTGAATTTTGTGTCAGTTGTTGGGTGATGGTCCTTCAATAGCCCACTTCTCAGCAACTGAGTTAGAGTACAACAATTAGCAGTGGCAATGCTATGGGCAACATAATGCAGCAATTTGAGAGGGAGCTGCAGTACGGATGTAGCAATGTCGGTGGTACTGACATGGGTAGCAATACAGAAAGTAGCAACGCAGTGGATGGAGGGCAGTAGACCAAGCATCAGTAGCGCGAAGACCAATGTTGAGATCAGGTGATGCTTCAGTGTGGAAGTATTGCTAGAGCACACTCCTCGCTAAGAGGGAGTGTTGAGATTTTGGGGTAGCATCGAGTGTGCTCTAGCTCCGAAACTTTGTGGAGGGGCTAAGACACATGAGATCTCCAAGAACCAGAAAGCATTTGGAGAAATTTCATATGGTGTAATAGTGATTTAAATAATTAAAGTTTTAAATGGAGACCCTAAGTCTAACTTACAGAAATTGAAAAATTAAAGTGAATTAAATTACACGTGATGAAATGTTCAAAGTGACGTGGATCAAGATTTCTTTCAATCTCAGCCGTTGATAAGAGATTAGATCACGGTCGTTGGTTTCCCAACGAGAAAAGTATAAAGGAAGTGCTTGGGGTGAGTTGGAGAACACACACACGTTGCAGGGCACTGAAGCTAAGTCGAATTTCTAGGGCGAGGGTTTGCTGAGGAATTCGAAGTGAGTTTGCAGTGCAGTGAGGGGCAGAGATCGGCAAGGGATGATCTAATCCGAGGTCAAGAATACAGCAGCAGAGAGGCAGCAGTGTACCAGGCAGCGCAAAGGCCAGCTAGAGGGACGCAGTCCATCCAGCACCACGCAGAAGACTGCATAAGGCCAGTCAGGGTGATGCAGGGCCAGCCAAGGCTGCGCAGAGGCAGCACAGCACCAATCAGGGTGACGCAGTGGGTACGCTAGCCAGTCGAGGCTAACGCAGAGGCTGCAGAGACAACGCTGAGGGTTCCAGTGGGCCAGAAAGGGCTTGAATTCGTAATTCTCCACAGAGGGTTGGATCAACCATATTTTTTGTCTCCGAGTGAAAGGTAAAGTTGTCATGTAATTTCTCTGTAGGGAAAACCATTTCTAGTGCCCATAATGTTGTATTCAGATTCTGCATAATAATAAAACCCTCTAGAGCCGTTGCATCGGTTTTCCCGCATTGGGTTTTTCCGAGGAGATTTGTCCGAAAAATCTGTGTAATTTTGTCACATGTGCGTACTCTTCAATAAATTATATGTAAATGTGTAGGCTGCAGTTTGTATTTGCTTTAATGTTTTTCTGAATACTTCAGATAATAACTTGTTAATTAATCATACAAGTAGGTGAAGTAGATCAAAGCACTGCAGTAGGGTTTCTGTTTTGAAACTTTCACAGTTTGTTGAGGCTTTCGAAGTGAGTTTGCAATGCAGTGAGGGGCAGAGATCGGCAAGAGATGATCTGATCCAAGGCCGAGAATACAGCAGTAGAGAGGCAACATCATACCAAGCAGTGCAGAGGCCAGCAGGAGGGACGCAGCCCAGCAAAGTTGACGTAGAGACCACGCAGACGGTGACGCAGAGGCAGTGCAAAGGCCCTCCGAGTGATGCGGGGGCAACCTGTGCTGCACAGAGGTTGCACTGGGCTAGAGGGGATGACGCAGAGGCTAGAGGAGATACGTTGAGGATTCTAGTGGACCAAAAAGGGCTCGTTATCTATAATTCCCGATTAATGGTGTTATTCAACCATATTATCTGTCTCCGAGTGATAAGGTACAGTTGTCATGTATTTTCTCTGTAGGGCAAACCATTTCTGGTGCCCAGAATTTTGTATTCAGATTCTGCATTATAATAAAACCCTCTAGAGCTATTGCACTGGTTTTCCCGCATTGGGTTTTCTCGGGGACATTTGTCCGAAAAATCTGTCATTTGTCACATGTGCGTGATGTTCAGTAAATGATCTGTATTTGTGTAGGCTGCTATTTGTGTTTAATTCGAAGATTTTCTGAATATTCAGTTAAATAACTTGTGTAATAAATCAAGTAGGAGAAGTATCAATAGTTGGCAGTAGGGTTTCTGTAATAAGGATTCAGAAATTTTCACATATAGGGGATACCTTGAAGACTTTATGTATCCTTTTTCATTGTTGAACCTAATGACCTCATAATGAATTTTTGCACTATTAAAAGGGGCTACTTATATTCGGGCATATATGATAACAAAGAACTCTATGTATAATGGATATCATATGGAGAGTTGTGGTTTCAAGTCTTTCTTGACTTATCTTCAAGGGATAGAAGAGCTTGCAACTGTGATCGTCTGTGATAGGGATCTTCTAGATGATATTGTTGACACAATTTACAAGGCATATCTATCCATGAACATTGTATATGGGTTTGATGTATTGTGCTGAACCTTTGAACAAAGTACGACTTTATTTGTTTTGCATTTCAACATTTTTGGATTGAGTACATAGGTCCATAGTCTGGTATAATGTCTATATGACCCTTCCAATACAAATATTATCTTTGATGGACCATTTATTCTTCCTTTGCTTCTTATTGAAGATTCTTCTTACGATGTGTTATTCCTCATATTGTACGAGGCTAACACTTGTGTTTTTCATCACAAGGGATGGGTTTACAACATGGTGCATATGGAGTTTTGATTAGATGATGTTTTGATGAAAGTGACTCATTTTCTCTTGATGAATTGTCACAACTCATTTATTGGCTTTGTACATGTCTGTTGATTTGATGGATCACACTCTTCGTATAGATGAAGCACGCTATCTCAACATGGTGTTGTCTTCAGTGTACTAGTTCATATCGAGAGTGCTACATCTTTTCTCGTCTATGATGGCTCTAAAACCCCAAGGGGTTGGATAATTGGTGATGTGAGATTGTCTAGAGGTTTATTTTTCTAGCACATGGGATCTATTTTACATGAGGATTGCACATTTACCCAATTGATATCATTCACTTGGTCAACACCTAGCACATTGATTGCCATTTGCATAGTTCCAATAGGCTTATTGATGTATTTGAAGTGCTTTTATATGGTCCGGAGATTCCTAGTGGGAAAACAGCCTAGGTCATATGGGTATGATTGGCATAGTAATGATATATTTAGCACATACCCACTTCATTTGGAGTAAGCACACCACCTTTACACTTTATCTTATGATTGATATATCCCTCACATTGGCTAAGTGTGGATGAGATTGGATACTACTTGGCTACATTGGATGAACACCATAGTGCTTATCGATTGGTTTAGCATGACGATGAGATATTAGCATGATGGACTCCTTATTTGAGGACAAAACTCTTCCTATACACGTTTCTAGATGGTTTTAGCTCTCTCAACAACTATGTTTGATGATCCATAAACTGCCATGGATATTTTACTGGACAATTCATCACAACAAATCTACTAAAATATATTAGAAATTTGAAATCTACAGTATGAGCATTTATTTATCCTTGGACTTTTGGATCTGTTAATTAATATTTATTTGCGTATGAATGCAAATTATAATTATACAGAAAATAGAGAACAACAAAATAAAAACTCACAAACCACAACTAACACAAGATATATCCTGGGAAACCTTTCAGGAGAAAATCCAGCTGGAAGGTGATGCCACTTTGCTCTCTTTCTCTAAATAGAAAAGGGATGCAAGTACAAAGAAGTAAGGCCTATGGTCCATGGCTACTACAACGCACAAATCCTCTCTGTGTGCTCTCTCCCTATCCCTGTCGGCTACTCTACTCATCTATGGAACAAAATGCATTAAAAAAGAATGGAACCCCTCCTCCTCTTAGTGGCCTAGTTATAACATAGCCCGATAACTTATTAGTGGTTAGGTTTGACTCCAACTCTTAAATAGAGTTACATTATTGACTCTTCTAGAGTCTTCTTCATCGTGATCACGTGGCTAGCCCCTTTTCCATGAATAATAAGGGTTGATGTGGCATCCTCTTGAATTATGGTGGTCAAAACAAGAAGGCCAACTTTTGAGTGGCATAAATTTTGGATACTAACTCCGATTGAGGCAACTCTTACATCATTAGAAAGGTGTCTATGTGTAGAATATGGAGAAAAGGTGTTGCACTAAAACAACGAAGTTTTACCCCCAAAAGAAGTCTTTTGATGCCTCAAAATGCTCCTGTAAGGTTTCAAACCCAATCTACCAAATTGAGTCTTGCTAGTAAAAATGGTCTTGTGAACTGATTCATCCACTTTTCCACTCTAAAAGTATGGAGAGGGATGATAAACAACATAATGATCCAATCCAAATCACACCTCCCCCTTTTGGGAGGCTTTTGGTCCCCAAAATCTTCTACTGAATGAGGTGAGGGAATTTTTCCTCCAACTTTCTTGGGTGTACTATTTAGCCTTGCTCGGAAGCTATCCTTTTAACCCAATCTACCAAAGTTCATGATGCCCTTGTCTTGTAGTTATGAACCTCTTCTACAAAATTGTATCTTCTGTCAACTCTAACCAAGCATCTGGTGCCAAATCCTCTATAGAAAGTAGGACATGTTCCTTTTCCTGATCTAGCATGAAAGGCTCATAGAGTTTTAGATTCTCTACATTCACAACTGAGTAAATGCACATATATGGGGGTAGACTAAGTCTATAGACGTTATCTCCCACCTTTTCCAGTATCTCAAAGGGACCATATCGTAGAGCCTTGACTTTCTTACCATGACCTTGTAGCCTCTCCTTGTTCAACTGCAACCATACTCTGTCTCCCACCTTGAATGACTTCTCTATTTTGTGCAGATCATGCCCAACCTTATATATTTCCTGTGACTTTTGTAGTGTCTCTTGCACATATATATGAATTTGTCTGAATTTTTCTACAAATCTTTCTGCTCTTAAGGCATCCCTTGCAAGATCATCCCTCACTCCCCCTTCATGCTCATATGCAATATCCAAAGGTGAAGGTGGCAAATATCCAAAACAAGTTTCAAATGGGGACATACCAGTAGAAGTGTGGACTGTATTTTCATAAGAGTGTTGTACATGTACCATATTTTCATCCCAAGGCTTCGGATGCTTCTGATTGTAACCCCTCAAAAATTGCATTGAAGTTTTGTTGACTACTTCTATCTGCACATTTGTATGTTAATGGAATGCTATAAACCTCTTTAACTTTGTGTCCATCTTCTCCCACACTGTAGTCCAAAATGCACTTAGAAATCTTGTGTCCCTATTTGAAACGAGGCTCCTTGGTATCCCAAAGTGATCCAAAAAACAAGTCCACAACTTTGTGTTCACTAATGTTCTTTTTACAGGGCATCAACACACATTTTATTGAACCTATCAACTAGCACGGATAGGTGGTCATGTCCTCCTATAAAGTCTATGAAAAGGCTTTTCCAAGGACGAGTGGGTATAGGTAAGGGATATAGACCATGTTTCTTGTCAATAGGCTTGCTAATACAACAAAGTATGCATCCTCTTATGAACCTAGACACTTGTTCTTGCATCTTGAGCCAATACACATACCTCTGCAAGTTGACCGTTGTCTTCCCTACACCAAAGCACCCTACAACCTTGGAGGTGTGAGCCTCTTTAATCAGTTGCAATCACTCACATTTAGGAATACAAAACTTATCCAACCTATAGAGTAAATTTTCCTAGAGGTAGTAGTTAATTATGTTGTCACCGTCATGCGACTCTATCTTTGCAACTACTGAAATGCCTCCTTGAAGTCCTCATCCTCTGAATATACCTCCTTGTATGCATCATGAGTGAATGGCTCCAAGCGCAACAAAGTTACCAAAGTTGTGATATTTGATGTGAGTGGCCTTGAAAGCATGTCATCCAACTTGTTTGTGCTTCCCTTCTTGTACTTGATCACTAAATGAAATTATTGTAAAAACCCCATCCACTTGTAATGCCTAATTTGTTGTAGCTTACTCTAGGCTTGCAGATACTATAGTCGTTGGTGATCTGTGTTGATTACTATCTCCTTCCCCATCATATAGTCTTCCAATTCTTCACAACTTGCATCAGGGAATAGAGCTCCTTATCATAGGTAGGTAGTTAAGAACTACCTCACGAAATACTTCGGAATGGTAGCATACAAACATTCTTCCCTGCATGAAGACGACTCCCATAGCATACCCACTTGCATATGTCTCCACTTCTAAGGGCTACTACAAGTTCGATATTGCTAGAACGAGTGCTTGACTGATCTTCTTCTTTAGCTCCTCAAAGGCCCTCTACTGACCCTTTCCCCACTAAATTCTCGCCATTTGTTGTTATGGCGTGGAGTGGTGCTAATACTGCTAAAAATGAGGCTATGCATTTCCTTGAGTACTATGTTGCCCCAACAAAACTCTTGACCTCAGAAACATTAGTAAGCATCGACCATTTCATGATGGCCTCCATCTTGGCAAGATTTATCTTCGGCTCTCCTCCACCTATCACATACCCCAAATACACCAAGGATTGTTGTGCAAACTCACACTTCCTGACATTTTCTAGCTGTTGGAGATTCTTTACTGTCTCTAACACCTGCATCAAATGTGAAATATGCTCCTCACAAGTAGCACTGTATACCAGTATATCATCCAAATAAACAATAACAAATGAATCTATAAAAGGGTGCAGTATATCATTCATTAATCTCATAAACGTAGTTGGTGCATTACATAGGCCAAATGGAATGACTAACCACTCATACAAACCTTGCTTGATTTTGAAAGAAATGTTCCTTGCTTTCTCTAACTCTTTTACATAATTATTCTCTTAAAAATAGTAAAAAATACTTCTTGCTAGAACTGATCAGTTTCTTAGGTTGGTCGGCACTTACCAGCGAATTTTTTTATTTGCTTTTGTGCGCATTGATGGTGAATGGTTTTCCATCCTTAACAAGGCGATATTGGTTGGCTCTTCGCATGAAGATTGCATCTCGTATGTATATATAGGGATTTGCAAACACCTCTCCACATACATCAAGGAGAACTACATCTAGTTCTACTTCATCAATAAAATCAACATTGTTAGCAAATTTGATTTTGCATTGTTTTGTTACCTTTATTTTCGCATCCTTATTTACCCATCCCAATGGATATGGCCTTAGATGATCACGAACTTCCAATCCCAATTTTTCAAGCAACTCTGCTGCAATCAATCTTGGTCCTTTTAACATGTATCTTTCTATGGAAGAGTCTAGACTTTTCGTTCTCTTCCCGTTCCCAAAGGCTACTAGATTCACCTCCTTTTGCACTAATGTACATAATATTTTCTCATCCATGTCCAAGAGTTGCTTTCAACCTAGTTGCTTGACTTAGTGGCCATGAGATTCATGTTCTTATTATCTTTCTTTTTGTTCTTCAGGTTAAGCTCTCGATGCAACTTCCAACATTTCTCTTATGTATAACCATCAATGTTATATCGTTTGTTGTGGTTGTTGGGATCTTTGCACTAGTGTGTTGTGGTCATTGTTTTTTAGTTTTTCTCCCCTTTCCACTTATTCTTCCCCTCCTTAGAGGCATCCTAGTGCTCCTTTTACTTTAACCCACTTGATTTTCCTTTCTTTTGGTCTATGTTCTTCAGGTACTATATTTGTACACAAGCCTCATCCACCGATCTGGTCTTGAAAAACATCACTTGCTTCCATAGATGGCTATGTAGACCCCCCAAATACTTGAGGAGTACGTTTGGGTTTTGTTAGCCACCAAAAGTGGGTAACCCCTAAGAAAAACGTTTCTCCTAATCATCTCTTTTTCCTCCTGCATCAACCATATGTTTCCTCGCCCATTTCTCAAGAGCACATGTTGGAAAGTGGGCATCCAACCCAAAAGGTATTTTATTCATTTTGCATTCGAGTGTTTATGCTTGTTTTCATTTGGGAATTTGGCATGGATTGCGGGGTAACCTAGAAGAAGGAAGGTCTTTGACAATAGTTTTGTTCCCTCATCTTAAATGGGGGGGTTAATTTTCAACCCTAGTCTAGTTGGACCTCCCCTAATGGCCCATGGTTTTAGGAAGGGCACTACTTGAGAAACCTTGAATGAGATAGCATAGCCCCATCTCTCCCTTTTCATACTTACCACTTTCTATCTCACATCATGAGCCTTATACTCCACCTCCCTTCTTTGGGTTCAACTGACCATTGGTTCACTGGGATTTGGCGCTCATATATCCTTATACCTAGGTTGGGGCAGGAAATTTTCCCCGGGAGGTTGATGCAGCTAAAAGAAAGGTAAAGAGCATAGAATGGCCACAAGCAAAACAAAGGAAAGTAAATTGTAAAAATGCAAAAGATGGTTGAGACATATAAACTAGCACATGGGAAAAATCCAAGCATAAGCTCTACCTCCATATTATGGCCATCACCTGATTCCTAGGCCAATGTTGCCCTGCCACATCATGGAAAATGAACCCTTGCATGTCCCAACCCCTGGTGGGCGATGAACTACCCAACCACTAAGGGGATAATAATTTGTATACATCATACAAGGCATGTTCTCATTCCTTGAAGCTTCGAGCAGTAATACAAAGAAAAATCAAGAAAAAGGTAAAAGGAAATTAGAGGGGTGGAAAAACAAAGGCCAAGGTAACTCATGCATCCACGATTGCTCCCTCCTCACATCTAAATTCTACACACCTAGGATGTGGAGCTTCCTTCTTGCTAGTCCCTTTGGCCATGGCACTTGGCCATAAAGTCTTCTCCACTATGTTCCATCATTATTCACATGGAACCTATCGATTGAAGGGTGGACCAAGGACATGTCTTTCCCCTTAGGGCCTGGAAACACCTAATAGGGTCGTTTATTAACCACTCCTTCCTAGGAAGGTAACACTATTATGGGATTAAAGCCCCAGTTTTGGAAGGGAGCCTTATAAGAAACGTCAATTTTCCCATTACTTTCAAGCTTGATCCACGTCGATGCATAAATGAATATATGTACCTAATGGTGAAGTTGCGGCACTGGATATTGTGTGTGATTGACATAAGATTTCATAATGGGATAGGAAACTTAATTGGGGCCCAAGTCTATCAGAGGAGCCAACTGACACCCACAGGTGATGCATTGAGATTCATTGTTGGGTGTGGAGTCCGATTACCTTCTTTATTTAGATGTATCGTTGCGTTGGAACCATGTTCCTAATGGGGCGGCAATGTCGCCCGTCGTTTAATCACCGTCAAGGGGGTTCAGGGGGGGAGACGGCGATTTTAGGACCCCCGCCCCCCCCACCCCACCCCACCAAGGGGGATTTCAGGGGCGCTGCCCCTGAAGCTAAAAATAGATGTAAAATTGCCTTGTAAAATATTGTAATTTCGTAGTCAATCTGGGTCGTTCATTAGGCAAAATCTGACAGTATAAGTTATGTTTAATTTAGGGTTTTTTTCCCTAGAAGGAAACCCCTCAGTTCATATGAGGGAATTGTATTGCGGCTATGTACTGGGTCTATATTCTAAGCGAGAAATAGAAAGGGGCACTGTGTGAGAGAGTAGAGAAGACTACAACGGATCTACTATAGGTTGTGTCTCTTCATTTTGCTACATAATATAAAGGAAGACTAACTGTTTCCGTGGACGTAGCCCAAGTTGGGTGAACCACATATATCTGTGTCTTTCTTGTTTTATATGTTATTTTCGTGTTTGTGTTTCCGCATATTTTATGTGTTCCATTGCTCTTTAATATACAATTTTCTAACACATGGGACTTCAGACATTTGTAGAGCATCATTTGTATCCATGGGCACCTTCTGCAGCCACAGAGCTTCCGCACCTTGCCATATATCATTTATGGGATGATGCAACTGGACCAACATGCCCCCAATTGGCTTATCAATACTACAAGGTTAGGCAGTTGATCCAGGGCCCAGATGAGGTTTATCTCATGCCTTAAGACATGGGAGGGCTAGCACCGTCTTCAGTGCCCTCAACATTGGAGCAGACAATTACACCACTAGGAGACTCATGAGACCCTTTTTTATGCCCCAAACCCAAAATTAGGGTCCACGAGATGATTATGACAAAGATATAGGGGCCAACCCCTAGATAGTGATTTTCGAGGGCTTTTACACTTGCTTTGGTACCATTTGACCTCAACGACAACCCTAGAAGAGCCTATGCTTACATGACATCAACACCTTAGTCTATTTTGGCTCACACGTATAAAGGATTTCTTATTTTTCACATTAGCTACTGGATCGACTTGTGACCTAGCTTGTAGGGGCACATTAT
The DNA here is from genome assembly GCA_034641835.2 of Pinus albicaulis. Taxonomy (NCBI): domain Eukaryota; kingdom Viridiplantae; phylum Streptophyta; class Pinopsida; order Pinales; family Pinaceae; genus Pinus; species Pinus albicaulis. The sequence continues at coordinate 1,674,553,592 of CM076578.1, forward strand.
TTTATGATTTGTAGGGACTTTTGGGCTAAAATAGCTACTCGACTTCCTCATATAAATAGAGGAGGCTTCATTGTGAGTTATCATCATCATATCACTCTTGGATGATTTTTGGCCTACATGTGCATTTCGACCTCTCGAACTTGTGGATATTTTTAGATCTTTGATTCATTTTTATATTTGGAGCTAAACTGTTGCACTTTGGAGTTATTCTTGGGATGAATGGAATGGATTCTTTGCATGTTATCTTGTAAATGGATTTAAATTTTGAATATCTATCTCTTGCATGTCTAATCTATGGAATTTTGTTGATTCTATTATTGCACTTGTGCCCTAATTTGTTAAATATCTATTGAATGATAAATATAGATGATCTATTGCATGCATTACTCATACATAGCATGTGAATGTCTGTCCTTAGTGGCGAACTCTTGGTAGCTCTTCCATGAAAAGTACTTTCATTGGATAGTTAATTGTCGAAATTTTGGTAGCTAGGGCATCAAAATTTTGGCCTCCTTAAACGTTATTTGGCTAATTTGAAACATCATTGACTCCATACTCCTAAGGGATAAGGGGTTGGTCCAATTGGATGGCGATCATTTACCTTTCTTATCCATTTTCTCTCTCCTTTGAATTTCAGCCCCTTTAAGGCTAAGGTAGTAAACTAGGGCTTGGTGTGAATCCCTAGGTGAGTATGAAATTTCACTTGAAATGTTGCAATTGGAATTAATTCTTCTAACTGATAAATAATGCAATTTATTTTGTTATGGAAAAATATCAAATTAATCACACTACAATTCTTCACAAATAAAAAAGTTGTGGAAATAAATTGGAAACTGAGAAATATAGATGCACAGACACAAAAATATGACAGTTATTTTTGGACAATTGTCCCCGGAAAAACCTAATGCGGGAAAACCGATGCAGCAGATGAGAGTTTTATTATTATGTAACAGTGAAATTCTGAGTACAATCTATGTATGCCCAACTAGCAATCCAATCTGAGAGAAACACTGGAAAAATCAACTGAGGGAAATTTACCCTCCTCCACAAGCAATCTTGGCTCTGTCTGGCCACTCAAACTGGCTAACTCAGATCCCTCTGCGCAAGCCTTGCGCAATCACCCACACGCACTGCCCAAATTCGCCTAGAATCTGCCTCTGACTGACTGTTGTTGCTTTGAGATGAATTCTTCAGCCCTCTGGAAAATTATTCCAACCTTCGGCAACTAAATCTGCCTCCTACTCAGCCGAATTGAACTGCCTTGTTGAGGCTACTGCGCAGTCCCTGCGCAGCCTCCTAGAGAAATAACACGACCTCCTCTCCTGACTTTCCAGAATGGGAATCCTCCTCTGGAATCACTGTCTCTGGCTCGAACTCTCTTCCTCTGGTCGACCTTTGAAGTCGGATTACTTGATCTACGAAGGAACTCGCACTACAGGCTTATGTCTTGTGTGTCAATCTCCAACCCCATCGACCTTCTTTTATAATCTCTCGTTGGATCACCAACGACCACGATTAAGTCCTTATCGTTGGCTTAGATCATTTCTCAGTTGATCCATGTGAGTTTCCAGAGAAATCTCACCTTTCTCAATTAATTGTTAATTAATCATTTTCCCTAAGTTAGACTTCGGAAAATTTAATTACTGATTAATTAACTTAATTGAGTTGCTTCTAGGTGGGTTTTCCAGAAACTATTTCTGGGTTCTGGAGTCCTAGTGTTTCTTGGCCTCTCTGACCAAAATCCACACTAGAACACCATCCGATGCTACAAAAACTAACACTCCCTCTTAGTGAGGAAGGTGTTCACCCAGTCTACATAACATCCTCTATACACGCTCGATGTTACAAAAACTAACACTCCCTCTTAGTGAGGAAGGTGTTCACCCAGTCTCCATAACATCCTCCATACACGCTGCTAATGACTGACAATTGTGACTACTTCCACTGCCCACCAACCATTGTGCAACTCTGATTCATCTGTCGCACTATAGCTTAACCAAACCTGCATCTGCTCTGCTACTGACACTGCACTGTACACCCTATATTGCTACCAACTCTGCACTGTGTTGCAACTGATCTTATGTTTTTGTTACAACTACTGCAACTGAAAACTAAATCTATGAATCAACTATGTCACTGAAATGGCTCTGCCATTGTCTCTTGAGTCTCTGACTGCTGTTTGTCTCTGCACTGTCCACTGAGAAATTGTCTGTGATGCAACTGCTTTGCGCCCCTCAACATCTGACTACCACAAGCACTACAATTGTCCCTCAAGAATTGACTGCGCCATCTGACACTGATCCAACTGCAACGGAAAATTGTGGGCCCCTATAGCAAGGGTATTGATCCAAGAGGAAACACCTACGCAATGTTAAACAATTGTCTGATGCTCAACAGTTGTCTAATACTACCCCCAAGGAATCATGCACATCTCTACGCAACTTTGGAGTCTAGAGCTCAATGTCTCCCCACCTCTCACCTAGAGGTATAGTTGCATATAGAGCGAAGCCTTCCTCCAACTTGGACAACTAGTCAATCTCTACCAAATTTGTTGTCTGCTCCTGCTTCTCCTTCTTGCCCTTCTTTCTCTGACAACATCGAGTACTTTAGTGACCAAACTCACCACACTTGAAGCACTTGATCTTCAACAAATCCTTTTTCTTCTCTCCTCCCTGTAAGCCTTGTCTTTGACTAGGAAATTTCTTTACCTTTCCCTTTGATGCAAGCCTAGTTTTCGATCCTCTGCTGTTGCCACCAAGACTACTCTTGACTAGAGCAAGTTGCTTCTCCTCCGGCATGAATTTGCCCACAATCAATCCCACCCAAGTAGCTGATCTCGTCCAATGATGCCTTGGAAAAAAGTGGCCCACTTCTCGATGAAACCATTAATGGCTACACACACAAGTTCAACTTCTTGTGGCATCTCTCCTACGACAGATTGCTCATTCTGGATACCATGAATCCTGGTAAGGTAGGGGGTAAATCCTCCCTTCTGCATCCTAGTGGTTCTCAACTTCTCCTTCAAGAACAACTTCCAATTCTTAGAAGGATTCTAATATAGTGTTGCGAGAGCATCCCACATTTCTTTGGTCGTATTCTTGGCTACAAAGTGTGAGACTACATGATCCTGAACACCATCAAGAATCAATCGCTTTGCCTTGGCCATTTCCTTTCTGTAATTTTGTATTTGTTGAGGGTCTATAGGTACATCTACCACTCTCTCTGCATACGTCTTCAAACCATGAAAATACATTTTGGCCTTCCAAATAATGTAGTTGGATGCACCCTCTGATTTTTCCTAATCACAAAATCATGTTGAGTCTATCTCTGCAAAACTAAAAACTAGGTAAAATAAATAGGAATCTCCTCCTCTCCTGCTTGGCTACTTGCTCAGCAATTCGCACTCCTTTCTGGAATGCACAGTCCTGCCTACTGTTTCTACCTCTGCAACTAGAAATTTTGGATTTCGTCCAATGACTTGGACCTGGAAACCCTCTGAGAAAATCCCTCAATGTGTGCAATTTCTCTTCCAGCTTACCGCTAAATATCCTATTGTAAACTGCTACAAAACAACTACGCCCAAATCAAGAATATGCCCTGCGAAAATACTAATCTGCTCATATGTTGCTTGCTAGAATCACTTCCAAACAAATTCAAACTTTTCAGGCCTCTTGCCTTTGGAAATCGAACCCCTGTCTAGTAATTCACATTACCTGGCTAGGGCTTGCGCAAACCTAGAAGTCGAACTACCAGACTCCCTCTGAATCTAGACGACTTCCTTCTTCTGCCTCAAAGCTTCCTGTCTAACCAACTCTGCTCTGATACCATGTGAAATTTCGCTTGAAATGCGGCAACTGAAATTAATTCTTCCAACTGATAAATTATGCAGTTTATTTTGTTACGACAAAATATCAAATTAATCACACTACAATTCTTCACAAATAAAAATCGTTGCAAAAATAAACTGGAAACTAAGAAATATAAAATGCACACACATAAAAATATGATAATTATTTTTGGACAATTGTACCAGGAAACACGCAATGCGGGAAAACCAATGCAACAATTGAGGGTTTTATTATTATGCAACAGTGAAATTTTGAGTGCAATCTATGGATGCCCAACTAGCAATCCAATTTGAGAGAAATACTGGAAAAATCAACTGAGGGAAATTTACCCTCCACTAGCAATCTCGACTTAGTCTGGCCACTTGAACTGGCTAACTCAGACCCCTCTGCACAGCTTCTGCACAAGACTTGCGCAATCCCCCGCATGCATTGCCCGGATCTGCCTTGAATATGCCTCTTACTGACTGTTGTTGCTGTAAGATGAATTCTCGGCCTTCTAGAAAATTATTCTGACCTCCGACAACTAAATCTGCCTCCTGCTTAGCCAAATCGAACTACCTTGTTGAGGCTAATGCGCAGTCCCTGCGTAGCCTCGTCTCTTGACTCTCTGGAACTGGAATCCCCCTCTAGAATCATTTTCTTTGCCCCTTTGCGTCCCTTCTGACCCGAACTCTCTTCCTTTGCTCGACCTCTGAAGCTCGATCTGCCAAGGAACTTGCACTACAAGATTTTGTCTTGTGTGTCAAATGCCAACCCCATCGACCTCCTCCTATAATCTCTCATTGGATTACCAACGACCACGATTAAGTCCTTATCGATGGCTGCAGTCATTTCTGAGTTGATCCATGTGAGTTTCTATAGAAATCTCACCTTTCTCAATTAATTGTTGTTAATTAATCATTTTCCCTAAGTTAGACTTGGGAAAAATTTAATTACTGATTAATTAACTTAATTGAGTTGCTTCTAGGTGGATTTTCCAGAAATGGTTTTTGGGTTCTGGAGTCTTGTTGTTTCTTAAGCCTCTTTGACCAAATTTGAGATTATAACACTATTTGATGCTACAAAAACTAACAGTGAGGTGAGTTTTGGGGATTGGACAGCCTAAACATCAAGATGATAGTATTTGCCACAAAATCTATCCTTTGGGTGGGCATCCACTTCAATTTCATCCATAAACTCGCTTTCCCTAGTTGTTTGCTCTAAGAGGAAAACCCTAAGTGCTCTAAGCCCCAAATTTTGTGGAGAGGCTTAGACACTGGTATTCCAAAGAACCCAGAAACCGTTTGTGTAAATTCCACTCAAATCATGTTTTATTAAAAAAATTAATTATTTTAATGGGGACCCTAAGTCTAAACTTAGGGAAATTAAATAATTAAAGGACATTAATAAACAGAGTGTGAATGATCTAGAAAAATCGAATATCAAGTCTAATATAATCTTAGCCATTGATTAGAGATCTAATCTCAGCTGTTGATGTCTCAACGAGAAGATTATAAAGGAAGGCTTGACGGTCACTTGGAAAGACACGTCGAGTGAATCTAGAGATCGAATTCTTCTGACGGAGCAGTGCTCGGGCGAAGATCAGATCTAAGTGATTCAGTGCAATGAGGGGCAGAGGAGCTTCCGGAGAGAGAGATTTTCTTAGCCGGAGAATCACCAACAGAGAAATGCAGAGAGACATCTAGCAGAGCCAGCGCAGAGCCATTCAGGTTGATGCAGAGCTAGTGCAAAGCCACACAGGGCTATGCAGACGCTGTGCAGTGGCTGAGAGGGTTTCCGAGATTTCATTGTTAGAACTGATCCAAAAGCCGAGAGCCGGGGTATGAGACTTTGAGGCTGAGATATGTGATTCTGGGAGTCAGATCGATCAACTGCTGCGGTGACGCACTCACTATGCAAAGGTTGTGCATAGACCTCCAAAGGCAACATTTCTAGTGATCGGCTCAACCGGATTTTCCAATGATTCAGTGAGGTAAAACTCACATTCTTTCTGCCAGTATTTCTCTCTTTGTAATTGAATAACCCTTGAGGTATTCAGCGATGTATTCAGAAATTGCTACTGCTTAATAATACAAACCCTCGGATCTGCTGCACCAATTTTCCTGCATTGGTTTTTTCCGGGGACTTAGTCCAAAATAAAGGTGTCCTATGTGTGATTAATTTCTTGCTCAGTTTCCTTGTTTCGAAATCATATTTAATTAAGTGTAGGTTGCTTCAGTAGTTACTTCAATAATTCATGATGCATTCTGAATTAATTTTGTAAATGTAATTTTCATAATAGGAGAAGTAAACTCAGATTGTTGCATTAGGATTCCTAAGATTGTGAGATCTACGAATTTTCACAGCCCTGACCTTGCTAATTTGCATTGTTGGAAACCTTTTCTCCTAGCATTGACCTTTGGATACTCCAACACTCAACAAATTTCTCAAACCCTAGGTCTTGTGCTTGTAGCCCTAGGTCTCTACATTGAAAGCAAAATGCCTCCTATTAGAGCCTTAAGCCTTTGTTGTGTCTTTCTTGGAGAAGGTCTAGTCAAGTCACCAAACACTTTATACCTAGAATATCATACATAGGTGACCTTTATCACATACTAGGACTCCTCCCATTTGTGAAAATCCATAAAGAGCAGAGGGTTTTGGCTATGGTGGCAGTGGGCCACTACCCCATTGTTGTCTCTTGGTCTAGTTTATGCCTTGTTGGGTTTCCCTCTCCAATTGCGGCAACAACTTCTTTAGGGAGATACCCAACATTATGGTCATCTTTTTGAACTATGTGGTGTACTCATGTACACTCTACCCCTGCTTCTGCCTGAAATAATGCCACCAAATTCACTAGTCCTCGACATACCCAATACGGTAAAATTGTGACATTATGAGGGTTTTGAAATCCTCCCACTTAGTCACTAGAGGATCTCCCTCCAACCTTAAGGTCTATGTATGGCTTTCCCACCAAGTTAGGGCATGGCCCTCTAATTTAAGTTGAGCAAAAGAAATCTTCTATTCTTCCTCTATATGATGGACACTAAAATAAACTTCTAATTGCTGCAACGAATGATTTAGCTTCAAAGCATCAATCTCATCTTGATACGGCTTGATGTCAACTTTTGCTTCCATTTTGAACAAGGATTATGAATGGTTCACATCACTCGAACTAGGTTGATCTTTCTCGGGTTATTTCTTTAGCTCCTTTATTTCTTCCCGATCTCTTGAATTCCTCTCTAATTGGACCTCTAGGCTAGAACCCCCATCTTCTCTGAATAACCCGAGCTTATTGGTCAGGGCCCCCATGAGGAGGCTCACATTATGGTTTATATCAATAGCGTGTGCTTGCAGCTGTGAAAACCTCTCCTCTGCAGAATCAAAAGGGTTATTCATAGATTAGTCGGTCGTGACTGGGGTTCTATTACTTTCAACTTCACTAATCTGGATCCCCTGCAACTCCCACAATATACCCAATGAAACCTGCTCTAATACCAATATGATCCGTAAATTGCCATGGAGATATTCCATTGGACAATTTGTCACAACATATCTACTAAAATATATTAGAAAATATGAAATCTACACTGTAAGGGTTTATTTCTCCTTGGATTTATAAATCTGTTAATCATTGTTTATTGCATGTGCATGCAAATTATAATTATGCAAAAAATAGACAACAACAAAATAAAAACTCACAAACCACAACTGACACAAGATATACTCTGGGAAACCCTTTCAGAAGAAAAGCCAGCTGGAAGGTGAGGTTACTCTAATTTCTTTCTCTGAATAGAAAATGGATGCAAGTACAAAGAAGCAAGGCATGTGACCCGTGAGCTACTACAGTGCACAAATCCACTCGGTGTGCTCTCTCCCTATCCCTCTCAGCTACTTTGCTCCTCTGTGGAAAAAAATGCATTCGAAAAGAATGGAACGTTTCTTCCTCGGCCCGATTATAACACAACTCGATACCCTACTAGTGGTTAGGTTTGAATCCAACTTTTAACTAGAGTTACAATATGGAATCTTCTAGAGTCTTCTTCATCATGATCACATGGCCTACCCCTTTTCCATGAATAATGGGGGCTGACGTGGCATCCTTGCAAATTATGGTAGTTAAAACAAAAATGTCAACTTCCAAGTTGCAAACTTTTGCATATAGACTCCAATTGAGGCGATTCTTGAGTCGATGGAAAGGTCTTTGTCTGTAGAATATGAAAAAAGGGTGTTGCACTAAAGTGGTAAATATTTACCCGCAAAAAACGTCGTTTGTTGCCTCAAAATGCTCCCAGAAGGTTTCAGACCCCAATATGCCCAATTGGGTCTCGACAGTAAAAATGGTTTTGTTAGCTAATTCTTCTGCTTTTTCCACTCTAAAAGCATCGAGATGGATGACAAACAATATAATGATCCAATCTAAGATCATATGACATGGTGCAACATGGTTTGAACCACATTATGTAGACGCCTTTGCTTCATTAGATACTCTTGGCATAGGGATTGAGTAACTATTTGTTGAAGTACTATTCTTAGAGGAGAAATCCATTAGTTGCTTCTTATTTACACATATGTTTAGGCATGCCCACATGATTTTGCTTGCTTTATAGATCTAGTAGATTGATTTGGTAATATTGCATATGAATCTATGCCTTCGCAAACATGTTGAGGTCACATTGTGTTTAAGGAGAAGTTATAACAACTGATGGACCAATGTTCACATATCCATGAGATCCACTTTTGGAAGAGTTTTGAAGGGGCGTCCTAGCTCATATATCTTTTGACAAAGTGCCTAAATTGTTGCTAGATCAATGTTAGTAGATGCAAAATGGCTACAATATTTTCAAATTGTGGTCATAATAGAAATTCCAACAAAGAATGAGCTAGTTATGGTGGTTACAAATTTGTCACATTAAAAATCCTTGTCACACTTTAATCAACCTTTCGAGGAATGCCCCACCTTTGTTGCTTGAACTTTTTGGTTGTTTTAAAAGAGTGAAATTAATATATGCACATCATGGAGGAGACCTTGCAAATAGAGGAAAGCTTCATATGTTTTGAGGATATCTTTGAAGAAGGCATCTACCTTGAGAGGAAATGCATGGCATAACTGCCTCATTATTTTATTTGACTAGTGTCAGAGTTGGTTATGAGCAAAGATTATTAGATTGTTTTCCTTGGAGATAAGGATGTATCTAGATAACTCCAAGTATATTTTATTGTTTCTTTTTGGAGAAGAAAGTGGATCTCAACAACTCATTGTACCTTTTAGTAAGGAAGTTATTGAGAAGGTTATTTTATTATTATTATTATTTATTGGAAAACTAATAGATATAGGAAAACAATTATTTATTTATTGTAAGGGAGATGGAGCTCACATTATTTAAAGAGCAGCACTCTTAGTCATTTGATGGTTGGATTTGGAGGCTTTTTTCCATTTAACTTTTGTTGAATATTTTGAAGACAATGGAAAGTGTGTTGAAGGGCTGAAAAATAGGTAACATTATTCATCATCAAGAAGATTGGGCCTTTGTTAAGAAGATTTCAATTGTGGTTTATCCCCTTTTAAAATATCTTTGTTATTATCAAGGAGGTGTTTAATGCATATCTTTCATCCTAATCAAGATCACATCTACCTTTGCTAAATGCACCCCCACACTTGTTTTGAACTTCTCCATAATTTGGGTTTTTTACAAATAATTTGTTGTGTTGGTGAACAACAATATAGGTGTGCTTGTAGCTTCTTTATTTGGGCTATATTCACTCTTAATCTTATATATTGTTGCCCTTATTGGTTGAAACTTGATTCTTGACTCCACTTGCCCAATGGGCTTGACACTAGTCTTGATCTTTCCATCACTCCATTCATACAACCACTTCTATTATTTTTGTTTTGCTAATATGTTAATTCTTTTTAATCTCCTTGAGCCTCCTGATAATAAGCTTTCGTAATCTTAAGTTAGGGAATCCCCCCTTGAGTTGGAGAAGAGCAAACCTATAGAGTGGGAGAAAGTTATTATGGTGATGTTGGATAACTTCTCCAAGTTGCCCTTAGTTTTTTGCGTTGTCAATTGGGACTTTTACACATTGGGTGAGAGTATGAGATGTAACATTTTGGTGTTGTTGCTAGGGATAGAGTCCATTTCCTCGTTCTGTAATCTTGCTATTTTTGACATTTTTATGAGTGTGTAGTAAAAACCTCTTGCTATTTTTGACATTTTTATGAGTGTGTAGTAAAAACCTCTTGCTATTTTTGACATTTTTATGAGTGTGTAGTAAAAACCTCTTGCTCATATGGTGACTTCATAAAGGAACAAATCCCTTGTTCCATGCAAATTTTCGATGTTTTTGCTTTGTGTAGAGGTGAGTACACACAACTTGAAGACTCACCTTGGAAACTCCACACATTGGTATGAAAAGGTACGATAGTCATGCATTTTTCCATTTTTTGAAATTTTCTAGTATGGCAAATTCATGGATGAAGGAATGGTTTGATTTAGAGAATTTTGCTCCATTATATCTTTCAGTTATTATGAGATATTCAAATGCACTCCCTTATCCACGATGGTTTGACAGTGTTCCAAAGTTCCATGTATAACCTCATTTAACTACACAACGTGTTATATATTTTATACACTTTATATTTTTTATTTAGTGTAATTCTAATCTCAATGTGATACCAGAGGATATCATGATGAGGATGTTGGTACTCACCTTGAAAGAGTGTGCATTGGAATGGTTTCATGCTTGTGGTTCAAAAGATATAACTTCATTTGCAGGTTTGATCAAAGCTTTTCATGAATGTTGGGATCCTAGTTATGGATAATGATGTGTTGAGGTTTGCACGGTAGACGCGATGTTGGATATGAAGAACAAGGAGATACAAGATCTCTCACCTATTTTGCTCAAAGACCCTATGGAAGAAATGATTGCTAAACTTCGTGAAAGGGTTGAAATGATCAAAGCATTCAATTGACTCCATGGAAAAATAATATAATGTGTTCAAAGAAAAATAATATGAAGGCAACTGTTATGTGAAAATTCCTTAATTGCAATTACTAGATATTATTCTCCTAACTGTTAACAGCTTAATTGTTTACAACAATTAAAAAATAATTCACAATTGCAATCTTCACCATAAAAATACATTGCGGAAAACAAAATTAGGAATTGAGAAATAGATGCACACACAATAAAAATTGGCACAATAATTTTTGGACTAACGTCCCCAGAAAAACCCCGAAGGAAAAACCGGTGCAGCAGATGATAGTTTATTTTTATTATGCAGCGAATTTTTAGAGTACAATATCTGGATATCTAACTGGAAATCCTCTAGCAAATGTGGAGATTTTGTGTATTTGGGGTAGCATCAGTTGTGCTCTAGCTCCCAAATTTTGTGGAGGGACTAAAGTACACTTGATCTACAAGACCTAGAAAAGGATTTGGGAAATTTCATCTGGTTTAGGAGATATTAAATTAATTAATTATTTTAATGTATTAATTATTGTCTTAAATAATTAAAGTGAATTTAATTAAACATGTGATGAAATTGTCTCAAGTCACACGGATCAAGCTTTCTTTTAATCTTAGCCATTGATTCAAGATCTGATAATGGTCGTTGGTTTCCCAACGAGAAAAGTATAAAGGAAAGGCTTGGGGTCATTTGTAAGACACACAGAGGCAGAGCACTGAAGCTAAGTTGAGATTCTAGGGCGGGTTTGCTAAGAATTCTCAAAAGTGTTTCAGCTGTAGAGAGGGAAATTTAGGCCAAGGGGATGATCTGATCCCAAGGTCTAGAATCAGCAAGAGGCAGAGATCAGCTCAGAGAGGCAGCGCAGAGAAGCAGGAGAGCAGCAGCAAGAAGGGCAGCAACTGTGCTACGCAGGTGTTGCACAGTCCCTCAAGGATTGCGTGATTTTCAGTTGGAATCCCTCAGGGGTTACGGAGAGACCCTAAGGGGCAGCATAAGGACTGCGTCACCCAGTCTAGGGTAACGCAACCCTTTCTGGAGTAGTGCTGAGGGACGCAAGGGCTTCAGAGGCTGACGCAGGGGCTTCAGGGGCAACACTGGGGTTTCTAGGGCCTAATTTTGGCTAAGTCTTGTAAATCCCATTTGAGGGTGTGGATCAGCCATTATTTTGGCTTCAGAATAGCCAATGAGTTGTAGATCTATTATTTCTCTGTCAGGTTTTCCAGATCTGGAACCCAGATTTGTTGTATTCAAAAAATTCTTAATAATAAATCCCTCCAGTAGCCAAAAGACCGATTTTCCCGTATTGGGTTTTTCCGAGGACTATTTGTCCAGAAAATATTTGTGTCACTTTGTCTATGTGTGCATGTACTTATTCTAGATCTGAATTGGTGAAGATATGTTATGTGTTTTGCTTCGATTTTAATTTGAATTTATTCAGTTAATAACTTATCTAAGTAGGAGGAGAAAACCCAAATTAGTAGTAAAGATTTCTACATAAAGTGTAAAGATTCAGAAATTTTCACAGTAAATACACTGGCAAAATAGCTAGGAGAGAATTTTCTCCCTCTGCAAATCAACTAGGCGCCTCTAGTCATGCTCGAACCCCTATCTGGCAACTCGTACTCTGCCTAGAATTCGCATTGTCTGGCTTGGATAATTCGTATTGCCTACTACTTGGTTGTAACTAAGTCGTCCAACCTCCCTTTGCCTTTGGAAATGATTTGCTCTGACTTCCGGGTGATCTCCCGGCCTTCAGCAACTAAAACAACCCTCTTTCTGGCTCTCACACAGGGGTTTTCTAGCTGCTTTCATTGGCTACTCGGCCTCCCTTTTATTGCCTCTCTTGCACTGGAAAACTACTGGGAAAACTCTCCATAATTCTCCTTTGTTGCTCCTTCAATCACTAATGCTCTCCCTTTGGCTCGAACTTGTCCCTCGTTGAATCTCTGCGCACTGGGAAGCTCGCACTGCCTTGCTCTTGCTCTCACACACTATGTCTATCTCCATCCCATCGACTCGCACTACCTTGCTCTTGCTCTTGCTTGCAAAACATTTTCTAGGTTTTGGAGATCTCGTGTTTCTTAGCCTCTTAGACACAAATTGAGACTAGAAGGCAAGTCTAGTGCTACCAAATCAATCAAAAACTAACACTCCCTCTTAAAGAGGAATGTGTTCTCTCTCCATCATCTCTCCTCTGTAGTTGAACCACATTGTTGGTTTCTGACAACTGCAACATACTGTCACTATCCACCAAGCTATTGTGCATACTCTGATTCACCTGCTAACCTTGTAGTTGAACCACTCTGCATCTATGTTTTTGTTGACACTACGTTGTGCCTCCCTGCACTGTTGCCAACACTGCCTACCCTGCATTTGATCTCATGCTACTGTTGTTGCTACTACTGCAACTGAGAACTGATCTGTTGTCCCTGCAATTGGAAGGGGTTCTCCACTACACCCATATGTTCTTTTAAATAAACAAACTTAGCTCTCCCTAGAGCTTTCGTGAGCATATACACAACCTGCTACTCTGTGGGAACATGTTGTAGCTGGACTGCTCCACGTTGCACACAATCTTTGATGAATTGGTATTGTATGTCTATATGTTTCTTCCTATCATGGAACACTGAATTTTCAGAGAGCTTGATGCAACTCTGATCATTACAGTAGATACTAGTCGTCTCCATCTTCTGGCAGAACGAACTTACTAGCAGCTTTCAAAGCCATATAGCTTTGCATGTGGCCATGCTAGCTGCCATGTACTCTGTCTCTGCAGAGTTCAGTGGTACGGAATTTTGCTTCTTGTTGCACCATGATCAGTGTTATCAGAACCAAACCGGTTTTGGAAAACCGGACGGTCCGACCGGTTTGAAGGCAAAACCAGCCCTCTGAATCGGAAATGACTAGCTCAGTACCAAACTGGTGGGTTCAGTACCGAACTGGTCTAGACCGACTCGAAGACCAGTTCCACCGGTTCACAAGCCTGGGCATTAAATTTATTTTTTTTTAATTATTATTTTTCCTAGTTACTAACGCTACCCTAGCCCGCCCCCTCCCCATCCCCCAAAGCTACTTAAACACCCCCACCCCCTCTAATTTCACTCACACTATTCATTCGAGTTTTGCAATTCTTGAGTTCAGTGCGATGAAGAGAATTCAAAGATTTTTTTGCAGGGTTGTTCTGAGGGAGATTTTTTGTAGATTTGAAGAGTTGATTGAAGTCTTGGAGAGTTGTTGGATTGGCAGATTTTCGAGCTACTTCACAGATTTTTTTTTCCCATAGATCTTTGGATTTTCTTTAGTGGTTTTTGCAGCTGGTGGAAGATTTTATTTTTATTTTGTTGGGGCTGCTACATAGTTGATTTCAAAGGATTTTGGAGCTGGTTTTCTCCAAAAGTTAGAGGATAAATCAAAGGCCAAGGGAATCAAGCCATAATCCCATTGTAGACTTGGATGCTATTCATTCTTCAGATGAGGATGAGGAGGATGATCAAGATGATAATCCTGATGATGATTGATGATTTGATCATTGATTTGTTGTAGCTTGTAGTATTGTAGGTTGTAGTATAATACTATGATCTATGATGTTATTTTGGACTAAAAGGCCTTTTAGAGCCTACTTCTTGATGTTTGTAACATTTTTGGTTCAACGATGTTTTGCACCAAGTGCTATTTTGGTTATATGCACTATTACTTGCTATATAGATGAGAACTTTTGCATATTTGTGTATAAATGGTCTGGATTCATATGGATGCACATGAATATCTCTGTTTTTTTTTAAATATGAATATTTTTTGCGTTTATGGTAAACCAATTTTTTTTCCGGTTTTTTTCCAGTTCCGGTCAAATTCTGACCAGTTCCCAGTCTGCAAGGTTTTCAGGTTCGGTTCTGATAACATTGACTAAGATACAACCCCTAATCCAACATTGAAGGAACACCCTGATGTGATTTTCCAATCCACTAAACTACCTGCCCAATTTGCATCTGTGAAACCACATAACCTGACACCACACCTAAAGTAAACCTCAACACATACTCGATCATGCTGCGCAAATACCTCAAAATGAGCCTCATTGTTATCCAATGCACTCTCTTAGGTCCCACCGTGAACTGAATGAGAGTGTTGAAAATGGAGCAGATGTCTGGCCTGGTGTTGACCAAATATATGATTAAACCAATGAGTTATCTATACAAGGTTGTGTCCACATCCTTGTCCTCTGACGCATCTATCTTCCTCCAATTCGTAATCATAGGCGTGGAGATAGGCCTACAGTACTGCATCCTGAATCTCTTTAGAATCTCTATAGTATATCTCCCTTGACCAAGGAAGATATCCCTGTCCTTCTGCCATACTTCCAGGCCTAGGAAGTAATGCATCAGTCCCAAATCCTTCATGTCAAACTCTATTGCCAAGTTCCTCTTGTAGCCTTCTATGAGCCCTAATGACCCTGTCAAAAAGAGGTCATTCACATACAACACTAGGATGAGTGGCGCACCCTCTACCATCAAATAGTAAAGGTTGAGATCTGCATCACTTTTGAAGAATCCCATCTTCTGCAAGTAGCTATCAATCTGATCATATCATGCCCTGGGAGCCTGTTTGAGCCCATATAGTACTCTCTTCAGTCTGCACACATGAGTGCCCCTCTCATGTGTATCAAAGCCCTCAGGTTGTTCGATGTATACTACCTCTTCTATCACCCCATTCAAGAATGATGTCTTTACGTCCATCTAGTGAATCTTCCATCCCATCTACACTGCTAGAGATATTAAGAACCAAATGGAAGTGTATCTGGCAAATGGGGCAAAGGTCCCCTCATAATCTATGTCTTCCTGTAATATTCCCATTTTTGGTATCGTCCATGACAGGGCTAGGAGGGACTTCCAGAGTTAGGAGCAGACAGGTCACATGTACAGATTGGTGCTATCAGTGGGCTCAAGAGCTTTTCGGAGGAGTTTTGAGGAGTTTTCATGGTGTTCGGAAGCATTCGCTTGATATATTCCATCATCCGAGTAGTTTGGCTTTCGTTCCGATGCATTCCGATAACTTTCAGAATTTTGAGTTATTTATGGGCTTAACTCAGCTGATTATGCTCAAGGTGGCATTCCGGGAGGAATACACGATGGAACACCTTAGTGTAATAGCTCATTGGAACTAGGACGAGGAGACCTACACGATGGGACAGTTAGACAGAGATTTCAGTGACCGGAGGAGGCGTGGTAGCCGATTTACCCTTTTCTGCATTAAAAAGGAATATTTTATAATATTTTAATAAAAGGGAAAAGTGCTCCATAAATAAAATAATAATAAAATAATGCTCTAGAAGGCTCCAAGGGATCTATAAAAGAAAGGGAGGAGACCATTGGGAGATATCTTTGGAGTAGATCATTTGCTTGTGTATGAGAGGTTTGAGGACGTGGTTCTCTACTTCATGCCGTAGCCCCAGGACGGAAACCCTCGAGTGATTTGTGGGTATTGGACGGAAACCCAATACTCTTGAGGAGACTTCACTTAGGAGTTTCACAGAGCTTCAGAGTTTGGTGTGAGGATCATTCAGATCTTCAACTTGGGCTTCATCATTTTCAGTGGGTTCAGTGTCAGCTGTTGCCGGAGGGAGAGTGCAGCAGTTCAGTTTGTGGCCAGCGCTGTTCAGCAGCTTATCTTGATGGCCAGTTTTCTATCTCAGCTCTTTCTGGGTCGGATCTATATGTAAACCCCTTTTTATTATCTATAATAAAAGCTGATATTTTCCTTCTGTTCTATATGGTATTGGATTGCAGTTTCCTGTCTTTTATTTTACATGGCAATCTTCTGTTGAGTGAATGATTATTTTAGGGCAAATTGTGGTATTCAGTATTTTCCTGCATTTTTAGTAAAAATATCCCATCCGGGATATTACAGTGGTATCGGAGCATGTTCTTGGCCAGGGTTTATCAAGCTCAATGTTGCTGCATTTGCAAATGTCCTACAAATTTCTGATAAATTGTCGAGAGCACAATAAGAATTAGACAAATTGGCCATCATATTAAAGTGGGCATAGAATATTAAGTAGGGCTGTCAAATTTTGAAGGGAGTCAAATATTTTATGAGGCCATACAAAACCCAATATCGCATCACCGTGAGAATTTTGCTGAGTCGCATTGCAAATTTATGATATATCGCAAATTTTAAGAACGGAGTTGACGTCTTCATTTGCCAAAGCCACACCCAGAAGAAGGATCGATTTCCAAAAGGAGTCAAGGACACAAAAAGAGTTGAATCCAACAGTGCTCATAATTCGATGATACAGAGGAACATACAGCCACATTATTTGCTCCAGGCGGCGTTTATCATCAAGCGGTGACCGATTTGACTAGGATCGTGGCCATCGCTTGTGGAAATCACATGGGGTCCGGAGCTGGCCATCCAAGTCATGTGACATCTGCGCAAATTGTGGGAGTAAGCAACATCGTAACCCATCGAGCAGTCGTTCAAAAGGGAGCAGCAAAATGGAGCTGTTGATTTGTATCATGCACCGATCATCGGAGCAGAGCTTTCCTGTCTGAGAGGAGACAGTTCAACACTGAGTGTATGTCGTTGTAAAGGATTGTGCAAGATTCTGAGTCGGCACCTACATTTCTTGTGTTGTTGGACAAGCGAGTGAGAAGTGACCATCACATGGGACCAACGCACACATAAAATCCAATCATGTTCTCCAGGGGTGATGGTACGCACAGAGGGACGAATACAATGTGTATTCAATTTTCCAGAATTTGGAGCCACATTCTGAAGCCGCCATTCCGATTCTGGACTGCAAACATCATGATCGCATGATCTCAGGATCTGAGTTCCTTATTATACTTACACACTGTTGGGCATCACATAAGTTGCTGCGTGCTGCAATTTTGGGCGGAATTCCCAAGATATATATATCCATAAAATATCTGGAATAGATCGTGATCGGCTAAATTTTGGTGTGACGTGAACTGTTAGCACATTCAGACGTATGTTAATTCATCAATGGCTGAAGCGACATATTGACCTGTAGCAGCCTTTCTGGAGAAATTTAATTGAGTTGCCTGCATGACCAAGACCAATTTCATCAAAGAGTCATAATCACCACCGTGTCATACCAGACTGTTCGTGGGCTTAACTTGTGCGTGCTGCCTTGTTTTGGTGTTGTATTCGTGGGGAGAAATACTGTTAGTGGTTGCTTGTTGGTACGGTCTTGTGACAGCACTTCAAGGTTAGAACTTGTGGCTACATTCTTGGACAGCATGATCTTCTTCAAACATGGCGGAAATTTCTTTGGAAGGTGGCCTCTGCGATAATCAATACATACCAGGTTCCTCTTGTATCTCTGTTATGCATTTATTGATGGTTTCTGTGGAGTAAATTATCATGTATTGTCTAACACAGTCTTGATGTAAGTCTATTAATGAAGTTACAAATTTCTGAGTATGAGAAGAAATGCCAACCATTGGGCTAACACTGGTTCTTTTATAAATTCTCCACTATACCCCTGTATTTGACACCAGCAAACACATGTCACCTACAGCAGTGTGTATTTGAACTGTTTGACAAAAAAACCACACCTACACCACTATAAAAACTCAGAAAAACAGTGACCACCTCATTGGCTGAACCATGGAGGGATTCCTGAGCAGCTTGAGAAGGGTAAAAATTGATTCCTTGAACCACCATGAATCAGAAAACCAGAGAACAAAACAGAACAGCAGACCCTTCTCCAAAAAGGTACATAATTTGCTCCAACAAGAGCATCCGAGGAACCTACAAAAGGAGGAAGAAGTGGGAAATTGGCTTTATGCACTTGGGATGGACTTGAAGAGTGGAAGATTAGGAAATGACTTTCCCATGTTGGAGGAACTAGAATCGTGTCTTCCAAAGGTAGAGCAATCTGATTGGAGTTTAAATTGGGCTTTGAAGCCATCTATGCTTGCATTGATACAAGCCAGATTCTTGGAACATCCAAGTGAGAGAGTCCAGCTTATAGTTGCCTCTTGTTTCAGCGATATCTTGAGGATAACAGCACCCTTCCATCCCTACAATGATGATATTATGAGAAGAATTTTCAGATTGATTGTAGAGACTTTTCAGGATTTGGACAACAACACAGGTTCTACCTTTGGGAAGAAGCTTGAGATTCTATGGAGTATGGCCACAATCAAGACTTATGTCATCATGATTGACCTTGGGTGTGATGACCTGATTTTGCAGATGTTCCAATGCTTCTTCAGCATTAGGAGACATCATCCTGATACTGTCATAGCACACATGCAGTCCATCTTGTCATCATGTATGAGAGACCATGAGACCATTGGCCGAGGGTTGCAGACCCGGTTGTTGAGCATTTGGAGGAGAGAGCAGTTGGTCTCGCCTGCTGCTTATGAGCTAGCCCAAGGGCTAGTTGAGCAGAACATTGAGTTTCTCAGGAGACAGTTGACCAGGGAGGAGCGGCTCCAGTTTGGTAGGTCAGGCAGCAGAAATGAGCTAAGGAGGAAGGGACTTTGCTTCATTTGCAAAGAACCTTGGGGGCCTGATCACTCATGTTTGAGAGATGCAGATGAGGTGGCAGAGGTAGAGCAGGTAGACGTTCCTTCTGTATGCCAGGATGAGGACTCTTCTTCAGATGAGTCCATGGGATCATATGAGAATGCTTCTGGGGAGCGAGAGCAGCCATGCAGAGATGATGATGACAGTAGACCAGAGTTGTGTTCTAGTGTGCAGGGTGAGCAGTCAGGGTACTGTATAGGTGATACTCTGGGTGATGAGTCACTTGTGACCATTCAGCCAGAGCAGCATATGATGGAGCCTGAGTCAGCAGAGGAGGATACTATGGACATCAGGCATGACATTTCCTTGGGTGAGATCCAGATGGGCACCCACATTGAGCCTATGATGGATATGCAGCTAACATTGGGGTCAGCCTTTGAGGAGGAGCAGTCAGATGCACAGACACCAGTTGCAGATCCATATCCTCTAGAGACGTTGGAGGTCGATGGGATAGTTCTGCAGGGAACTAGGGGACAGCAGGAGTTTTACATTCCCGATGAGAGGGATGAGTTGTTAGAGATGGTGGAGCATCCATCTTTGGGCCGACACATCGATGAGGTACAAATAGATGTACATACAGTCGGTCGAGCTGCAGTGCTTTCAGTGAGTAGTACTCTCCAGGAGTACATCGATGGGGCTTGCAACATATCTTGCCCACTTTGGCCCATTATAGAGAGAAGGGCTTCTTTCTATAGGCAGCTTTCTTTGGCAGATAGGGCAGATCAGTGTGAGTGGATTACGGGCTGGCAGCAACACTCTAGGCATATTCCATATGCAGTTGTTGCTACATCGAATTCTTCTTCCAGGATGGACTGGCAAGAGATCATGAGTTGGTACCCTCTTGGTGGTACGGTATTCTTCGTAGGGAGCATAGCAGAGCAGGGGCCCTTAGACATAGTAGCTGTTACAGGTTCCAGTTGGCAGGAGGGCACCGATTGTCGTTACTTCAGGACTCCTTCCCGATTTCAGGAGAGCAGGATCAGCATGGGATTGAGTCAAGACTTGGATTGGAGAGAAGTGATGAGTTGGTATGCAGTTGGTGGGGCAGCATATGCAGTTACAGGTACAGCACAGCAGGAGCCCGGGAGCATTGATGCTTGTTGGTGGTCTTCACCTCTGAGAGCATCAGATATAGCTAGAGACAGTGCACAGCCTGAGCCGTGGGACTTGGGCGATGATTGGCCATGGTGGCGTTGGGATCCGGAAGGATTGTTTGTTGACTGGGACAAAGAGAGATCAGTTTGGGATTCCGACATTGAGGGATCTGTTCCGAGAGGTTTGACACAGGTGCATAGCAGCACCCAGAGGTTGGTATGGGATTCAGGCATTGGGTCTGAGATGCGGCGGGCCAACAGAGTGGTCCACATATTTCGATTGCTTGAGGGCAAGCAATCTTGGGGCGGGAGGTCTGTAATATTCCCATTTTTGGTATCGTCCATGACAGGGCTAGGAGGGACTTCCAGAGTTAGGAGCAGATAGGTCACATGTACAGATTGGTGCTATCAGTGGGCTCAGGAGCTTTTTGGAGGAGTTTTGAGGAGTTTTCATGGTGTTCGGAAGCATTAGCTTGATATATTCCATCATCCAAGTAGTTTGGCTTTCGTTCCGATGCATTCCGATAACTTTCGAAATTTTGAGTTATTTATGGGCTTAACTCAGCTGATTATGCTCAAGGTGGCATTCCGGGAGGAATACACGATGGAACACCTTAGTGTAATAGCTCATTGGAACCGGGATGAGGAGACCTACACGATGGGACAGTTAGACACAGATTTCAGTGACCGGAGGAGGCGTGGTAGCCGATTTACCCTTTTCTGCATTAAAAAGGAATATTTTAATAAAAGGGAAAAGTGCTCCATGAATAAAATAATAATAAAATAATGCTCTAGAAGGCTCCAAGAGATCTATAAAAGAAAGGGAGGAGACCATTGGGAGATATCTTTGGAGTAGATCATTTGCTTGTGTATGAGAGGTTTGAGGACGTGGTTCTCTACTTCAGCCGTAGCCCCAGGACGGAAACCCTCGGGTGATTTGTGAGTGTTGGACGAAAACCCAACTCTCTTGAGGAGACTTCACTTAGGAGTTTCACAGAGCTTCAGAGTTTGGTGTGAGGATCATTCAGATCTTCAACTTGGGCTTCATCATTTTCAGTGGGTTCAGTGTTAGTTGTTGCCGGAGGGAGAGTGCAACAGTTCAGTTTGTGGCCAGCGCCGTTCAGCAGCTTATCTTGATGGCCAGTTTTTTATCTCAGCTCTTTCTGGGTCGGATCTATATGTAAACCCCTTTTTATTATCTATAATAAAAGCTGAGATTTTCCTTCTGTTCTATATGGTATTGGATTGCAGTGTTTCCTGTCTTTTATTTTACATGGCAATCTTCTGTTGAGTGAATGATTATTTTAGGGAAAATTGTGGTATTCAGTGTTTTCCTGCATTTTTAGTAAAAATATCCCATCCGGGATATTACACTTCCTTCTTCGCATACCCCTTTTCCATGAACCTAGCCTTATACTTCTCCACGTTGCCATCTGCAGCATACTTGATCTTGTAGATCCACCGAGAGCCTACAACTGACATATCAACAGGTCTCGACACTGTGAAAATTCTACTGCAGTGTCTTGGTTGATTTCTCCTACTTGATTTAAATTAATACAAGTTATTTTCAGAAATTAGATTCAGAAAATGCCGAAATAAACACAACTACAGCCTACACATGCAGATCATTTATTAAATAATACACTCATCCAACAAAGTGACACATCGATTTTTGGACATAAGTCCCCGAAGAAACCCAAAGCGGGAAAACTGGTGCAACAGATATGAGGGTTTATGTTATTAAGTAGATTTTGAATACAGTAAATTTGGGTTCCAGATCTGGAAAACCCGACAGAGAATAAAAGAAATAAAATCTGCAGCTAGCTTGTTGTTCTAGTGCCAAATATCTAACTGATCCACACCCTCAAACAGGATTTACAAGACTCAACCTGGATTTGGCCCTAAAAACCCCAGCGTTGCCCCTGAAGCCCCAGTGTCAGCCCTGCTAGCCTCAGAATGCCACTGCGCTGCCCAGAGAGGGACTGTGTAACCCCTGAGAGGGTGATGCAAGCCTTACGCTGGCCCTGGAGACCCTCTGCGTAATTTCTGAAGCCCTCTAGAGCCTCTGCGTTGTCCTGCTTAGCTACTTCTCTGCGTTGTCCTTGTTGTTGCTCCTCTGCCTCTTACTGACTCTTGGCTCTGGGATCAAATCACCCCTTAGCCAATACTACCCCTTGTTGCAAGAAATTCCTCCGGAAATTCTTAGCAAACCCGCCCTAGAATTCCTATCTATTCCTCAGCTCTGCAACTATGTGTCTCCTCCAACTGACCCTCAAGCCTTTCTCTTATACTTTTTCATTCATCTTATCAACGGCCGAGATTAAAACACTCATCAACGGCTGAGATTAAAAGACTGCTTGATTCGTGCCTTTTAGAACATTTAAGCACGTGTTAATTAATTCACTTTAATTATTTAATTTTCCTAAGTTTAGATTTAGGAAATCCATTAAAATAATTGATTATTTGAATAACTTGAACACCAACTGAAATTTCTCAAAACACTTTCTGGGTTTTGGAGTTCAAGTGTGTCCTAGCCCCTCCACAAACTTTCAGGGCTAGAGCACACCCGATGCTACACCAACTATACAAAATCTCAACATTCCCTCTTAGCATGGAGTGTGCTCTAGCAAGTGTGCTCAAACAATGCATCCACACCATGCACTACAAGATCTTGAAGTTGGATTTTATGTTGTTGATGCTTGGCCTGCTGCCCTCCATCCACTGCACTGTTGCTCTTTGTACTATTACCCATGCCACTGCCACTGATACTTCCACATCTGTAATACAACTCCCTCTCAAATTGTTGCATCATGTTTCCCATAGCACTGCCACTGCTAACTGCTGCACTGCAACTCAATTGCTGAGAAGTAAGCAACTGAAAGACTTCTGCCCAACTGTTTGACAGAAAAGTCAAGTTGCCTTCCACCACTGAAGCTCCCTGGATGCTGATTTATGCTGTCCTCCTGGAGACACTATCATGCTGCAACACTGCATTGCGTGAGCACAGCTTCTCTGCGTTGTTGAAGTCCCATCAGCCCCTCTACGTTGTTGCCTTCACGCTGCTGCTGCCTCTGCATTACGCTTTGTTGAAGTCCCATCAACCCCTCTGCGTTGCTGCCTTCACGCTGCTGCTGCCTCTGCATTATGTTGCTCCTTCTTCAGCTCCCTCTTCCACTTCAATGTGGCTTCCTGCAACCATCTCCCGACTCATCCTGCTATCGTATTAAGGCTCCTATAGCTCGTATGTGATCCAATAGTAGGGCTGACTCAAGGATCCCGCCAATTTTCTGTATATGCTCTACAAATCCATGTCACCCCACCTCTTCTCTCGAGGCACAAGAGCACTCATGGCTGCATCATCATCAGAGCCATCTTCCTTTGCTGCTATAGCCTTGGAATCAGAAGATCCTTTGTCCTTCTTCTTAGGACAACTGTTGGTGAAGTGTCCAAGATCACCACAGTGAAAGCACCGGACCTTGGAAAGGTCCTTCTTCTTCCCTTGTTGTTTCTTTTCCCTTGATGCAAGGGTTGCATCCTCCTCCTCCTTGACTTTGGCCTTTCCGCTTCCTCCACTGATATTCTACCGCTTCGTAACCCTCCTGATCTCCTCTTGGCGGAGGATAGCCCACATGTCAGCCCAAGATGGTAACGCTGCCCTTCCCAGAATGCTCTGGACAAACGTTTCCCAATCTTCCGAGACCATATTCAAAGCATTCCTCACTAAGAGCCCCTCCTCTGGAGTAGCACCAATGCCAACCAGCGGATCTCGGATGGCTTGAAGCCTGAAGAGGAATGGATCTACCTCTTCACCCTTCATCATTTGGAACAACCGCATCTGGTTCTCCAGAAACATTCTTCTTTGGACGGAGCCTCCTTGGTACATCATGTCCAAGGCTACCCACATGTCATTTGCTGTAGTCTTACCAGCAATATGAGGAATAATGTGGTCCTTGAATCCGTCTATGATCAAATGCTTAGTCCGCACTTGATTTTATTCATACTTCTTCAGAGGATCTACATTGGTTGGTATAGCAAGAACTTTCTCTGCATGATCTTTGAGACCATACTCATCTAGAACTGAGAGGATTATGGCCCTCCAGATAACATAGTTGGACATGTCGTCCAATCTATCTTGATCCCTCAGTCCATATCAAGCCATTTTTCTCAGATCTGACAAAAACAATACTTCTTCTCCCTCTAGATCTGGGTTTCTTGGTGACTAGAAACCTTCTAGTGACTGCTTCTGCTAAAGACTGAATTCCCCCCTGGAAATATTTCACCCAAACACAAACGGACAACACTATCTGATCCTCCTGATCGAATCTTAGATCTGTTTGGCTCAAATCTGTTGAGTATCTATCTTCCTCCCGCCTTTGTTGACTTAGCTAGTCACAATTCTGCACCTGCAGAATCTCCACCCCACCAGCACTGTTGAAGATATGAAGCATTGCTTCCGAATCTTGGCAAAACTCTTCTGCAACTAGAGAAATGATTGGACCGCGCCTCACTGACTGGCCCAGCGTAGCCTTAGCGCTGCTTAGAAATGGATTGCGTAACCCCAGACTGGGTGACGCGGTCCTTACGCTGCCCTGGGAAGGGTCTGCATAAGCCTGATGACCTTTTGCAGCTTTAGTGTTGTCCTCTTCTGGATCTGCGTTCTCCTGCTGTCAAGATGCCCTTTCCGGATCTGCTGCTTCTTCTGCCACCCTAGAGAAAAAATATTTCTTCAGCTGATTGTAGGAGATTCAGCTTGATCTGCTATCGCTCTGATACCATGTGAAAATTCTACTGCAGTGTCTTGGTTTATTTCTCCTACTTGATTTAAATTAATACAAGTTATTTTCAGAAATTAGATTCAGAAAATACCGAAATAAACACAGCTACAGCCTACACATGCAGATCATTTATTGAATAATACGCTCATCCAACAAAGTGACACATGGATTTTTGGACACAAGTCCTCGAAAAAACCCAAAGTGGGAAAACCGGTGCAGCGGATATGAGGGTTTATTTTATTAAGTAGATTCTGAGTACAGTGAATCTGGGTTCCAGATCTAGAAAACCCAACAAAGAATAAAAGAAATCAAATCTGCAGCTAGCCTGTTGTTCTAGTGCCAAATATCCGACTGATCCACACCCTCAAACAGGATTTACAAGAAGCCCGGATTTGGCCCTAGAAACCCTAGCGCTGGCCCTGAAGCCCCAGTGTCATCCCTGCTAGCCTCAGAATGCCACTATGTTGCCCAGAGAGGGACTGCGTAACCCAAGAGAGGGTGACGCAGGCCTTACGTTGGTCCTGGAGACCCTCTGCGTAATTTCTAAAGCCCTCTGGAGCCTCTGCGTTGTCCTGCGTAGCACCTACGTAGCTACTTCTCTGCGTTGCCCTTGTTACTGCTCCTCTGCCTCTTACTGACTCTTGGCTCCGGGATCAGATCATCCCCTTATAGCCAATACTACCCCTCGCTACAGGAAATTCCTCCGGAAATTCTTTGTAAACTCGCCTTAGAATTCCAGATCTATTCCTCAACTTTGCAACTGTGTCTCATCCAACTAACCCTCAAGCCTTTCCCTTATAATTTTTCATTCATCTTATCAATGGCCGAGATTAAAACACTCATCAACAGCTGAGATTAAAAGACTGCTTGATTCGTGCCTTTTAGAACATTTTAGCACATGTTAATTAATTCACTTTGATTATTTAATTTTCGTAAGTTTAGACTTAGGAAATCCATTAAATAATTAATTATTTGAATAACTTGAACACCAACTAAAATTTCTCAAAACACTTTTTGGATTTTGGAGATCAAGTGTGTCCTAGCCCCTCCACAAACTTTCATGGATAGAGCACACCCGATGCTACACCAACTATACAAAATCTCAACAAGCACTACCTCCCAAACATCATTTGTCATGATGGGGTTGTACTCTTCCACCATGGCATCTACCCACACCTGATGTTGTGTGGCCTCCTCATAGCTGGAAGGTTCAACAACCTGTGCCACCAATGCTTGGTACCTGTCTTGTTGTTTGCGTTCTCTCTTGTTCATCACTCCTATGAACTCCTTTGTGTCCCTCCATGTCTAACAAACTTCTCTGCTGGTACATCCACTAGTGCTGAGAGGATCGACCTACTCCTCATCCTACCTTTGCTACTCTGTCTACTGCGAACTCACAGGATCTCCTACACCTGAGGTCGTGCTATTACAAATGACTGTACTAGATCCCTATGACTTTCCTTGCGGCTATCCCTGCAGCTTCCCCAGTGGTTGCCCCTGCTGCAGGACTAATGGAGCTTCTCCTCGCTCATTATGATCATTTGTTGGCAACTCGCAAGATCTCTTCAAGGCTCTGTCCTCCATGAGCGTCACATCCCATCTCATGATAATCTTCCTTTGCTAGGAATGTAGATCTTGTATGCCTTTCAAGGTTTCGCTTTACCCAACGAAGAACACCTTCTCTGCAGTCTGATCCAACATAGTGCATTTTTCATCTGGTACATGGCAATAAGCTGTGCTGCCAAAGATCCTGAAGTGACTTACTTCTGGCTTCTTCCCTTAAAAGCCTTCTTTCAATGTTATCTTCCCCCAACGCCTAGTGAGGAACCCTATTTTGTATATACACAATCATGTTACATGCCTTTTCCCATAGAACCTTAGGCATGTCTTGGTCATGTAACATAGCCTTTACAACCCCAACTATAGACCTGTTCTTCTGCTTCGCTACTCCATTCTGTTGCGGATTGTATGGAGCTGTCAACTCCCTCCTGATTCTCTCCTTCACACAAAACAATGAGAAGTCACTATCTGTGTACTCTCCTCTATTATCTGCGTGAAGCTCCTTGACCTTTTTTCCTATCACATTCTCTACAAGAGCCTTAAACTCCTTGAAGCGATTGAAGACCTCATCCTTGGTTTTCAATAAATAGGTCCAGGTTTTCCTTGAATAGTCATCGATGAGGTTAACGAAGTACTCATACCCTGTAAGGGATCTAGTGGACATAGGACCGCAAATGTCTGTGTATAAGTTGTAACACACCTTCTGATCTACTGTCACTTATTGGGAATGTTGCCTTAGCATACTTCGCAAGTACGCACCCCCTGGACACATCATCGTGTTCCTTGCTTAATTCTGGGAACACCAGAATCGCTTTTCCTTTGAGCATCCTTGTTAATTTTTGTAGCATCGAATGTGTTCTAGACACGAAATTGTGGAGACGCTATAATACATGAGTTCTCCAAAACCCATATATCGTTTCTAGAAATTCCACCTAGAAGTGTCTCAATTAGATTATTAACCAATTTTTAAATGTTTCCTAAGTCTAAAGTTAGGGAATATTGTTAATTAATCAGTGTTAATCGAGATAAGGTGAGAATCATCTAGAAACTCACACGGATCGACAGGGAATTAATCTGGGCCATCGATTAACTTTTAATCTTGGTTGTTGGTGCTCCAACAGAAGATTATAACAAGAAGTCGATGGGTAGATGGAGAACACACCAACTGGGTGATACTCGCCTGCCTGAGCGCTCAATATTCTCGCAGCCGAAACCAAGGTTGCGGGGAAGCTTCAAACCCCCTTCGCTCCCGCTCCGGAAACTCGCTCCGTGCGGGAGCGTTTCGGAAACGCTAGGAAACGCGCTTCCGAAAACGCTTCCTGGCGGGAGCGTTTTTCGGGAGCGCGTTTTCGACCTGTAAAAACGCTCCCTATTTTTTCGGGAGCGTTTCAGGAAGCGCTCGGGAGCGAACGCTCCTGAGCGCTTCTGACGTTTAAAAAACGCTTCGGGAGCGTTTTTTAAACGTGGGAAGCGTTCGGGGAGCGAGCGAACGCTCCCCGGCAAAAAAAACGCTCCCCGCCGCACGGAAATTTTTTTATGAAAAAATTCGATTTTTTTAAAAGGGGGGGGGGGGGTTTATTTTTCAATTCATTGTTAGTTATTGTTTGTTGAGTTGAGATTGAGCGAGAAGGAGAGCCGAGAGCGCAAGGTTTGGTTGACATCAATCGGGAGAGCAAGGAGCAAAGCTGACAGGAGAGCAAGGAGCAACGCTAACAGGAGGATTGCAAGAAAGAGGTAGGCCTTCTAATCCAATTTTGTATTTTCTAATATGAATTTGTAGATTGTTAAATTGTTTGAAAATGAAAACTTGAATTTTGCTTGAATGTTGCATTTTATTGGATTTAAAACTTTTAAAATGAATTGTTTTTTTCCTATGTTGCATTCCCTATTCCCATTTGGCATTTTTCCATTTCGTTTTGCAGGCTAGATTCTAGAAACTTGAAACTTGTTTCCAGCATGGCTATATGGCTAGGAATTTTCCTCATGTTGGTTCCTTTCTTTGTGATAATGGTGTTGGAGAGTGCTAGAAGAAAGAGACAAATCAGAGAAGAGGAGGATGAAGAGGAGTGTTATGTAGATCTGAAGAAAATCCTGAAGAGGAGGATTATGCTGAGGAGGAAGTGGGGAGTGGAGACCCTAAGAACCTAGAATCCCCAACTAAACAAGACCAATATCCTTTGTGGAAATATGTTCAAAAACAAGAAGGAGGGAAAGGGGGTGGAACCACTAAATTTATTTGCCCCCATTGCAATAAACGATACCATGGTTCATACACCCGTCTGAGAAGGCACCTTGGTGGGATAATGCCAGGGGATGGAACTAAAAATTTTGGAATCAAAGTTTGTACTTTTGTGCCAGCACCACAGAGAGAGATATATAGGAAGGAAGAGGGGGTTGCCCTACAGAGATCATCTAAAAGA
Organism: Pinus albicaulis; assembly: GCA_034641835.2. Lineage (NCBI taxonomy): Eukaryota > Viridiplantae > Streptophyta > Pinopsida > Pinales > Pinaceae > Pinus > Pinus albicaulis. Next base: position 1,674,582,794 of record CM076578.1, read on the forward strand.
TCTAGGGGTATCAATGATTTAGGCCCAACACATCATGGACAAACAAGTTCAACTTCCACCCATGCCAGTGGTTTCGGAAGCAGTGGCACTGGATTAAGGCGTAGAACCATATCCGATTTCCTAGACGAAGGGTGTAGGAATGATGTGGATTCAAAAGTTTATCGGTTTCTATATGCATGTGGGGTGCCATTCAATGTTCTTCGCTCACCTTATTAGCATGAAATGGTTTCTGCCATTAATGATGCCCCCAAAGGCTACAAAAGCCCTGGGTATGACAAGGCCAGAACCATGGGTCTTGATCATGAAAGAGCTAAAATAAACAATTCTTTGGCTAGAATGACAAAGTTCAGGAATGAGCATGGGCTGTCCATTGTCTCTGATGGATGGACCAATGTAAAAGGAAAACCATTGATAAATGTTTTGGCTGTGTCGGTAAGTGGTGCAGTCTTCCTGGTAGCTTATGATTATTCAGATAAATTCAAAACCGACATTAACATTGCAGAACCATTACTTGATATAATTGAAAAGACTGGGCTAATTGAAAAGACTGGGCCATACAATGTGATACAGGTCATCACTGATAATGCTGCTAACTGTTAGGCAGCAGGAGCAATTGTTGAGGATAAATACCCCAACATTTTTTGGTCTGGGTGTTTGGTTCACACAATGAACCTTTTGATGCATGATATCATACAAAACAAACAACCTCAGTTCAAATGGCTTGGTGATTTGTACAAGAGAGGTAAGAAAATGATCAAATTTATTACAAATCATAGCAATACCCATGGGCTTTTCCGTACTCACTCCAAATTGGAGTTGTTGAAAATAGGAAAAACTAGATTTGCTAGTTATTACCTCACCTTCAGGCGTCTTTTGAAGGTAAGAGAGTCATTGGCTGCAATGGTATCAAGCCCACACTGGCAGCTATTAAAGGACAGGGCGGCAACAGTGGTTGATAGGCAAAGTTTTGAACATGTGGAGGAGATCGCCCTTGACCCCCAGTTTTGGGCACGTATGAGGGAAATTGTGAGTTTTACCAAGCCCATTTACAACATGATTCGCTTTGCAGATACTGATAAACCAGTGATTGGAGAGGTTTATGAGCAAATGGATAGCATGTTGGGGCAAATAGAAGATATTGTTAAGGATAATGATCCCAATTTGTATGCTATGATTCATGACTGTGTGTGTACCTGGTGGAATAAACTTAATGTCTCCACTACATGCTTTGGCATATATCCTTACGCCCAAATATTACTCTCCATCTGGTTGGGCCAACCCGCACCTCGGGAGGTGGGGTTAGGGTGAAACCTCACACAGATCCAGAGGTACAAGAAGGGTACATGAAGGCATTGGACAAATTGGTACCTGACAGGCAAGAGTGTGCTAAATTGCGCCTTGAATTAGGCAAATACTTCAGTTGCACTGCTAACTTTGGTTCATTCCATGCAATGGAAGACAGGGACAGATTCGATGCTCTCACTTGGTGGGAAGCATATGGCGGCATGGGACTTTTGCCAAAGTTGGCTAAAAAAGTTCTCTCACAAGTTGTGAACACTTCTTCTGCAGAGCGGTGTTGGAGCACCTACAACTTTATACACAATGTGAGAAGAAACAGCGCTCAATGAAACCGAGCCGAAAGCTTGGTTTATGTGCATTATAACTTGATATTGTTGAGCCACATCAAGGAATCTGGGCAAATGAGGATCAATCATACAGAAGTCCGGGACAACAACCTGCAGGATGATAATTTTATCTCTCATGACGTTACATCTAGAAGAATTGAAGCAAGTGTAATCCTTGTAATCCTTTATAGGGATGATGATGAAGTTTCACAGCCACTGCCACACATGTGGCTGGCCCCACTATCTTCAATGGGGTAGCCGCAAGGGGCAAGCGCGCGCGCTACCTCGATATCACACTATTGTTCCTTTGCAGATCCAGCCTCCACCTTCTGGTCGTGGTCATGGTACTGCTGAGAGTACTAGAAGACCAACAGTTCCTCGTGGCTCACAGAAATTAGACATTCCTCGTGGGCGTGGCAAGGGGCCAGCCAGATAAAATATATTTGTTGTTTACTATTTTCTATTTGTTGTTGACAGTTCAACAGTTGAAACTTGACTTGCTACTGATTTCATATATTTAAATTTTTAATGACAATTTAAGTTTGAAGTTTGAATTTGAAAGGTGAAACTTTGAAGTTTGCATTTATGTTTTCATCGCTAGTACAAGTCATTATGAATTATGAATATGATGCTTCATGAAAGTTATATGGTGATCAATGAATCAATGATGATAAATGTTATATAATATCAATGATGATAAATGTTATATATTGAATTTTGAAATCAATGAATCAATGGATGCGATAAATGTTATATATCAATGATGATAAATGTGTATATTGAATTTTGAAATCAATGAATCAATGATGATAAATGTATATTGAATTTTGAAATCAATGAATCAATGATGATAAATGTTAGATATTGAAATTTGAAATCAATGATGATAAATGTTATATATCAATGATGATAAATGTTATATATTGAATTTTGAAAGCTTGAACCTTCAGATTGATGATTTGCGAGACTCAAGAGTCAATATGTTATATGCTTCCAACTCGTGGGTGTGGTTGATGAAGATTATAACTTCTAGATGATTGATGTTATATGATTCAATCTATGTTTTTATGTTTTTTATGTCTAATTCATCATTCTACATGTTTTTGTTGACATATATGCATCAAAATATAAAAAATATTAAAAATATTAAAATATATATATATATATATAAAAACGCTCCCGAAAACGCTCCGGACCCGGAAACTTTTAAAAATGGCGCTCCGCGCTTCGCTCCCGCTCCCAAGTAACCTTGGTTGAAACTCAACACAGAAGATAGAGCCAGTGGCTGAGTAGCAAGTGGCAGAGGAGGTCAACAGTGTTACAGTAGAAGAATTCCAGTTTCTGGGAGAAGCAGTAAGAGGAAGGCCGAAATTCCCAAAGGGACTGTGCAAGCACTGCACAGAGGTTGACGCAGAAGGATCTACGTGTGGCTAGGGAGGCAATTTCGGAGGCAGAAATTAGCTGTGGGGTGAGAGAAACACAATAATTTTGCCAGTATCTTCGTTAGATTAGATTGTCAGTTGAGCATCTAAATTTTTGTACTTAGAATTGCTGCTGAAGAATAATAATAAAACCCTCATCTGCTACACCAGTTTTCCCACATTAGGTTTTTCCGGGGACAATTGTCCAAAAATAACTGTCAAAATTCTTATGTGTGCTAGAATTTCTCAGTTTCCAGTATTTTATTTTCCGCAATATTTTTATGGTGAAAATTGCAATTGTGATTTTATTCATTGTTTGTCGTAGTAAATAAACTAGATAATTAAATTTACAGTTAGGAGAATAATTTCCAGTTACTGCAATAGATGAAAATTTCAGATGGTATCAGATCGTAAGTGATCATTCGGTAAACTCATAAGCGGAGGCGGAATTTCGTTACTCAAGTGAGAGCAGTAGGCCAAAATTCCTAGAGGCAGCGTAGTCCATTGATAGGTGGGTCGAGTTGTTGGGGCAACTGTTCAATTTTCAGTTGCAGGGACGTGGAAAAATTGAGTTGCCCTAATTAGTGATTCCAACAGTCAGAGGGAGCAGCTGCAGCTCAGATTTTCGCTGAGCAGATTTCTGGCTGGACGCATAGGGTTTTGTAGATATCTGCTAGAACAGAATCATCATCGGGTGGAAGAGGAATAGCACACAAATTGTCCTTTCTATGACCATGGGCAGAATTGGCATTCAGGAGGCTTCAGACATGTCTTACAAGTTGGATTAGCTTCACGGGGTGTTTGGTATATAGACAATGGAGCATCAGCTCATATGACAGGGGTTAGAGAATATTTCTCTAGCTACAAGGAGGTGCAGATGGACTTCCAGATTACTATGGGAAACAGAATGAAATGTACTCTAGTAGGGAGAGGTACCATCGATTTCCAGAGTGAGTCAGGAGCAAGAACCTGCGCTACAGATGTATTGCATGTGCCAGGATTGGGTATGAACCTGATTTCAGTATCCTAGTTACAGGATAAGGGATATGATATCCACATCGTAGGAGGGAAGAAAGTGTTTTTCAAACAGTCAAGTTAGAAGAAGGTAAGACAAATTGGAGTTTGAAGCAACATATTGTACAGGTTGCAGCTCGAATCTCCAATGGCACTAATAGGCAGTGACAGTAGCAGTGGGACGAAGCTGAATGATTTATGGCATAGGAGAATGAGACATCTACACCATGGAGCACTCAAGATGCTCAGAGAACCAGTAATAGGGGTTCCAGAACTTGGCACAGAACATGATGATGTGTGCAGAGGATGCTTACTTGGGAAGTATGCTAAGGCAACATTCCCAAGAAGTGACATTAGAGTAGATAGCATGTTAGGCCTTATACATTTAGTTATTTGTGGCTCGATGTCCACAAGAGATCTCAATGGTGTTGAATACTTTGTCACCTTTATTGATGATCACTCCAGGGAAACCTGGATCTACTTCTTGATGACCAAAGGTGAAGTCTTCGATCGTTTCAGGGAGCTCAATGCCCTCATGGAGAATGCGACAGGGAAGAAGATCATGGTGCTCGCTCAGATAATGGTGGAGAGTATATTGATAAAGACTTCACAGATTTTTGTGCAAAGGAAGGGATCAGAAGAGAATGGACTACTCCATATAATCCACAGCAGAATGGGGTAGCAGAGCGGAAAAAATAGAACCACAGCTGGGGCTGCAAAAGAAATGTTCTATGACCAGGATTTGCCCAGGTTTCTATGGGCAGAAGCATGTAACACGACAATATATATTCAAAACGGACTCCTCATAGAGCACTGGGGAAGAAAATGCTAGAAGGGTTCTTCACAGGAAAGAAGTCAGAAGTTAGTCACTTCAAGATCTTTGGCTGCATTGCTTATTGCCACGTGCCAAATGAGAAGCGCATCAAATTGGATCAGACTGCAAAGAAGGGGTTTCTCGTTGGTTATAGTGAGACCTCCAAGGCATACAGGATCTACATTCCGAGCAATAGGAAGATTGTAGTGAGACGGGACGTAAAGTTCATGGAAGATCGAGATTTCAAGAGATCTTGTGAGATGCTTGCAAGTGATCAAGATCAGCAAGCTGAAGCTCCATTGGTCCAGCAACAGGGGCAGCCAGTGGGACAATCACAAGGACACAGTATAGTAACCAGTACTACTATTTCCTTAGGAGCAGGGAATCCAGTAAGATCTCAGGAGATGAAGTAGCAGAGGCAGGATGAGGAGGAGTTGGTAGAACCTCCCACTACTAGTGGATGAGCCAACAGAGAGGTTTGTTAGACATTGAAAGATGCAGAGGAGTTTGTCAGAGCTCTTAGGATGAACAAAAGACAGCGCAGGCAGCCTGACAGATAAAGCATTGGCAACGCAAGTTGCGGAACCTTCCAGCTTTAAGGAAGTCGTACAACATCAGGTGTGGATAGATAACATGGTAAAAGAATACAGCTCTATAATGACGAATAATGTTTGGGAGGTGGTGTCGAGCCCTAAGGACATGTTAGTTGTAGGTTCTCGATGGATTTACAAGATCAAGCATGCAGCAGATGGCAATGTGGAGAACTACAAGGCTAGGTTCGTGGCAAATGGGTATGCACAGAAAGAAGGGATAGATTATGAGGAGACCTTCGTGCCAGTTTCCAGATACACCTCTATTCGGCATGTTATATCCCTAGCAGCTTAGATGAGAGGCAGATTCACCAAATGGATGTATAGACAACATTCTTGAATAGGGTGATAGAAAAAAAGGTGTACATTGAATAGCCAAAAAGCTTCGAGCCTCATGAGAGACACACTCACATGTGCAGATTGAAGAAAGCTTTATACGGGTTCAAACAGGCTCCCAGGGCATGGTATTGTTCGATTAACAACTACTTGCAGCAGATGGGATTCATCAAGAGTGACGCAAATCCCAACCTTTACTAATTGATGGTAGAGGGTGAGCCACTCATACTAGTATTTTATGTGGATGATCTCTTCCCAACAAGATCATCAAGGCTCATAAAAGATTGCAAGAGGAACCTAGAAGCAGAGTTTGATATGAAGGATTTGGAGTTGATGCACTATTTCCTAGGATTGGAAGTATGGTAGAAGGATGGGGAGATCTTCCTTGGGCAGGGAAGATATGCTACAGATATTCTGAAGAGTTTCAGAACGCGGGATTGTAGACCCATGTCTATGCCCATGATCACCAACTGGTAGAATATAGATGCATCAGATGACAAGGATGTCGACCCCACCTTGTATAGACAGCTTATCAAGTCTCTCATGTATATGGTCAACACAAGGACAGACATTTGCTTCGCAGTCAATACCCTCAAGTAGTTTACGATAGAACCGAAGAGGGTACATTCAGCAGTAACAAGGCATATTTTGAGGTATGTGCATGGCACAGTGGAGTACGAGTTGAGATATACCCGAGGGGATGATGTCAGACTATGTGGATTCACAGATGCAAATTGGGCAGGCAGTTCAGTGGACAGGAAAAGTACCTCTGGGTACTGCTTCAGTGTTGGATCAGGGATGGTTTCTTGGTGTAGCAGAAAGCAGAAGTCAATAGCACTAAGCTCTGCAAAAGCAGAGTATGTGGAAATAAGCATAGCTACGTGCGAAGTTGTATGGGTTCGGAAGCTACTAGTAATCTTGTTCAGAAAAAGGACGGAGGCGACCCATGTTTATTGTGATAATCAGAGTTGCATAAATCTCTCTCTGAACCCCAGTGTTTCGTGACAAGTTGAAACACATAGACATTCGGTGTCATTTCATCAGAGATTGTGTACAGCGTGGAGCAGTCAAGCTACAATATGTTCCCACAGAAGAGCAGGTTGCAGATATACTCACGAAAGCTATAGGGAGAGCTAAGTTCGTGTATTTCAGAGAACAAATGGGTATTGTGGAGAACCTGTTTCAGTAGCATGGACAGATTACTTTGGATGTTTCTCAGTTGTTGTAGTTGCAGTTGCAGAAGCAATAGACGAGAGGGATTTGCAGTGCAGATGCAACATTGGAAGCAATATGGCAGTGTCAGCAGCAGCACAGATGCAACATCGGAGTTGCACAGTAATTGGTGAGCAGCAGCAGCCAAACATCAACAGCGTGACAGGAGATGATACAGAGACAGAGTGTTGTGGCGGGATGTGCAGCACTAGAGAGAACACAATCCTCACTAAGAGGGAGTGTTAGTTTCTGTAGCATTGGGTGTGTTCTAGCCACGAAATTTGGTGGAAAGGCTAGAATACATAAGATCTCTAAAACAAGGTTACTTGGGAGCAGGAGCGCTATTTTCAAAAGCTCTCGGTCCGGGAGCATTATGGGGAGCGTTTTTTTAAAATATATATATTTTTTTATTTTTTTATATTTTGATGCATATATGTCAACAAAATCATGTAGAATGATAAATTAGACATAAAAAACATAAAAACATAGATTGAACCATATAACATCAATCATCTCGAAGTTATAATCTTCATCAACCACGTCCATAAGTTAGAAACATACAACATATTGACTCTTGAGTCTCAAAATTCATCAATCTTAAAGTTTCAAGCTTTCATAATTCAATATATAACATTTATCATCATTGATTCATTGATCACCATAGTTGTACTTGTAAGCTAAGTGTAACCATTACAACAAAAAATATTTAACATGAAATGAAATGTTATAAAATGAAATGAAATGAAACAACTTTCAACTTTCGTGAAGCATCATATTCATAATTCATAATTCATAATGACTTATAAACTTATAACTGCCAACTTCAAAGTTTCAAACTTCAAACTTAAATTGTCATATATTGTTTACAAAAAATGTCTTCCATTAAATATGAAAGAGTCAAGTTTCAACAGTTATAAAAAGTTAAAAACTACTAGAAAATAGAAAAGACTAGTAAACTGTAAATCTATTTTATCTAATGCTTGGCCTCTTGCCACAAGAAATGTCCAATTTATGAGCAACTCGTGGTAATGGTGGTCTTCCAGCAGTCTCCTCGCGGGAAGTACCACGACCATAACTAGAAGCCCCATGCCCTCCACGTGAGGATGTAGGTGGAGGTAGTAAAGGAATAATAGTCGGAACCCGAACACTGGCACTAGCACTACTACTGAATGGTGGGTGTGGCGATGGCATGCCTACTGCTGCTTCATCCTCATCTCTCAAAAGTTCTACTTCCAATTCTGCCAGAAGTATAGTGTCATCCTCCAAATTATCGTCCTCTGGGTTGTTGTCCCAATTATATAAGAGATCCTCATAAGCCCGATCACAATAATGACTTGACAACCTCAAGTTGTAGTGCGCATAAACCAAGCTTTTTGCTCAATTTTCGTTGAGTCTGTTTCTTCTCACATTATGAATGAAGTTGTAGGTGCTCCAACACCTCTCTGCAGAAGAAGTATTTACAACCTGTGAGAGAACTTTTTTTGCCAATTTTGGCTAAAGTCCCATGCCGCCATATGTATCCCACCATGTGAGAGCATCAAACTTGTCTCTATCTTCCATTGCGTGAAAAGAACCAAACAAACCAGTGCAACTGAAGTGTCTGCCTAATTCAAGGCGCAGATTAGCACTCCTCCCTGTCAGGGACCAACTTGTCTAATGCTTTCATGTATCCCTCTTGTACCTTTGGATCGGTATGAGGTTTGATCCTAACCCCACCCCCAGGTGCAGGTTGGCCCAACCAAGATGGAGAGTAGTATTTTGGCATAAGGATATATGCCAAAGCATGAAGTGGAACATCAAGTTTATTCCACCGTGCACACACACAATTGTGAATCATTGAATACAAGTTTGGATCTTTTTCCTTAACAACATCTTTTATTTGCCCCAACATGCTATCCATCTGCTCATACACCTCCCAATCATTGGTTTATCTGTATCTGCAAAGCGAATCATGTTATAAATGGACTTGGTGAAATTCAAAATTTCCCTCACACGTGATCAAAACAAAGGATCAAGAGCGGTCTCCTCCACCTATTCAAAACCTTACCTGTCAACTGATGTTGTTGCCCTATCCCTTAATACCTGCTAGTGTGGACTTGATACCATGGCAACCAATGACTCTCTTACCTTCAAAAGGCACCTAAAGGTGAGGTAATAGCTAGCAAATCTAGTATTGTTATCTTCAACAACTCCAATGTTGAGTAACTGCAGAAAAGACCATGGGTATTGCTATGATTTGTAATAAATCTTATCATTTTTTTTCCTCTCTTGTATAAATCACCAAGCCATCTATATTGAGGTTGTTTTTTTTTAATTATATCATGCATCAAAAGGTTCATTGTGTGAACCAAACACCCAGACCAAAATATGTTGGGGTATTTATCCTTAATAATTGCTCCCACTGCCTTACAATTAGCAGTATTATCAGTGATGACTTGGATGACATTGTATGGTCCAATACGTTCAATTCTTTCAAGTAATGGCTCTGCAATTTTGATGTCGATCTTAAACTTATCTGAATAATCATATGATGAAAGGAATATTGCACCACTAACAGACACAACAAGAACACTTATCAATGGCTTGCCTTTTACATTTGTCCATCCATCAAATACAATGGACACCCCATGCTCATTCCAAGAACTTGTCATTCTACTCAAAGAATGAGTTATTTTTGCTTTTTCATGATCAAGGCCCACGGTTCTAGCCTTGTCATACCCAGGGCTCTTGTATCCTTTGGGGGCATCATTAATGGCAGAAACCATTTCATGCCAATATGGTGATGAAGAACATTGAATGGTACCCCACACGCATAGAGAAATCGGAAAAATTTTGAATCCACATCACTCTTGGACCCTTCATCAAGGAAATCGGATATGGTTCTACGCCTTAAAGAGATGTTTGGTCCACGTGTGCCTCCATATCCACTGCCATGGGTGGAAGTTGATGGACTTCTTTGTCCATGTTTTGATGGTGCATAAGATTCAATGAAACCCATAGATCTTTTAGATTTGTATTGGGCTTCCTCCTCTTCCCTTGTGTATTTGGCTCTATCTGTTGCTGACACACTTGCACAAGTTTTGATTCCTATATTTTTATCTCCATCCCATGGCCTTTTCCCAAAAAGGTGCCTTTTGGCACGAGTGTATGAACCTATGTATTGTGTATTGCGATGGGGGCATATAAATTTACTGGTTCCAACTTCCACCCCCTTTCCCTCCTTCAGGCATAGTAAAATATTTCCACAATCGTGTTTGGTCAATTTTAGTTGGTGTCACTGTGGTCTCATTATCTCCACTCTCCCCTAAGTCCCCTTCCTCCTCAGGTTGGTACTCCTCTTCAGGATTTTCATCATATCCACTGTAACCCACTTCTTCATCCCCCTGTTCTGGAATAGGCCTCTTTCTCCTACTCTCCAACACCATAATAACAAAAAACATAACCAACATGAAGAAAATGTCAAGCCATATAGCCATGTCCATGATGTTTCAACTTTCAACTTTCAAAATTCAAACTTTTAAGTTTTTAACCTGTAAAACAATGGAGGAATGCCAAATGGGAATAGGAAAAAAATGCAACATAGAAAAAAAAATCAATTTTTCATTTTTCAAGAAATTAAAATGCAACATATAAATAAATAAATAAATCATTTTTTTCATTTTTAAACAAATGAAAATGCAACATAGCAAAAAAAAATCCATTTTTTTCATTTTTCAACAAGTTAATTATCAAGCATAGAAAAAATAAAAATCAAATTTTCATGTTTGAACAAATTAAAAACACAGAGAAAAAATTTAGATCATTGGTGATTGGACTCTCCTACCTCTTTGTCCTTCGATGATTTCGATGATTCGATCCCAAGCAGTGACCTCCAAGCTCCTTATTGGTCAACCTCTCCTTTCCCTTGCTCTCTCCTCTCCTCTCCTCTCTTCTCTTCTCCTCTCCTCTCTTCTTCCTCTTTCTCCTCTCTTCTTACTCTCTCTCTTCTCTGAAATGAAAAATAGAATGGGAGGGAGGACTTTTATTTCTTTCCCTCCCCTCCTCTACCCTCCCTTCCCTCCATTTTTTCGGCCAACGGCCGCATTTTTTCCTCTGCGTGCGGATGTCAGGCGGGAGCGCTTTTTAGCACTCGGGAGCGAATGCTCCCCGAGCGCTCCCTCCTTAAAAAAAGCACTCCTAGAGCGTCTTTTTTAAGGAGGGAGTGCTCGGGGAGCGTTACAACGCTCTCGAAAAGGCAAGGAGCGTTTTTGACAGTGCAGGCAACGTTTTCGAGACCGTGCTCCCTCCTTAATAAAAGCACTCCCGGAACGTCTTTTTTAAGGAGGGAGCGCTCAGGAGCGAAGGCAAGGAGCGTTTTTGACAATGCAAAAAGCGTTTTGGGAGCGCGCTCCCTATGCACTCCCAAAACGCTCCCGCTCAGAGCGCGTTTTGGGAGCGGGTTCGAGAGGGGGGCCGCTCCCCCGCAACCTTGCTCTAAAACCCAAAAATCGCTTTTGGAAATTCCACCTAAAAGTGTCTCAATTAGATTACTAGCCATTTTTTAAATATTTCCTAAGCCTAAACTTAGGGAATATGGTTAATTAATCAGTGTTAATTGAGATAAGTTGAGAATCATCTAGAAACTCACACAGATCGACATGGAATTAATTTGGGCCATCAATTTTGTTTTAATATTGGTCGTTGGTGCTCCAACAGAGGATTATAAGAAGAAGTCAATGGGTAGATGGAGAACACACCAATTGCAGATACTCAGTTGCCAAGGCAGTTCCATTTTGTCAGTAGCTGAAACTCAACACAGAAGATAGAGCCAGTGGCTGAGTAGCAAGTGGCAGAGGAGGTCAGTAGCGTTACAGTAGAAGAATTCCAGTTTATGGGAGAAGCAGTAAGAGGAAGGCCGAAATTCCCAAAGGGACTGTGCAAGCACTGCACAGAGGTTGACGCAAAAGGATCTACATGTGGCTAGGGAGGTAATTTCGGAGGTAGAAATTAGCTGTGGGGTGAGAGAAAATTCTCACAATAATTTTGCCAGTATTTTCATTAGATTAGATTGTCAGTCGAGCATATAAATTATTGTACTCAGAATCGTTGTTGAAGAATAATAATAAAACCCTCATCTGCTACACCGGTTTTCCCACATTAGGTTTTTCCGGGGACAATTGTCCAAAAATAACTGTCAAAATTCTTGTGTGTGCTAGAATTTCTCAGTTTCCAGTATTTTATTTTCCGCAATATTTTTATGGTGAAAATTGCAGTTGTGATTTTATTCATTGTTTGTCATAGTAAATAAACTACATAATTAAATTTACAGTTAGGAGAATAAATTCCAGTTGCTGCAATAGATGAAATTTTCAAATGGTATCAGATCGTAAGTGATCATTCGGGAAGCTCATAAGCGGAGGGGGAATTTTGTTATTCAAGTGAGAGCAGTAGGCCAAAATTCCTAGAGGCAGCGTAGTCCTTTGATAGGTGGGTCGAGTTGTTGGGGCAACTGTTCAATTTTCAGTTGCAGGGGTGCGAAAAAATTGTGTTGCCCTAATTAGTGATTCCAACAGTCAAAGGGAGCAGCTGCAGCTCAGATTTTCGCTAGGCAGATTTCTGGCTGGGCGCATAGGGTTTTGTAGCAGTCTACTAGTACAAAATCATCATCGGGTGGAAGAGGAATAGCACACAAATTGTCCTTTCTATGACCATGGGCAGAATTGGCATTCAAGAGGCTTCAGACTTGTCTTACAAGTTGGAGGATGAATTCGCTTGCTTGTCAGGATTAGCTTCATAGGGTGTTTGGTATATAGACAATGGAGCATCAGCTCATATGACAGGGGTTAGAGAATATTTCTCTAGCTACAAGGAAGCGCAGATGGACTTCCAGATTACTATGGAAAATAGAACGTAATGTACTCCAATAGGGAGAGGTACCATCGATTTTCAAAGGGAGTCGGGAGCAAGAACCTGCGCTACAGATGTATTGCAAGTGCCAGGATTGGGTATGAACCTGATTTCAATATCCTAGTTACAAGATAAGTGATATGATATCCACTTCGTAGGAGGGAAGAAAGTGTTTGTCAAACAGTAAAGTTAGAAGAAGGTAAGACAAATTGGAGTTTGAAGCAACATATTGTACAGGTTGCAGCTCGAATCTCCAATGGCACTAATAGGCAGTGACAGTAGCAGTGGGACGAAGCTGAATGATTTATGGCATAGGAGAATGAGACATCTACACCATGGAGCACTCAAGATGCTCAGAGAACCAGTAATAGGGGTTCCAGAACTTGGCATGAAACATGATGATGTGTGCAAAGGATGCGTACTTAGGAAGTATGCTAAGGCAACATTCCCAAGAAGTGACATTAGAGTAGATGGCATGTTAGGCCTTATACATTTAGTTATTTGTGGCTCGATGTCCACAAGAGATCTCAGTGGTGTTGAATACTTTGTCACCTTTATTGATGATCACTCCAAGAAAACCTAGATCTACTTCTTGATGACCAAAGGTGAAGTCTTCGATCGTTTCAGGGAGTTCAATGCCCTCATGTAGAATGTGACAGAGAAGAAGATCAAGGTGCTCGCTCAAATAATGGTGGAGAGTATATTGATAGACTTCACAGATTTTTGTGCGAAGGAAGGGATCAAAAGAGAATGGACAACTCCATATAATCCACAACAGAATGGAGTAGCAGAGCAGAAAAAATAGAACCACAGTTGGGGTTGCAAAAGAAATGTTATATGACTAGGATTTGCCCAGGTTTCTATGGGCAGAAGCATGTAACACGACAATATATATTCAAAACGGACTCCTCATAGAGCATTGGGGAAGAAAATGCTAGAAGGGGTCTTCACAGGAAAGAAGCCAAAAGTTAGTCACATCAAGATCTTTGGCAGCATTGCTTATTGCCACGTGCCAAATGAGAAGCGCATCAAATTGGATCAGAGTGCAGAGAAGGGGTTTCTCGTTGGTTAGTGAGACCTCCAAGGCATACAGGATCTACATTCCGAGCAATAGGAAGATTGTAGTGAGACGTGACGTAAAGTTCATGGAAGATCGAGATTTCAAGAGATCAAGATTTCAAGAGATCTTGTGAGATGCCTGCAAGTGATCAAGATCAGCGAGCTGAAGCTCCATTGGTCCAGCAACAGGGGCAGCCACAAGGGTAGCAGTGGGACAATCACAAGGATACAGTACAATAACCAATACTACTATTTCCTCAGGAGCAGGGAATCCAGTAAGATCTCAGGAGACGAAGCAACAGAGGCAGGATGAGGAGGAGTTGGTAGAACCTCCCAATACTAGTGGATGAGCCAACAGAGAGATTTATTAGACATTGAAAGATGCAGAGGAGTTTGTCGGAGCTCTTAGGATGAACAAAAGATAGCGCAGGCCACCTGACAGATATCAAGCATTGGCAGCTCAAGTTGCAGAACCTTCCAGCTTTAAGGAAGTCGTACAACATCAGGTGTGGATAAATAACATGGTAAAAGAATACAACTCTATCATGACGAATGATGTTTGGGAGGTGGTGTCAAGCCCTGAGGACATGTTAGTTGTAGGTTCTCGATGGATCTACAAGATCAAGCATGCAGCAGATGGCAATGTGGAGAACTACAAGGCTAGGGTCGTGGCAAAGGGGTATGCACAGAAAGAAGGGACAGATTATGAGGAGACCTCCGTGCCAGTTTCCAGATACACCTCTATTCGGCATGTTATATCCCTAGTAGCTTAGATGAAATGGCAAATTCACCAAATGGACATCAAGACAACATTCTTGAATAGGGTGATAGAAAAATAGGTGTACATTGAATAGCCAAAGAGCTTCGAGACTCATGAGGGACACACTCATGTGTGCAGATAGAATAAATCTTTATACGGGCTCAAACAGGCTCGCAGGGCATGGTATTGTTGGATTAACAACTACTTGCAGCAAATGGGATTCATCAAGAGTGACGCAAATCCCAACCTTTACTGATTGATGGTAGAAGGTGAGCCACTCATCCTAGTATTTTATTTGGATGATCTCTTCCCAACAAGATCATCAGGGCTCACAGAAGATTGCAAGAGGAACCTAGAAGCAGAGTTTGATATGAAGGATTTGGAGTTGATGCACTATTTCCTAGGATTGGAAGTGTGGCAGAAGGACGGGGAGATCTTCCTTGGGCAGGGAAGATATGCTACAGATATTCTGAAGAGGTTCAGAACACAGGATTGTAGACCCATGTCTACACCCATGGTCACCAACTGGTAGAATATAGATGCATTAGATGACAAGGATGTCGACCCCACCTTGTATAGACAGCTTATCAGGTCTCTCATGTATACGGTCAACACAAGGACAGACATTTGCTTTGCAGTCAATACCCTCAAGTAGTTTATGGTAGAACCGAAGAGGGTACATTCGGCAGTAAGAAGGCATATTTTGAGGTATGTGCATGCAACAGTCGAGTACGAGTTGAGATATACCCGAGGGGATGATGTCAGACTAAGTGGATTCACAGATGCAAATTGGGCAGGCAGTTCAGTGGACAGGAAAAGTACCTTTGGGTACTGCTTCAGTGTTGGATCAGGGATGGTTTCTTGGTGTAGCAGAAAGCAGAAGTCAATAGCACTAAGCTCTGCAGAAGCAGAGTATATGGAAATAAGCACAGCTACGTGCGAAGTTGTATGGGTTCGAAAGCTGCTAGTAAGCTTGTTCAAGCAAAGGATGGAGGCAACCCATGTTTATTGTGATAATCAGAGCTGCATAAATCTCTCTCTGAACCCAGTGTTTCGTGACAAGTTGAAACACATAGACATTCGGTGTCATTTCATTAGAGATTGTGTACAGCGTGGAGCATTCAAGCTACAATATGTTCCCACAGAAGAGCAAGTTGCAGATATACTCATGAAAGCTATAGGGAGAGCTAAGTTCATGTATTTCAGAGAACAGATGGGTATTGTGGAGAACCTGTTTCAGTAGCATGGACAGATTACTTTGGATGTTTCTCAGTTGTTGTAGTTGCAGTTGCAGAAGCAATAGATGAGAGGGATTTGCAGTGCAGATGCAGCGTTGGAAGCAATATGGCAGTGTCAACAGCAGCACAGATGCAGCATCAGAGTTGCGCAGTAACTGGTGGGCAGCAACAGCCAAACATCAGCGGCGTGACAGGAGGTGATACAGAGACAGAGTGTTGTGGCGGCATGTGCAACACTAGAGAGAACACAATCCTCACTAAGAGGGAGTGTTAGTTTCTGTAGCATTGGATGTGTTCTAGCCACGAAATTTGGTGGAAAGGCTAGAATACATAAGATCTCTAAAACAAGGTTACTTGGGAGCGGGAGCGCTATTTTCAAAAGCTCTCGGTCCAGGAGCATTTCGGGGAGCGTTTTTTTTAAATATATATATTTTTTTATTTTTTTATATTTTGATGCATATATGTCAACAAAAGCATGTAGAATAATGAATTAGACATAAAAAACATGAAAACATAGATTGAACCATATAACACCAATCCTTTAGAAGTTATAATCTTCATCAACCACGTCCATAAGTTAGAAACATACAACATATTGACTCTTGAGTCTCATGATTCATCAATCTTAAAGTTTCAAGCTTTCATAATTCAATATATAACATTTATCATCATTGATTCATTGATCACCATAAGTTTTACTTGTAAGCTAAGTGTAACCATTACAACAAAAAATATTTAACATGAAATGAAATGAAATGAAACAACTTTCAACTTTCGTGAAGCATCATATTCATAATTCATAATGACTTATAAACTTATAACTGCCAACTTCAAAGTTTCAAACTTCAAACTTAAATTGTCATATATTGTTTACAAAAAATATCTTCCATTAAATATGAAAGAGTCAAGTTTCAACAGTTATAAAAAGTTAAAAACTACTAGAAAATAGAAAATACTAGTAAACTGTAAATCTATTTTATCTATTGCTTGGCCTCTTGCCACGAAAAACGTGTAATTTATGAGCAGCTCGTGGTAATGGTGGTTTTCCAGTAGTCTCCTCGCGGGAAGTACCACGACCATAACTAGAAGCCCCATGCCCTCCACGTGAGGATGTAGGTGGAGGTAGTAAAGGAATAATAGTCGGAACCCGAACACTGGCACTAGCACTACTATCGGATGGTGGGTGTGGCGATGGCATGCCTATTGCTGCTTCATCCTCATCTCTCAAAAGTTCTACTTCCAATTCTTCCAGATGTATAGTGTCGTCCTCCAAATTATCGTCCTCTGAGTTGTTGCCCCAAACTTTATATAAGAGATCCTCATAAGCCCGATCACAATAATGACTCAACAACCTCAAGTTGTAGTGTGCATAAACCAAGCTTTCTGCTTGATTTTCATTGAGTCTGTTTCTTCTCACATTATGGATGAAGCCGTAGGTGCTCCAACACGTCTCTGTAGAAGAAGTATTTACAACCTGTGAGAGAACCTTTTTTGCCAATTTTGGCAAAAGTCCCATGCCGCCATATGTATCCCACCATGTGAGAGCATCAAACCTGTCTCTATCTTCCATTACATGAAAAGAACCAAACAACCCAGTGCAACTGAAGTATCTACCTAGTTCAAGGCACAGATTAGCACTCCTCCCTATCAGGGACCAACTTGTCTAATGCTTTCATGTATCCCTCTTGTACCTTTGGATCTGTATGAGATTTGATCCTAACCCCACCCCCAGGTGCAGGTTGGCCCAACCAAGATGGAGAGTAGTATTTTGGCATAAGGATATACGCCAAAGCATGAAGTCGAACATTAAGTTTATTCCACCGTCCACACACACAATTGTGAATCATTGAATACAAGTTTGGATCTTTTTCCTTAACAACATCTTTTATTTGCCCCAACATGCTATCCATCTGCTCATACACCTCCCCAATCATTGGTTTATCTGTATCTGCAAAGTGAATCATGTTATAAATGGGCTTGGTGAAATTCAAAATTTCCCTCACACGTGCCCAAAACAAAGGATCAAGAGCGGTCTCCTCCACCTGTTCAAAACCTTGCCTGTCAACTAATGTTGTTTCCCTATCCCTTAATACCTACTAGTGTGGACTTGATACCATGGCAGCCAATGACTCTCTTACCTTCAAAAGGCGCCTGAAGGTGAGGTAATAGCTAGCAAATCTTGTTTTGCTATCTTCAACAACTCCAATGTTGAGTAACTGCGGAAAAGACCATGGTTATTGCTATGATTTGTAATAAATCTTATCATTTTTTTTCCTCTCTTGTACAAATCACCAAGCCATCTATATTGAGGTTGTTTGTTTTGAATTATATCATGCATCAAAAGGTTCATTGTGTGAACCAAACACCCAGACCAAAGTATGTTGGGGTATTTATCCTCAATAATTGCTCCCGCTGCCTTACAATTAGCAGCATTATCAGTGATCACTTGGATGACATTGTATGGTCCAATACGTTCAATTCTTTCAAGTAATGGCTCTACAATGTTGATGTCGGTCTTGAACTTATCTGAATAATCATATGATGAAAGGAATATTGCACCATTAACAGACACAACAAGAACACTTATCAATGGCTTGCCTTTTACATTTGTCCATCCATCAGATACAATGGACACCCCATGCTCATTCCAAGAACTTGTCATTCTACTCAAAGAATGAGTTATTTTTGCTTTTTCATGATCAAGGCCCACGGTTCTAGCCTTGTCATACCCAGGGCTCTTGTATCCTTTGGGGGCATCATTAGTGGCAGAAACCATTTCATGCCAATATGGTGATGAAGAAAATTGAATGGTACCCCACACACATAGAGAAATCGAAAAAAATTTGAATCCGCATCACTGTTGGACCCTTCATCAAGGAAATCGGATATGGTTCTATGCCTTAAAGAGATGTTTGGTCCACGAGTGCCTCCATATCCACTGCCATGGGTGGAAGTTGATGGACTTCTTTGTCCATGTTTTGATGGTGCATAAGATTCAATGAAACCCATAGATCTTTTAGATTTGTATTGGGCTTCCTCCTCCTCCCTTGTGTATTTGGCTCTATCTGTTGCTGACACTCTTACACAAGTTTTGATTCCTATATTTTTATCTCCGTCCCATGGCCTTTTCCCACAAAGGTGCCTTCTGGCACGGGTGTATGAACCTGTGTATTGTGTATTGCAATGGGGGCATATAAATTTAGTGGTTCCAACTTCCACCCCCTTTCCCTCCTTCAAGCATAGTAAAATATTTCCACAATGGTGTTTGGTCAATTTTAGTTGGTGCACTATGGTCTCATTATCTCCACTCTCCCCTAAGTCCCCTTCCTCCTCGGTTGGTACTCCTCTTCAAGATTTTCATCATATCCACTGTAACCCACTTCTTCATCCTCCTGTTCTGGAATAGGCCTCTTTCTCCTACTCTCCAACACCATAATAACAAAAAACATAACCAACATGAAGAAAATGTCAAGCCATATAGCCATGTCCATGATGTTTCAACTTTCAACTTTCAAAATTCAAACTTTTAAGTTTTTAACCTGCGAAACAATGGAGGAATGCCAAATGGGAATAGGAAAAAATGCAACATAGAAAAAAAAATCAATTTTTCATTTTTCAAGAAATTAAAATGCAACATATAAATAAATAAATAAATCATTTTTTTCATTTTTAAACAAATGAAAATGCAACATAGAAAAAAAAAATTCATTTTTTTCATTTTTCAACAAGTTAATTATCAAGCATAGAAAAAAAATCAAATTTTCATGTTTGAACAAATTAAAAACACAGAGAAAAAAAAATTAGATCATCGGTGATTGGACTCTCCTACCTCTGTGTCCTTCGTTGATTTCAATGATTCGATCCCAAGCAGAGACCTCGAAGCTCCTTGTTGGTCAACCTCTCCTTTCCCTTTCTCTCTCCTCTCCTCTCCTCTCCTCTCTTCTTCCTCTTTCTCCTCTCTTCTTGCTCTCTCTCTTCTCTGAAATGAAAAATAGAATGGGAGGGAGGACTTTTATTTCTTTCCCTCCCCTCCCCTACCCTCCCTTCCCTCCATTTTTCCGACCGACGGCCGCATTTTTTCCTCCGCATGCGGACGTCAGGCGAGAGCGCTTTTTAGCACTCGGGAGCGAACACTCCCCAAGCGCTCCCTCCTTAAAAGAAGCACTCTCGAAGCGTCTTTTTTAAGGAGGGAGCACTCGAGGAGCGTTACAACGCTCCCGAAAAGGCAAGGAGCATTTTTGACAGTGCAGGCAGCATTTTCGGGAGCGCGCTCTCTCCTTAAAAAAAGCACTCCCAGAACGCCTTTTTTCAGGAGGGAGTGCTCGGGAGCGAAGGCAAGGAGCGTTTTTTATAGCGCAAGCAGTGTTTTCGGGAGTGCTCTCCCTATGCGCTCCCAAAACGCTCCCGCTCACAGCGTGTTTTGGGAGTGGGTTCGAGAGGGGGGGCCGCTCCTCCACAACCTTGCTCTAAAACCCAAAAAATCGCTTCCGGAAATTCCACCTAAAAGTGTCTCAATTAGATTATTAGTCGTTTTTTAAATATTTCCTGAGCCTAAACTTAGGGAATATGGTTAATTAATCAGTATTAATTGAGATAAGTTGAGAATCATCTAGAAAATAACACGAATCGACATGGAATTAATTTGGGCCATCAATTTTTCTTTTAATATTGGTCGTTGGTGCTCCAACAGAGGATTATAAGAAGAAGTCGATGGGTAGATGGAGAACACACCAATTGCAAATACTCAATTGCCCAGGCAATTCGATTTTCTCAGTAGCTGAAACTCAACACAGAAGATAGAGCCAGTGGGTGAGTAGCAAGTGGCTGAGGAGGTCAGCAGCGTTACAGTAGAAGAATTCCAGTTTCGATTCTGTTTTAATCTTGTTCATTGGTGCTCCAACAGAGGATTATAAGAAGTCAATGGGCATATGGAGAACACACCAATTGCAGATACTTAGTTGCCCAGGCAGTTCGATTTTCTCAGTAGCAGAGTCTCAGCAGAGAAGATAGAGCCAGTGGGTGAGTAGCAGGTGGCAAAAGACATCAACAGCATTACGAGAGGAAGAATTCCAGTTTCCGGGAGAAGTAGTAAGAGAAAGGCCGAAATTCTCATAGGGACTACGCAAGCACTGCGCAGAGGTTGACGCAGAGGGATCTATGTGTGGCTAGGGAGGCAATTTTGGGGGCAAAAATTAGCTGTGGGGTGAGAGAAAATTCTCACAATAATTTTTGCAATATTTTCTCAAATTAGATTGCCAGTTTAGCATCTAAATTATTGTACTCAGAATTGTTGTTGAAGAATAAGAATAAAACCCTCATATGTTGCACCAGTTTTCCCACATTGGGTTTTTCTGGGGACAAAAGTTCAAAAATAACTATGTCAAAATTCTCATGTGTGTGTGCTAGAATTTCTCAACTTCCAGTATTTTATTTTCCGCAATATTTTTATGGTGAAAATTGCAGCTGTGATTTTATTCATTGTTTGTCGTAGCAAATAAACTACATAATTAAATTTACAGTTAGGAGAATAATTTCCAGTTGTTGCAATAGATGAAACTTTCACAGTCCTAAGTGATCCATGGTGTAAATGCTCCATTCTGCTACTACTTTCACTGTTGTTGCTACTAACTAGAGCCTTTGGAGAGTCGAGCTGCAACTTGTACAATCTGTTGCTACGAACTCCAATCTGCCTCACCTTCTTCTAGTTTCGGTGTTTCATGAACACCTTCTTCCCTACAATTGGACATCATATCTTGTAGCTGGGATACTGAAATAAGGTTCATACCCAAGCTGAGCACATGCAGCACATCTGTAAGACTAGTGCTTGCTCTTGACTCCCTCTGAATCTCAATGGTACCTACTACGACTGGAGTACATTTATATTTGTTTCCCATCTGAATCTCAAAGTCCATTTACTCCTCCTTATAGTTGTAGAACTATTCTCTAACTCTTATCATATGAGCTAACACTCCATTGTCTATGTACCAGACATCGTGTGAAGTTGAGCTAGAGAGAAAAACTCTTTGAGCGAATTCATCCTCCAATCTGGAAGACAAATCCATAGCCCCTTGAATGTTGAATTTCTCTGCGGCCATACTAGAGAAATCTGAGAAATCTACCAAAGATATCCTGGGTATCATTTGTGTGCTTTTCTGTTCTTCCCCGGCGCAGATCTGCAACTACAACCCTTGCTACAAAACTTTTGCGCCCAAATCTGCTCAACGAATCAACTAATCTACTCACCAAAACCCTCTATCTGGCAACCACGCTACCTGCAAATTCTGCTTCAAGCAAATCGAACTTTTCCCGCACTCTGCCTCTGGAAATCAATTTTCCTGCCCAGCAACTTCGCACTGCCTTGCTAGCCTGTGCAAATCTGAATTTTATGCTTCGGATCTCCCTCTGAAACTGCACGATCTACTGATATTTCGCCTCCGAGCCTCCAATTTGATAAAAAATGATCTGATACCATGTGAAAATTTCTTGATTTCAATTACTAGATATTATTCTCCTAACTGTTAGCAATTTAATTGTTTATAGCAATTATTGAATAATTCACAATTGCAATCTTCGCCATAAAAATACGTTGCGGAAAATAAAGTCAGAATTTGAGAAATAAATGCACACACAATAAAAGTCGACACAATAATTTTTTGGCTAACGTCCTTGGAAAAGCCCCGAAGGGAAAACTGGTGTAGCAAATGAGGGTTTATTTTTATTATGCAACAAATTTTGAGTACAATATTTGGATGCCCAACTGGCAATCCTCCAGCAAATACACTGGCAAAATATCTGGGAAAGATTTTTCTCCCTCTAGAAATCAACTCGGACCCTCTAGCCCTACTCGAACCCCTCGCCGGCAACTCACACTCTGCCTGGAATTCGCACTGCCTGGCCTGGATAATTCTTACTGCCTACTATTTGGCTCTAACTAAGCCGTCCAACCTCTCTCTACCTCTGGAAATGACTCGCTCTGCCTTCCAGGTGATCTCTCGGCCTTCAGCAACTAAAACGACCATATTTCTGGCACATGCTCTGGGGTTTTCTGGTTGCTCGCACTAGCTACTCAACCTCTCCACAGAATAATTTCAGCCTCCCTTTTTTTACCTCTCTGACACTGGAAAACTGCTGGGAAAACTCTCCAGAATTCTCCTTTGTTGCTCCCTCAATCATTGATGCTCTCCCTCTGGCTCAAACTTGTCCCTCGTGAAATCTTTGCACATTGGGAAGCTTGCACCGCCTTGCTCTTTCTCTCACACATTGTGTCTATCTCCATCCCATCAACTTGCTCTTATAATATCTCGCTGGAGCTTTAATGCTCATGATTAGATCCTTATCAATGGCTAAGATCATCTTAGACATGATCCACTTCATTTTCTGGAAGTCTCTAGAGCATAAGTCGATCTCCCCAAAAATTCACTTTAATTAACCACTTCTCGTATGTTGGACTTAGGAAATTTTTAATGATGTTTAATTAATTTAATTAAGGTGTTTCGCAAGCTCATCTCGTGAAACCCTTTATGGGTTTTGGAGATCTCATGTTCATTAGCCTCTTAGACACAAATCGAGACTAGAACACATGTTTGATGCTACCAACTCAATCAAAAAATAACATGTTATGAACCTTGTGACTTAAAAATGATAAGAAACCAATAATTACAATCCACTTCGAGGCGGAAAACTCCTTTTACAATGAATACTATATATATATATATATATATATATATATATATATATATATATATATATATATATATATATATATATAAAGGGGATAATTATAATAAAAGGGGGCCACGAAAGGTTCTAGACTACATAACTATATAACAATAGATATGTAATCACTCAATATCTAGGGCTTATTGCATCAAAATCTAGTAGGTCTTTTGAGATACCTCACAACACAATAGCCAAACTACGACACAACAATGAGGTGGATGCCATTGTCACCTTGGCAATCCACCTCCTACTCTTTAGTGGATTTTTGTTAAAAATAGTAGCGAGAAAGGTTCTTTGACTTGTGCCTTAGTCAAAGAGACCAAGAAACAGTTTTCCTTAGCATGCACAAGCTCCTAAAAGTTAGGACGAGTTCCTAAAATTTAAGACGAATTCCTAGAAATCATAATGAATTCCTATAAGTTAGGACAGTGCATGAAGCAGTTTAACTCATGCGGTTAGTTGGAGTCTCAATTGTTTGTGTCCTAGTGCGAGTTAGAAGTCTCAATGGTTATTTGTGGCTAGGACGAGTTACATGAGTCAGTTAGACTCAGTTAACTAGAAAATCACAAGACCAAGTTCCAAAAATACACTTGCCAAATTTAGCATAAGCGAAAAGCTTATAAGGAGGACGAAGTATTCAATTGTCTTATGAGCATGAGTTGGTGAGACAAGGCAGTAGATAACACATATTTTTGTTTGTGTGTGTGAGGTTGAGAGAGGATCAATGTACCAAGAGAGGCTTGTGCGTAGATTTATAGGATAATTTCCTTGGGATTTGCGCAAGGAAATAGGGAAGCAAGGATCAGAGTCTTGCGGGTGTTTCAGCTTAGTACAAGCAAAGAAAACCAAAATGGTTTCTATTGAAACAAGATTGTTTTTGTAAGAGATCTATCGCTCATTCTTCTATCAATAAAATTATGAATCAAGCAGAGGGTTTTCCCAGATGTGTTACCTAGAAAAACTATGTTTTTGCTATTGTGTGACTGTGTTATTTTTGTCCCTATTCTGCTGCAAATTGAGTAGAGAAAATTCTGTCTTGGGTTACAAGTTAGTTTCAGATTTGTTCATTCAAGCACATCAAAAGTTTCATGGATTTTCGACATGGCATCAGAGCAATGAACAAAATCAAGACCAGCAGAAGTTGAGGCAAGCATCATAGGAGAAGAACTTTTGAAACAATCACAACCTCTAGGAGCCCTATCAAGTGAGAATGAGCCTAGTTTTATTGTGCCTTTTTGTGATTTGGTATAGGTCGAGTTTGAGGGCAGTTTGTGGTTGAGATTAAGGGAAGTTCTGTGTTTTTTGTGTCTGTAATTCTCGATGTATCAGGTCGAGATTTTTTGTGTGCTTAAAAGGAGAGTTAAGCCCCTGTAGTCTCAGTATTGGAGGGCTGGAAGGCCTTACATGTGGCTGGAACATTCCTTTAGGACAACATATGAAGGAGGCTTGTAAAGGGAGGGTTACAAAGGTTTTTGTGGAGGTTTAGAGGTCAATTTGTGGAGGACTGGTACATTGTGTTCAAGTGCACCAATCAAAGGTCGAGGAATCTCAGAGGAAGTCTGCTAGTTGAGTTATGTTTTGTGTTTTTCAGTGATTGATGCATTGCTAGGTTGTGTAGGGTTGTTCTACAGTTTATTTGAGCAACAGTTGGTTGATAGCTTAAGAGTAGATTAGAGGGCTGCTATAAGGTGTCTATTCAACCCTAAGTTCAGTCCTTGTGAAGGACTACAAGACTAAAAGTTGAGGCAGAATTCTTTAAACCCTAAGTACAACTTCTTGTGAAGGATTACAAGGTTGTTAGTGGGCAGCTGTTGGAGAGCTCTCTAGGTTAGCAAGATGGCGTACCAAGGGTTGAGAAGAGATAACTGTTTAGAGGGAGCATCGAACTTCATTCCATGGAAATTGGGGGATCATGAGTTTGGACATTATGCCACTAAGTGTCCTAAGCAAAACGAGTCTAGTAAGGATCATGTCGCAGCATCAGCAGAGGTAGATGCATTTTCTGCCCAGTTCAAGAAAGATTTCTCATTGATTGCTTGCAAGGTAATCTCAACAGATAGCATTATATGGTGTATTGATTCAGGAGCATCCTTCCACAAGACCAAGAACAAGTAAAGTTTCAACCACCTGAAGGAGAAGGACATGTAGCTTCAAATTGAGCTAGGAGATGATGGTCAGTATGTAGCTAGAGGAGTTGGTATTGTCAGTTTTCAAAGGGAGTCAAGTAATCCTCTTCATCTCAGAGATGTTCCCTATGTTCCAAGTTTGAGGCGGAATCTTGTTTCTGTAGTTACCCTTGAGGACAAGGGATATGATATCATCTTCAGCAGAGGTAAGGCATACCTCCAACGCTTAGCTTCCTGATGTAAGAAGTAGATAGGTGTGAGGGTGAAGAGTCTCTACAAGTTGCAGTTAGAGACAGGTGCATCCTTGAGCAACAAGGCAAGGAGAGCTCAAAGTAGAGAAGTAGTGGTTGAGTGAGAGCAGGATAGAGCTCTCAAGATGGAGCCTCAGCTAGTATCTCAATTTTTGTGTAAACTAGATGGCAGTTGGGCTGACCAGTAGGATGATGAGGAGCATAGCCCAGGGCAAGTGGAGGCATCCACTCAGTCAAAGACTCCCATTATAGGGAGAGTTTGAGCCAAGTGGGCAAAGGATTTGGTTAAGGGAGATCAAAAGAGAGTTGAATCTTCCAACCAGAGGAAGCAACCACAAAGGTACACAGGGTACATGGCAATTATGACTGAAGTGATGGACTTGCAAAACATGGTGGGAAAGAACAGGTCTTCAGATCAGGTTCCACAAATGAAAGTAGGGAAGTCTTCTAGTTCAAAGGAAGCATCTGCAACAGCAAAGAACGTGGCAGTGTTGGAGACAAATCTAGGTGGGCGAGGTTCTTCCAAAAGCACCTTCCTTGCTAAGAGGGAGTGTTGAAAATAGTAGCGAGAAAGGTCCTTTGACTTGTGCCTTAGTCAAAGAAACCAAGAAGCAGTTTTCCTTAGCATGCACAAGTTTCCTAAAAGTTAGGAAGAGTTCCTAAAATTTAAGAACAAATTCCTAAAAATCAAGATGAATTCCTATAAGTTAGGACACTGCATGAAGCAGTTTAACTCATGTGGTTAGTTGGAGGCTTATGTGTTTGTCTCCTAGTGCGAGTTAGAAGTCTCAATGGTTATTTGTGGCTCGAACATGAGTCAGTTAGACTCAATTAACTAGTCAATCACAAGATCAAGTTCCAAAAATACACTTGCCAGATTTAGCATGAGCGAAAAGCTTATGAGGACAAAGGCATATAATTGATTCAATTGTCTTATGAGCATGAGCTGGTGAGACAAGGCAGTAGAGAACACATATTTGTGTTTGTGTGTGTGAGCTTGTGAGAGGATCAGCGTACCAAGAGAGGCTTGTGCGTAGATTTATAGGACAATTTCCTTAGTATTTGTGCAAGGAAATAGGGAAGCAAGTATCAGATTCTTGCAGGTCTTTCAGCTTAGTACAAGCAGAAAAAACCAGATTGGTTTCTATTGAAACAAGATTGTTTTTGTAAGAAATCTATTGCTCTTTCTTTTATCAATAAAATTCACAATCAAGCAAAGGGTTTTCCCAGTTGGGTTCCCTAGAAAATTTGTGTTTTTGATATTTTGTGACTGTGTTATTTATGTTCCTATTCAGCTGCAAATTGAGTAGAGAAAATTATGTGTCTTGGGTTACGAGTTAGTTTCAGATTTGTTCATTCAAGGAAATCAGAATTTTCATGGATTTTCTACATGGTATCAGAGCAGTGAACAAAATCAAGACCAACACAAGTTGAGGCAAGCATCATAGGAGAACTTTTGAAGCAGTCTTAGCCTCTAGGCGCCTCTAGGAGCCTTATCAAGTGAGAAGGAGCTGACTTTTATTGTGCCTTTTTGTGATTCAGTATAGGCTGAGTTTGAGGGCAATTCGTGGCTTAGCTTGAGGGCAGTTCTATGTTTTTTGTGTGTGTAATTCTCTGTGTATCAGGCCGAGATTTTCTGTGTGCTTATAAGGAGAGTTGAGCCCCTTTAGTCTCAGTATTGGAGGGATGCAAGGCCTAACAAGTGACTGGAACATTCCTTTAAGATAGCGTATGAAGTAGGCTTGTAAAGGGAGGGTTACACAAGTTTTTGTGGAGGTTTAGAGGCCAAGTTGTGGAAGACAGGTGCACTGTGTTCAAGTGCACTAATCAAAGGCTGAGGAATCTCAAAGGAATGCCCAGAACCGTGACCTAAAAAGAGCAGAAGAAGTTTGCTAGTTGAGGTATGTTTTGTTCTTTAGTGATTGATGCAGTGCTAGGTTGTGTAGGGTTGTTCTACAGTTTGTTTAAGCAGCAGTTCGTTGATAGCTTAAGAGCATATTGGAGGGTGTTTAGAAGGTGTCTATTCAGCCCTAAGTTCAGTCCTTGTGAAGGACTACAAGACTGATAGAAGAGGAAAAATTCTTTGAGCCCTAAGTACAACTTCTTATGAAGGATTACAAGGTTGTTACTGGGCAGGTGTTGGAGAGCTCTCTAGGGTAGCAAGATGGCGTACCAAGGGTTGACAGAAGATCACTATTTAGAGGGAGCATTGAACTTCGTTCCATGGAAAGGGAGGATCATGATAGTTTTGGAGGATAATGGGGTGGGAGAATTTGTGAAGCAGGTTATACCACCACCACAAGATACCCAACAGTTGACCTAGCATACTAAGAATGATATCAAGGCAAGGAGGATTATCCTAGAAGGGGTCAGAGATCGTATAGTTCCTCATATCCATGAGAAGAAGGCAACTTTTGAGATGTTCAAAACTATTTTAAAACTATATCAGAGTATCAGTGATACCAGAAATCTTGCTATTAAGGAGAAGCTGAAGAATATCCGGATGAGCAAGGATGAGCCCATTGTCACATATTTGTCAAGGTTTACTCAACTACGAGATGAACTGGGTGGTGTGGGTGTGATTTATTTGATCACGACCTTGTGAGTTTAGCCTTACTAGGACTTCACAAGTCTTGGTATGGTTTCCAAGATGATGTAAGTGGTAGAGAGAATTTTCCCAATTGGGAATGGTTTTGGACTGACTGCATTTAGGAAGAGATCCAAAGACAGACTAGAGATGGTAGATCAGTTATGACAGTGGACAAGGAGAACCTTGTCGTGGCAAGCAAGGCCATGGGCAAGAAGGGAAAGAACTGTGTGTAATTCGAATTGAATAATTTTGCTTCCACTAAATATTTTTGGTTAAGAACTTGGCCATGTATTTGTTCAGTTAATAATTGTTGGGAACCGATTAACGGGTGTTGGGTTGGGGAAATTCTAACAAACCACCAAGGTGAAGCATGTTGAAATCCTAGTGTAGCTATGACTAGAATAGTTTTCACAATTGATAACTACCATTATTGATGTAATCAGTTCCTTCTTTACACTTTAATCAACAAGTAGTTATACATGAAAAACTTCAACCATTCAAATCTTCAACAAGTGCAATAAATAGAGATCACAATAGACACTGAACAATAAGAGACAAGAGACACCAAGATTAGGCTCACAACCAGGGCAAAACCCACACACATGGAAAACCCAAAATACTTTCCTTATGAGAGATATTTTGTCCATCAAAGTTGCATCAAAATTGTTCCAACAAATCCAAAATTTCCCTTAATAAAATCTCAGTCAAAGTCTGTCAATATAGAGAGAAAAATCATCTCCAAGTTCATTATATTAGTCTGCACAATAAGGTCAAAACTCAGGCATGTAGTTACTGAAGTATGAGGCCGAAAATAGTCTGAAGTCCCCTCAAAAAGGTCAACGAACCATCCACAGAAGCTCAACCCAGAATCACTGTCAAACCCTCGGTCAACCCAAGTCAATGTCTTAGAAAAGGAGTGAAATCACAGTCCCACGAATCAACAAGCTCTTCAGAAGTATTCGGCCTTCAAAGAGATTAGATATGTGGTAGAATCAGTGTTGCGAACGTCTCGATAACATCCTGATTTTATATTGAAATCACGATTTTTTGGCCTAGCCGATGTTTGCCGATTTTTTATCGATATTTTTACGATTTTTTGGTTTTTGAGACCCTTGCTGATTTTATCCCGATGTCGATGTTCGCAACATTGGGTAGAATAGATGCCAATAATCCCAAGACAAACTCCAGTCAATGTAGTCACCAAAAGAAAGTCAATGCAACTATAATAGTCATTTTTTTTGTCCTTCGCAAAGAGTGGTATTTCTCCTTTAATTGCAGATCGAATGTTTAAGATGCTATGGTGCCAAAAATGAGTGCTAATGATGTTGAATATATATGAATCAAGTGGGCTAACAAGCCCTAATGGAGCCAACTTGTAGGACATGTTAGGTTGACTTGTAGATGACAACAAAGTAATTTCTTCTTCATGTTTAGGAAATGAAAAATGTTGACTTGTAGGTGACAAAAAAAATATTTTTCTTCATGTTTAGGCAATGAAAAAGTGACCAAAAGCAATCAATCATCCATCTCAACCTGTGATTCATACTAGTTTGCCCTTAAACATTAAATGAAAGCACTAAATTACAAACATGGTTGATGTACCTTATAATGTATGATCCACCTTTATTTCAAAAGTAAGTTGGACGTCGCAAAGCGTTGATCAAAGCATAGATGGAGGGATCTTGGTGTAGAATAGTTTGAGCTTCATTGTGTGGATGCCTTTGCTTGACTGGATACTCTTGGCCCATGGAACGAGTATTGATCAGTTGAAGTACCATTCTTAGAGGAGCGCTCCATTGATTCCCTCTTATTTTCACATATGTTGAGGCCGAGTCACATGATTTTGCTTGCTTTATGGATCATGTAGATTAATTTGGTAGTCTTGCACATGGATCTATGCCCTGGCACACACGTTTAGGTCACCCTATGTTTGAAGAGTTGTTATAACAACTAATAGACCATTGCCTACACACTTCTCATGAGCCCTTTTGGAGGAGTTTTGGAGAGGCGCCATAGGTCACAAGAAGACATCTTTTGATAGGGTGCCTATATTGTTGTGAGATTGGTACTAGTAGATGAATAATGGCTACAATATTTCAAATTGCGTTCAAATAGAAATTATGATAAACATTGAGCAAGTTATGATGGTTAAAATATTGAAGACGATGGAAAGTTAAATTTTTCTCCTCTTGTGGTACACTTTCTTGTGTTTACATGAAGCTGCACATAACCCTTTGGAAGGATGCACTATCTACTTGAGTGGTATAAATACACCACTCTCAAGGTTTATCTGTAAATCATATTTTTTATCATTGAGCTAAGGCTCTCTAAAGCAAGTGTTTTAAGCCTAGGGCACTCCATCTTTGGAATTCTCTTGTGGTTGGCATATTTTCTCTTTTATTTATATTTGTACATCTCACATGTAGCACACTTATGCTTGGGCATCTTTCTCTCTCTACTGTACTTTGGTTCAATCCTAGCACACTTCTTTAGCATTATTTTTTCTCTTTTATTGCAATCTTTTGGGTTGGCATTTTGGTTCCATTCAATCACCTCAACTTGTGATCTTAACACACTTATCTATAATCCAATGAAGTCCACCAACTCAACTGATGGGAGTGATACACCGCACAACTATAAGAATCATCAAAGGATTCCCACCCAAACAAGACCATGATAATAGGGTGAGGAAAGCTCCTACAAGGTTCTAATATTACTCAACATGACCCATTTCTCTCATGATAAAGTCAATATTCTAACCACTAAACACTCTAGGTCGTCATCCAACCATCAATTAGTCATGGCACTCTCCTCCACTACCCTACACAATGTAAAGATCTTCCTTTTCTCTATTAAATAGTGCCTTAAGGATCTTCTTCCCTTGCACGCCTCTTCAATGTAGACAAAAAGAGTTTAAAATTATTAGTTTCCTTTTAGGAATATCTTGAAAGAAAAAAACTTGGATTGAAAACTATCCATGAGCAGCAATAACAAGGTTGTAGGTTTAATGGGGTTTACTTTCATTGTTGTGGACATTCTAGCCATGGTTTTCTATCAAAACCATCTCATTCCTCTCATATTCTCACAACAAATATTCAACTTTGATTGGCACTTACCAACGACAAGTAAATAACATTTTCTTGCCATATGCCGACATATTAATGATAAAAACCATGGGATTCACACCAATTTTACCTAAACCCAAAAGTTGAAAAAATCAAAAGCATGAGATAGTAATGCTCATTGGTGAAATAATGAATGATAATGATCAAGCCTCCCAAAAATTTTCTCAAGATATACTTCCCACTTACATAGAGAGTACGTGTCTTCCTCAAGAAGCATGGGAAAAAATCAACAGGACCACTCAAGTGAAATTGATGGGAATGCTTTGCAAGGAAGCATGGGCTAAAGCGTAATACTTCCCTAAGGGCAAGTGTCAAGATCAAATCTCCCACGCATCTCTTTTGATGACATGTCGTTGTCATTGATGTCAACTCAAGCAGCACCAAAAGATGCCTCTCCTTTGTTGACCAAAATGACATGGAAAAACATAATTCTTTGTGTTTGGACCAGCTTTGTTGAATTCTCCTCGTCGAGCCAATTCAAGTGGTATGTGGCACACCACAAGAGCCCTCATAGTTTGAGAGATATTCTTGTTTGAAGATAAAGCCCCCAACTTCTAGGAAAAAAACCTAACAAATGGTTGATGTGGCATCTTATTATTTGCACAAAGTCATGAAGTCAGTCTTATTATTAAGAATAAATTAAATATTTTTGACAAATATCTCTTGTTGAGGGAATCTAATGTTGAATTAAAAATTCGGCCTAGAGTATCAAGGGTTTTTG
Organism: Pinus albicaulis; assembly: GCA_034641835.2. Taxonomy (NCBI): domain Eukaryota; kingdom Viridiplantae; phylum Streptophyta; class Pinopsida; order Pinales; family Pinaceae; genus Pinus; species Pinus albicaulis. Next base: position 1,674,615,281 of record CM076578.1, read on the forward strand.
TTCCAAGAATTTGAATTTCAAAATTCAAATTCCCTCCACATAGCAAGTCGGTTGCCTCCTATTTGGTGTCCTCCAAATCTATAAAAGGCACCCTATCTTAACCATTAGAGCATCGATCTAACGCATATCCTACGAAGTGATTTTTTGTCTAAAATACTCTCAACCCTGTGGGAGATAGAAAAAACAAGCGAGTGGCCTAATCAGGAAGGATTTCGAAGAGTTTGGATCAAGGGATTCATTCTGGTTGCAAGTTGATATTATATTCTGTGAAAAGGTCCTGGAGAAATACATCTAACTTCGGCCTCCATCATGGAATAAACCTGAGAGTACCTGCGACTTGGAATTCTCATTCATTAGCATTTTGTGCAGTTTGGAGGTCTCTCAAGACATCAGCGTTGTGAAGTTCGGACCATCTCTTGATTGCATCTCCTTCGCAGCCTTATTGTCTAAGAGAATAAACTTTTGTGGCAAGCTTCTGAACAATATACTAAGCAGTCTAATCTCTTGTTGTGGACAATATCATATGGCCCAATCTCTGAAAGTTGCGGCCAGTAATCCTGAAGCAAATATGTTGATCAATTCAGTGAAGATTTGAAATTTAATAGGTCGCTAATGCATGGTGACAAATCAGTCCTACATTCATAAATCTATTATTGACTTGTACACAGATGACAATGCATTGGTTGTTTTAAGATCCAATTTTCAGATCATTGTGCGGTCTGATTTCTGGAAGTTATAACCCGTGGTTTAAGTGGTTCTCGGCCTGTCTATAATCCATGTAGTCCTATTGACAAGTAGACTAACTCTTGCATTCATTATTGTGTCAACATATCTCCTTGTTGCAATTTCTTGCAAAACAATGTCACTTGATTGAGACCTTTTATCAATACAAACCTGAGGAAGTATTCTGCCCTACGAAAATGGTTAAATCCAAAGGATTTAACCAAATTTTATCTCTATGCTTGGAGCTATGATATATCTCAACTTGCCCATTCAGTTCTTCTTGTCTTGGTGATGAACTATTTGAGTACCCTTGTGCACAAATCACCGGTGCCATAACTGAACAAGGGTTTCTAGGTTACGAAGGGACTGAGGTACTATGCAATCTATTGATTTATGGTAGCATCGGATGTGTTATAAGTCTCGAATCTTGCAGGGAGTCTTAGAAACATGTACTCCAAAATACCCAGAAAGCGTTTTGGGAAATTCCACCCAGATGGGGTTTTATTAAAATAATTAATTATTTTTAATGAGAGCCTAAGTCTAAACTTAGGGAATTAAAATAATTAAAGTATATTAATAGAATTGGGTGTGAATCTTCTAGAAAAAGACAGAGATCAAGTCAATATGATCTAAGTCGTTGATTATGTTTTAATCTGGGCCGTTGGTTATCCAACGAGAAGATTATAAGGAGGACTTCGATGGGCATTTGGAAAACACAGCGAGTGAGTCTAGAGATCAAACTTCTCAAGTGAGCAACGCAGAGCAGCTGGAGGATCTGATCGAGTTGATTCGATTGCAGTGAGGGGTAGTGATAGTTTCAGTTGGAAGATCTCTTCCTGAGTCGGGAATACTTAGCAGAGAAGGCAGAGAAGAGGCAGTGTAGGAGCTACGTTGGGCAGCGCAGTGCCACACAAAGGCAGCACTGAAGCCTTGAAGGGATTTGTATTTTTGTTGAGGAAAATTAGATCCAGTGCCAGGGTGTGAGACCAGAGGAGCAGAAGATCAGCATCCAGCCAGCAGAAATACCAACCAAAGGGAGTGACACAATCCCCAGCCAGAGTGACATAGATCTGCGCAGAGGCAGCGTGAGGCTAATCAGTTCAAGGTTTGGTCAATGTCGGATCTCCAGTGTTAGTGTGAGGTAATCCTCACTAGTTCTTTGTCAATCAGATTCTCTGTGGATAGCCAGATTTGGGGAATCCATTTGTATTCAAAAACTTCTGCTTAATAATATCAAACCCTCATCTGATGCACTGATTTTCCCGCATTGGGTTTTTCCGAGGACTTAGTCCAAAAATAACAGTGTAATGTGTTTCTAATTTTCTTGCTCATATCTTGTTTTTGCGGTTATTTTCCGCAGTTTATTGAGAGAAGGTTGCGGTGTATTTACTTCAGTATTTACTTGTAGAACACAATAAATAACTTGTATAATTTATAAAGTAGGAGAAGTAATATTAGTTCGTTGCAATAACATTCCAGGAGTAGGAATTTTTATATGGTACCAAAGCAGTGCAGGTGAAGCAAGAGAGCAAACCAAAAGAACTCAGCGTTAAAGAGAAAGAGAGAGAACAAATAGCTGCATAGGCAGCAGATCGAATCCCCAAGGGATTGCGCAGTCCAAGCCAGAGAGGGAAAGATGTGCAAGGAAGTTTCTCTCTGAGTGAGTCAACAGAGAGGTAATACTTTCTAGTTCGTGATTTGTATAGGGAGCAAGGCAGAGTAGTTTTCCGTGGGACACAATTTTTCTGCAGCATTTGCTGGGGCTGAAAAGCGTCAGAGGAAGGAAGAATACATTTTTTGAGGGAATTTTCTTCCTCAATGAATTCTGAGCCAAGGAATTCTATTTCTTAGTTGCAGAGCAGCAGTAGTTAGGAGCAGATCTACTAACTCCAGCAAGGAGTGCGTAGGCCGGCCTAACAGCTACGCAGAGGAGAGAGGGAGCAGTTCGACTTTTTGTTGGCAGAGATGCCAACTAATGGGCTAAGAGATCAAGATCGGCTGGAGGGAGCCTCCAACTATGTGATCTGGCAGGCAAGGATCACCTGTCTATTAGATGAGCATGATCTCAAGGCCTTTATCGAGAATGTGGTAGTTGTCCCCGTAGATGCAGATTCGTTGAAAGCTTACAAGAAGAATATGGCAAAGGCTAAGAATTTGATCCTCGACGGAGTGAGGGATCATGTAGTATGTCACATCGCTAGCAAATGGACTGCCAAGAAAATGTGGGATGCCTTAGCAACGCTGTATCAAGGATCTTCCGAGCAACAGAAGATGTACTTGTAGGAGAAGATGCGATCTATGAGGATGCAAAAGGGAGAACGCATTGATTTGTTCCTTGCAAAGCTTCAGGAAACCAAAGATCAGTTGGCAGTTGTCGAATCAACACCTCAGGCCACCAAGATGGTCAAATTGGCTTTAAAATCTGTATCAAATGAATGGCAAGTCTTTATCCAGAGCATCCTGGGTAGAGAAAGGTTGGCTAATTCGGAGAAGATGTGGGCCGCTCCTCAACAGGAAGAGATGAGATGAGATATGATCAAGTGCAAACTTGATGGCAGCAGCAGCAGTGGGTCGAAGCCCAAGGAGGAGGATGAGAATGCAGCCCTTGCATCTAAGTGGCAATAGGAGCAGCAGAGGCGAAAGGACGTCTCAAAGATCAAGTGTTTCCGATGTGGTGAATATGGTCACTACACTACATAGTGTCCTCTCAAGAAGAAGGACAAGGATGAGAAGCATGATCCATAAGCTGCAATCGCGAAGATGGAGGAGTTCGCCATGATTGCCCACATATCTCCAGGGGAGAATTAGGGTGATCTAGAACTGCAGTTGGGCAAGATCCTTGAAGAGTCCACCTCTTGGATCAATACCTCGCTACGAGAGCCCAAATCAGAAGGAGCAAGATGGACAAGTGTCAGTTGGTGCAGAGGAGTGTCGGAGAAACAGCGCAGTGGCTAGAGAGCGCCAGAGTCTGAGCAGCGCAAAGCAGAGTTGGCAGCAATGCAGGAAGGCATAGCGCAAAGTCAGCAGCAGCACAGTAGCTTCAGAGGGTCAGCGTAGAGACTATCAGCACTCAAATCTTCAGTATCAGATGCATCATGCTGAACACTTAGTTCATTGTTTGGATGTTTTTCTGTTGAATCAGGCAGCAGAGTTGCAGTGCAGTAGCAGTTGGCAGGAGTACATAGGGTCAACAGCAGCATAGATGCAACAGTGCAGTTGTTGGTGGGCAGCAGTGTTAGACATCAGCAGCACAGAGGGAGATGTTACAAAGCCAGTGTAGTGCTTCAGCAGGATGCATTGCTAGAGCACATTCCTCGCTAAGAGGGAGTGTTGATTTCTAGTAGCATGGATGTGCTCTAAGTCTCAAATTTTGCAAGGAGGCTTAGATACATGTACTCCAAAATACCCAGAAACCATTTTGGGAAATTCCACTCGTATGGGGTTTTATTAAAATAATTAATTATTTTTAATGGGAGCCTAAGTGTAAACTTAGGGAATTAAAATAAATAAAGTATATTAATAGAACTAGGTGTGAATCTTCTAGAAAAAGATCGAGATCGAGTCAATATGATCTAAGTCGTTGATTATGTTTTAATCTGGCCCGTTTGTTATCCAACAAGAAGATAACAAGGAGGACTTCGATGGGCATTTGGAAAACACACCGAGTAAGTCTAGAGATCGAATTTTTCAAGTGAGCAACGCAAAGCAGCCGGAGGATTTGATCTAGTTGATTCGATTGCAATGAGGGGCAGTGATAGTTCTGGTTGGACGCAGAAGAGGCAGCGTAGGAGCTACGCTGGGCAGCGCAGTGCCACGCAGAGGCAGCGCTGAAGCCCTGAACGGATCCATATTTTTTATGAGGATCAGTCAGATCCAGTGTCGGAGTGTCGGGGTATGAGGCCGTAGGGGCAGAATATCAACATCCAGCCAACAAAGTGACCAGCCAAAGAGAGTGACGCAGTCCCCATCGAGAGTGACATAGATCTGCGCAGAGGCAGTGTGGGTCTCATCAGTTCGGGGTTTGGTTAGTGTCAGATCTCCAGTGTTAGTGTGAAGTAATCCTCACTAGTTCTTTGTCAGTCAGATCCTCTGTGGATAGCCAGATTTGGGGCATCCAGTTGTATTCAGAAACTTCTGCTCAATAATATCAAACCCTCATCTGTTGCACCGATTTTCCTGCATTGGGTTTTTCCAAGGACTTAGTCCAAAAATAACGGTGTAATGTGTGTCTAATTTTCTTGCTTAGATCTTGTTTCCGCGTTTATTTTCCACGATTTATTTAGTGAAGATCATGGTGTATTTACTTCAGTATTTACTTGTAGAACATGGTAAATAACTCGTATAATTTATCAAGTAAAGGAAGTGATATCAGTTTGTTGCAACAAGATTTCGGGAGTAGGAATCACATGGTATCAGAGTAGTGCAGGTGAAGCAAGAGAGCTGACCAGAAGAACTCAGTGTTGAAGAGAAAGAGATAGAACGAATAGCTGTGTAGGCAACAGATCAAATCCCCAAGGTATTGCGAAGTGTAGGCCAGAAAGGGAAAGATGTGCAACGAAGTTTCTCTCTAAGTGAGTCAACAGAGAGGTAAGACTTCATAGTTCGTGATTTGTCAACAGCAAACGAAGCAGCGCAGCGGTAGCTTCAGCGCAAAGCAATTTTCTATGGGACGCAGTTTTGTTGCAACATTTGCTGGGGCAGAAAAGGGTACGAGGAAGGAAGAATACACTTTTTGAGGGAATTTTCTTCCTCAATGAATTCTGAGCCAAAGAATTCTATTTCTCAGTTGTAGAGCAGCAGTAGCGAGGAGCATATCTACTAACTCCAACAGGGAGTGCGTAGGCCAACCTAGCAACTACGCAGAGGAGAGAGGGAGCAGTTCGAATTTTTGTTGGCAGAGATGGCAGCTAATGCGCTAAGAGATCAAGATCAGTTGGAGGGAGCCTTCAACTATGTCATCTATGTCAGTTGGAGGGAGCCTTAAACTATGTCATCACTTGTTTATTAGATGAGCATGATCTCAAGGCCTTTATCAAGAATGTGGTAGATGTCCCCATAGATGCAAATCCGTTGAAAGCCTACAAGAAGAATATGGTGAAGGCTAAGCGTTTGATTCTTGAGGAAGTGAGGGATCATGTAGTATGTCACATCACTCGCAAAGGGACTGCCAAAGAAATGTGGGATGCCTTAGAAACGTTGTATCAAGGATCTTCCGAGCAACGGAAGATGTACTTGCAAGAGAAGATGCGATCTATGAGGATGCAAAAGGGAGAACGCATTGATTCGTTCCTTGCAAATCTTCATGAAACCGAAGATCAATTGGCAGTTGTCAGATAAGCACCTCAGGCCACCGAATCATTCATTCAGTCTTGCAATAAAGGGTTTTGTGCCTCATTGTCATTGCAGAAGTCCTGACATCTTACTATGCATTTGAGGAAAATAACAGTAAGGTGTTAATTTTAGTTTACGATGGTATGTTCTATGCTTAGTACAATTACTTTCAATGTCCTTTAGTAGCCTAATGACAATATCCAATTTAGTTTTCCAATAGCAATCACATTGACAGTAATCGTAGATAGAATATGAACAATAAAATGCAAAAGACAAGACAAGACAAGAGAACACCAAATTTGGCGGATGCCGGGGAAAAACCCCAAGATGGGAAAACCCCTTTGATCAATTCTTATTATTATTATATCAAATGTTCAACAGAGAGAGAGAGTACAAAAAGTCAAAATTGACTTTCCAAATCAAAGTCAAAACAACCCTGTCAAATCTGCATTCTAATGCAGTGAAATTCAGCCTTAACTAGAAAATCAAGGATGGTCAACACAGTGACCAAACTTCCGTCAAACTCAGCCTCCTTAACTAGTCAAACGAAAGTCAAAACAATCATCCAAACAACAACCAAACTCGGTCAACTAAAGTCAACTTCTGAGGTTAAACAAGCCTACGGTCAACGTAGGTCAAAGTGCACAAAAATTCTTGGTTTCTATGCCAAACTGTACGGCTTGCCAAAAACGAAATTTTCCCACAAAAATCATAGTCAAAGGATGAGTCAAAGTGCCCAGTCAACGCTGTCAAACCCTGCAATAGCTCTGAAATTTTGACTTGTAATCTGCCCTAAAAAATCTTCCTCTTTCCCACACATGTGAGAGAAAAGTATGCCCAATAGTTGTACAAACCAATGAGAGAAGAATGTGAGAGAGTGAGGTGCCAAATGAGGTTGGAGGTCACTTGTATTTATACAAGTCATTAAGGGTGAAGTGACATGTCTCTTGGGCTTCATGAGCCTACATGATGATGTGGCCGACCTTGACTATTTGCACATGTCTGGGCATAAATTCAAAAACACATTTCTGCTTGTCCAAATTTGATGATCTTTAGGTCGATTTTGGTCCTCTCGAAAAGAGGAATTCAACGCAATCATCGTCTCCATCAAATGAGTTGTCCAAAGTGGAATTTGGCCCTAGTTTCCAATTTTAACACTCCCTCTCAACTAGGAAGAATTCCACCTACCAATCTATCCATCATCATCGATCATCATGTCATCATGTCGTCATGTACCATCTTTGTATCTCGTTTCTACCCTATTGAACACTAATATAGATAATGAAAAAGAATCGATCGAGAGTGAGTCACAAGACCTTACCACTCTCCATTGACAAAAGTCAATCCAGGGTTAGAACTGCAATTAGACTTGATCCCAGATCAAGTTGTTAAACACCATGCATCCTAGACATAGGGATTACAACAATACACAATGCGTTCATCTTTAGTGTTATGGTCTCTATCCACTTTTCCCAACTCATTGGCCAAATGAGAGGTACTTCCCATGAGTCTCGAATCACATGGGTAGAATGTATGCTGGGCCATCTGCAGGAGAAGGTGAACCACCCATATTGCTCATATGCCATAGGAGAAGGTGAACCACTCATCCTGCTCATATGCCATAGGAGAAGGTGAACCACTTATCCTATGCATATACAATCAATCATATGGGAATGTGAACCACTCACCCTACACGTGTCATCAATCGTAGGGGAAGGTGAACCACTCACCCTATACACAGCGCACCTATAGGGGAAGGTGAACCACTGACCCTATGGTCGCTCATAGCTCCAAGAAGTTCCCCAAGCCCCCAGGAGCTCCTAGAGCTCACTATCCAACTCAGGCAAGACCCTCATGGGAGGGTCCTTACACAACTCCAAGTGTCTCTCGTAAGGCTAAGAATTTGACCTTCCCCAAAGGCTTCGTGAGGATGTTACCAACATACTCATCGGCCCTGATGTGCTGGAGCCTTATTACTCCTCGTTGTACCATATCCTGGATAAAGTGGTACTTGATATCAATGTGCTTGGAGCGGTTGTGGAACACGGGATTCTCTGAAAGGCGAATCCCTCTTTGGTTGTCGCAATAGATCAAAGTGGTATCCAGCATGTGCTCAAATAGCTCATTGAAGAGCTTCCTCAACCAAACCGTTTCACAACAGTCCATACTAGCTACAATACATTCGGCCTCGGTGATGCTTAAAGCAAACCCACTTTTGCTTCCTGGTCATCCACGAAATCGAAGAAAACCCCAATGAGAAGCAACATCCTGACATGCTCTTTTGATCCACCACACTTCCAACCCAGTCAAGATCAGTATATCCATGTAGCCTCAAATTCCAAGCAGAGTATCTCATCCCATAGTTGATTGTGCCACGGAGATATCTTAAAAGATTCTTAGAAGCAATCCAATGTATGTGATGAGGCTCAACCATAAATTGACTAAATGTATTCACAGCGAAGCATATGTCCGGACAGGAGTTTACCAAGAACATCAAGGCCCCCACAAGTTGTTGATAATCGGAAGGGGTTGCCAATTCAGGCCCAACGACACTTTCATATAGCTTCTTGAAGTTGAGTTCCATCGGAGTAGACACAGACTTGCAATCCACCATCTCACATCTCTCTAGCAACTTCACAATGTATTTTCCTTGAGAAAGGAAAATCTCGCATGGCTTTTGCCAGACCTCCAGACCTAGGAAGTAGTGCATCAATCCTTGGTCCTTCATCTCGAACTTGGAAGCCAACTCCCTCTTGCATTGATAAATGAGAGGGTCAGAACCAGTCAGAAAGAGATCATTAACATAAAGGACCAAAATGAGAGGCATGTCCTTTTGAACCATGAAGTATAGGTTGGGATCAGCATAGCTCCTTGTGAATCCCAACCTCATAAGATAGCTATCAATCCTCTCATACCAAGCCCGAACCAAAATGAGAGGCATGTCCTTTTCAACCATGAAGTATAGATTGGGATTAGCATAGCTCCTCGTGAATCCCAACTTCATAAGATAGCTATCAATCCTCTCATACCAATCCCTAGGGGCTTGCTTCAAGCCATAAAGGGCTTTCTTCAACCTGCATACATGTGTCCTTCGATCTTGTACTTCGAACCCCTGAGGTTGTTCCAAGTAGACTTCCTCCTTAAGCGATCCATGCAAGAAAGCAATCTTAACGTCCATTTGATGTAGGCTCCATCCTTGAGTGGCAAATAGAGCAATAATATATTGGATAGTTGTATATCGGGAAACCGCGGCAAATATCTCGTCATAGTCCACTCCTTCCTTTTGAGAGAAGCCACGAACTACGAACGTGGCCTTATATTTTTCAGCACTACCAAGTTTGGATCATTAGTTGATTGATAGTGGAGCCTCAAGGCACATCACTGGAAACAAGAAGGCCCTCTCAAAATTGGTTGAAAAGAAGACTAATTTGGAGATCATAGTTGGAGATAATGCCACCTACCCCATGAAAGGGATAGGTACTTTTACTCTTCACTTGAATCAAGCTCAAACCATTGATCTACAAGAAGTGTTGTATGTGCCATATTTGAAGAAGAACCTAGTGTCTATTTCTGCAATGGAAGATAAAGGCTTCAAAGTAGCGTTCGTTGTTGGAAAGGTACGTATTTGGCAAAGAAACCCTAAAGATGCATTTACTCTTGGATTTAGGGTCGATGGTCTCTATCAATTTGGAGGAAGTCCATTGGGAGCTTTGGGAAGTGATACTTCTCTTCAATCTAAACTATGGCACCGAAGGTTTGCCCACTTACATTACAAAGCCTTACCTGGGGTAAGGAAGATGGTTACAAGTATGCCTGAATTCAATATGAAGCATGAAGGTGTTTGTCAGGGTTGTGCATCTGGGAAACTTACAAGGGGACCATTCCTTTCTAGTGAAAGCAAGACTACCGATATTCTTCAATTGGTCTATTGTGATCTATCTAGTATGTTGCCCGTAACCTCGCTGGGAGGATACCTATATTATGCAATCTTTGTGGATGACTTCTCACGCAAAACATGGATATATTTCTTGAATAAGAAGGACGAATTGTTCAAATGGTTCCATTCTTTCAAAGCATTGGTCAAAAATCAAACAGGGAAGAAGATCAAGATATTGAGGACCGACAATGGAACCAAATATGAATCAAATGAATTTAATGAATTTTGCAGAGAGGCTGGCATGAAGAAGGAGGCAACTGTTCCATACACTCCTGAGCAAAATGGCGTTCCTAAAAGGAAGAACTGAACAATCATGAAAACCACCCATGCCATGTTCCATGATCAAGGTTTAAACTGCCAACATTGTCGTGTATGTTCAAAATAGGAGCCCACATCAAGCATTGGATTTCAAGAAACCTGAGGAAGTTTTCACTGGTGACCAGGGGACCATTCTTTTGTATAGTTTTGCCGCCTTTAGTTAAATTAATAAATAAAGTGAGAATTAGGGGGTCAACTCACTTAATAAAATAAAGTGCTTTCCTAGTTGATGAACGTTGTGACTAAAAGGGGTGGCCTTGGGGGTCCACACACACATGAGGGAAGGCCTCACGCTGACCCTAAGGTAACTGCGCAGGTCAAGGAGAAGGGAGGACGCAGTTAGGGTTTCTGAGGGAGCTAGCACTATAAAAGGTGGGGTTTTCACTCCATTTGGCATTGTTGATATGATATTGATATTGAGAGCTAGACTTCTGTCTACTTCAGCATGCCGGTTGTTTAGTCGGTCTGCAGCACTGTTTAGTGCGAACTGAGTGTCTCCGGTCGGAGATCTCACCCTTGGCTCCGGGGGACTTCGAGTGCCTGCTCGAGCAAGGTTTTTCCTTCAGTTTCAGTTGGTGATTTGCGGTGGATTTCTAGTGGACGATTTGCAGAGGAGCTGCCCTTGTGAGTGACTGCGCAGTCTAGGAGAGAGGACGCAGTTCCAGCAGGGAGGACGCAGTCTTGGTTGAGCAGCGTTATTGTGGGGTGATTTGGCAGTGGGTTCAGCGTTTTCCAGCCTTGAGGAGGTTGCCATTTCATCTGGAGGTTTTGCAGGAGGATTCAGCCCCTTTTCTCAGCGTATTTCTTGAGCTACTGCGCTGTTCCTGGGAGAGACAGCGTTTTCACTGAGGAGGGTTATTTGGTGGATTTTCGGAGGTGGAGCACTTGCTTCACGGTTTCTGGGTTTTGTCCGGAGGGTTGAGTACAGCCAGTCTTCCAGTTTTCAGCTCATTCCGGTGTGGGGATCAGCCCCTAGTTCCAGTACATTGCAGCAGCAATTTTCTACGACAGTTTTCTCCAGTCAGCTGGGACGCAGTCTCTGTTGCAGCCATTTCTTATTCTGAGAGGGTCTCCACTTGCCTAGAGCAAGGATAGGTGCACTCATTCTGATTATCTTTGTACCCATATACATGTATTCTCAGATTAATAAAATGGCTTAGTGTTCTGGCATTTTATGTGTACTTGCTCCATATTCTAGTTCCGGCATTTTGTTCTATATAGTTGCTTGTTTGTATTTTTGTGTATTACTGTCTATTTCCCGTTGGGGATGTTACAGTGGTATCAGAGCATAGTTCTGGCTCAGCCTGTGGTGCTAGCAGTCTATGACGCCCGGGGATAATCCCTACCTTGATCAGGGGAGACACAGGGACGTTGAGAATAGGTGGAAGTTTCCCTTCGGAGGGGGGGATTCTGATCAGGAGCCACCTAAGACAGATTCAGAGCAGGAGCAGCCTGTGAGGGACACAGAGCAGAGGAACCCGATGGCAGACGAGGAGAGGAGATGGGATACGCTCCTCCATCACATGCAGGAGATGACGCGGAGACTCACAGCCATAGAGGTCGGACAGAGAGAACCTCCCAGGGTTTTCCAGATCGGTGAGGGATCGGGTATGTCTCACCACGTGCCAGTGCATGATGCTATCCCCATTGTGGCATCTCATGCACCCACGCGATCCACTATGCCCACATTCTTGCCAGAGGACGCAGGGGCAGGGGTACAGGGAGGTGCACAGAGGGATATTCCCGCACCCACGCGATCCACCATGCCTACCTTCTTGGCAGAGGACGCAGGGACAGCAGTACAGCGAGAGATAGATCCGGCTCGGATGGCTGGCTTTTTTGCAGAGTACCAGGCTTACAGACAGGCGTTCATGGATTCTCTCACCTTCAGAGACTATCTCCAGGTCCAGTATGGCATTAGAACCCGTGATCATCACCAGGGGCACAGGCACCACCGTGATGACCACCGCGCAGCTAGCAGATTTCATTTGCCCACGTTTGATGGCTCATCGAACAGTTCGGCAAAGTCTTGGGTGGAGAAGCTGGACATCTATTTCCAGCTTAACCAGATGTCGCAGTCAGAGGCCATTAAGGTGGCAACATTGCATCTGGATGGTGAGGCCCAGGATTGGTGGTTCCATGGGATGGCGACCCTCGGGCATTCTACAGTGACGACATATGCCGAGTTTACCCGGAGGGTGGTAGAGCGCTTTGACAGGAGGGATCCGGAGCAGCACTTTGTTGAGCTGACCAAGCTCAAACAGACTGGGAGTGCAGAGACATACATTTCAGACTTCTTGAGGGTCTCGGTGATGGTACCGGATTTATCTGCAGCTCGGATGGTTTACATGTTTGTGGAGGGGCTGTCAGAGCCACTGCGTGGCCTAGTCCGGTCGAACAGACCGGCTACCCTTCAGGATGCCATCAGCAGGACTCGGGACTTACAAGATGTCTTACCCAGGACTCGGCCACCTTATCCCCAGAGACAGGCCTTCCAGCCTAAGGGTAAGGACATGAGGGTTCCGCCTCCCAAGGCGAATCCTGGACGGGGGCAGTTTGATGATGAGGCCAGGAGGGAGCTGAGGAGGAAGCGGCTGTGCTTCACTTGCTAGGAGCCATGGGCACCGGGACACAGGTGTGCGGCAGGGAAGGCACATTTCATTGAGGTCTTCTCCGAGAGCAGTGGAGAAGAGGATGAGGAGGATGACGTGGAGGCAGGAGACAGCTATGCAGCGCAGGGTACCTTACCACCTCCACCACCCGCCGCAGGTGGGGCATCGTTTGCACCCACTGGGGGCGCTCTAGCCGCATTGCGGGGAGTCCCCAAGTATTTGACGCTGCGCGTACGAGGGACAGTGCGCGGGCAGCGGGTTTCAGTCTTAGTTGACAGTGGGGCCACCCACAACTTTATTGATGCCCAGATGATTGAGCGGAGAGGCATCCAGACAGAGGGTTTTGATGGGTTTTCCATCTTGGTCCCAGGAGATCAAACTATGGCATGTGCTCGGTATGTTCCCGAGTTATCAGTGACGATGGGCACTTACACATTGACAGACCACTTCTTTGTGGTGGACATTCCGGACACCAACCTGATATTGGGTGTTCAGTGGCTTATTACTCTAGGGAAAGTCACGACACATTGGAAGGCCCTAGAGATGGAGTGGGATGATCCCAAGACGGGGAGGCATGAGAAGATACGGGGACAGCACACATACCCACCCCAGACAGTGTCAGCACACAGGATGGAGGCGACCTTCCGCAAGGGAGACATAGAGTGGGCGGTAGAGTTGTGGGCTTCAGAGGCGGTGGATACAGGGCAGGCAGTGCATCCTGAGCTACAGTCTATTCTCGATAGGTATGCAGCGGTTTTCGGGGATATCCCACCAGGGCAGCCGCCGGATCGGGGGTTTGAGCATACGATCGAGCTTGAGCAGGGGATACAGGCCGTGATTACCACACCGTATAGGCATCCCAAAGCCTATCGGGACGAGATAGAGCGGGCTATCCAGGAGTTGCTGGCCCTTGGTCACATTCGGCCCAGCACGAGTCCTTTCGCTTCTTCTGTAGTGCTGGTGAAGAAGAAGGACGGCACATTGCACATGTGCATTGACTACAGGGCTCTGAATAAGAAGACCCTGCAGAACAGGTACCCCATTCCCAGGATCAATGAGCTGATGGATGAGTTGAGAGGGGCACGGTTCTTCTCGAAGATTGACTTGAGATCCGGGTACCATCAGATTCGCGTTAGGGAACAGGATATTCCCAAGACCGCTTTTAGGTGTCACTATGGGCACTTTGAGTTCCTGGTCATGCCATTCGGGCTGACCAATGCACCTGCTACTTTCCAGTCATGCATGAACCACATTTTCAGGGGTCATCTGAGGAAGTTTGTGCTGGTCTTCTTTGATGACATACTTATATACAGCAGGACTTGGGAGGAGCACCTCCAGCATATTGAGACTGTTTTGCACATCTTGGAGGAGCAACAGTTCTATGCCAAGCTCTCCAAGTGTGAGTTCGGGTTGACAGAGATGCTGTATCTGGGGCACATTATAGGAGTGGACGGAGTGAGGGTCCACGAGGAGAAGATCAGGGCCATCAGGGATTGGCCAGAGCCACGGAATGTGACGGAGCTTCGGGGATTTATTGGTATTTGCACATACTACAGGAAGTTCGTCAAGGGCTTCTCTCAGCTTGCTGCACCCCTCACAGATTTGACGAGGAAGGGGGCATTCAGTTGGTCGGACACAGCACAGCGAGCTTTTGACAAGCTCAAGGAGGTGAAGAGCAGTTGTCCTGTGTTGGCGTTGCCAGATTTTACTCAGCCCTTTGTCCTAGAGTGTGATGCATCAGGAGAGGGGATTGGTGCAGTTTTGATGCAGGGCGGTCACCCGATTGCTTTTGAGAGCCGGAAGCTCCTTCCACACGAGATGTTGTATCCCATATACGACAAGGAGATGTTGGCCATTATGCATGCATTGGCCAAATTCCGACAGTATTTGGTGGGGAACAGGTTCAAGGTGAGGACTGATCACAACAGCCTCAGGTTCTTTTTGGAGCAGAAGCAGCTACAGGAGAGGCAGCAGAAGTGAATCAGTAACATCCAAGCATATGACTTTGACATTGAGTATGTCAAGGGTAAGAACAACGTGGTAGCCGATGCCCTTTCATGTAGACCAGCCACGTTGTCTCTTATGAGCTTGGATACAGATTGGAGGGCTTGACCGCCGGTTGATACCCAAGGATAGGTTTGCATGTGAGGTTCTAGCGGCGGTGCAGCGCCCATTGTGCACAGGGTGATCGATGAGATCATCTATTACGTACTGTGATCTTCTTGACTGAGAGATCTCAGCTCAAGAAGAAGATACTCCAGGCTTCACACAATTCACCATTGGCAGGCCATCAGGGGTTCACCAAGACATACAGGGCTATTCGGGAGAGGTTCTCATGGAAGGGCATCAAGGAGGACGTACTCCAGCATGTCAGGGAGTGCGACGTTTGCCAGAGGAACAAGGGGGAGATGAGCCATCCCCGTGCAGATTGTTGTGCCCTCTTTCCCATTCATACGGGAGGGGAAATGGGAGAGCACCGATGGATTTCGACGCGGGTTGCCCATGGTGTGGCAAGGACTGATCTTCGTAGTCGTTGACCGGCCGACGAAGCAGGCGGCCCATTTCTTTGCCATATCCGCACATCACACAGCAGCGCAGGTGGCTGAGCTGTTCTTCAGGGAGATTTTCAGATTACATGGTCTACCCAAGACCATTGTCAGTGACAGGGACAGCCGTTTCATGGGCGGATTCTGGCAAGAGCTCTTCCGACTAGTGGGGGCCGAGTTGACACCGAGCACTAGTTATCACCCCCAGACGGACGGGCAGACTGAGATAGTTAACAAGTGGCTCGAGGGCTACTTGCGTAACTACGTCAGTGGACAGCAGAGGGCATGGCTAAAGTGGTTGCATCTGGGCGAGTACTGCTACAACACGACGCATCATATGTCTATTGGTATGTCACCTTTTTATGCTTCGTATGGATATCATTCCTTATCCTTCGTGGACATGATGTTTGGTGTTAGCAGGGCTCCGAGAGCCAAGTTATGGATCCAAGAGAGCCAAGATATCCTCCGAGCTCTCAAGGACAACATAGCCAGCGCGTCACGTAATCAAGTCGTACGTCGATAAGGGCGGTGGAGAGAGACACTTCCGAGGTAGGGACTTGGTCTACCTACGGTTGCCGCCCATACCGCCGCTCAAGGTATGGGAAGTGAGGAAGCTCAAGCCTCGCTTTTACGGGCCATACAGGGTGATACGCAGGATTGGGCAGGTTGCATATGAGTTGGAGCTGCCCCAAGGCAGCAAGATCCACAACGTTTTTCATGTATCATGCCTGAAGAAGGCGCTGGGGTAGCAGGTGACAGTGACAGAGGAGCTACCACCCACGGATGATGAGGGGCACTTGGTGTTGCAGCCAGAGGCTATTATTGATACCAAGGAGAGGCAGCTACGGAGCAGGACAGTCCGGGAATTCTTGGTGAGGTGGAAGAATTTGCCGGATGAGGATGCCACTTGGGAGAGTGAGAAGATATTGCAGCATTCATCACTTCAGTTGCTTGAGGACAAGCAACGTTCTGCTGGGGGAGACTGTAATATTCCTAATTAGCACCGCTAATTGGAATATTTCATTTTTGTATAGTTTTGCCGCCTTAGTTAAATTAATAAATAAAGTGAGAAATAGGGGGTCAACTCACTTAATAAAATAAAGTGCTTTCCTAGTTGATGAACGTTGTGACTTAAAGGGGTGGCCTTGGGGGTCCACACACACATGAGGGAAGGCCTCACGCTGACCCTAAGATAACTGCGCAGGTCAAGGAGGAGATCAAGGACGCAGTTAGGGTTTTGAGGGAGCTAGCACTATAAAAAAGGTGTTTTCATCTATCACATTGTCGATATTGAGAGCTAGACCGTCTACTCAAAGACGCCATTGTTTAGCCTGCCCCAGTGACCGTTTAGTGCGAATCGAGTGTTCTCGTGTCGGGAGATCTCGCCCTCGTTCCCGGGGACTTCGCAGTGCCTCGTCGAGCAAGGTTTTTCCTTCGGGCCCGCTTGGTGATTTGCGGTGATTTCGGTGGACGCGACAGGAGCGCCCTTGAGTGACCCAAGGCACCAGAGAGACGAGTCAGTAGGAGGACAGCGCCTTGTTGAGCAAACATATTGTGGGGTGACGGCGCGTCCGGCCACGCCACCTTGAGGAGGTTGCCATTTCAGCTGGAGGTTTTGCAGGAGGATTCAGCCCTTTTTCTCAGCGTATTTCTTGAGCTACTGCGCTGTTCCTGGGAGAGGCAGCGTTTTCACTGAGGGGGGTTATTTGGTGGATTTTCGGAGGTGGAGCACTTGCTTCACAGTTTCTGGGTTTTGTCCGGAGGGTTGAGTACAGCCAGTCTTCCAGTTTCCAGCTCATTCCGGTGTGGGGATCAGCCCCTAGTTCCAGTACATTGCAGCAGCAGTTTTCTACGGCAGTTTTCTCTAGTCAGCTAGGACGTAGTCTCTGTTGCAGCCATTCCTTATTCTGAGAGGGTCTCCACTTGCCTAGAGCAAGGATAGGTGCACTCATTCTGATTATCTTTGTACCCATATACATGTATTCTCAGATTAATAAAATGGCTTAGTGTTCTGGCATTTTATGTGTACTTGCTCCATATTCTAGTTCCGGCATTTTGTTCTATATAGTTGCTTGTTTGTATCTCTGTGTATTACTATCTATTTCCCGTTGGGGATATTACAGGTCTATTGTGATCTATCTGGTATGTTGCCCGTAACCTCGCTGGGAGGATACCTATATTATGCAATCTTTGTGGATGACTTCTCACGCAAAACATGGATATATTTCTTGAATAAGAAGGACGAATTGTTCAAATGGTTCCATTCTTTCAAAGCATTGGTCAAAAATCAAACAGGGAAGAAGATCAAGATATTGAGGACCGACAATGGAACCAAATATGAATCAAATGAATTCAATGAATTTTGCAGAGAGGCTGGCATGAAGAAGGAGGCAACTGTTCCATACACTCCTAAGCAAAATGGCGTTGCTAAAAGGAAGAATTGAACAATCATGAAAACCACCCATGCCATGTTCCATGATCAAGGTTTAAACTGCCAACATTGTCGTGTATGTTCAAAATAGGAGCCCACATCAAGCATTGGATTTCAAGAAACCTGAGGAAGTTTTCACTGGTAAGAAACCTGATGTTTCTCATTTTAGAATATTTGGTTATCCCGTGTATTTTCATGTGCCTAAATAGAAAAGAAACAAGTTGGAAGCTTCTGGGAAAAAGGTTATATTTGTTGGTTACAATGAAAAGTCGAAAGCATATAAAATCTATGTACCTAGTCAAAGCGATGTGGAAGTAAGTCGTGATGTCATGTTTGATGAAGATACTTCCCTTGGAAAAGTCAGAGATCTCCCCATTCCAAGGAAGGACAATGAGCCTATGCCCAATGTTGATGGTCCGATGGATCCTATTGATCCACCTCTTGGTGATCCCTCTACCTCAAGGAAATGACCACTATGGCTTAAAGATACTCTTGAATATGTTGAAAGAATTATTGCTCCAAGAGGGACATTTCGCGAAAGTAAGAAGCCGAACATGTATCAAGGGTACTTGGTTTCTATGAGTAATATCATTCAAGCTGAACCATGCATGTTTGAAGAAGTTGTAGAACACCAAGTATGGAAGGATGTGATGAATGAGGAATATGAATTGATCATGAAGAATGAAGTCTGGGACGTGGTGCCTAGAACCAAGGACAAGTTCGTGGTCACCTCTAAATGGATTTACAAAATCAAACATGGAGCTGTTGGGACTCCAAACACAATCAAAGGAGTTGAATGCCCTCCAAAGCATGAGACAAGGAAAGCAAAGGCATTGATAAGAATCAGAGTTGAAAACCCTCATCAAGGAGATTGCTAAAGCATGTTGAAGCTAAGAGGAAACCCTAACGGAGGAGGGTACATACATTTAGAAGCAAACCCTTCACATGATGAGGTACCACGTAGCATTGTTGGACCATTGAAAGGAAAGGTATTTGCTTATGAAGATGACAAATGCCATTATGACCCTTTGCATGCATTCAAAGGCAAAAGGAGCAAAACATCCCACTCAAAGGACCTCTCAAAGTCCATAGTTAAGAGTGATGTTACATAGTAGTAAAAGTCCATATCCTGGAAGGGTAGATTCTCCCGTTCAATTGGATTCAACCTGATTCTTACTAAACGAATCATGTCCTAATGAACTTAGGTGAACATTACTGGTTTGCAAAGCCAAAACTATATGGCAAACAATAAGGCCTTTGCATCCTGTCCATTGAATATTACTTTATTCTCATCAAATGGACAAGATGGAAAGGCAGTAAGTCAATATTGGCTTACCGCATGGTGCTTAATATTCGCCAAAACTATATTGTGAAAAAACATAAAGGAAGACAGATCTGCAAGACTAGAGAAATTTAGCACAAAGCAACACACAAAAGAAGATTATAAAAATCCATATGCCTCAAACAGACATTCAGTAATAATGGTTTGTTGAACTCCTAATGCTTGATATGCTCTTCTACACGTTTGCAAATGTCTTCAAATCTACAGAGTTATGACTCTTTCTCAACTTTTTGCAGGCGTCCAGATGTCTGTTTAGATCCTTTCTCTACAAACATCAAACTCTTTTGGCAAGTAATTATGTGTTTTTGTTTTCTTAAATAAGCCACCCTGAATATCAGAATCTAACTTCTGTTTTCGGCTGGGTCTATGCATTTTCAGAATATTCTATCATTGATATTCCCTGTATCTAATCTGAACAGAATCCCTTACAGTCTATAACTTTAATTTCTTAACATAAGAACTAATTTTTTGGCTTATAAATCATTCATTTATTGTAGAATTCCCAGACCTGTAATGGAAGAGGGTAGCCTCTGGACTCCCCCATTGGCAGGTTGATCGGAGCAGATGATTGCAATATCTTCTAATCTTCTAACGATCTTTATCAATTAGCACACAATGGGAAAGCAGAAATATGATCTCGCAAACCATGACACTTCTTTATTTGCTTGATTGAAGGTAGCCGGGCAGGGGTTTGTGTTTGGTCTACAAAGAACTGTGTAAGTCAAACACTTTTTATTTCCAGAAACACTTTATTTCCTCAAACTCTTTGAATGCTCTTCTACTCTCCAGAAAAAGCTAGGTTGCTAAAAATGCATGGGACTTCAATGGACAAATTTCCTTTTAAGTTGGCTCGAATAGTCAATCAAATGCCCAATAAGCGAAAATGTAATGTTCTAAACAGTAAAATATCGAACTATAAATAATATCAAGTTTAAAACTACTTTCAAACAGGACACCATATGGAAAGCACACCAGTCTAGATATGCTTTTCAGTAGTCCATAGCTGGGGCTTCCTTCTCAACAATGACACACTCTCTTGTGGTCAGCAGTGAAGACACACTACAAACAGAGAAAATCACAGATTCCAGAAATACTCATAGAGTGACATTATTGAACCCACAACTGTCAAGATGCTAAACACAAATCGCAACAAAAGGATCAATTCTTACCCCGCAGCAATCAATCAATGTAGTTCTGATCACTTTCAAGGAATCAATGATCCCTGCCTTCACCGTGTCAAGTTTGAGTGAAAATTGAGAATGCTATACCATGCACTGTGTATCGGTTATCACCGACTGTTACCTCTCACCAGTCATTGCAGAAAATGAATAGAGAATAAATGGAACAACCTTCCTAATAATGTGCAAAGGACTCGTCCATAATTGATCCATCTGAACCGAGAATCTTCCAATTTCATACCCACTGTTTATCTGTCGGTCTGTATGAAAGAGAAGGACTTGACTGGAATGGCTGGCAGATAAATATTTTGGTAACAGCAAAAAATCCAAAAAGCACACGAATGGAAACAGAAATACTAAGACGCAGAGTGGCCAATTTATCTATTTCTGATAACGCTCATCCTTACCTAATAACTTCTACCAATTCCACATGACCATTACTGGCGTATCTCATCCTCATCCTGTGCAGTTATTGCTCTCATTCCCACAGATCTGAGTGTTAAATCCTTTCGTTCGAGCCAAACAATGGTATTCATGTCAATTTTCACTTAGTTGTTTTCGGTAAAATTTCTGTCGAACAAGGCTTTGAATACAGTTTTCAACCTTGTATCTTTCATGTGATATATTACAATACGTTTGAACTTTCTTGGTACATTGCTTGAGTGTCACGGAAGACACTAATGGTGTGTAATATCTCGAAATTTAAAATATTCTTTTTAATATGTGAAATTTTGAACCGACATAGGAACTTTTTATATATATATATATATATATATATATATATATAATTTTTGTTAATATATTAAAGTTTTTGATATTTGAAATATTTTTTTGATATGTAAAATTTTGAACCGACATAGTAAGCTTTATATATATAATTTCTTTATATATATAATTTATTGTTTGATGGGAAAATATCTTAGTATTTTATATAAATAATAAAGTTTATATATTAAAAATTTTAATAATACATTTAAGTGATTTGGAACATTTTGGGAAAAAGATGGATTGAGGAGGGTTAGGGTTTTTTTGGTGTAATTTTTGTTGTTATAAAGATTTTGTTTGTTTTTGTTTTATATGATGATTTATGTTTTTTGGATTTCAATTTTAGATGGGAGATGGTGGAAGGTTTCTCATGCACTGGATTTCTCGCACATAACACCATATTTCTCTTCCTTCTACAGATTTCCTTCTATAGTGGGTATAATCAACTTAAGTAAGGAGAGAAGGGTCTCAGGCAGTGTGCATCTCTCTAATGTGATAGATCATGCTCTCACACCCACAGATCTTCGATTATCGTTGTGTCTTCTTGTTGTTTTCAACTTTTATTCAGAGACGGCAGGCGGGTTTTTATGTCAAAGCCAGGTTATTGTGCCACGTCCAAAGTGGATCCTATTGGCGGGTGTCTAGGCTTCCTTTTTTCCTTGGAATCGAAAGGCATACAAGGATTCGTGGAAAATAAATATTGTTATCATTTGGAGATTGGCAGCGAAGGGGAATATAGGGAAGCGAAATTCCAACAGTCGCATGGGTGGATCAATGGATCCTTTCAACCTTGTGGTGCCTAGATTTGAGGCTATAGGAAGTGAAATCGACTGCCAAAACCCAGATCTAGCAACGAAAGCACTTTTCCCATTTTTTATTAAATCCCTTGATAGGAAATTTGTCATCATAAGGGTTTGGGCTAGGGATCTAGTGAAAGAAGGGTTGAATCGCACAAAACTATTGATCACCTAGCCAATATTCATGATCCCTACATTGTGGAATAGATGAATCAAGTGCCAGCTTTGATAGTAAACCTGCCAGAAGTAAATGAGCTCTACTCTGAATTTCATTCCAAGGCATTCATATGCATATTTAACAGTTTCTGACCCAAGAAGGAGGATTTACATCACTGGATCTTTTCCACTAGGACTGAAAATGTGGTATTCACCTCTGCTCAATAGGATTTTATATTGTCAAAATTGGTATAGCCAAAGATTTGAATTATGTATTAAACGAGGGACCATAGTTTTGGGGGAGTGTGGGTCTTTTTATGATCTCATGGTTTCTGGGATTTGATGTAAATACCATGGTGGTATCCAAAATGTCAGTGTGGGTCAGGTTACATAATCTTCCTTTGCATTTTTGACATCACAAACTGTTAGAAGAAATCGAAAAAACTTTGGGAAAATTCCTAAAGGTGGATGCAAATAGAGTCACAAAAGGAATTTTCACTTTCGCCAAGATCTGTGTAGAGGTGGACCTTAGTAAAGGTTTATCTGATCGCATTATTATGATTCATAATAACCTGTAGTGGTCTCAGTCTAGATTTTGAAAATATGGCATTTAGATGTTGTATTTGTCCTCAAACCGAACATTTTCAAAACTCGTGTCCTTGGGCAAAAAAAGTCCTCAAAAGAAAAAAGAGACAAGCCCAAAAGCCAAAGGGATGGCAATTCTCAGATTCACGAGATGTTGAAGCAAAGGAAGAAGAAACCTCAAATAATACTACAAATTTTGTTGAATAAAATTCCCAATAAATTATAGAGAAGAGAGGGTGGAACAAGTACTTCTGATGGTTCCAATTTCATCCAAAGTAACAATGACTACAACTCATTAGCAACATATGGTTGTCTCTGAAAAAGAAGTGAGTGACACCAAAAAAATTCATGCCTCAAAGAGCTTAGACTTTGATAAAGAAACTTATGTAAATGTAGAAGCGAATTGAATGGCCATTGTATCTTCCACTCCCAACTCTGGTGGTTGGCAAAAAGTGGAGAAAAAAAAGGGCATAATAGAATAGTTTAGTGTCATTTCGTCTTTAGTTTTGTTTCGTTTGTTTGCTCGAATGCTTTTTAGCATGTGCAAAATGTAATTTTGTTCTTTTGAATAAAATTGTGATTTTTCCTCTGGGAAAAAATATATATTACATTTTTTTGTCATGTGGAAAAAATTTTACAGCCAAGGTGTTCCTTTTTGAAATTGGTCAGGCTAGGCATTGTCTACCTTTTTCATCTCCATTTGACATTTGTTCCTATGTTTTTTTTGACATGGGTCAACTTTAACTTAAGAAAAAAAAAAAAGAATTACACTTCTTATTGTAAAATGGGCCATTTTGCTAAATAATTTTGCTTACATATAAATGAATGCCTTTTTTTTTATTGTTCACGCTAGGCATTGTCTACCTTTTCATATCCATTTGACATTTGTCCTTCTGCTTTGACATGGGTCAATTTTAACTTCTTCATAAAAAAAAAAAGGAGGAGGAATTACACATCTTATTCTAAAATGGACAATTTTGCTAAATAAAATCTACTTATATATAAATGAATGTTATAAATAATAATGAGGAACTTATTAGAATTAGAATAATTTCAAATCCTTAGGAAATTGGTGGGTGGGGAGCCACATGGCATGAATCTAATTTTTTAAATTTATTAAAAGTAATGGATCATTTTGCAAAATAAATTTTGCTTATATATAAATGAATGTTATAAATAATAATGAGGAGATTATCATGGAGGAACGTATTAGAATTGGAATAATCTCAAATCCCTATGAAATTGGTGGGCAGCCACTTGGCATGAATCTATTTTTTTTAATTTATTAAAAGTCAATGCAACCTAACAAACTTTGTAAGACACTATAGTTAGTAAACATTTCACCATGTCACTAATAAAGGCATAAGTTTACATACATAAATAAGTGCATATGTATATATGCTTATGCAGAAAGAAGAATACATATATCCATTTTCATATGTGAGCTAAATAACACATAAGATCTGAACACCAATTTGTTGAAGATTGCAACAAGAAACAGTGAAGGAGGCATCCTGAAACATCTTTCCTGATCCTAGTTGGAAAGTGATCACCAAAACTAGGTGGGGGCCACACAAATGATTTTTGTCGCAAAGTCTATTTTTAGACTATGTCTATTTTTAGACATATGGATCATGGTCTATGAGTTGCAAGATGCTATTTATGGATGATTGGTCGAGTTGGTAAAAATAGATGGACCTCTATTTTTAGACATTGGGCGGAATCTATTTTTAGACTGCCAGGCTAAAAATAGAACAGTCAAATATTATTAACCCTTAATAATATTTAGACTATAAACATTATCTTATCCTCTTGGGGCACTTCAGTTTGATGCTTGGATGTGGCACATGCAGCTGACAGAAGGAAATACATTTTTCCTAAGGGTTAGTTGAGCTATTGCATGGTTGACTTTAGTTAGAACTCATGTGGCAGAGTTTGGTGGAGTTGATGAGACAGTTGGTGGAGTTCTGTTCGGTTTAACTTAGTTGAACTATTTGTATTTAGTCTAACTGATAAATTCACTAGTGATGAGTGGTGTGAATTAATTAATAATTAATTCACTAATTATTAACTCTTAAATCAACTAAAGAACACATTAGTTAACTCAGTGCATGGACAGTTCAATGGAGACCAGTGTTAGAGGTGGGTGAAAGGGTGAGTGTGACTATCAGTTGTGACTACAACTGTGCATGAGATTTGCACACACATTGATTGAGATTGCCAATGAGAATTGCGCAGTTAAAGCCAGTGGGATTCGAACTTGGATCTAATTCATTCTCATCTTGGATTGCGCAGTAGAGGCAGGAAAACAGTGGAGGAGATTTGAACCTGTGACTTGTTCAAATCTGAGCTAGTTTGTGTGTAACTTTTGGAGATAGTACTGAGTACTTGTGAGGAGTATTGTAATATGTATTGTTACATGTTCTCTATCATTATAATATACAGATAGTTGGGGGTTTTCAGCTGTAAGCTTTCCCCATTACATACTGTGTTATATGTGTGCTTGATTATGTTTTAATGCGCGCATGCGACTGCTTCTATTTCCGCAAATTGATGATCAATTGTAGAAGAGGTTATGTATTATGCATGAAGCTTAAATAGTGTAAAAATCGTGATAACTTATGGAATAAGTGATCTATTCAAAAACTCTACATGGTATCGAGAGAAATCGACTACCTGATCTATTACAAGATTGGCACTCTTATTTCTAGAGACGAGTCCGTAAGCGTCGTAAGCTTTGGATCCATCCTTCGAAAGGTGATATATCCAAGAAATGCCCCTACAACATCTCTCAGAAGTAGAAATAATTTGTTCACAAGATTAGAAGTTTTCGCTGAGTTTTGAGCCGGGTGGAATTCAAATTTGCAGCAGTGTTTTCTTGGTGTCGAAGTCAAAATGTCTTATCAAGGATTGCGATTGGCGTATGCCCTTGAGGGCAGCTCGAATTATATTGCATGGAGAGATAGGATGGAGGCGATGTTAGATGACAACGGGCTGAAGGATTTCATAGATGATGAAGTTCCAAAGCCTACTGATGCTGCTCAAGTTGAGGCTTAGCAAAAGAAGATGGCAAGGTGTCGAAGGATTCTGTTGGAGGGCGTGAAGGAACACATAAGATCCACCGCATGGTAAAGCTTCATTCTTTGATGTGGAAATTTGACGTATTTGTTCCAAAGCAGGAGTGACCAAAGGAAGTTAAGGCCAAGGATAAATCAGAAGATAAAGATGGAGAAGAATGACACTATTCCGGTATACTTGACAAAGTTTGTCCACTGTAGGGATGAGCTTGGGAGCATAGGAGTTAGTGTGGATGAAGAGGACTTGGTGAGATTGGCTCTCCTTGGGCTTCTGAAGATTTGGCACTCCTATGAGGACTCTGTCAATGGTCGGGAGAAATTTCCAGGATGGGAAAGACTGTTGTCTGATCTTGTGCAAGAGGAGATAAGGCGGAGTACCAGAGATGGATCTTCAACAAAGGCATCTGATGAAGAGGATTGTGCTTTGGCTGCCAAAGCAAGGAAGGGGAAGGGAAAGAAGAATGCTTCTCAATCCGGTGCGGATGGTAAAGAGCGTGACATGTACAAAGTGAAGTGTTTTCACTATCACGAGCATGGACATTACGCCAAGAATTGTCCACAGAAGAAGAAGAACAAGCAGGCTGCTGGAGCTACAGCTGGTGAGGCTCTTGCCTCGTAATTTGATCCGGACTTCTCATTGATCGCATGGCTGTTGAACCTCGGGATGTGGAGCAGCCACAAGATGAGGATCATGGAGTGGGAGCAACCACTCATGCAGAGAAATTTTGTTCCGGATGGGTAGAGGGAGTGCATGCAGCTATACCACCAGGTGAGAGGTGGGGAGACATGCATGATTAATCCCAAGAGAAGATTTCTGGGCAAGATTCATGAGATGGTGTGGATATTATGAATTGAACCTAGCTACAAGGTGCCCACAGTGCAGCAGTAGCATGATCAGTTGGATTGATGCAGGCAGATCAAAGTGACAGTGTCGGATACTAGAGCGCGAATCAGAATTGACAGCAAGTGAAAAGTGCATGGGTGCAAGAGTTCAACAACGCAGTGGTTCCTGATTACATGTGCAATTGGTACCAGTAGAAGTCGAAGACTTTGATGATAGATGCATCAGATTGATTGAGTTTTTTTTTGGAGCCTATTCAGTTTTAGAGGAGTTGCAGAGCAGATGCATGGAGTTGCATGGCACTTGTGAAGGTTGCAGGGTGAATGCATGGAGTTTCATGTCGCATGCAAAGACAATCCTTTCTTGTTGAGAGGGAGTGTTGAATATTGCAACAAGAAATAGTGAAGGAGGCATCCTGAAACATCTTTCCTGATCCTAGTTGGAAAGTGATCACCTAAACTAGGTGGGGCCACACAAGTGATTTTGTCGCAAAGTCTATTTTTAGACTATGTCTATTTTTAGACATATGGATCATGGTCTATGAGTTGCAGGATGCTATTTATGGATGGTTGGTCAAGTTGGAAAAATAGATGGACTTCTATTTTTAGACATATTGGGTGGAATCTACTTTTAGATTTCCAGTCTAAAAATAGATATGTCGAATATTATTAGCTCTTAATAATATTTGGACTATAAACATTATCTTATTCTCTTGGAGCACTTCAGTTAAGTGCACAGATGTGGCACATGCAGCTGACAGAAGGAAATACGCTTTTCCTAAGGCTTAGTTGAGCTATTGCATGGTCGACTTCAGTTAGAACTCATGTGGCAGAGTTTGGTGGAGTTGATGAGACAGTTGGTGGAGTTGTGTTCGGTTTAACTTAGTTGAACTAGTTGTATTTAGTCTAACTGATAAATACACTAGTGATGAGTGGTGTTAATTAATTATTAATTAATTCACTAATTATTAACTCATAAATCAACTAAAGAACACATCAGTTAACTGCAATGCATGGACAGTTCAGTGGAGACCAGTGTTAGAGGTGGGTGAAAGGGTGAGTCTACTATCAGTTGTGACTATTGGCTATGCATGAGATTTGCACACACATTGATGGAAATTTCCAGTGAGGATTGCGCAGTACAATCCAAGGGGATTCGAACTTGGATCTAATTCATTCTCATCTTGGATTGCGCAGTAGAGGCAGGCAAACAGTGGAGGAGATTTGAACCTGTGACTTGTTCAGATCTGAGCTAGTTTGTGTGTAACTTTTTGGAGATAGTACTGAGTACTTGTGAGGAGTATTGTGCTATGTATTGTTACATGTTCTCTATCATTATAATATACAGATAGTTGGGGGTTTTCAGCTATTTCTTTCCCCATTACATACTGTGTTGATATGTGTGCTTGATTATGTTTTAATGTGCACATGCGACTGCTTCTATTTCCGCATATTGATGATCAATTGTAGAAGAGGTTATGTATTATGCATGAAGCTTAAATAGTGTGTAATCAGGATAATCTCGGTGAATAAGTGATCTATTATTCAAAAATTCTACACAATCAGCATACAAAGATACACACCCTCGCTGTTATGTATATTTTATTAGTTATTAATTAGATTTAGTTATCTTAGGTTATTAATGTGGAAGGGCATGATCAAAGATCATGCCTCTTCGCCAAGGGACACCTTGAGGCTATATTTAAAGCCTAGGCGATCCCTCATTGTAATCATATTTTCATCTTCATCATTAATAACATATACTTATTCAAGTTTACCCAGAGTTTTTACACTCCATTGGTATTAGAGCCATCGCTCTTCGGGATCTGTGTGAGCACCCAAAATTAAGGAATTACAAGAAAATTCCAAAATTGCAGATTTTTTTTAAAAACCAAGTGCTTGTGGGAAACAACATTTGTTTTTAAAAAAAAAATAAGGAAGAAATATATATATATATATATATATATATATTAGTAAAATAAAGAGAGAAGGGAAGTCAACATAAAGGGGGAAATAAATTAAAAAGAAGAAAAAAAAAAAAAAAAAGTAAAAAGAGATATATATATATAAAGAAGCACATATACGTACATGTGAAGACAAAGTAAAATTAAAAAGGAAGAGTAATTTCTCGTGGTTTACAAGCTTGTGGTTTTTGGGCCCATGGTAATTGCCCATGGTATTAAAACCCATTCACCCTTTTCAAAACAACGTGCCTTTTCAAAACAAAGTGACTTTTAAAAACAACGTGACTTTTCAAGGTTAACAATTTTTTTTCCCCATAATTATATATATATATATATATATATATATATATATATTTTAAATAATAATAATAATAATAATTATTATTATTATTATTATTTAAAAATATATATATATATATATATATATAATAGAAATTATTATTATTATTTCAAAAAAAATTAATTTAATTAATTAATTAATTAATTTAAAAAAAAAGAGAAACTGGCAGAAAAATATTCCCCACCTCATACGCGTTCGATGTCGTCGTCAATGTCAATGGCTGAATTCCAGAAAAAATTGGTGGATCTCGAGAAACAGATCACTAATAATTCCGAAGAATTCGGAAAAAGATTAGTCGACCTTGAAGGTACAGTTGCAGGGCATTCCAACGACATCAAAAAGGTTCATGATACAACAAATCGAATAGAGGGAAAAATGTGGCTAAATCATCACGAGGCCACAGAAAAGCAGAACGAACTCTTCAATAAGCTAAATGATAAGCTAGATAAATTAAGTTAGACACAATCCCCAATATCTCCTAACAAGGAACAAAATCAACAAAACAATTCCGCAGATTCAAGGAACTCAGAAGAGCATCAGGAAAAAACCGATTCCCCACATCATCAAGAAGATAGTAATGCAGATTTTCAAAATAAGCAGCTCTGGAACGCATTTGCTAATCAATATCCCCTTCTTGTTCCACCATTAGCATATTAGCGCAAAGCCAAGATCGACCTACCCAAATTTGATGGTAATGAAAAAAATAGCGTTGCATGGCTTAATAAAGCAGAAGAATATTTTGAGATTTATGACATTACTAGTGATGATGAAAAAATTAAACATGCTTCCATGAAAATGGAAGGAGAAGCATATAATTGGTATATGTGGTGGAAAAAGACAACGCTCGCTATCAATTGGAGGAAATTTAAAGATGCGTTCTTCAAAAGGTTTCAAGGCATAAAAGAAGAAAAGTTTTTTTCAACCTTTATCAAATTACGCCAAAAAGGAGATGTGGATGAGTACACTAGAGAATGGGAGACCTTGGCAACACGAGTACCAGGATTGTCGGAATCTCGTCTAATCCAGTCTTACATCTCAGGACTTAAAATCCACATACAGGAAGAGCTAGAACTACATGAAATTACATCCGTAGAAGTAGCAAGGCAAAAAGCAAAAGCTGCTGAAAAGAAATTTGAAAGATTATCAAAACCAGAAAAAGTATATTCGAGACGACGGTTTCCTCAATCTGAAAATATAGATGACACAAAATATGTCCCTGTCCATCTTCGTGAAGAAGAAAAATCTAGTATGGAAAAACAAAGAATGCGAGAGGGCAAGTGCAAACGCTGCGGTGAACACTGGGACCCTAAGCACAGATGTGCTAATGGAAAAGCGAAAAATCTATACAGTTGTGAAGCAAGTAACGACGCTAACTGTACTGATTCGTGTATAGAAGGATCAGAAGACAACTTAGAGTTCTCTCCAGAAGTGGATGGCGAAACTATTCCGCAAGTGTCATTATCAGCTATGACAGGCATATTACAACCTCAAACCCTAAGGTTAAGAGGACATATTAAGAAAAACAATGTAATGGTTCTCATAGACACAGGTAGCACGCACAATTTTCTAGATTCAACCATGGCCAAAAGACTCAACCTCTTTACTTTTCCCATGCCTAATATGAAGGTAATGGTGGCCAATGGTAAGAAGATTGAACAAGTAGGAAAATGCCATAAAGTCAAATTGCAGATTAAAGACTTTCATTTAGAATCTCCATTCTACACCGTTCCATTACGAGGAGTAGATGTGGTCTTAGGAATTCAATGGCTACAAACTCTAGGTACTTATTCTGCCAACCATCAGAAGTAGTTTATAAGTTTTAAGTGGAAAGGGCAGAAACACAGGTTGTATGGATTCCAAGCCCCAGAAGATCAAGTCGTATCTTCCTCTCTGATGACGAAGATGATTCAAATAGGAGCACCAACATCTACAGTACAATGTCATCAGTTAGAAATGTTATCTTCAAAAGGGAGCCACGATGAGTCACCAGAAGTCAAGACAGGATCCGACCCTGTCGATATCAGATATTTTCACTATCCAGATCAACAAAAGATTGAACTCGAGAATATGCTCCACGATATTTTTAAAATGTGGGAAGCAAGAGCCCGCCACTCCAGAAACCCAGGCGTTCGTCAACATTGTCCATCGTTACATATGCTTTGAGGACAAAGCATCTTTAAGAGAGGGGCAATGTTATGTATATTTTATTAGTTATTAATTTGATTTAGTTATCTTAGGTTATTAATGTGGAAGGGCATGATCAAAGATCATGCCTCTTCGCCAAGGGACACCTTGAGGCTATAGTTAAAGCCTAGGCGATCCCTCATTGTAATCATCTTTTCATCTTCATCATTAATAATATATACTTATTCAAGTTTACCCAGAGTTTTTACACTCCACTCGCTAAAAGTGAAACAAAAACAAACAAACAAAAACATAAGAAGAAATCAACCCCAAATTCATAAATGCAATAGTTGGATATTTATTGGTTTTAATATTGTGCTAAAGAAGATCAAGGAACCTAGGTTCTCACAATGGTTAGCTTGGAGGTCCACATTGACCAGTTATGAATTCTTATCAATATTATTAGGTGGATGGTAAGGGTTTAACCTTTATGAAATATTCTATAATTTTCATAGTAGTATACACAAATCAATGATTGAGATTTATCTCCAAATGTATATGAACAAGTGTCATATGAAATGAGTTATGCTTTTTTAGGCATGTATTATTGATAAGTCATATAGTAATGGCCCATGATATTATAAAAAAGTCTATTTACAAATTAAGAATCTCCACAATAAAGTAGGGATAAATACAAGTGCCATATGAAATGAGTTATGGTTTTTTGGGCATGTAGTATTGATAAGTCATAGTAATGGCTCATGTTATTATAACAAAGTCTATTTACAAATTAAGAATCTCCACAATAAAGTAGGGATAAATATATTTAATTAATTTTTAATATCTAAATTAAGATTAAGTTTGTTATTTATTTTCTTTTAATGTTTTGGAAAAAGAATAATAATGATAATGATAATTTAATTTTAAGATTATGGTTAAATTAGATATTAAATTGATATATGAGATTTTTTCATTTAAATTTTATGATGTTATATATATTTTAATCCTCTTTGAATTTTGAACCTATAACATTTTACCAAAGAAAAACATACTCCTAACCGTTGTTTTATAATATATATATATATATATTCATGGAAAAAAATCTTTATTCCATAAAGGAAATAACAGACTGACCCCTTAAATGGGGAATGGGGTTAATACATATTCTCCTCGAGCTGTATGGACTCTTTTAAAAGAGTATTTCATAATATCAAATGCGCAAAAACGCTCTTTTTGAGCTGTTGTTCTGAAAACAAAATAAAATCGTAATATATCTTGTCACTGAGTTGTGTTAAACTTTTGCACCAACAGTCCTTCGACCTCTATATCCATATAAATAATCAATATGATCTGGAGATTATCGTGCACAATATAATCATATAGATTTGCATAGTAGTCGGAAAATATAAATCCTCCCTGACCTCTAATTTTAAACCAGGAGAGTCTCTTCTGAGTTGGAAGAAAGATCCACAATTTTTAGAGTGCTTGGAGGAAAAGTGAGAGCTGCTTTTGACAAACCATCAGCTTCTGAATTTAATTCCCGGTACACATGCTTGAAAGAGAGAAAAATAAATGCTTGTTGTAAGTGGCGAATACTTTGAAGGATGGCTTGCAGGTGAGGAGAGTGAATTTATGACTTATGGAGAGTCCAATCAATTACCATTTTGGAATCTCTAAAGCATTGAAGAGAAGTAACTGCTTTGCATTTAGCCACATGCAGAATAGCCCACAGAGATGCAAGCTCAGCCTTGCTATTTGAGCCATGGCTCGAAGCAAAAGAGATGTGGAATTTTGAAGCCGTGGAGACATGAACAACAACTCCTGCACCTGTCAACGGAGGAGAGTCTTGGCATGCACCATCAAAAAAAGCCCATGAAAATCTTTGATCAATAACTAGAGGTACCACATAACGAATTATATATATATATATATATATATATGTATGTATGTATGTATGTATGTATGTATGTATGTATGTATATTTCTCTCATTTATATTTACACTTTGTTAATATGAAATTAAGATTTATAATTTCTCTATTCCACATGCAAAACAAATATATGTAAAATAAACAATTCAATAATGTGAAAATTTTCCAAACTATAAATGCATATCATATACTTAGTAGGTACTCATTCATATCAAGAGTGAGGAGTGTTTACTTATTGTTTTAAATTAAAAATGGAGAAAATGTTTACTCACTCATTATTAAAGAAAAGTAAATCATAATATAAGAAGAAATCAACCCCAAATTCATAAATGCAATAGTTGGATATTTCTTGGTTTTAATGTCGTGATAACGAAGATCAAGGCTCCCATGTTCTCAGAGTGGGTCGCTTAGAGGTCCACATTAATCAGTTATGAATTCTTATCAATAATTACTAGGTGGATGGTAAGGATTTAACCTCCATGAAATATTCTAGAATTGTCATAGTAGTATACACAAATCAATGATTGAGATTTATCTCTTTATCCTTTTAATTAAACTAATTAATTAAAAAAATTGTTATATGAAAAGGTGTCATATGAAATGAGTTACGGTTTTTTGGGCATGTAGTATTGATAAAGCATAGTAATGGCCCATGATATTATAACAAAGCATATTTGCAAATTAAGAATCTCGACGATAAAGTAGGGATAAATATATTTAATTAATTTTTAATATCTAAATTAAAATTAAGTTTGTTATTTATTTATTTTTAATGTTTTTGAAATAGAAGAATAATAATAATGATAATTCAATTTTAATATTATGGCTAAATTAGATATTAAATTGATATATGGGATTTTTTCATTTAAATTTTATAAAGGAATATATATTTTAATCCTCTTTGAATTTAAACCTGTAACATTTTACCAAATAAAAACATACTCTTAATCATTGATATATATATATATATATATAATTTCTCTCTGTATTATGCTGTATATATTTTTTATGTATTGTATGCTCTTTTTCTAAGACATCAAGTCAGTTTATCACACCACAAAATCAAACACAGTAAGCCTCATGAGAGAATATTTTAACTCCGTGTGTCCACCTCATCCAAACAGTACGTCTTCAACCCCACAATGCACACCCTGTCGCTATTACCCTACAAATTATGTTGGACACCTTTTGTCTAGACACCATACATATTTCTACTAAAATAGGTAACCAAGCCCATGCCCTATGCATGTACATGTGTATGGACCTACACGGTCTGCCCAGGGCCACTTACAAGCTTCACTTGTCTACTCTCAACGTAACATACCACACCAGCACACCCACATGACCACAATCACATGCATTTTTTCCTCACTTTCTCTTCTGCTTCTTCTTCATAGAGATTGTTGTCTGACTTCCTCACAACAAATTCCATCCGTATTTCACTTTCTTTGTGATCAGGATACCTACCATAGAAACTAAAAAGGAAGAGAGTTTCAGCCATAACATGTATGCAAAAATCTTTGGCTTAATGTGAAAACCAGAAAGGACATCATCTATTATTGCAAAGGTTGCCCGTGCGAACAACCCAAATGCTGAATTCTAGCTATAAATTTTGAAAATATTTTTTAGCTCAATAAATGGTAAATCCAACTACATGTAGACATTTCATTTGAAAGTATATAACACCAAAAAGTAGGAAGTATATGAGATCCAGTATAGTAAATGGCACTCATGGGATAACAACATCGTCTATAATCTCGAAGTTCGACAGGAGCAACTCCTCTAGTTATGCAGGTGAAACCTCACAAAACATAGGATCAATATTTTGGGTTTGCATCCGACTCTAAAAAATTTATGAAATTCTTTGTACCTTATAGGCTTTGTACTTTATCAACTCCTTTATTTTGTCCACAACAAAAAGGAAGTTTTTCTCGTCGATGTAACATAGATCCCTGTTTTCATCCATCCTTCTGAGTCTCAAGTTAACTTAGATGCTTCATCATTGCCAAAATAATTTGCATGGGGCAGCTGAAACCTTCATATATTGTTTTTGGGAAAAATCAATTTTTGGAAGAGATTGTTATGACATCATATTAAAGCAATGATTTGGGAGCTATTTGAATGCCTTCATGGATCACTTTCTCGAAACATAAATTCATTTTTCGAAAAATACTATTCATGCTTGAGAGATGAATGTTGTGGCTACAAAAAATATGTATCTTTAGTTTGGTGTACAACATGTTTAATAGGCACCCATGCTAACATTCTCACTATAGCGAGTTTCACTTGTTACTTAAGATTCTTTTCATAAGTGTGATATAATTGCTTAAGATTTTGCTCATAATGATGCATGTGATTAGGGCAATGTCCAAATTAATCTCTTAAAATCGAAAAATTGAAATACAAACTCAAATCAACCAGGTCTGCAAATTTGTTAAATTATGTGAAAGTAATCTCCAAGGGAAAAATGAGACGATGACTTGGGAATACCTTTCATGATTGTAGGTCCCTGCAACCAAAGCTCCCCTTTGTGGTTGGGAGGCATAGCATTTCCAGTAGTTGTGTCCACCACTTTAGCTTCCACATGAGATGTAAGCAAGTCTGTTGTTCCATAATGTCTTCTTTATTCATAGGTTACAGTCAGGACCCTACCCCGTTAGACTCCATCAATCCATAAATCTGCATAGCAATAAGTACCTTCAATCAACCTCTTATTCGACAAAGAGAGAAGTTTATATAGTCGCACAAAGAAAATTTATATAGCAACCACCCGATGAACATGAACAGTTGGAAATCAAGTAGTGAAGTTGTGGATGACATCTTTGCAAAGAGGTGCTCCACAACAACGGATCGTGTGAAGCGAAGTCAAATCATAATTGGAAACTATAAGAGACTTATTTAAAGCCACCCGAACATGTGGACCAATGGGGAGGGACTTCACTCTGTACTTTTGTATGGCTGAAAGCATTTCAACTAAATAAAATTTGGGCAGGACAACCATGGTACTCCCAGCTACAACGCAAGAAAATGCATATAAAAACACAAAAAGATGAAACCATGGGGAAATGCATAAACATATATTCTCCCCTCATTCTATATCGTACTGAAATTATGATATCACGGGAATGAGATTTCTATGGGTGGAGATGACTCCCTTTCTTTTTCTCGTTGTCTGCGACGAGTAGAGAAGTGCCGCAGTGTCTTCCTACTCGATGTATACTCTCATCTCCTCTTCACTTTCTCTTATGCTTCCAAATTTGACACACTACCCTCCTTTTCTTCATAAAATTCATATTATATGTAACTTGTCATTCCATAAAAACACACAGGGTTAGTGCTCTGAGAATGATGTTGGTCATCCAGATTCCACGTGCCTAATGTTTTTATTGAGGCGTGAGTTGTTGGGTTCCCGACGCACAGGTGCTTACCAAGGTTTCATTGGTAGCAGGAATAGTAAAAAAGGAGCAGTTTCCCAATTCAACCTCTGTGAGGTTATGTAGAATTTACAATTTCTCTTGACATCAGGTCGAAATTACATTTAAAATTTGTCATTCCAACCAATTTGTATAGAATTTATCATAAAGAGAAAAAATATGAACTTTAAAAAATTCCAGATGATTAACCAAAATCCAACAAAGGCTTAACTAACTACACTAATTTTGAAAGTTTTAATAAAAAAATTACAATTTTTAATTATATTTAATAAAAAAAAAATCTTGTGCAATTTTTCCGTCAAATTTTGGTATCATGTTTGCTAATAATATAGCTAAACTCTTCATAAATTTGTCAACTAATGAATCATAAATCAACGACTGGGTAGAGGGGTAATTTGTGAGAAGGAACACGAGGGCTAGCATTGGAATTTAAACCTTGTGGAGAAATTAAGATTATGGGAAGTGGAGAAGCTCGATGGAGTTCAATTTGCCAAGAAAGCACCAAAATCCAAGGGAATTTGATGAGTATATGAGGTGACATGTATAAATGAGGGTGGAATCCAAGGGAATTTGATGAAAATATGAAGTAAATGGTATAAATCAGGGTGGCCCCTGCTAAGTTAACAACAAGAGGGCTATGTGATGACTAGAAGACGATGATCAGGTTGGGCACCCAACTGAGTGCAGTGCATGAAGGGTTGTGTGGGTTATTTATTACTGGTGTTATGGCCCATGGGACACCAACACCCCGATTGGGCTGTTTGAAGTGGTCGATAGGATCAGACAAGATAGATATGGGGGCCACGGATTTAGCGGCACCATATCTTATTCTAATGTGTTTTGGGCCTCTATCGTTGGTGGAATTCATTAGGCCGATTATTCGTTAGATGTAACTTGCATTGATTTGGGAATTGGCAACTAAAATTATTGGTGTATTTATTTTTACCTAGAAAAATTTTGAAGTTCATAATAGTATTATTAGTCCTACCTTGGCAGACCATAATAATTGATTTGTTGATCAACCTTAAAAATAAAATTGGAAGTTGAGTGGAAGTCAACAAAGTTACGAAGTTCATAAGGTACCATTGTTAATATGAATACAATATCAAATCATTTCACAGTCAAATCATCTTAAATTGTAATGCTATTGACGTTAATATATGTGATAGTGAATCATTGTATGGTGTTTTTTAAATTAATGAGTTATATCTCTTTAACATTGTGAAAGCGAAATAAAATGGAATCAATGCTTTAGAGTGGCAAAACACACTTAATAAATAATTAAACTTGACTTTAAACAACTATTTTATTAAAAATATAACAATTACTTATAACTTGATGCTCTTTTATATTGTTATGATTATAATAATAAACCTATCACATAGAATGAAAATGGAACACATCTTTAAAATTAGATAAATATTTAGCAATTTTTCACAATTCTATTAAAGTTTTATGTTAATGTTTGTTATATTATTTTTGAAAATCAAAGCTGGATTATTATATTTATACCAAGTAAGTTAAGAGTTTTATCAATCTCTCTCTCTCTCTCTCTCTCTCTCTATATATATATATATATATATACAAACAAATTTGTTTTGATGGGTTGAAACAACTTTGATTGTGTTGTTTATCAAGTTGTTCCCCCTTTTCAAAATAACCAAATAATAAGGCATAGTGTACAAGGTACATCTCTTGTGTCACATAAGGGATATGAGCTAGCTCTTGAGTCATACTAGCTAGCTCAATATATCTCAAGGCATATATCTTTATCTGATATATACCTCATAATTTTCGTGTTTAGAATTTATTTCATGTCATTTTAAAAACCCCGAATAAATTGAACTCCTCTGCTATGTACCTTCTTCCTGCAAGGATTGTTATTGTTCTAGGACATTTACCTTAGTGTAACATTCTTCCTAAATTTAACATTTTTCTACATTGTTTAGAAGATATAAAGAAAATCAAATATTGATTGGATTTCATTGTCCATATATTTCGCTTTATTATTGCTTTCCACATTCCACTCTTATCAGCATTCCTTCAGTGTTCCTTTTCACCTCTTGGTGCAAATGCTAGTATTTATACTTCGTTAATATGAAATTGAGTTTTATTTCAATTCCATATACAAAGCAAATTTATGTAAAATAAACAATCAATAATGTGAAAATTTTCCAAACTACAAATGCATATTAAATACTTAGTACGTACTCCTTCAAATCAAGAGTGAGTAGTGTTTACTTATTGTTTCAAATTAAAAATGGGGAAAATGTTTACTCACCCATTATTAAAGAAAAATAAAGCATAATAACAAAATTATTAACAATGTTAACATTCAAGTGATGGAAAAATGATCACATCAATTAAATAACTCACTTTCATTTAAACTAGATATTTCCATTTAAAAAAATATATTATAATTTTTTTTTGTAAGTCGAGGGTTTTCATTACTCAGAAAGGATATACAATGATGTCAAAATGCATGTGATCTAACCCCGACCAAGTTTTTTGACCAATGTTATTACCATACTACATAAAAAGAAAAAAATTGCCAAACGGAGAGATACACAACCTTATAGGCCTTACATACTAGAAAAAAAAAAAAATAGAAAGACATTGGTTACCATAATCAGTCATCAAAAGTGATTGAAGTAGGATTATCTGGCCCCATTCCTAGAGGAGGAGGAGGATGATACAAGCAGTTGACATGTTGCTCAAAGTGAGCAAGCCAATATTCCAACATTTCGATCTTCTTAGTCAACATATTCTACCCATGCCAGACAACCACAATTCTTTTGCAAACATGGCATTGAAAATAATGGATCTTCTCCAGTGTGGCCATAACTTCCTCATGTTCCTCCCTCTGAACCCTATCTTGAGATTCCAGCATGTCTATGACAGATTGGACCATCGCCTGGAGCATCGTAGTTCTCCCAGCATGCTTAGAAGATGTGTGTGTAACTGACCCCACACCACTTGGATTGTTGCTCCACCCCCGTGTGCTCGAGACTCGACCATGACCCATTCCCCTATGCCCGCTACCTGCTCCATGGTCGCTCTGAGCCAGGATCCTGCTATCCCTACCAACCACAGGACTGGTCAAAGACCTTCGCCCACCATGTGCTCCTTCACCCCCACGCCGAAATATGCACACAATTTCAGCACCCTAGATGTTGATATCACCATTTGCTCTCACACTGCCACCTCAAACTCCATCGGGCATAATTTACCCCTCCCCAAGATGAGACGCTTCTGCCTTCGCCTGAATGGGGCATGCAAGGAACTTGGACTTGGCTTCATGTTGGTGGTCGTGTTAAAACCCAGACCCCTGAGGCTAACCCCAATCCACACCAAGGACCACCTAATCAAACCCAACACCACACACGCAAAAATGATGCACACTACCAATCGACCACCCTCCTCCAGAAACCCAACATTCCAGACAACAGATAGAGAAGGCAAGGTAACCCAGCGTTGCTGGTCACATCGACTCAAATTTTTCGTGAAACAATAAAAAAATCCAGGCTAGAACTTGCAAACAATCCCTTGCCTGGAAAATCCAGAAGGACACCTCCCAACTGCGCACAAGAAGAACTAGAAGTTCAGGCTCCCCAAAACCTAATCGACACTAAATACATTAGGCTTCATCGAAGGGAATTATTCTATCAGCAACCCTAGGAAGGAAAATCCAGGAAATTCCCACACCAAAGAGCCAAAAAAACACCAGCACTAAAACCTCTGCCCAAGTAAAAACACCAACACTAGAAGCCTGAGCGCCACTTATAAAAGCAATATAAACCACACACAGACAAATAAAGAACCACAACCTGTAATGCCAAATCAAGAATCCAAAATCCATGCAGGCCCAAAACATCAATGCCCATAACCGACCAGATCTTCAAACAACACACCCTTTGGCCAAGGACTGAAAGGGAAAGTTTCACCTAGAGCAATAGGGAAAGAGTTGTTACATTAATGAGCCCACAGGAGGAGCGGTAAATAGAAGACCACCACCATACCCACATGAACCTAAGAAATGAGAACACAGGTAAATTTGTATCCCCTAATGAACCAAGGAACACCCAGACTAACCTGTGCGCCATACTACTTAACCACCGTAACGCTGACGCCATTGATCCTCGAGACAATATTATTCCTTTGCATGCAGGTGAAGGAAGATGTTTCACACATTCGAATGCATATCAATTAACCATAGCGTGATAGAAGGGTTGAATGCCTACCCTTCGCCGCTCATACCTTATGCCAAATTTCATTCTTCACGTGACACATGGTTCCAAGTGTCTCACACCCCATTGGGTATAATTATTTTATTTTTTAAATATAATTAATTTTAAATTTATTTATAAAAAGTTTCCAGTTAATCAAATTCAAATTCACTTTTAATTAGCATTATTTAAAAAAATAAATAAATAAATCACATTTAAATATTTATATTAATAAAAACTTGATAAAGTTACTTTTTACAATTATATTACATCTTTAAATTAATAAGAAACAAAAAATAAATATGCATCACTATAATATGACATTGAAAATAAAATATAAATAAGCAGGTTCATGCAAGACATCAATTACCAAAGTCATTAAAACTTTTACAAGAAAATAGTTTTTATTTTATTAAAATATAATTAATTATCTTCATCTTGGAACTAGGAAAGGTACAAGGGTTTTACATAGGTTTATTCTGATGCGTGTAATGTGCAATCGAATATTTATTTATATATCATAAATAAAAACTAAATATATTCATTTTTAGGATGTGGTTATGGAGCTTCATGTTCAAAATCAATGATACCTATGAAGTAGTGGGGAACAGACAACTGAAATTAAATTTGATTTAAAAAAGTCATTTTTTCCATGGATTTTTACGCTATTCTTGATGCTATCATATTAATAAATGTGATAAAATTAATATGATAAGATTTACATTAAATTATGTATTTTTAAATATTTCCTTTAGGTGTTTAAGGTATTTTTTTAAGGTAGAATGATATAAAATGTTTAAATGAAAAATTAAATGGGCTTAGTTTTTATTTTTTTCAACCAATTTACAACTAGATCATAACCTA
This sequence comes from Pinus albicaulis, assembly GCA_034641835.2. Classification (NCBI taxonomy): domain Eukaryota; kingdom Viridiplantae; phylum Streptophyta; class Pinopsida; order Pinales; family Pinaceae; genus Pinus; species Pinus albicaulis. The sequence continues at coordinate 1,674,656,801 of CM076578.1, forward strand.
GCCAATTTTTTTTATATAAAAGAAAATATCTAAATTTTTTGTCAAGTTCATATAGAAATTTCAGCTTTGGGGATTCTTAAGATAACTCCCACACAAAATTGCTTTAACTAATTATGATAAGGTCCCACCTTAAATTGTTTTCAACCTGAGACGCTATTGGGTATTGTTTTGTTTAGGAATGGCCATCCTTAACATAAAGACTTCTTAACTACTATTAACTTACATGATCACTCTGTGAAAATTCGGGAACCCTGAATCCTACTACACCAACTAATTAAGTTTTTTCTATTAGTTAAATTAACTGAACAAATTATTTATTGTGTTCTATGGTAAATACCAAAACTAATACACTGCATCCCTCACAAAAATAAATATTGCGGAAGAAAAAATGTCATTAGAAAGATAAATGCACACACACACAAATAACACTGTTATTTTTGGACTAAGTCCTTGGAAAAACCCTAACACGGGAAACCCGATGCAACAACTAAGTACAAGTATGGTTTGATTATTATGTAGTAGTAAATCTGAGTATAATTCTATGCTTTCTCAAATCTAGTAAACCATACAAAGAAATAAATGACAAAGAGTCTAGTGAGAAAAATTTCACTCCCACTAGCGATCTGACACTAACCTTGGCTCAAGATGAGCTTCTCTGCATTGCCTCTGTGTAGTCACTACATCAGCCTACGTAGTATTGTGTCCCCATGATTTGGAACAACTTTCCCTCTCGCTAATTGATCAGTTGTTGTCTGGAAGATGGATCCTCTTGGCCTCCAGACTCTCACTCCGTCTTCTGGCACTAAATCACTACTTCTCCCCAGGACAAAATGAAATCTCCTCTGAAGCAATGCGATGTCTCTCTATGGCACTCACTGCCTCTCTGTTTTTCACTCACCGGATTTGGAAAATATTCCTCCAACCTTACTATCCTTGCCCTCTCTCACTACTTCAAGCTCACTATCTCTCTCTCCAGCAACTCAGCACTACTACTTAGGAAATCGATCTGCCAGTGAAATTGAATTGCTCAAGTGTGTCCTCCAAGCCCCATCGAGTTCCTTCTTATAATATCCTGTTGAGATATTGACATCCATGATTAAAACTTAATCGGTGGCTAAGTTTAACTAGAAATTGATCCGTGTCTTTTTTCTAGAAGATTCACATCATGACTTAATTAATACCTTTTAATTAATCATATTCCCTAAGTTTAAACTTAGGAAATACTAAAAAACTGATTAATATTTTTAATTAAGTCGTCTCTAAATGGAATTTCAAGAAAATATTTATGGGTTTTGGAGAATGCATGTGTCCTAACCTCTCTACCAAATATTGAGGCAATAACACATCCGATGCTACAAAAACTAACACTCCCTCTTAGCAAGGAAGTTGTTCTAGTATTACAACTACAATACACTGCATTTGCACCATCTCCTGTTGCATTGTTGAAGTCTAGCTATTGCTTCCCACAAACTACTATGCACTTCTGATATGTGTTGCATATGTGTTTTTGCTGACCCTATTGAACTGTTGTCATCTACTACATATACACTGCAAATCTGTTGCTGCTACCACTGCAACATCTACAACTATCTCTCATCTATTGTTGTTGCAACTAAGAGATGTCCATCATACTAAACCAACTGTGTTCATTCTGATGCATCTGTCACCCGAGTCCTGACTGCTACTAGTCTCTACGTTGTCATTGAATTCTCTGCGTTGTTGCTGACTCTCCACTGTGCCATTGTATTGCTACCAACTCTACTTTGCACTGCTCAGTCTGATACCACTACTAGCTACTACATCTATCACTCTAGCACCTAACTGCACTGTTAAAATTGGACAACTAGGTCCAAACTCCGGGTTGTGCTGCTCAGATGAAGATCGCAATATTTTTATTGGATTCCTCTTTCGGAGAGGTGTAAGATTGATCTAAAGATCATCTCGATCGGATGAGCAGAACATGTACTTTGAATTTATTCCACTTATGTGCTGGGTCGGCCTGGAATAAAATATTGACTTAAATGTCTTAAAGGACGTGTCACACAACCCCAAAGATTCCTATATATTGGAGAGACTTGGAGTTCATTTGACACACATTGGTGTGGAGGAATTCTCTCTCTCTTGATGGCGTTGGAGCTGCGTATTCTTTGTTTGGGTTGTTTTGGGGTTATGTGTGACACGCTTGGCTGAATGACCTATTGGAGACTTTGTTGGTAGAAGCATCCTGCTGATCGCCGTAACGCCACCATTTCTTATCTCTGTCTTGGCTTGTCTTCTATCGATCTATTAGTATGTTCTATCTTCTTCAGTATTGTGCCCTAATCTGAAATGGCATAGAACATGAGCTGAAATTAACATGGTATCAGAGCTAGGGAGAAGACAACGCCCTAAACCTTTTATGCCCTAACCTTCAGCATGCGCAATAAGCAAAGGAGGGTGAGAAGAAAGAGTTTAAGGGAAATCTGAAGCTTGGTTAAAATCTGAATTGATACCCTCAGATCTGAAGTTGTGAACATTGGAGACCAGAATTAAAAATTCGGATCTGTGTTGTAGCCTTAGTTTAAGGCTCGGATCAGTTAACACGTACCCTCAGACCTGTGACAAGGGGCCGCAAACTCTTTTGACTTATTTTGAGTGCAGCGTAGATGAAGACCACCATCATTTGCCATTATTCCGTCTGTTTTCACGCCGGAAAATGCTGCACATCCGTGGCCTATTAGAACTCAAAAATTTGATGTTTTTTTTGCTGTGGTCGATAATAATTTTTTTTAATTCGATCGGTCTGTGTTAGAATACCTGGAATCTAAGAAATCCGAGCCCGATAAGATTTTTTTTCTTTCTGGAGAATCGGTGCCATGAATCACGCTACAATGAGTTTACTTCTTTGAATGATGGCGGAAGTGGAATTGCACTTGTGAAAGCCGAGCGTAGAAGTCAGTTCTATACTCAGAATCTACTGGCACTGCATTATTTGCGTGAACTACAATTTTAGGCGGAGCAGTGGTGGACCGAATTATTTGAAAGGGGAAAATGTGACTAGGCAGCGATAGGTTGAATTCCTTGGCGTCGACAGCAGGGTTCGAACCTGCGCGGGAAAATTTGTGGTCTCTGCAATAACAGACAAATTCGATTCTGGATATTATATCACGTATTCTAATGCTGCAATAGTCCAGACCCTCGGAAGGGGCCGAGGAACAGATAGTGGTGGCAGGAAATCCAGGGAAATAAATCGAGGTCGTGTTTGCTGAAAGACCAAGAGTCGTCACTTCACAGAGATTGTTGGTGAGAAATTGTGCGATGCATGGGTTGGAGTTGGAAGCTGGACACTAAACTGATCGAATGATTGAGCTCGGATCGTAGCGTGAAGCCAGTACGTGACAAGTAGTGTATGAAAGAGAGTAGTAGATGTTGTATGAAGGCTCTAGTAAAATCTCGTGTTGGGCATGTTAGCCATCATTACAGGATCATTGATCATTGGCGATTCAGATTGGGGCCGAGTCAGCCTTTTACAGTCGTGCGACGAGTTTACGATGCTGGGCAGCCCAGCCGTAGATTTCAATTTCGTTGTGCATTGACGGCCTATGATTTGGTCACCAAAAGGTGGCATGAATTGGACCGATACAAGACTGTGCGCTCTACATATGGTGTGCGTTGATGTTTAGTGGAGAGGTTTGAATGACAGTTTTAGTGCGTCGTACGCATTTTTTGCAAATTGCTCGATCGTCGATATGGGATGCATTGCAGTGGGTGGAATTTCTTGTTCGAACGATGAATCTATTGGATAAGTAGAAACCAAATTATGATAGTCTCAAGTCCAGATTCCTTGATGCTGGAATTGCATCTCTTTGAAGACCGAATTTCCTGTGTACGAGTTTGGAGGCAGAGAATCCATTGTTACCACCCCTGAAGGAACGAAGACTGAATTGTGAAAGAGGAAATCAGACTGCCGATGTCAATGATTTATCATCCTTAATCCACATTGAGAAAGTGGCCCTTTACAGAATGGTGAGAAATGAGCAGGATAAATTGAATGATCACTGTATTGATTTGTAATTTGCTTCACCACTTAAGCATCACATATTGATGCGTAGAGTTCTTGCTGAATCGGAACATATTCATTCGGATACATATCAGAAAGCCGAGTTATTATGTAATTGAGGGTCATTAGCTTGTCCGAATGATATATGAATATTACTGAAGATTTGGGCATATTAGTCTACTGCACCATTATTAAAAGCATTGTAAAGTCGCCAGATGAAATTGCTGGTTGATGAAGCAGAGTTGATTTCTTGCATTTTGCCAAACTGCCCTTCAGAAGAGAGGACGAATGCTGTACTTGCAGGATCTTATTCATAATTTCTTAAATTGCAAGGTTTGTACCGCTGAAAACTTACTTGCCCAATGGTGCCATTAATCTGTCAGCATTTTATATGCATAAGAATCTGAAGGATACATGGGAAAAAGCAGTATGAAATGTTCTTGAAAGAAAATTGAATATGCAGAGTTTCATGTCAAGGAAGTACACAATATTCAGGCTGAATTGCAACACTGCCTTGACAGCTTCCCCATGACAGTTGTGTTAGTATCACTATGATGACTTAAGGGGCAGTGCAGTGCCTCATTGAACAATATTATGATGCTGTTGTCTAGTGACAGTGGTTGTAACTGAACTCAACCTAGTGGCAGTGACCCTAGTGAGTGTCTTGACCAGATGTCAAATTGCAGAACTGAGATCTGAAGCCTTGGAGCCTTAGATCAGTCAACCATTCACTGCTAATGGGCAGATCTGGAATCAAAATGCAATGACATATGTTGTAGATGAACACCTCAAGTGCAGAATAAAAGGCAGATTGGATCCTTAGCTCAGTAAAGAAAGTCTTAGAGGGCTGGTTGAGGAAGCTACAGTAGATCTCCACAAAACATCAGGTAATTGCTGTAAGCTTGAAATCTTCACTACTGTTAATGATGAAGAAAACTGTGATGCAAGTTCAGAAGGTATCTCTGTAACGGCCATTTTTGAGGAGCTAAATCTGTGAGTCTATGTCACTGTCATTATGACAGTGACATAGACAGACACCCTTGTCTACGAGATTCATAATAACTGTAAGCTTGTGACAGTATCAACTTGAAGTGTGAACTGGGAAATTTTTTTTGCAACTTTCAGCCACGTTGTTGGAGTCTTGAATCATGATCAGCAAAGTCTGATTGGATGGCTTTGACTGTGGGAGATCAAGTCCCTATTCAAGTTGGTGTCTGGGATGCCCTCATTTAAATAGATGTCTTCTCCCGAGAGAGAAGCCGACATTAAGAGGGAGATATATCTGTATATGCTCCTGAGTGGATACCTTTGTTCAACGAAAGAAGATCCTCATGGCTCAAAGACATATGGCTTCAGAGGGGGAAATTCTGGAAGAAATCCAAGAAGCCATATAAATACCAAGGGTATCTAGCAGCCATGAGTACTATTGTACAATGCTATGCACGAAGAGTATGAGTCCATTATGAAGCATGATGTCTGGGATGTGGTTCCAAGACCATAGGACAAAGCAGTTGTCACCTTGAAATGGCTCTACAAGATCAAGCATGGATCTGATGAAAGTGCTGAAAAGTTCAAGGCAAGATTAGTTGCCTGTGGCTTCTCTCAAAAGGAAGGCATAGATTATGATGACATATTTGCACCTGTGGCCCGATACACCACCATTCGATCTATTATAGCCCTTGCTGCTACGCAAGGATGGAGTCTTCATCAGATGATGTGAAGACCGCATTTTTTTGCATGGTGTGATAAAGGAAGAGATATATGTGGAGCAACCTCTGGGGTTGGAAGTCCAGGATCGGGACACCCATGTCTGCAGGATGAAGAAAGCCCTTTATGGGCTGAAACAAGCACCCCGAGATTGGTACAAGAGGATAGATAGCTACTTGATGAAGTTGGGCTTCACTCGAAGTAATGTTGATCCGAACCCTTACTTCAAGATTGTCAAGGGAAAACCTCTCATTCTGGTACTGTATATGACCTCTTCTGACAGGTGCTGACCCTCTCATTCATCAGTACAAGAGGGAGCTCGCTGCTGAGTTCAAGATGAAGGACCTAGGACTGATGTCTAGGCCTGAAGGTCTAGCAGAGACCTGACGAGATTTTCCTTTCTCAAGGAAAATACATTATGAAGTTTCTGGTATGATGGATTGTAAGTCCATGGAACTCAACTTTAAGAAGTTGAGTAGCAGCGTTGCTGGGCCCGTCCTACTGAGTATTGTCAACTCATAGGGACCCTGATGTTCTTAATGAACACCTGTTCGGACGTATGTTGTGCAGTGAACACTTTGAGTCAACACATGGTTGATCATAACATTCACTGGGTTGGTGCCAAGAAACTCTTGAGATATCTCTGAGGCATGATAGACCATGGGCTGAGATACACTGTCGGGAGTATGACACTCCATGGATATATTGATGCCGATTGGGCTGGCAGTGTGGTGGATCGCAAGAGCACATCTGGATGCTACTTCACATGTAGATCTGCTTCGGGCAGGAATCTAAAGTCGGTAGCTTTGAGCACCGCTGAGGCCGTATGCATTGTAACATGTATGGCCTGTTGTGAAGTCACTTGGTTGCGAAAGCTCTTCTGTGAGTTGTTCGAGCATGTGCTAGATGCCACCGTTATCCTTTGTGATAACCAGAGGGGGATTCATTTGTTACAGAATCCCGAGTTCCACGATTGATCCAAGCATGTTGATGGCTGGTACCACTTTATCTGGGATATGGTACAGCGAGGCGCCGTAAGGCTCGATCATGTAGAAACTGATGAGCAGATCGCGGATATTCTCACTATGCCCTTGGGGAAGGTCATGTTCCTAACCTTCCGTGAGAATCTTGGAGTCATGGAACGACCCTATTCCGAGGGTCCTATTGGACGATGAGCTCTGGGAGCTCAAAGGGGGGTTTTGGGGATAGCTTCTCGGAGCTATAAGCACTTATGGTGCTTCTGCCCCACCGTTGTGATTATTGAGTTGGTTCGCCTCTCATTTATCTGTGCCCCGTATGCATCCTACCCATTGAGTTCAGGGCTCATGGGAAGTACCTCTCATTTGGCCAATGAGATGGGAAAGGCTAGAGATTAGTAGCAAAGATTGATGGACGCATCAGAACTTTTCGTACTCTCTATCTAGGATGGCACGGTCCAACCACTTGATCTGGGATCAAGTATAGTGAGGTTTCGGACCTCTGCCTGACTTCGGGTCAGATGAACCAACTTCGGGTTGGTTGGAGACTCTTTGTGAGTCTGATAGTGAGGTCTGGGACCTCTGCCTGACTTCGGGTCAGATGAACCAACTTCGGGTTGGTTGGAGACTCTTTGTGAGTCTGATAGTGAGGTCTGGGACCTCTGCCTGACTTCGGGTCAGATGAACCAACTTCGGGTTTGTTGGAGACTCTTTGTGAGTCTGATAGTGAGGTCTGGGACCTCTGCCTGACTTCGGGTCAGATGAACCAACTTCGGGTTGGTTGGAGACTCTTTGTGAGTCTGATAGTGAGGTCTGGGACCTCTGCCTGACTTCGGTTAGATGAACCAACTTCGGGTTGGATGGAGACTCTTTGTGAGTCTGATAGAGGTTTCGGACCTCTGGGCTGAATCTGTCAGCCGGGTATGATGTCTTTGTGACTGACCCACTTCTGTTCTGAAATAAAGAGGCCAGCAAAGCAAGTTACGGCGGGATGACGCACGATGTTTGATTTGCACTAGTGGACGGAGTTCTCCCTAGTTGAGAGGGAGTGTTAAAATTGGACAACTAGGTCCAAACTCCGGTTGTGCTGCTCAGATGACGATCGCAATATTTTTATTGGATTCCTCTTTCGGAGAGGTGTAAGATTGATCTAAATATCATCTCGATCGGATGAGCAGAACATGTACTTTGAATTTATTCCACTTATGTGCTAGGTCGGCCTGGAATAAAATATAGAATTAAATGTCTTAAAGGACGTGTCACACACCCCCAAAGATTCCTATATATTGGAGAGACTTGGAGTTCATTTGACACACATTGGTGTGGAGGAATTCTCTCTCTCTTGATGGCGTTGGAGCTGCGTATTCTTTGTTTGGGTTGTTCTTGGGTTATGTGTGACACGCTTGGCTGAATGACCTATTGGAGACTTTGCTGGTAGAAGCATCCTGCTGATCGCCGTAACGCCACCATTTCTTATCTCTGTCTTAGCTTGTCTTCTATGGATCTTTTAGTATGTTCTATCTTCTTCAGTGTTGTGCCCTAATCTGAAATGGCATAGAACATGAGTAGAAATTAACATGCACCAACTACCATCCATCCTTCTACTACTGCTATGGGCTCCCGTAGCAAGGTATTGATCTAAGAGGTGGACTCCTCAAGGATCTTTCCCACTTGTAGCTCTCTGGGGCTACAAAACCAAATCACCCCACCTCACTCCTAGAGGTACATCAGTGATCATGGAAAACTCTTCCTCCAGTATGGAGGACAACCTATCAATCTCCACGGATGTAGTCTATTGATCTTGCTTCTCCTCTTTGTCCTTCTTTCTGAGAGGACATTGGGTGTTGTAGTGACCAATTTCACCACCTCTGAAGCACTTGACCTTGGATATTCCATTCATCCTTTTGCGCTGCTCTAGCTAACCCTTTGATGTGAGGGCTACATTCTCCTCTTCCTTCATCCCTTTGATGCTACTGCCGCTTATGGTGCTCTTCACCAAGTCTCACCTCATCTCCTCTTGTTGTAGATCTGCCCACATTCTGTCCCAATCTCATAATTTTTCTATGCCTAGGATACTCTGGACGAAGACCTACCAGTCTTCAGAAACGATATTCAAAGCAAACCGCACCAATTTTTTAGGTTGGGGCGCTGACCCAACTAGAGATAGCTGATCTTGGACATCCGGAAGTCTAGTAATGAAGGGGTCTATACACTCCCCTTTTTGCAACCTAGTACATCTCAACTTCTCCTCAAGATACATTTTTCGCAGCTCGGAAGGTCCCTGGTACAACGTGGCAAGAGAATCCCACATCTGCTTGGCAATGTCCTTGCTGACTATGTGGGATACCACGTGATCTGGAACCCCATCGAGAATAAGTCTCTTTACCTTCGCCATCTCCTTCTTGTAGGCTTCCAGTTGATCTGGATCCATGGGTACAACTACCACATTATTAATATAGGCCTTAAGATCGTATTCTTCAAAAGACAAGAGATTCTTGCCTTCCAGGTCACATAGTTAGACAAACCGTCCAATCGATCATTATCTCTCAGCCCTGTTGATGCCATCTTTGCAAAACTGTCGAACTCTTCCTCTTCTCCTCTGCATAACTGCTAATAGGCTCTACACACTCCCTGCTGGAGTGTGCAAATTTTCTCACAACTATTGTTGCTATGTAGTGAAAAATCATATTTCTAGGCTAGAAATTCCTTGAGGAAAGAATTCCCTCAGAGTGTGCTCTTCCTTCCTCCTGACACTATTCTGCACTAGAAAACTGCTGCAAAATAACTTCGTTCCAGCTGAATATTTGCTCTGTAAGGAAAATGTTGTTGCTCCCTCTGCCTCTGACAATCTTCGATCTGGAAAATTTATTCTTTGTCAACTCACTCAAAGAAATATTTTTTCCTCAAAAATTTGCCCTCCTGGCCAATGGATTACGCAACCTCCTGGGGTTTCGAGCAGTTTCCTACGCAGTACTTCAAATCTCACTCTTCCTTTATGTAACTGAGCTTTTCCTTATTCTATTTGCGCTCTGATACCATGTGGAAATTCAGAAACCCCGAATCCTACTAGAATAACTGATTAAGTTTCTTCTATTTATTAAATTAACTGAACAAATTATTTACTGTGTTCTACGGTAAATATCGAAACTAATACACTGCAGCCCTCACAAAAATAAATATTGCAGAAGAAAAAATAACGGTAGAAAGATAGGTGCACACACACAAAAATAACACTGTTATTTTTGGACTAAGTCCCTAGAAAAACCCAACTTGGGAAAACCTGTCCAACAACTGAGGGTTTGATTATTATGCAGTAGTAAATTTGAGTACAATTCTATGGTTGCTCAAATCTAACAAACCATACAAAGAAATAATTGACAAAGAGTCTAGTGAGAAAAATGTCATTCCCACTAGCAATCCAACACTAACCTTGGCTCAAGATGAGCTGCTCTGCGCAGTCACTGTGTCAGCCTACAAAATACTGCATCCCCACAACTTGGAACAACTTTCCCTCTTGGTAACTGATCAACTGATGTGTGGAAGATGGATCATCCTAGCCTCCAGAATCTCTCTCTATCTTCTGGCACTGAATCACTACTTCTCCCCAGCACAAAACAAAATCTCCTCTGAAGCAATGCACTGCCTCTCTGTGGAACTCACGGCCTCTCTGATGTGCACTCACCGAATCTGGAAAATCTTCCTTCAACCTTACTATCTTTTCCCCTCTCTCACTGCTTCAAGCTCACTAGCTCTCTCTCCAGCAACTCAACGTTGCTACTATGGAAATCGATCTGCTAGTGAAATCAAAATGCTCAAGTGTGTCCTCCAAACCCCATCAAGTTTCTTCTTATAATCTATCGTTGAGACATCAACGATTATGATTAAAACTTAATCGATGAATAAGATTAACTAGAGCTATATACGTGTTTTTTTGTTAGATATTCACATCATGAATTAATTGATACCTTTTAATTAATCATATTCCCTAACTTTAGACTTAGGAAGTATTAAAAAAATTGATTAATTATTTTAATTAAGTCGTCTCTAGATGGAATTTCCAGAAACAGTTTCTGGGTTTTGGAGAATGCATGTGTCCAAACCTCTTTGCGAAATATTGAGGCTAGAACACATCAAATGTTACAAAAAATAACACACTCGTTATTGTAGGACCCACACGAGCAGTGCAAAGGCAACCGTAATTACTTCTCGAAAGATGAGAAAGAAAGAAAGAAAATTTTAACATCCACAAGTCTAAATATAGCCTATGGGACCTCTTTTAGAATGCAAAACTTGAAAAAAAATATCTACCTTAAGAGATTTAATCCTCTTCAAAATGGATCTATATTGGTTCTATATATGCATATAACATGTGTAATTTTTCATTTTTAAAACTCTATTTTTGAATGCATAAATGGATACAATGCCTTAAATTTTACTTGGACACTTGGATTGTGTAAACTACACCACATAAATTTGCAATTCCAACAAATCTTTGCTAGACAAAATTTAAATTTAAATTTAAAACTAGAATTAATGGCTCCAAGAAAATGACTCCAAAATGTTTTTTTTAAAAGGAGATAGCTAAAATTCTAAAACAAACCCCCTTCTTTATGTTGGCTGCAAAATATCCAAGAATCTGAAGGTCACTCATGTGAAAGATGTTCTTTATTTAATATTATTATCAACACACACTGACTTTAGTCATTTCCTCTTTTGCAATTACAATTTTTGTGCGCCAGTGCGCACGAGGACCTATGGTAATGTTTCTCCTCATTACCTTGCATGTTATAACTTGGATATAGTATGTATATAATTTTTTGACATAGTGGTATGATTGGAAAAAATGATTTAGCCAAGTGGTTCGAGCAACATCTATCAGACAAGCATCGACACAAGTGTGAGACTATTGCAAGCCTGAACACATTTCCTCCCCTCCATCCTCCACCCTTTAGGTTGTTATCTTTCCTTTGCTACAACATTTTTGCAGTAACATCATAGGCATGTTCAATTCTTTAGGTGTATCTTTGCACCTTTAGGGACAATTGCTAGTTATATTTTATATGAAAAGTATATGTGTTTTGGTCGTTGATGTTAATAACAAGATTTGAAATCATTATATCAAAGTTTATTATGTTATTTGCAAACATGAATATGGTTGAACAGGATATCAATTATTATTTCCAATCATAAACTTAATAGTCAATATGTCGAAACTTTTTATAATTATGATTATTAATACTTAATTTTTATAACTAAGATATTAGTTTCATTGCATCTAGAGAGATGCTCTACAATCCAATATCACAACAATGTTTTACAGTCCAATATGACAACGATGTTGTAAAACGCTACTTAAGGTTTTATGTAATGGGACTCAGTGAACATAAAAATTAGAAAATAATAATTATATATAAGTTTGAGTTAGTCATTTGATGGGTTTACCGGTTTACAAACCCATGGTATTGCATAGTCTTTGGTATTTGTCCATATTATTTGTTATGATTAAGATTAATTAAAGGCTTGAGGAAATCCATTATGAAATAAAGATTAGCTTAGATCCATCCTTAACTCTAGACTTCATCCCTCTCAAAATTTGGTAGATCGTGATTTAAGATGAATCTAAGTTGATTTAAATATTTCTCATATATATATAATTAATATTTAAATAGTTTAATTATTTATATGTATTTATAATTAAATTATTTAAATTTATTAATATTAAATTAAATATCAATTAAATTATTTATAAATAAATTTATTTAAATACCATCAATATAAAAATAAATTTAATATTTTAATAATAAACATGTATGTTTTATTTATTTTAGTGGGTGAAAGAAATGATTGGAATCCTCCTCACCTAAATTCAATTCCCACAAATAACATAATGACTTTAATGTAATAACTTTAACCAAATACATACATCTAGTGTTCCATATATACATACACATATACATATGTTTAATATCAAACATTTAGAATAAACACTCCATTCATCATCAAATACATATAAAACTTGTAACCAAAGTAACAAATTTGGACATAGAGGTTGAAGTAAAAATAAATGCATTGGAGGATAACCCTTATTAATTATAAATTCAAAGGTCCTTCACTCCTTTATTCTCCTAACTATGCTGAAGGAATTCTCTCTATGGGATTTGCATATGCAAACATTGTTCACTCTAGCGAATCAGTGAGGTTAAATTTCGTCGTCCTCTAGCTAATTGAATTTGACCACGTGGCTATGTCGGACCTGAAGCGTCTTGTTACCGCTGCTCTGCTCTGGAAGGACCTGAATTTTAGAGGGAAAGCGAGCCTGAAATGTAACAGGTTAAGTCCAGGCGTCCCCCACACCTAGCTGCAGCAGTCAACTACCACCCCAACCAATGTCATTGCTCCTTTGAGAAATAGCAATGTCTCTAGGAACAACAATTTGAATGATGTTGCTAACAACATCACCATTCAAGGTGCTCAGTTTTAGTCCCTGGCTTCACTGTACATGGGGAACCTTGAAGCTAATGTCTTCGAAGAGCAACTCTACGACATTTTCAAGTAGGTGGTCAGCGTACAATCCATTCAGCTTTCTAGGGACATGGTCTCTCGACACTCCCTCTGCTACACTTATGTCAACTGCATGGCTACTCAAGAAGCATCTAGGGCTAAATTTTATAGTTATCAATGGAAAGCCTATCCGAATAATGTATTCCCAACGAGATCCAAGTATCTACAAAAGCGGAACAACAAATATATTTATCAAGTATTTAGATAAAACCATAGACCACAAATCCCTTCACTATACATTTTCAGCTTTTGGACCTATTTCATATAAAGTTGCAACTGATTCAGAAGGGAAATCCAAAGGATATGGTTTTTTTCAATTTGAACAAGAGGAATTATCACATAATGTGATAGATAAGTTGAATGGCATGCTGATGAATGACAAACAGGTCTAAGTTGGCCCTTTTTAGCGGAGATGGGAAAGAGAGCAATGTAATGGAGGGGCCAAGTTTTGTAATGTATATATATTTTTTTAAAGTAAGTTTTGTATTGTATATGTTAAGAATGTTTTTGTCCTCTCCTCTTCCCGTTGCAACCCAACCACGCCTCATTGCCCCCTCTGTATCATTGCTTGCAGGAAAATCAAAACTTTTTTTTGTTTGTTCTTGTTGTTGTTTTGGAGAAGCAAAAATGGTAGGAGGAAGAATTTTGTGTACTATTGTATAGGTTACATACAATTCTCTAGCTTTAGAGAAGGAGATCGTATGAGAGGTGGATGAACGTGATTTTCTGTCGCCAATTGTGATTATTCCCAATTATTTTGGCCCCAAGATAATCTCAGGCTCATCTAAGACATAACTAGTAAGGTTTTGTTGATTTCATACATAAATATAAGATTCTAGGGTTTTCGTATCTTCTGGGTTGCTGAATTTTCAAGCGTTTGTGAAGTTGTGGTATGCTTTGAAATATTATGGTGAATTGGTTTGTTTTCTTTTTCAGTTATGGGATTTTTTTTAGAGTTTCTTTGAGGGCATATGATTAATACGGATGTTGACGCTCTTAATTTTGTGTAATATTCCCAAATTTTCACATGAATAAAAGGGTGGAGAGACCCATAATCATCAAAGATGAATAAAATCCACTTTTGATGTGTGTATGTGGATATTTCAGATCTAGATCTACATAATGGAGTAGTAGAGCAACCACTTAATGTGAAAGGAGTGGAGATCATGTCTCATTAATGAGATAGATCATGGAGGTTGATACAGTCAACTAAGATCATGGAAAGAATCAAAAGTAAGATCATTAAGCATTCATAATGAGATGATGGAGAAGTGGTGCATTTAATGCACACATGATGGAGAGGGTGATCATTAAATTCACACATGATGAAGATCACAGAGAGACAACACAATCATCATGGAGGCCTATGTCCACATGTACAACACAGTTATGAGGAGGGCCAAGGCATGAGAAGGCTCATAATCTATATAAAGAAGATGAAGGCACAATAGAACGGGGTTGAAGATTATTGTTGATGTATGATCTGTTTAGATCTAGAATTGTCATGTGACATTCCATGCTTTCTTTGGTTGTTTAGCTAAGATTGCAAGTGTTGTTTAGCACTGGGTGTTCCTGGTCGGGAATCCCACCTCTTTCATTAAGTAGTTCTTGAAAGATTATTTTACTTCATTCATCATCAGGCATTGGTGCCATATTGTTCCGACTTTCTGCAGAACATCCATATTCAGAAATTGCACATTTCTGAAGATCAACTTGAGAGAAGGAGGTCGTCCTTCAATATTTCATTTGAGGAACTAGTGAAGGATTCATCCTATCACCTTGAGCTTCAAGATCAGCCTTCCAGTGCTTCAGATCTATATCAGGCATCAGGCCATCTATTATTCATCTCCTAGCAGCAGCAATCCCTTCAGGAATTACGTAGTCCATTCTTGTAGATCCAAGGGAGAAGGGAAGTTGCTAGCATTTCAGCTAGTAATCCAGTGGAGGACCATTCCTTCATATTGTATACATTATTTCCATCATTTATGAGCTATATTGCATATCTTAGCAGTTGGCTAGAGAGCCTCCTTCCTTTATAGCGCAGTTTTCATGAGAATTTGTGTAGCAACAACTACAACATTCTTTGGAGGATTGAGGAGCTATATCTTGAGCTTCTAGCTTGAGGATCTAGTGAAGGGATCTGCCCTTCAAGCTTAGATCTGATCTTGTGACATATTTCAGCCATCTATTAGTCAGATCTAGCTTCAGATCTGCATAACCCGGTAGTCAAAGGATCAAACTCTAGGAGGGTGATTTTCCAAAGTTGTAGATCTGGAAAATCCTTTCTGGGTTATCTCGGGTATCCATCATAGAGCCCAGATCTAGAATCTTGGCATCATCAGAGCTCCATATTTCCATAGATCTGCATTTTCCTTTTCAGCCTGCAATCATAGATTCATTATCTACTGAAGGGACAATGCAGTATTTGCTTCTAGCAGCTCTCTAGTTACGCAGTGCTAGTTGTAGCATGTTTGCAGGGTGATTCTAGGCCATCTCTTTGGCTAGATCCACTCATCTTTTGTACATTGCGTAACTGAATCTTCTCCTATATAATAAAATGGCTTAGCTATTATGTCTATATATGTGTTGATCATAAACTTACATGTACATTTTCTGTGTTACAAATATTATGTTTGTGTATCAATGCATTATTCCATTTTGGGATATTATAGTGGTATTAGAGCATAATCTTTGGCTCGGCTTGTGGACATTTTGACAACATAAGAAAAGAAGATAGTATAGATATACTACGGAGGGATTAAATTTTGCCTCATCTTCCTTTAGATCTATGAAAGATCTCTCTAAGGAGATCAATGAAGCAAGAAGAGAAAGGCAAAGAGAAACCTCAAGAAGGTTTCAAGATGAAGAAGGTCCCAACACTTCTTTTCAGCAACAAAGAAGACCAGAGAAGCAAAGAGCTTCACATTATTCCACTAGATCCACTTTCTTCGAGAAAGAGGACCGGACTGAATATGATGAAGGCTTGGGGCATGAGACCCTAAGTGAATATCTGTCTGAATACAAGTCACAGCCTAAAGCATTGAAGGAGAATCTCTCTCTCCAAAAGTTTCTGCAACTCAAAGAAGAGAGGAGATCCAGAAGCAGCAATAGAAGAAAGAGGCATAGATTCTTCTTGCTTACATTTGATGGAACTTCCACAAGCACATTAAGGGCTTGGAGGGAAGAATTATTTACATTCTTTCTGAAATATCCTATATTAGAAAGAGAGGTTATGGAGTTTGCAGCGCTGCACCTTGATGGTGAAGCAAGAAATTGGTGGTTCAATCATGTATCACACATTGAAGTGTCTGCTTATTCATATTTTATGCAAAGACTGAAGAAGAGATATGGTAGGGAGAAACCAAAGACATCTCACATATTGAAATCTCCCATCATCAAGGAGATAGTGCATGAAGATTCAAGAGAAGATGTTCTCATTATCACTCAAGAGGAGGAGCCTCTACCACCACCAGCTGTAGATGTGCTTACATCAAGAGGGGGAGCACTTGCATCTTTGCAAAATGGTCTTGAATTCTTGACATTTGGAGCCCCATGCATGATTGATGAGATGCATGAGGAGGAGGAGACAGATACTAGCGCTGGTACACTTGTAGAAGTGCAACCATCACTCTTACCAACAGTTGAAGAGACCTTTGCACTAGAAGGGGAAACTCTTGTGTTATTGCAAGATGTTTCTGAATCTCAGTTGATCCAAGGTATGCATCCATTTTCATCACACATTGTTTCAGTACCTCTTATTGAAACTTATGGGTGTAGGTTTTAACCCTGAACATAAATTATCTACACACGAATCTTATAACAAAAAATAAACAATAACAAGAGCATAAAACATAAAACAAATAAACACAGAGATTTTCCCCTGGATCCCAAATCGGGACGACCAGCTTGATTTTTCATTATGTTCCTTTTAGTGTTACAACACACAAATATATATATGCCTAAGCATACATAAAACCCAATCCATTAACCCTGGATTAGAACATAACCGTAGTTCCCTTGACCGGATCTACAAAATACCAGGGGTCGAAAACCATCGTACCCCAAAAACCATGTGCAAACTCATGCACAAAACATGGGTGGGTCCGCCTATGAGTGGGACCGCATACCAAAAAAAATTTCGTCGGGGCGCTGCCCCGAACCCCAACAGGGGGGGCTACCGCCCCCCCCTGTGACCCCCCTGCTGCGCTCAGCACAACGTACAACACATGGAGCTAGTCGTGGAAAGAATATAACACATACCCAACATTCTCCCACTTATTGTTTTCTTTTCAGAGGGGGCCACATGAGAGCTTAGTCATTGGGCCAATTCTTCAACACCCATTGTTTCTCTACACCAAGAGAACTTTTGAGTGCTCACAGCATCTGCAACATTCTTCAAAGTGTCCACCTTTTCCAGCAACACCCTTTTACCCTCAACCATATCTCTAACAAAGTGATATTGAACATCAATGTGCTTTGTCTTTGAATGATAAGCAGGGTTCTTAGCCAAGAAAATTGCACTTTGGCTATCACAGTCAATCCTTATAGCTTGCTGTACCAACCCCATACTTGAACACAATCTTTGCAACCAAATTGCTTCCTTTCTTGCATGAGTGGCTGCTATGTATTCTGCCTCTATAGTTGAAAGAGCCACTACAGACTGTCTTTTACTCATCCAACTGACTGCGCCTCCAAATAGGCTAAACACATACCCACTTGTAGATCTTCTTTGGTCTAGATCTCCAGCCCAGTCTGCATCAACAAAACCACGAATTTCCAACATTCTTTCCAATCCTGGTCTTCCCTGGTAGCACAAGCCATAATTACTAGTGCCACGTAAATATCTGAAAACCCGCTTCACTGTTGTCCAATGCTCCTTCCCTGGGTTTGACATAAACCTGATCAATACTCCCACTGCATGTGCAATGTCTGGTCTAGTACAGACCATTGCATACACCAGGCTACCCACTGCACTTGCATATGGAACACAGGACATATCCTCCTCTTCTTCTTGTGTCTTGGGACACTGTTCAACAGATAGCTTTACACCTACAGGAATAGGAACATTCACCGGTTTACTATCCTACATATTGAACCTCTGCAATATAGTCTCGACATACTTCCTCTGGTTTAACCAGAGCTTCCTCTTTGCCCAATCTCTCTTAATTTCCATGCTCAAAATATAGTTTGCAGCACCCAGATCCTTCATTTCGAATTTGGAGAACAGTTGGGTCTTCAAATCTTGGATAATTTTTTTGTCATTTCCAATCAACAACATATCATCCACATACAAGACCAAATAAATAACATGGTCACCAATTAATTTAAAATAAACACATTGATCCTCCTTGCTTCTAGTGAAGCCAAGTCCCCATATATAGGTATCAAATTTCTGATACCACATCCTTGGTGACTGTTTTAACCCATACAGAGACTTCTTCAACCTGCATACCAGTTCTTTCTTACCCTTCACCATAAAGCCTTCGGGTTGCTTCATGTAGATCTCCTCTTCTAGATCCCCGTGAAGAAATGTTGTCTTCACATCCATCTGTTCTATCTCAAAATCAAATGCAGCAGCAACATATAAAAGTAATCTAATAGAAGTAACTTTGGCAACAGGAGAAAAAATATCACCAAAATCAATTCCCGGCACCTGGGAATAACCTTTCGCTACCAACCGAGCTTTGTATTTCTCCACCTTGCCTTCTACATTCATATTCTTCTTAAACACCCATTTTCTCCCAATGGGCTTCCTTCCAGCCGACAACTCCACCAGATCCCATGCCTCATTTTTGTGTAAGGATGCCATTTCATCAACCATGGCCTCCTTCCAGAGTTTTCCATCCTCTGAATCTACTGCCTCCCTGACAGTTCTGGGTTCATCATCAGTTATAGTTAAGGCAAAACCTGAACAAAAAGAAGATGGACTATACCTTTCTGGTTGCCTTCTTTCCCGAACTGATCTTCTCAAAGCTGGAGTTTGTGGCTCTTCATCTTCTGAGTCTTCTTCTGTTGTAGAGTCTGATTCATCCTCCTTTAGCTCAAACTCTATCTTCTCAAGTTCCTTTGGTAGGACTTCATGTTTAACAACATCTTTCACCTCTCTAAACACCACATCTCGGCTGTACACAACCTTCCTTGTTTCTGGGTTCCAAAGCTTGTAACCCTTTAAACCATCCTTATACCCAATAAAGATGCACCTTTTAGATTTATTATCCAACTTGGTCCTTCTCCTTGGGAACATGTACATATGCATCACATTCAAATACCCTTAGATGTGAAAGAGAGGGTTTCAGCGTTCTGTTCATTCTTTCAGCAACTCCATTTTGTTGAGGTGTGTATGGAGTAGTCTTCTGCCATGCTATGCCACACTTCTTACAAAACTCTTCAAATTCCTTCTTGCAGAACTCTCCACCATTATTTGTCCTCAGCGCCTTTATCTTCTTCTCTGTCTGGTTTTCCACCAAAGCCTTAGATTCTTTAAATTTGTCAAAGACTTCAGATTTCTTCCTCAAGAGATATATCCATGTATTCCTTGAGAAGTCATCTATGAATGAAACATAGTACACAAAATTTCCCAGTGATGGAACTGACACAGGTCCAAACACATCACTGTGCACAAGTTCTAATATCTTGTTCGCCATCTTAGCACCAGAAGGAAAACTCACCCGATTCTGCTTCCCATATACACAATGTTCACAGAAATTGAAATCCAGAGAGAAATTAGACATACCTTCTACCATACCATTTCTATGTAGTATCCGAATGCCCTTCTCTCCAATATGTCCAAGCCTTTGATGCCATAGCATGGTCTTTTCTCCAGAGACAACTAGGCTTTCCACTCCACTTTCAGGAACCACATAACTGTTACACCCATCAATAACAGTGCTACCTTGTAGCTTGTACAGAGTTCCAGTCCGAACTCCCCACATTAATACTAGTGCTCCTCGAACCATCTTGCAGGCATCTTTCTCGAACACTGTTTTTACACCTGCATCATCCATCTTGCTTACAGAAATCAGATTTCTAGCTAATGCAGGAATATGCAGAACACTAAGAAGTGTTCTAATCCTTCCACCTTGCAGCTTCAGCTTGACCTTTCCACGTCAAAGAAGATTACGGCCCCTTCCCTATCATCCCCTAGGAAGACATCACCGCCATCATATTTCTCATACTTGCAGAACCACTCCCTATGGGGAGTAATGTGAAAATATGCACACGAGTCAATCAACCATGAATCATGATCTACATGTGTATTTGAAGAAGAAGCCAAATACACATCCCCACCTTCATCTAAGGTGGTTTTTGCCTCCGCAGAAGGAGCATCATTAGATCCCTTTCCTTTCTCAGGAGCCTTAGATCTGCTGTCCTTTTTGTAGTGCCCTTCCTTTCCGCATTTCCAGCACACCTTTACAAAATTTCCAAGAGATTTAGATCTCCCACTCAAAACCTTGTTCTTGTTTCTATTTTGGGACCTTTCTCATACGGATAAGGCATCTCCATTCTGACCATCCATATTTCTCCGTCTCATTTCCTCCGACAGCGAGGCTGAGACAATATCATCAAAATTCAAGGTAGTTGTATTGCTACCTATTGCAATAACCAGACTGTCCCATGAGTCTGGTAGAGAACACAAAAAACTGATGCACTTATCTTCATCTGAGATTTGAATATCAACAGATGACAGTTGATTTACCACAGTATTGAAGGTGTTCAGATGCTCTGTCACTGAGTCTCCATCCTTCATCCTCAGGTTATACAGCTTTTTCCGCAGGAACAACTTATTCACCGGAGACTTAGATTGGTACAAATTCCCAAGTTTTTCCCAAAAATTCTTCGTCGTAGCTTCCCTAGATACATTCAACAATACTGAATCTGAGACACACAGCCGTATTGTGCTCTTAGCCTTTTGATCCAGTTTCTTCTAGTCTTCATCTAACATTGTTGTTGGTTTAGTATCTGGATCTACCGCAATCCATTGATCTTTACCCACCAGCAGATCCTCCATCTTAAGCTTCCACAACTCAAAACTCTGACCATTAAATTTCTCGATCTCTATCTTTCCGCCGCTCGCCCTCTTCTTTCACCACAATAATCGATCCCGCAGATCTCCCGGAAACCGGGGGTCTACCTCGAGCTTTGAGGAAGAAACCCTCGAGCGGCAAAGGAGTCCCCTTAGTGAAACAAATCTGATACCAAATGTAGGTTTTAACCCTGAACATAAATTATCTACACACGAATCTTATAACAGAAAATAAACAATAGCGAGAGCATAAAACATAAAACAAATAAACACAGAGATTTTCCCCTGGATCCCAAATCGGGACGACCAGCTTGATTTTTCATTATGTTCCCTTTAGTGTTACAACACATATATATATATATATATATATATGCCGAAGCATACATAAACCCCAATCCATTAACCCTAGATTAGAACATAACTGTAGTTCCCTTGACCGGATCTACAAAATACCAGGGGTCGAAAAACATCGTACCCCAAAAACCATGTGCAAACTCATGCACAAAACATGGGTGGATTCGCCTATGAGTGGGACCGCATACCAAAAAAATTTTCGCGGAGGCGCTGCCGCCCCCCCTGTGACCTCCTTGCTGCGCCCAGTGCAATGTACAATGCGTGGGGCTAGTCGTGGAAAGAATATAACACATACCCAACAATGGGGACATGCCATCAGGGCTATTGCATGACCAAGGGTTAGAACATCATGCTGATTTGGAGCAGCATTATATCACTGTACAGAGGATCCTTGATCTAATCAAGGAAGAGATGAACAACCATCCTATTTTATCATTGATGGACTACATTCGACCCTTTGAGTTGAAGTGTAGAATTTTTGAAGATAGGATGAGTATGATCCTATGTACAATGGCTGGCTATGAGTTCAGCATTGTGCCTTGCTTTGAGACAACACATGTATCATCTTGCAGATCTACAACGCTGTTAATGAGCAACAGTGAGAAGAAGAGGACCCATTCCTTAGGGGAGCAATCATATGGAAACTTCATTCATGAAGAAATGGAGGAAAAGATGATAGATGGTAGACATCTTGAGATGAGAAATATTTTCTCTTTTCTAGATGACACTTTCTCAATGAGCATCTCACAGCTCAAAGAGAAACTTCTACTTGTAGTAGGTCCAGAACCTTATCAGTTTTGGAGGGCCATTAATGAAAAGAGAATCTCATGGAGAGATCTCATTAAAGGTGCACTTCAAAATTTCATGGAATGCAAAGTTCTTCAATAGTTTGGGGAGGTTAGTGTCCTACAATTGGAGGATACTGAGTTTTTGCAGAATGAGATCCATCATCCACGTTGGGATGAATGGTTGATAGTATGGAGCAAGGGGTTGCAAAATCACTTGCAGATCTATGATACAGGGCAACAAGAAGCATGGTTACTTGATTCATGCCTTACACATCACTAGAAGAATGCAGAAGAAGAAGGCATGGTTACTTGGCTTGTCGATGAGAGTGTTTGGACATCACATGTTATATCTTATGTCCTTGTATTTACTCTTGTTTGGGGTATGTCTCATGTTTTTTCTTGGGATGTATCTCATGTTCATGTATGTACTTGGGGTTGGGAGAAAGTATAACTCTCACATGATGTGGCATCAGGGAGCTTGTTTGTATTATGTTGATGAGACATCACACATGTCCATTACTATATTGTTGCTCCATGACTTGCACCATGATAATGTAAGGAGGCAACAAGAATTCTTGTTGCTATGGTTACTATTGGGAGAGTATGGGCTGAATTATTCCCATACATTGCATGACATTGTTGGAGGATGGCAACAAGAGGCCTTACAGCGTTGGCTTCTGTTGGGGGACTATGGTCATTGTACATGGTATAATGATGATGTGATGGGGTAGCAAGATGCCTTATTAAGGTGGCTTCTCTTGAGAGAATATGACCACTACCTTTGGTACAATGATGATGTGATATGGTAGCAAGAGGCACGATTGCGGTGGCTTCTATTGAGAGAGTATGGCTCTCATATTCTCATTGATGTTGATTTGGCATGGAAACGATAAGCATTGTTGCGGTGGCTTCTTTTGAGAGAGTATGTCTCTCTTACTTGTTTCCATGATGATTGAGCATGGCAGCAGAAGGCTTTACTACATTGGTTGTTGTTAGGAGAATATGGTTTGACATTTTTCATGTTTTCCCATATGCCTCTACTTCTTGTTTTTCACTATGATGATGTGATGTTTGATTCCTACATAGCCAGCAGGGCTAATGATGAAGGCATTGATAGATGTAATCTACTCCATGTATCATGGGTTGGGGAGATAATTCATGAGTTGGGACTTTCCACTTTGGGAATGAACCACTTCATCTTATGTATCTCATGTATAGAGGAGAACTTTTGTCATCATATGGTTGCCACTTGGAGATACAGTGATGAGGAAGGGCATCTAACTTTTCAGTTGGAGGTTGTTCTAGAAATTCTAGAGAGGCAGCTTTGGGGCTGGACATGCATTATACATTGTGACAGATGGGAAGGCCTTCCACATGAGGATGCCATTTGGAGGGAGGGTGTTTTTTGTAGCATCAACTTTTGCAGTTGCTTGAGGACAAGCAACATTTTACCGGGGAGGCCTGTAATATTCCCAAATTTTCACATGATATTTGGAATATTAGAGTTCTTAATAAACTTAATTAATTAAATAAATAAAAGGGTGGAGGGACCCATAATCCTCAAAGATTAATAAATCAACTTTTGATGTGTGTATGTGGATATTTCAGATCTAGATCTACATAATGGAGTAGTAGAGCAACCACTTAATGTGAAAGGAGTGGATATCATGTCTCATTAATGAGATAGATCATGGAGGTTGATACAATCAACTAAGATCATGGAAAGAATCAAAAGTAAGATCATTCAGAATTCATGACGAGATTATGGAGGAGTGGTGCATTTAATGCACACATGATGGAGAGGGTGATCATTAAATTCACACATGATGGATATCATGGAGAGACAACGCAGTCAACATGGAGACCTATGTCCACATTTACAGCGTAGTTATGAGGAGGGCCAAGGCATGAGAAGGCTCATAATCTATATAAAGAAGATGAAGGCACAATAGAAGGGGGTTCAAGATTATTGTTGATGTATGATCTGTTTAGATCTGGAATTGTCATGTGACATTCCATGCTTTCTTTGGCTGTTTATCTAAGATTGCAAGTGTTGTTTAGCACTGGGTGTTCCTGGTCGGGAATCCCACCTCTTTCATTGAGTAGCGCTTGAAAGAGTATTGTACTTCATTCATCATCATGCATTGGTGCCATATTGTTCCTACTTTCTGCAAAACATCCATATTCAGAAAATGCACATTTCTGAAGATCAGTTTGAGAGGAGGAGGTTGTCCTTCAATATTTCAGTTGAGGAACCAGTGAAGGATTCATCCTATCACCTTGAGCTTCAAGATCAGCCTTCCAGTGCTTCAGATCTATATCAGGCATCAGGCCATCTATTATTCATCTCCCAACAACAGTAATCCCTTTAGGAATTGCGCATTCCATTCTTGTAAATCCAAGGGAGAAGGGAAGTCGCTAGCATTTCAGCTAGTAATCCAGTGGAGGACCATTCCTTCATATTGTATACATTATTTCCAACATTTCTGAGCTATATCACATATCTTAGCAGCTGGCTAGAGAGCTTCCTTCCTTTACAACGTAGTTTTCATGAGAAGTTGTGTAGGAGCAGCTGCAACATTCTTTGGAGGATTGAGGAGCTAGATCTTGAGCTTCTAGCTTGAGGATCTAGTGAAGGGATCAACCCTTCAAGCTTAGATCTGATCTTGTGACATATTTCAGCCATCTATTAGTCAGATCTAGCTTCAGATCTGCATAACCCATCAGTCAAAATATCAAACTTTAGGAGGGTGATTTTCCAAAGTTGTAGATTTGGAAAATCCTTTCCGGGTTATCTAGGGTATCCATCATAGAGCCCAGATCTAGAATCTTGGCATCATCAGAGCTCCAGATTTCCATAGATACGTATTTTCCTTTTTAGCCTATAGTCATAGATTCATTATCTGCTGAAGGGACAGTGTAGTATTTGCTTCTAGCAGCTCTCCAGTTACACAGTGCTAGTTGTAGCATGTTTGCAGGGTGATTCTAGGCCATCTCTTTGGCTAGATCCACTCATATTTTGTACATTGCGTAACTGAATCTTCTCCTATATAATAAAATGGCTCAGTTATTCTGTCTATATTTGTGTTGATCATAAAATTACATGTACATTTTCTGTGTTACAAATATTATGTTTGTGTATCAATGCATTATTCCATTTTGGGATATTACATTCTGCATTAGGGGTTTCCGTTCACTCATATCCGGATCATGGCATGGGATTGGAATCACCTATTTATATAGGTGAGTGATCCACACTCTTGAAGAGCAACTTCAGAAACAAGGTTGGTAATTTCTTGAAAGCAAATCTCATTAGATCCGTACTCAACTGCCTCCATGCTCTATGCCCTGGTCGCTTACTCTAATGCTCCCATGCGCCTAAATCTTTTAATGTCCCAGTATCCAGTCCCACCCAACCACGAGGTCAAAAACAATAAATTCTCAGAGAGTATCTATTATCTAAATAGAAATGGCTTCTAATGTCGGCTAGATAAGGCGCGATATTTCACAAATAGGACAACCTTACCCTACACTACAATAAATCCTCTTTCTATTAGACTTGACTAAGATTATTCGTATTCTACATAACTAGATTAATCAACTTAGGACAGAGGTACGAGAGTTTGGATTTGTGAAGTAGGATAAAGATATGATTTCACATCCTCCCTCTGTTGATTGAGAAAAGTGATCATGTTTTTTAAGCCGCACTTGAAAGCAAGATGCTCACTACCCTGGTGAGTAAATAGCAAGTGAATGGGCCATGCAATAAGACGTCTTATGAATGGGTGGGATTTGGTTCATAGGTTCTGCAATGGCCACTGAATGAGGAGCTCGAGACTAATGCGTTTACCAGCCATAAGGTCATAGGTACTACACGGAGCCAGCATTCATAGGCACTCTTCCTCACCCTTTGTTGTTAGGTGACCAATTATATTACTCCAGCATTCATAGCCACTCTTCCTCACCCTCCGTTGTTAGGTGATCAATTATTCCTTATAAATGTTTGAATTTGTTTTAATGGTTGACTTAGAGATGTTTGAATTTGTTTTAATGGTTGGATCAGTCACCTTTCTCTTTCAATTAAGCGCAATTTTTTAATGTGTGTGTGTGTGCAGAAATAAATGGAAACAGACAAGTTAAAATAAGAAAAGAAGAAACCGTGAACCTAGCTGATAGCGAGACATGAGACTATTCATAACAACTATCTTGTACCCTTCTGTATATCCTTCCGAGGCCTAATTAGAGGTATGTAACTCATAAACCCTTGTTGTAGGGATCACAAAAGCCCTCCCAATTAAAATTATTTCAACCAATTTTAGGGCACCAAACAATATATGATGAATAAACACCCATAATCTATCGAAATCCATCAAATTTTCACAGGTGACAAAACCCTACAATATCTCCTAGAACAACCAATCGAGTGGGCCGAACTTAATATGATCGATCCTTACACATTAGGGATTGATCCTTACTTAAGATGATTAGACACTTACACATTAGGGATCGATCCTTACACCTCTTTATGCTTCACTTCTTCCTCACCCTCCATGCAGAGAAGGATAGAGACAACGAAGTTGAGACGAAATGAGCCTGAGCCACAAGGGAGGAGAGAAAGAGACATCAAAGTTGAAAAAAAATGGAACACATTCACAGTCACAGATTGTAGAAAGCAACATGTTGGGCTTCTTAAATCTAGGACAGAAAGAGACATCGAAGTTGAGACGAAATGGAAGATAGTCAAAGTCACAGATTATAGAAAGCAACATGTTAAGCTTCTTAAAAATTCCCACGTTCCTTTGCACCTCTTGGTGCAATTGCTAGTACTTAATATTGTTAAATCTTCTCTTCATTGTGTTTAACCTTTTTAATCTTATTGTCCATCATTGCAGTTTCTATTTTTTTCCTTGCTGTCTATTTTCATTTGTTGACTCCATTCAAACATTTTGTATTTCTCTCATTTTCTTTAATATTTAATTCAAAATCTTATATTGATATCTAATTCTTTTTAAATAATATTTCAATCTTCCATACAAAATTTTAATATTTTTTTTTCAATTTACATTCAATATTTATATTTCTCTTAATTCGTCTGGGATAAAATTTTTCCATATAATTTATTTGTAATTTAAATATCTCTCTTCCTTTTTAGTGTCTCTCATCTCTTTCTTTAGTTTGTTAGGAATTTTTTTTAACTAATCATTATTCCTCTTTACCAAATATATTTGCAAATAGTGTGGATGCATCATTGCCTGGAATTAGTCTCTGAAAACTAGATGTTTAAAAAACTAGTCATTAAATCATTTTAATTAGCTCCAAACAAGTCGTTGGCTTTATGAATTTTAATGTAAAATCATCTTTTTTGCTCGAAGTGATAGCTCAATTGGTTGAGTTCATGTTGCTAAGTACCTCGCCAATTGGGAGGTCACTGGTTCAAATATCTTCAGTGCCCTTGGGGTTAGGCCTTGCTAATTTGTTCAGGTAGATCTCTTCAAGTTGATTTGCCAAAATTTAGTGCCACAGGTAGATCTCTACAGTTGATTTGCCAAAATTTAGTGCCACAGGTAGATCTCTACAGTTGATTTGCCAAAATTTTCCGGTAAAGGTCGCTGCCACCAGTGCCACCAGTGGTAGATATAGCTGCCACCAGTGCCACCAATGGTAGATATAGTTTCCACTAGTCGAACCACATTAAAAACCTCCCCATTATATATATATATATATATTTATTTTAATATTTTTATAATAAAAAATAATTTTATTTCTCATTCATATAAAAATACAAATATATTTACATATATTTGTATTTCTAATTTTGTTACCATTTTATAAAAAAATAATATAAATTATTTTCATATTTATTAATTTAAATAAATAATAAACTTATATAAAAAAAATTAATATTAAAAAATATATATTTTTAAAAAATATATAAAAAAACATGTCTCATTCATATAAAAATAGATAAGACAAGCATTAACTAACCGAGTAGTCTATAGTGTGACCTTTTGAAGGCTTTTACGGTAGTTTTTTCCGGTTTAATTTCTCTAAATTCCTGCAGGAATTTATTGAAAATAGAAGTTTGATGAGTAACCTTGCACAATCGAAGTGCCCTAGGGGTTTTTTAGAGTGTTGAATCCATATATACAGTTAAAAAACCAATTTAAATAACAGAAATCAAGATTTTACCTCAATTTTTTTCACCGAATTCCGGCATCTGAAACTCCAAAAAGTCGCACTAAAGACAATATTTTATCATATTTTAATATATTTTAATTTTAATTTTATTAAATTTTAAATTTATTATATTTAAATCTTAATTTTATTATATTTGAATAAGATTTTTATTCATACTTTTTAATAATTTAATATAATACTTTTTAATATAATTTAATATTTTAGTACTTTAAATTATATGTTATATAATTACAATTCATTAATAGTTGTATGAAAATAAATAAAAAATAATAATAATTTATTTAATTTACTTAATAAGTAATTTTACTAATTTCAATAATAATATTATTAAAAATAATAATCATAATCATAATAATACAATAAAAAGAACAGACAGGGAGAAAGAAATTGGAAGCGAGAGATGAGGGAACAACAAGAGGGAGCACAAAGGAAGAAACAAGGCAACTAAGAGTGAAGGGTAGGAATCTAGCATCTGCTAACACTCCACCCATCATCCCTATTAAGGTTAACCGACCTCTTTTCAATTTCCAAGGCTTCCCTTAACTTTCGGTGGTGGAAATGGTCAATCCTTGCAATAACCTCAGCATCTTCAATACAAATGTGATGATTTGTCTTCTAAGCATGCTCTACTAAGGCAGAGGACCGAGATCTACTATGTCTAAGGTCAGTGACATGTTCATGAATTCTTTGATTAATTGATCAACTAGTTTCACCAATGTAAGGTGTCCCACATGAGCACAGAATCAAGTAAACACCCTTACCATCATTAGGGCAGATCGGGTCCTTAACAGATCTAAGTGAACTCTGAATAGTGTGGAGGGGCTTGAAGGTTGAGGAAACATTATGTTTCTTCAAGATCCTAGCGATTTTATCAGTAGTACCTTGGATAAACAGAAGGTGAAATCCAGATAACCGATCACAAGGATCTTTCTTAACCCTAGGACCTTTTTCAGCTTTTTGAAAAGCTCTAAGACATTGAACCTTGCTATAACCGTTCCTACTAAAAACATTAAAGAGATGAGATTTTTCACCTTCAACCACCGAAAGTTGAGGGAAGCCTTGGAAATTGAAAAGAGGCCGGTTAACCTTAATAGGGATGATGGGTGGAGTGTTATCAGATGCTGGATTCCTGCCCTTCACTCTTAGTTGCCTTGTCTCTTCCTCTGTGCTCCCTCTTGTCGTTCCCTCATCTCTCGCTCCCAGTTTCTTTCTCCCTGTCTGTTCCTTTTATTGTATTATTATTATTATTTATTTTTATTTTTTTATTAATATTGTAATTGAAATTAGTAAAATTACCTATTAAGTAAATTAAAGAAATTATTATTATTTATTTATTTTCATATAACTATTAATGAATTGTAATTATATAACATATAAGATAAAAAGTACTAAAATATTAAATTATATTAAAAAGTATTATATTAAATTATTAAAAAGTACGAATAAAAATCTTATTCAAATATAATAAAATTAAGATTTAAATATAATAAAATTAAAATTAAAATATATTAAAATATGATAAAATACAACTGAATTCTTTATTCTAGTCAAACTAGCCGTTATCTTACAAAATTTTAATACAAGTGAGGTTCACCGAAAGTTTATAGACACATATATTATATTTCTAATTTTGTTACCATTTTATAAAAAAAATAATATAAATTATTTTCATATTTATAAATTTAAATAAATAAATAAATACAATACCACATGCGTTCATATTCGGAAATATATAAAATTAATATATATATAATTTTGTTACCATTTTATTAAAGAAAATAATATAAATTGTTTTCATATTTATTAATTTAAATAAATAAATAAATACAATACCACATGCGTTCGTATTGGGAAGTATATATATATATATATATAACCTATCTCACAAATATTGTCATAAATTTGTATTCCCAAGAAAAAGTGATGGATGATACCTATCTCACAAAAGTTTTGGAGTAAAAATAATTGTAACCTTGTCTTCCCAATGGTAAGTGATGGTCAAAAGTGATTTAAATGAAATTTTATTTATAAAAGAAAATATATATATTTATAGAAGTAACAACATAAAATTTAATTTTTTTATCAACATATATATATATATAGATATGATAACTATATATATATATATATATATATATATATATATATATATATATATATATATATATATATATATATATATATATATTCTTACACACACACACATATATATATGTTGTATAATATTAAGTGCAGAGATAGATTAAATCTACTCTTGGTAGATCTGAAGTTAAGATGGATATAGGCTATTTTAATTCCTCTTTTTAAATAGGCTATATTCCAGATGAATATCATGGGCAATACCATAGGTTCTCATAAACCTTGAGCTCAAAAACCACCACTAACCACCTTAACTACTAAACAAAAATGAATTAAAAATAACAATAACATAGAATTTTTATTTTTCCACAAGCTAGGGTTTTGCAATCCCTGCTACCGCCGACATGGCTAATTCTCTCAGCTCTGCCGCAGTTGATACTGCTCCTGCTCAGAATGCCTACGCGGCTGCCATTGCTTCCAAATCAAATGATGCTCCTGAGGTTGTCGCGGCTATCCCCTTCTGCTTAGAGCTCAAGACTCAAGATCCCAACCCCCACTGTGCCGCCGACAACGCTGTTAGCGATGGATGGGGGAAGCGTTCTGCTCCCACAACAGCTTTTATGATCGCCTCTGCAGAAAAGTTAGCAGCGGCCGCCCCAGGCAGTAAGACAACCCAAGAAATAGGGGCGTCCTCCACAACGGAGGCCATAACACAGCACGACCTTATGGATCTGCACGAATGGGAAGCTGAGGTAGCATTGCCCTCTGAAAAAACCCCTGGCTTTCAGATTCAGATCTTACTTCTCTCCGAAAAAACGTTGTTGCTCTGGGTGTGTGCTTCAGATCTGGTGCATGATGTTCGACGAGATCTTGAACTTAGGTTGGGTATCCCCTCAGCTCTTCAGAGATTGAACTACGAAGGTAAACAACTCGAAGACCCTATGCCCTTGTCTTATTACAGTATTGAAAGAGATGCTTTAGTAATGTTTACCCTACATCTGCGAGGAGGAGCATTTGGGTAGACCTCCTCGGTTCCTGCTTTCTCCTATAAAGATGCAGTTCATGCACAACCTTCCAAGAAGCCTGCCCAGCCAACTGAGGCTCCCAAGCCTTTCTTGGTGGACAAAATGGAAGAAACCCCCTCCATTGAAATCACTCATCCATCTCTGGATGATCAATATCAGACGTTTGCAGAAACAACCATCATCTGCAGATTTAATGGCCTACGGCCCCGTACTGCTGACTTATATCAGTGGATCCACTCCAACTGGACCAACAACAACAAGGTCCTTTTATGCTCGAAAGGCTTCTTTATTGTAGCCTTTGCTTTCAACGAAGATTACCAGAAAGCCTTAACAGGAGGCCCTTGGTTCTGGGGATCAGTAGGACTATTCCTCACCCCCTGGTTCCCAGATTTTGACCCCTATTCAGCTGTTATCACCAAACTTCCCATTTGGGTTTGGCTTCCAAACCTCCCTGTGCATCTATGGAATTTTGATTTTTTTCAAGGGATTGGGGACACCTTAGGCCGCTTCCTGGCAACGGATACCTCAAGGGGGGAGAAAGGAATATACACTTTTGGCAGAATATGCACGGAAATAGACATTAGTAAAGGGCTACCTGATCAGATCAACCTTAAGGTTGGGGACTTTCATTGGACACAAACCTTGGACTATGAGAAAACTGCCTTCAGGTGTCACCATTGCCATCAGATAGGGCATCTCTAGAATACATGTGCAACGTTCCTCGACAAGAAGAAGAACAACTATTGCAAATCCAAGTCTAAGAGTTGGAAACCATGTGATAGACCCCCTATGGATGACTTAGACTCCTCTGGCTTTGATGAGGAAGATATTGAAGTGGAAGGGGAAAATTTGGAACACCCGAAGGATGCGCCCCCAGCCCGCCCCAAGGATCTTTCAACGCCTCCGACTTCGCAAAAACGCACTCATGAGACTTCTTCCTCCGATTCAGACAAGGAAACTCCTCCGTTAGCGCAGAGTAGTTTGCAAGTGGTTCCTATCCAGCTAGGTCACAATGGCTGGGTCAAAGTCAGTAAGAAGAAAGGGAAAAAATGTCGAATGCGAGATTCCACCCATTCTGGGTTGACTCCTTAGTCTAGCTATCTATTTTATGTTCTCCTTGTTATCTTTTGCTAATGCCGCAGTTGCTCTTTGGGACCATGGTTGATAGTCTATCATTTCCGGCTCCCTTGCTTTATAGCTTCGCTTTCATGCAAGCTCTGATTGTACCATATGTTTTTTCTTAATAGAATTAGTCTTATTCAAAAAAAAAAAAAAAACATAGAATTTTTATTTTAATATAAGGTTATTTTTATTTTTATTTCAAACTTACCTTAACTACCTAACCAAAATTGACTTAAAAAATAATAAAGTATAATTTTTATATTTATTTTTATTTCAAACTTACCTTAACTACCTAACCAAAATTGACTTAAAAAATAATAAAGTATATTTTATTTCAACATGGGTTATTTTTATTTTATTTTATTTTGACTGAGCCAAAATGCTTATATAACATAACACTATAGGACAACATACACCCCCAGTTAAGATAGATCTATGATGAGTTTAATTATTAATAACTGATCATTCTAATTATTAATTTTATTGTATTTTACTCTCTTTTTTAATGTAATTTGAAGCAACCAAAATGTTTTAATTAATAATTATAATTATTAATTTTATTTTTATATTTTATTTATTTTTTTAATTGTATTTTGATTTTATTTTTATTGTTATGTAATTTCTCTAAGTCAAAATGTTTACATAATATAACCTTATAACATCTCTTCCATACTGGATCGAAGAGCACCTCTCGGCACAGTAAACCCCTCATATCGAGTGAGAAGGGAGGTGATGAGTGGTGTGGATGACAAGGATCTTGACACCTCCCCACGACAAAGGCTTGAATTTCTACCATCCCACCACACTAAATCATCATGTTATACCTTTCGAGCATGTGAACTCAATCCTTTAGGTGGGATTTTAATGGTGTAGGTCTGGTATGTAGGAAGATTACAATCATTGTATGTTTCACACTATGCCACCACTCCCCCCCTTCCACTCTGGCCTCACTACATCTGTTAATGATGGGTTCGGGTCTCTTCAATGTTGTTTCCAACTCTCTCTACTTCATGGGAGATTTATGGACTCTTATGGTTATGTTTCAACTATCATTCTCCTTTGAATGCACCCATTTCCCCCAGTCATGGCATTAGCTCAATTGTGACCCATTAAATTTGCAAGAAATTATCTACCCTTTCTTATTTTTTTATCTTGGTTGGAGTTGGCCTATGCTTCATTCCCTCTCCTCTTGCACTCTCTCCTTTCTCTCAGCCTTTCCTTTCCTTGTGATTTGGTTTTGGGTTTCATTGCTTGTCACTACATTGTTGGAAATGGTTTGCTAGAGAGCTCATTATTGAGATGGGGGTGATGTCAGGGGCTCACAAGGGGGGATTCAAGCTTATCTACATGTTGCAAACACAACTCAACTCTATAAGGACTAGATCCCCCAACAAATTGAAGAGAAAATTAACAATATGAAAGATGATATTCAGGGGGTACGCCAACATTTACCCGACTTTGAGGTGATGGAGTCCATGTTTCCTTGGGTTCTAGATGTTTGCCACACCTGTGGTAAATAAAATCAATATGTCTACACCATTACCCTGTATTGGCACATGAAGGCTCTTGTAGGAAAAGTTTTGTTAGATAGATATTATGCAAAAGATAAAATACTGTTGGCGTTGGATGGCATTGTACTGCAACTTGAGGACATGAAGCAGTGTCACACATGCGGAGGATACAATAGATCTTGGTTTAGTTGTTTGCCACAAAGGTTCAGGGGCTCCTAGTCCTATTAAGGTTGATACCTCCATTCTACTTAATTTGTGATATTTTTCTTTAGCTAGTCTTTTTGTATTTATGGTCACTAGCCTCTTATGGTTATTAGCATAAATACTTTTAGTTTTCTGAGGTAGCTATTGTTAATGTTGAACACCTAATCCTCTATGGGTAGGTGTGAAAGGCGAAGAGTCACAAGGAGTCCAAGTGACCTTGGAAGATGAATCCAAGAGTCACACCATTGTATTATAAATGTACATCTATGGTGAATAATATGAGCAACAAATGCCTATCTTTCCCATTTGTGTGTTTTATCTGCTCATACACCATGTGTGTGTTTAACATGGTATCAGAGCAGGCAATTGCTGGCCCTTCTCCAATTTGAACCACTAATTTTTGTGGTATTTTTGTGCATGTCAACATCTCAATCTTGCTCTTCTCAGCCAAAATTCCAGCTGAATTCTCTGCCCTCTTCAAAAAAAAAAAGAAAAAAAGAAGAAGAAAAGAAAACCCATTATATCTTGTCAGCCAGCAGAGTGACTGTTGTTTCTCAGATTTTGAATTGCAGTAGCCAATACATATTATTGTAAAATGAATACGTGTATGCAATTTTAATGCATATGTCTGCTACATAATAGTCACTCTCCACGACTCCATTCAGAGCAAGTGTTTTCCTGCCCTACCATATAGTTTGACAGTTCTACTCATGCTCTGTCAGCGATTTTTTTAACCTTCCATTGCTCCTCTTGGCCTGCGTGCTCTTCATCTGCGCTCTCCACTCCTGCTCCCTCTTCCTACAGGCCACGATTTACAGGCATATCAAATACATTTGTAGCTTCTTCTTGCTGGAGCTCTGATCTGCACTGTCCCCGTGCTGCGCTCCTCCCTGAATCCACACCCCCCCTCCCCCCGGCCGCTTCTTACCTTCCGATATCTCAGCCTCCCTCACCACCACGCTCCACCTCTGCTCTGTGCTCACTCATTTCACCTCCCTGCCAACTTCTCTTCTCCCTCTGCGCACTCCCGCAGCCTCACACTCCCGCTGCTTCTTCCTACTCCCGCTCCCCATTCTTCCCATAGCTCCCTCCGTCCTACGAGCCCCCCTCACCTCCCCCTCGACGCTCCCCTTCTCGTAGCTCTCACGCCTCACCTCACTCCATTAGAATGAAGTCATCTACTCCCCCTCACCCCTCTCCCCTTGGCCTTGTCACTCCCCCTCGTCCCCTCACACAGATCACCACTCAACACTCGACCTTCCCACCCCCTTCCACACTCGCCCTCCCTTCACACGATTCCCCTGCCTCCTCACCACACTCCCCATCATACAACTCACCACTTGCCCTCCCCTCACACGATTCCCCCGCCCCCTCATCGCACTCCCCATCATACAACTCACCACTCGCCCTCCCCATAAAAGACTTACAATTTCCCCATAATCCCTACTCTGAGATAGAGAGTGAGTTCATTTTTTTTTAAATACTATAAAAATCAACATAGACCCAATTTTCCTGGTTCAAAATTGTTCTGAGCTTGACACAGTAATTCTCGAGACCAATGTAATTTAAACCAGTGACAGTGCAATTTAAACAAAGGAAATCTTGAGAGACAGAGGGAGTGATTCCATTCATACCATTAACACAGAGATTACCTGGCAAGGGCTATGTACCTCCACAATCCACCTGCAAGAGGAAATTTTCACCCTATAAATGAAACACAACCAGGCAGTCTCGAGCATAAGACATCATAGTGGAACACAGGATGATCATTTGGGGAATTGAAGATGATATGTATAGACTTCTTCCGCAAATCGAGAATCTTCACTCATCTATGGAAAAAGGATCGATAGAATTAGCAAAGTCTAATGGCTAGCGGCCCCCTGTTGCTCAAATTCTCCCTATTCTAATCTAAATGCAAATGCCTAAATCAAGGGAAGAAAACCAGAAGGAAGGTGGCTTTTCCAAATATAATTTATGTATATGAGAGTTTGTAAATTTTGTCCTATTTTGCAAGTGATTTTTTGGCTCATTTATGTGCACGGAGATACTAGTAATCTGGTAAAAAAAAAAAAAGTTGCAACTTGATTGTTCACTATATTTAATTTCTCTAGTGCAATAGGAAAATTGATGAGTTCCCACAAATTCTCAAGGCATGATCTAGTTGAGAAATTGTTTAATACTTCTATGATGTGAGTCATTGTTGCTTGCTGGTCAGACGACCAAGTCTATGCCTTGAGGTCCTCCATAATTTGAGTAGCAGAGTTTGTTCTTTGGGAATTCCATAATTGGAAGTTCAAAAAAAGGGTCTTTGAAGTCATTTGTATTTTTTTGAAAGTAAGTTGAATCACATTGTAAATGGGTGCATTATCGGTTGAAGCCAACACCCTTTATTTCTTGATCCTAAGTTGTTGAGAAAAATGGCTAAAATCAATGACGCATTATAGTTGTTGCATAACCTCATTCATTCCACTGTTCAAGATATGGTAAAAACGAGCAAGAACACTCTTTTTAATATTCAAACTTGCTTGCAAGATGTACAAGACAATATTGAGTTTTTGCAATTGGAGTCTCAGCTCCAGTAAGATGAACTTCAGCGAAAGAGTCATAATTCTGAACCTGTTTCTGTTCATAAAATTGAGAGGGACTCCCATCAGAAGCAAGAATATAAATTTGCAGTCGATTCACATTCAGTTCCTTGTACAAGAGCAGATTTACATGCAAATGCAGCAACTTAGTCTGCACTTCCCAAGCCCATCATCAGACCTTGGGAAGAGCTTGTCCACAACAAGCACAAAACTAGTCTTGGATATGAAAAGGAGTTGTCCTTTCATATTCCTGACTACTCCAAGCCCATAAAATTTCAGAGTGTCAGATTTCTTTATGGCAGTTCACCTTCAGCTCTTCCAGATCCTGCTCCTCTTCCACAACAACAACAACAACAGATTGAAAAATGCCAACACTGTGATCGAGTTGGCCATATGAAATATCACTGTTTTGATCTTCATCCATGCAAGCATTGTGGTCGCCACACCCATTCTTCACACCAATGTTTCAAAAACAAGCCTCCTGCAAGAACAAATATTCATCTTGGATGGATCGTTTCTTGGCAATGGGCATCAACAACCAAGCAGATGTTTAAGTCACATGTCAGAACTTGTTCTAGAATATTGAACAAACTTGCAGTTGAGTTTTCACCATCATCTCACCTTGTACCTGACAGGGGGGAAAATGGTGGTCATCTACAAGCTTTGATGCCACATCAAGCGAGCCTGAGCCACAATTTCTCATTCCAGATTCAGAGTTGTAGCCAAAGACATAGCAGTTCAAGCGTGCCTGAGCCACAATTCGTAATTCCAGATTCAGAGTTGTAGCCAGAGACACGAATGCCCATGAGCATGCCTTTGGTTGGTGGACAGCCTTAAATCATCCATGTGAGGTTCATATTCTTCCTCTTCAAAGAATTCAGAGCACTTCCTCTAGCAGAAGACTTCAGCTTCTTGCCAGCTTTGGAAGAGTTCCAGGAAATGCATCAAACATTCCAATGTTGGTGGTCATCCTTAAACCATCACAGGTTGTAGACTTCCCTTCTTTTAGGTTGAAGGTCTCCCTCTTCAAATATGAGGGACACTTCCTCTAGCAGAAGCCCTCAGTTTCTTGCCAGATTTGGAAGAGTTCCGGGAACTGCAATAAGCGTTGCGTTCCAGTTTTGATGGTCATCCTTAAACCACCTCTTTATGCCAACATTTCAGAGAGCTGATTCAGCCTAAGTGCTGCCATGCATATTTTGTAGATTTGTATTACAACTCTCTTCTTGGACTCACACATACCCCTTCAGATTAAGGGGGAGAACGTTGAACACCTAATTCTCTATGGGTAGGTGTGGAAGGCGAAGAGTCACAAGGAGTCCAAGTGACCTTGGAAGATGAATCCAAGAGTCACACCATTGTATTATAATTGTACATCTATGGTGAATAATATGAGCAACGAATGCCTATCTTTCCCATTTGTGTGTTTTATCTTCTCATACATGATGTGTGTGTTTAACAGTTAATAGGTTCTTCCAACTGACAAGCCACTAAAAAACAACAAAATGTGCCTTATATTACTAACATAAATCTTAATTTATGAAAATAAAAATTATATATAAACAATTTACTTTCAATGGAGATATTACAAGACATGATCCTCAAAATCATTGTTGAGTTCATTTTACAAATAAATCTAAAATCACGAGTTCAATTTACAAATGAATTTAACATTATCTTTCACAGTAAAAAAATTTCATTAAATTACATAACATGCTCCCATGAAAAAGCAACATTAGAAAAAACATCAAGGGGGTTCTCATGGAATTAGCTAGAACCTTAAGGTAATATTTGTAGATTCAAATAGGTATGTCTATATGGTAACAATTTGATGATTTGATTTATCTCTTTGAATCTTCAAGCAATAATCATATCCCCTTCAACATTGTTGCCTATAAATGAAAATGACCTTGTTCCTTCCTATATGCATTCCATTACTCAATCGTTTCTCATTGTTGGGCATAAATTGTGGTTGAGATTCATAGGTAATTTGTAGGTAGCATTTGGATTCACATGTATTGTGTAGAAATTTTAATACTAATATGTATTGTCGGGATTCTCCTGATCTAACAATTATATGCCATTGTTAAATACATAATCGCTTCTACAAAAATTCTTGCGGAATTTAAAACACTATCGCCAATTGCAATATCAAGAAGAGAGATCAATCACACATAACATAGATGTTTTTACCAGGAAATCATAAAGCTAAAAACCACACTATCATATATTATATATACATCATGGATCATGAAACAATCTCATACAAAACTCTAATCCAGGAGTTCTCAGTACAATATACAATCGTCTCACATTGTCTTGCAGAAAGTGGCAAATGCCTTAGCCAAATTTCTGCCTCACAACAGCCTGCCTCCACTGCGCAATCCAAGATGATTACAAATACCAATTCGATGCAATCATGCCCTCCTTGACTACACAATCCTCATGAGAATATCTAATGTGTGTTTGGCTTGCATGAGTGCAACCCAATATAGTACAACTGATAGTCAACTGTCCCTTTCACCTACATCTCAACTACGTCTCCACTGGATCTGACATGCATGTAGTTAACAGTAGTAAATATTCAGTTGCATGTGAGACCATTGTGAATTACTTAATAAATAATTCACTGATCTTTCACTAGTGCATCTTCAGTTACAACTAGCACAACTGAGTTTAACTCACTTAACTGAGTTAAACTACTTTACAACTCACATAGCTACACATCCAACTCTGTTACAACTTCGAATCACTCAGTTAAAACTATGTCCACTTGCATGTCCCACCAACCAACCTTTGAACTCGAAATTCCTTCAGCTAACTGGTTTTCCACTTCAGTTAACTGATTCCAAGTGCTCCATGAGAATAGATTAATATTTATTGTCCAACTATTATTAAGGGATAACAATAGTCGACATGCATCTATAAATAGACATGTGATCTATAAATAGAACTCACACATACATCTATAAATAGAACATCATCTATAAATAGAATTTTCTCACCATCTATAAATAGACATAATCTACAAATAGAATTTTCTCATCCATTCTAAAAATGGACTTCCACCTAAAAATAGCCCGAGGCTCCATCCTAGTGTAGGTGCTTAATTTTCACTAGGATTTTCTTGTTGAATCTCAACAAGAAAGGGATTATCCTTCACCCTGATCCTGTCTCTATGGTATTCGAATTTCTCCTGGTGAGTGCCTTCGTCAGAATATCTGCATCCTGATCTTCAGTAGGAACGTACTGAAGCAACATGATCTTCCATTTCACACAATCTATAATATGATGATACCGGATATCTATATGTTTAGATCTATCATGAAACACAGGATTAATCTAGAGTTTAATGCAACTCTGATTATCATAATGAATCATTGTAGGATCTAAATGAGAACCAAACAAACCAACCAGGATCTTTCTCATCTAGATAGCCTCACATGCAGCTTGACTTGCTGCCATGTATTATGCTTCTGTTGAACTGAGTGCCACGTATATTTGTTTCCTGCTGTACCAAGAAAGAGTTGGTAAATTGGACTCTGTGAACCTGGCCCCCCATTCCCCTTCAGGATCATCAGATTTAGGACCAACTGGAACCAGTAGATCCAATACTAAAGATCCCTCTTGATGTGCTCTTTCTGTCCATTGGACTGCCTGCCTAATCTACATCCGTGAAGCCATGCAACTTCATCTCACTCGTCTGTCTGTACCACAAGCCATGCTCAGACGTGCCCCTCAGGTATCTCAGGACATGCTTTCCTGCCTTCCGAAAGAGCTTGGTAGGCTTAACCATCACTTGACTAAGCTGGTTCAGCGCATAGCATATATCCAGTCTTGTATTCACTAAATACATTAGCGAACCCACTAATTGTCGATAGACAATAGCATCCACTACCTCTCCAGATGTAACTTCCTCTTTCCTCCAGTTTCCTGGAAGAGGAGTATCCATGGGTTTGCATCCCTCCATGTGAAACTTACCCAGTATCTCCCTTGCATACTTGCCTTGAGACACAAAAATTTCACCATCTCGCTGCCACATTTCCAATCCAAGGAAATAATGAAGGAGGCCCATATCGTTCATCTCGAACTCCTTTGCAAGGTCCTCCTTGCATGAGTGTATCAACTGCTCATCACCAATCAGTATTAAATCATCCACATGAAGAAAAATGATTAAAATATTACCCTCCACCACAATTTGGTATAGGTTTGCATCCGCCTCACTCTTGGTGAAGCCAAGTCTGGTGAAATAGCTATCTATCCGAGTGAACCAAGCACGAGGTTCTTGCTTCAGCCCATACAATGCTCTTTTGAGTCTACACACATGCGACTCGCTATTGAAGATCTCAAATCCTTCAGGCTGCTCAATGTACACCTCTTCCTCAAATATCCCATTGAGAAATGTAATCTTCACATCCATATGATGAATGTGCCAACCCATCTGCGCTGAGAGAGGAAGGATGGTCCTTATGGAAGAATACCGTGCAATAGCTGCAAAGGTTTCTTCATAATCAATCCCCTCGATATGTGAGAAGCCCCGGGCCACAAATATGGCCTTGTATTTCTCAACACTCCCATCAGAAGCTTGCTTTACCTTGCAGATCCATCTCGAACCTACCACTGATTTATCAACCGGCCTTGGAACAATTTCCCAAGCATTGTTTCTGACAATGGAGTCATACTCCTCCACCATTGCATCTACCCATGTGGGCTCATGCACTGCTTCCTAAAAGGAAGATGGCTCAATCACAATACATTTTCTCATGAGAGCCATGTATCCAATAAATTGGTCAGGAGACTGTCTTTGTCTGCGCTGTGAAGTAGGGGCTCCTACATTCTGCACAGCATCAAGTCTCAGCCTCTCAGCTTCTGTGGTACGCCTTCTGCGAGTTCTGATGTTTGGCTCTGCGTGAGTGGACTCCTCCACTCCATGAAACTCCTCCTGTGGCTGATCCACATCTAGAAACTCATCTTTGGGAACCAACAGTTCCTCCTTTGCATGCAAGTCCAACTCACTCTCAAGCGACAACCACATGGCTTTCCCCTCATTGAATTTTATATCCCATCGCATAATAGTCATCTTACTGTTAGGAAAATACACAAGATAATTATGGGGTGTTTTTGTGTACCCCACAAATATCCCAACTTCAGCAGTCGACTCCATCTTCTTCCTGGCGTTCTTAGTCACATGCACATAAACAGATGAGCCAAAAATATTAAAGTGAGAAGCATCCAATTTCTTACCAGTGAAAGCTTCTTCAGGTGTACTCATGCAAAGTACTCTATCAGGACAATGATTTTGCACATAAACCGCAGTGTTTCATGCTTCCGCATAACAACAGCCGATAACACATCACAATAGCACATAACACATGCATTTCCAAACCAAATTACTCGTGAATCTTAACCACAAATTATGCCCAGTGTTGAGCCATAAGTAGGCAATAGAGTGCATATAAGAAAGAACAAGGGAATTTGTATTTATAGGAAAAATAGATGGAGGAGGTGTGATTGTTAGTTAAATATTTGAATAGACAAATTAAATAATCAAAATGTTTACGAAAATTATGCCAAACACTGAGCCATAAGAAGGTAATGGAGTGCATACAAGAAGGCATAAGGAATTTTGTTTTTATAAACAATGAGGATGAAGGGGGTATCATACTAATTTGTTTGAATCTTCAAAGAGACCAATCAAATCATAAAAATTTAAGCATATAAACATTCATATTTAAATTCAGGAAGATCATTGAGAGGTTCTAGATAAATTATTGTGAAACATACATTTAAGAAATTCACTAAAACATATATCAGTTATTGGGCACATTGTTAAAGATAAAGTGACATGTTTTTTTGATACATGATTGTAGAAAATCAAAGACGAAAGGACCAACCTTCTCAATAAAATGTAAAGGTCGTCACCATTTTTATACCATTAAACCTATGAATATTCACATATATGTTCAAATCTTTGATATAAGAATCCTCCATGTTGGCACCCACAATATGTAGAATGGTTATTAGAGCTACAATGTGAAGGTTGTATTTTAAATCTCAATAAGGGCGATCCTTATATTGATTGTGC
This sequence comes from Pinus albicaulis, assembly GCA_034641835.2. Taxonomy (NCBI): domain Eukaryota; kingdom Viridiplantae; phylum Streptophyta; class Pinopsida; order Pinales; family Pinaceae; genus Pinus; species Pinus albicaulis. The sequence goes on from CM076578.1 coordinate 1,674,700,059, forward strand.
ATTGGGAGAATTTGACAATCATGTAGAAAAATCAATCATCAACCTTGCTATGTGCTCATTAGATTCTTTAAAAGCACAATCAAGTTAAATACATGGCACCTACCTTGAACTAAACTTGATTGTGTGTTTGAGTAATCTGATAGGCACATATCAAAGTCAACAAATGATTAGGCTATGTGACTATAAAATACCTCACACATATTAGAGGCAAAGATGGGCCTTCCTTAACATCCAAAATATAACATTCATATTGCAACATTGATGACCATTCTATGAATTGTGGGAGACATGGAAGATTTCCAAGTCAAAGATTTTTATGTAAATGTGAATATTCACAAGTTTAGTGGAATAAAAATGTTAAGGATATCTATATATTATTGGGAAGCTTAGTCCTTTTATTGTTGTTTTTCTATACTCATCTAACAAAAACATGTTACTTTACCCTAGGCTTGACAACTATTACATATTTTAGATAATTCCTTAAATGTATTTTCATGGTGAATTAGTTGGAACCTCTCAACAATCTTCCTTAATTTAAAAAGGAATGTCTATGTGTTTATGTTTTAATGAAAATATTTGTCTATTAAAATTTTCTAACAACAATGACACCTTTCCATTCCTCCGTGCACTTTATTACATGTGTATAACTTAGTGTTTGACATAATTTGTGGTCAGGATTGATAGGAATTTGCATGAGGACTTTATTGGATGGATAATATATTAATATGTCTGTTAGCACCTGAATTGGACCCTAGGCTGAAAGGGCAAAACAGGGTAACAACTAAACCACGCTCAGCCTTGTAGCTAGCCCTACAAGGACAGGAGAGGGCTCTCTCCGTGAAATAATATTCAATAAAGTGAAATAGTAATATGATATTAGGCTAGGTAAAATGATGGAAAAAGGTTTAATAAAATAAATGAATGAATTTTAGGGATGTGTGGGACAAAAAGGGATAGTTGAAACTGGGAATTAAATCAGGACACAGGGTATTTCATGGGGCAAGATAGGCAGGAAACTTAGCGAATAAAACTTAATGAGGATGGGATGGAAAGACTGGTGAGGAGCTGAAAAGGGCACAATAAATGGATCCTTTTCAAACAGAAGAAAAACACAGCGCATGAATGATTTCCCAAGGCAGAGCATATAAAATGGATTCTACCTTTCTATCTTGAAAGCATTCAAAAAGAAATGTTTATGGATGAATGGAACACATAACAATCCACATATGAAACAAAGGATAAAAACAAATGCTAAATCTCATACCACATGGATCCCACAAATCAGAGCTGCATCTCTTATTAATTCCTGTCAAACTGTACAACGAGCGCAAAATGTTCTTCCACACTATTCTCCTACTACTTGATCCTTTCTCACTCAGACTGGTTACAAATGATTTAAAATCACAATAAATACACTAAAATGTGGGAACATAGATCCACAGAAAATGGAGTTGTTCTAACAGCTGAAGAACTGAAATACAATCATAGAAAAATTTCTATCGATCTGCCCCTAAAGAAGGAACAATATTACATTCGGTTGTTGGAAGATTTCACAGTTTTCACTTTTGAAGAATAAAATAGGCAATCAGATCCTATTTTCTCTGCTGCTGTAGACATCTTCATTTTAATTTAAGCTCTTTCGGCCAACTGACTGTTGCTTTGCTTTCCGTTTGAATAAAACCAACTTTTTAATGAACATACCTTTGAAATGAAACTTTTCCTTTAGTGAAGGGAAAATTTAATTTTAAATGGGAAAAAAGGAAGGGAAGGAGGTGGAAATGATATGAAAATCGCAATCACAATGGACGGGGTGGAGAGATATAATATAATAAACACATTGTAATATGTTTATAATCGGCGCCATCGCAATCAGAATCAGAAGGACTGGGGAAGGGGAGATAACAATGAAATGACAGGAAACTCTGATGTGATTTAAGTCATAAGGGTAATCGGAATTGGAATCGGGAGTTTTGGGAGCAAAGTATCATATAATATATGCCTTCGACGTGATTGGGTAATGCCTTTGCATAAAACGAAATAAACAAAAATTAGACTTAACAAAGGCAAAGGGCTATATTATGGATGAGCAGAGGATTAAAATGGTGGGACCGGGATCAATCGCAATCGCAATATCGGAGGGGAGGAGGCGAAACACATAACAAAATTGGGCCGATGTGATTTGGGAAGGGGGAATGGGAAAAACCTTTGTAAAAAATGAAATATAACAAATTTCAAATTTACAAAGGGGAAGGCCCTTTATAATGCGCGGGCGGAAGTACTGTATGGTGGGCTCGAGGGTAATCGAAATCGGAAATCGGAGTGGAGTGCAACACATATGGGAAAAGCCGATGCCGATGGCCTGATTGATTTTGAGCTGTCGGATCGGCAGGGACAAATCAACGGTTGAGGAGCGATCGGGGATTATCAATCGACGGGTTTCAATTGGGGGGGACTTTATAATAAGGTTTTAAAGGGTCATGTGGGGGAAGTGGTTACGTATTGCGATGCAAGGTTTTGGAACGACGGGATATTATAATGTAAGACTTAAACTTTGTTATAAAGTTTAAGGGGTTGTGGAAATGGGAAGTGGTTTATAACGACGGGGACTATATATGTATAAACTTTATATTAAAGTTTTAGGGGTAATGGTGGGGAAGTGGTTTAATCGCATAAGTATTTTTTAAGATTTTAATAATGCGACTATGTATTTTGGAAGGGGGGGGAAAAAGATTTTATTAAAGAAATATTAAACTTTAATAATACAAAGTTTAAAGGGAAAAATGGGAAATAGGGGGTATATGAGGATATAAGGACTTTTACTTCACTTAAGCATAAATTTCAATCCAGAAGTCAGTTTTGAGAGTGTAGTATACCGTTGGAAATCTCTTTCCAGGCTCTTTCTGATGGATCTGCTTGGAAGATGATTTGGCGCTGAACATGCTGCGGAAAAATTCTCTGAAGGCAGGGATATCACTTTGTGGAGATAACAGCTTATGAATTGTGACTTATTACATATGATGATATAAAATTACATAATGAATGATAATAATAAAGGAAAAATATCATGTTTTCAGCTCAAAACATGGTTTTGAGGTGAAAATTACATCAAGCCGAATAAAATGTCTCTTTGATCTTCCAGGTTCAGTGACTTTGAATTTATTGACTTCCTCATGACCTTGCTGATATTATTGACATTTGACTCATTAATTTGACCATGGTGAGACCCTAGAAACTAATGAGACCCATCCTATGACCTACTGATATGAAAGCGACTAATGACTAAAGACCATGGAAAGGAAAATCAACAAGTACCTTATGAGGGAAAACTGATAAAAAATTACTACCATCAATGAATCCATGACCTAGCGGAATGGTGAAATTTATTTGGTATGAGACACCTAATATGCAAATGCAAAGGAGCGGTTTTGATCACTGATGGCAGTATGACTAGACTGACACTAACATTGGCTCCAATGGGGATGGTAGCTCCTTGGAGGTGCCAAGAACACCGTAGACCAAGTAGCCTTATGCATTGGGCATGGAGTTAAAAATGTTTGAAAACTGACACAAATGCAAACTGACTCTAACTCTAGACTAAGACTGAAAACTGAAATGAAACCAAACCATACACATATCACCCAAGTTTTATAGCCTTCACCTCAGGCCCCAAACTTGAATGAATGACGACAATAGACACTTGCTCTGAAACTATGTTGAAACTGACTAAAACAAAAATGACTTAAGACCTACTTAACTGAAATTAGTACTTACAAAGCTTTTTTAATGGCAACAGTCCATCGATATTTGAGGACTTCAAATCATGATGACAACCAACTGCTTATTGATGGAATATGTTCAATCATGTGTAGTGAGCCCTCCAATGTAACCAATCCAGCAGATGGCTACATACCGAAATTCGGGTCTCACTTTTCTCGAGCAGGTAGAACGATGTATATGTAGGCAACTCACAATAACCACTGAAACCAAGGCTTATGATAACGAACCAGGCAACATTTATCTTTTCTAATGCTTGCAAAAGAATGCCGAAGGGGTCTTGAAAATCCTGAAGCACTAGCTTGTCTTGAGATCCAGTAGCAAAAATACAAGTACTCCCTTCATTCTGATCTGAAAGAACAATTGATTGCCGAGTGATAGGAAGGCACAAAGAGGCATAAGCTTCTACCATCTGAGTGTTAGATGTAAATTCCTTGACCATGAGAAATTCTGGCATATTGTCTCTCTCAAGCTCATATTCCTCAACTTCATGGTCTAGGTCATTCTTAAATAGAAAACAATCTTCAAGATTATCAAACATGACAGCCTTATCATCTTCATGAAAGAAAATATTATCTGTTTTCTGATTTATAAAGCTAATTACAAGACCGTCATCATTTTCAAAAGAGGAAGAAGTTTCACCAACACTTTCTTGACCATGTGGGCACTACAAATCTGCTTTAGCTTGGGCTGTAACATGACCTTTCAGGAGTTGATCTATCTCACCTTCAGACAAAGGAGATAATACTTTTTGTTTTCTTTTTCTCAAACAGTGATTGTCTTCATGAAATAACATTTTAAAACATGAAAAACCTGAATGAAAATCCTTAATTCCCTGATCTTCTGAAATTTGAAAACATTGTTGATCATCATCATATGACATGGCAATCAAATTATCATTTATCACTGAGTTATTGAAAGAATATTTTTCACTTACTTGAACAAAGATCTCATCTTGTTTTTCATGAACTGACTGGATTACCTCCTCATGAAGGCTTTGTTCTAATGAAATGAGAACATTTGGATCAATAACTCTGTCTTCTTCATTCCAGATGATCTCAACAACAGAGCTCTCCTTCATGGGATTCAGCACAAGGTATTCTTGATCATCACGATCTGAATCTAGATCTGAAATAGCTGACTTGACTTTATCACATTCTGAAATTGAAACTTGACTTTCCTGCATATTGTCTTCTTCTATGGATAGATCTGAAACATAACCTTCTCTTTCATCATTTTCCATTGTACTAAGATCTTGATCCTGTTGCAAAGTTTCCTGAGCATCTTGATGGGTATCCTCTAAGTTCTCTTTATGCTGCTGAAATGGATTTTCGTACAGAGCCTCCATGATCTCATCGTCCATGAAGTCATCATCTTCATAAAATTTTTCAAGATTTTCAATAAAACTATGAACATGGCTACAATAGTTCTGAACTAAAGTTAAGGATGGATAAGATTCTTTATACCTTTCAAAGAACATGGTATGAAAATCCTTTAAATAGTAAATACAAGCAGGCAGCAAACTTTCATACCAAGATCGGGCTTCACCTTCCAGAGTGGCCATGAATATCTTCATCAAGCAGTCTTCAGGAAAATCAACCTTCAACTTGCGAATATGTATGTGAAATCTAACCAGATGTAAAGCAGCATCCTTCCTATCATCATCTTTAAACGTAGGCAAATTCCTCTGCCAATCTACCTTAGGAATTTTATTTGGAAATCCTAGAATATGATCTCGGCTCATGGGAGCATACCTTCGATCCAGCGAAACCATTTTAATAACAATGAATTCACCAAGAAATTCCTCAGGCTACTGATTTTTGAAGAGTAGAGTCGCCATAAAAATTCTGAAACTTGGGATTTTTTGACACTAGAGTAGCCAGGTGAATAATTTCAGCCTTTATATGTATCCAACTGTTGTTCACCATCAACAATCAGATTTAAAATTTTTCATTCTTTACTAGGGAAGATGTTATGTTTATAAGACTACATTGGAGATTGACTGAAGCAACATTTATCTACTTATGCACTTGCAAGGCAATGTGCAGTTCGAAGGCTACCTGGCATAACTTCAGGCTTCGTCTATAGTTTATAAAATGAGTAACACTAACAAACAAACAATCTTGAACATTCCCCAGTATGGTCGCTAGAGATGTTAGCACCCGAATTGGACCCCAGGCTGAAAGGGAAAAACATGGTAACAACTAAACCACGCTTAGCCTTGTAGCTAACCCTACAGGGACAGGAGAGGGCTCTCTCCGTGAAGGAATATTCAATAAAGTGCAACAGTAATATGATATTAGGCTAGGTAAAATGATGGAAAAGGATTTAATAAAATAAATGAATGAATTTCAGGGATGTGTGGGACAAAAAGGGACAGTTGAAACCAGGAATTAAATCAGGACACAGGGTATTTCATGGGGCAAGATAGGCAGGAAACTTAGCGAATAAAACTTAATGAGGATGGGATGGAAAGACTGTTGAGGAGCTGAAAAGGGCACAATAAATGGATCCTTTTCAAACAGAAGAAAAACACAGCGCATGAATGATTTCCCAAGGTAGAGCATATAAAATGGATTCTACCTTTCTATCTTGAAAGCATTCAAAAAGAAATGTTTATGGATGAATGGAACACATAACAATCCACATATGAAACAAAGGAGAAAAACAAATGCTAAATATCATACCACATGGATCCCACAAATCAGAGTTGCATCTCTTATTAATTCCTGTCAAATCGTACAGTGAGCGCAAAATGTTCTTCTGTAGAAATTTGCTGAATAATGAAGATTTATCCACTGATATTATCCTGGTCACACACTAATTCGAATTCATATGCAACACATAACCTCTTCTACAAATTAATCATCACACATGCGGAAATAAAACAAGCGGTATGCGATCATAAGAACATCAAATCATCACACATATAACGCAATATGTATGTGGAAAGCCTATAGCTGAAAACCCCCAGCTATTTTGTATATTATGATGGAAGAGAACATGTAACAATACATAGCACAATACTCCTCACAAGTACTCAGTGCTATCTCATAAAAGTTACACACAAATTAGCTCAGTTTTGAACAAGTCACGGGTTCAAAACTCCTCCACTATTTTCCTGCCTCTACTGCGCAATCCAAGTTGGTTTGATGAGAGATCCAAGTTCGAATCCCACTGGCTTGATCTGCGCAATCCTCATGGGCAATCTCCTCCACTGCTTGTGCAAATCTCATGCACAACTCATGTCGCAACTAATAGCAAACCGACTCTTTCACCTATCTCTTCCACTCGTCTTCATTGAACTGTACATGCACTGGTGTCAACTGATGTGTTCTTTAGTTGAATAATGAGTTAATAATTAGTGAATTAAATAATATTTAATTCACACCACTCATCTCTAGTGTGTTAGCCAGTTAAACTAAACACAACTAGTTCAACTAAGTTAAACCGAACACAACTCCATCAACTCCTAAATCAACTCCACCAAAACTCCGCCACATGAGTCTAACTGAAGTCAACATGCAATAGCTCAACCAAACCCCTAGGAATAGCGTAATTCCTTTGTCAGTTGCATGGGCCACATCCGTAGCTCAAACTGAAGTGCGCCAAGAGAATAAGATAATGTTTTTAGTCCAAATATTATTAAGAGAAAATAATACTTGACTGTTCTATTTTTAGCTCGGCAGTCTAAAAATAGAAACCGCCCCAATGTCTAAAAATAGAGGTCCATCTATTTTTAACAACTCGACCAATCATCCAAGAATAGCAACCTGCAACTCCCAGACCATGCTCCATATGTCTAAAAATAGACTTTGCGCCAAAAATAGCCTGCGGGCCCACTTAGTGAAGGCGACTTCATTTCACTAAGCTCCATCATCTTGTTGCATTTTCAACACTCCCTCTCAACAAGATATGGATTATCTGCAACCCCTATCCTGCCTCTGTGGAACTCGAATTTGCTCCTGGTGAGCGCCTTCGTCAAGATGTCGGCATCTTGATCCTCCGTGGGAATATATGATAGTAACATGATCCTTCGCTGAACACAGTCTCTGATATGATGGTACCTGATGTCGATGTGTTTGGATCTATCATGAAATACTGGATTAGCCGAGAGCTTAATGCAGCTCTGGTTATCACAATAAATCACAGTAGGCTCCAAGTGTGACCCGAACAACCCGACCAGAATCTTTCTCATCCATATAGCCTCGCATGCAGCCAAGCTTGCTGCCATGTACTCGCTCCGCGAACTGAGTGCCATGGATCTCTGCTTCCTGCTGTACCAAGAAACTGATGTCGACCCGATACTGAAGATCCCTCTAGATGTGCTCTTTCTGTCCGTTGGGCTCCCTGCCCAATCTGCATCCGTGAAGCCACACAGCTTCACCTCATCCTCCTGTCTGTACCACAAACCATATCCCGATGTGCCTCTAAGATAACGTAATACATGTCATCGCTTTCCGTAAGAGCTTGGTAGGTTTAACCATAGCTTGCGAAAGATGGTTAACTGCATAGCATATATCGGGTCGTGTACTGACCAGATACATAAACGAACCCACCAACTATCGATAGACAGCGGCATCCACTACCTCTGCTGAAGTAGTATCCTCCTTCCTCCAACCACCAGGAAGAGGAGTGTCAACAGGCTTGCAGCCTTGCATGTTGAACCTCTCCTGAATCTCCCGAGCATACTTGCCCTGAGAAACAAACAGTCCTCTGCTGCACTGCCAAATCTCCAATCCCAGGAAATAATGAAGGATTCCCAAGTCCTTCATCTCAAACTCTAGCAAGGTCCTCCTTGCATGAAAGTATCAACAGCCATCACCCGTCAAAACTGCAAACCATCTACATACAATACAATGATTAGCAACTTCCCCTCCACCACAATCCGTACAAAAGTTAGGGATCCGCCTCAATCTTGGAGAATCCAAGTCCTAAGTGGAAATAACCGTTCATCTCGTGTGTGCCTGCCAATGGTTATTGTCATTTCAACCCGTACAGTGCTCTCTTGAGTCGGCACACATGCGACTCACTGCTAAAGATCTCAAAACCTTCGGGCTGCTCTATGTACACCTCCTCCTCAATGACTCCGTTGAGGAACGCAGTCTTCACATCCATCTAATGGATGTGCCACCCCATCTACGCTGAGAGAGCAAGAATCGTCCGTATGGAGGAATACCTTGCAACAGGTGCAAAGGTCTCCTCATAGTCGATCCCCTCGATCTGAGAGACGCCACAGGCAACAAATCTTGCCTTGTACTTCTCCACACTCCCGTCAGCCCCCTGCTTCACTTTGTAGATCCATCGCGAACCCACCACTGATTTCCCCTCCGGTCTTGGGACAATCTCCCATGCACTGTTTCTGATGATCGAGTCATACTCCTCCACCATGGCATCTACCCATGCGGGATCCTCCACAGCTTCCTCAAAAGAGGATGGCTCTGTCACGACACATTTTCTCACAAGAGCCATGTATCCAGTGTACCGGTTCGTTGATTGTCTCTGTCTGCGCTGTGTTGTAGGTGGTCCTACAACCTTCTCTGCATCTTAAGCCAGCCGCTCAGCTTCTGTAGTGCGCTTGCGCCCTCTGATGGTTGGCACTGCATGAGTGGTCTCTTCCACTCCCTGAATCTCATCTTGTGGTTGATCCACATCCTGAGACTCATCCTTAGGAGCTAACAGCTCCTCCTCCGCATGCAAGTGTGGCTCCCTCTTAAGCGAACACTGCATGGATTTCTCCTCCTGAAATTTGATATCCCGTCGCACAACAGTCTTGCGACTGTCTGGAAAATACACTCGATAGTTGTGGGGCGTATCAGTGTACCCCACAAAAATCCCAACCTCTGCGATCAGCTCCAACTTCTTTCTGGCATCCTTTGTGACATGCACGTACACAGGTGAACCAAATATCCTCAGATGAGATATATCAGGCCTCTTGCCGGAAAATGCCTCCTCGGGTGTACTCATGCCAAGTACCTTGTGAGGACAACGGTTCTGCACATATACTGCTGTGTTGCATGCCTCAGCCCACAAATGAAGGGGTAGGCCCTGATCATGCAACATCACCCGTGCAGCACCCACGATCATTCTGTTCTTCCGCTCAGAAACCCCGTTTTGCTGTGGGTTATGGGGAGCTATGAGCTCTCTTCGAATCCCTTCTGCGCTGCAGAAGTCCTTGAACTCGCCAGAGATGAATTCACCACCATTGTCGCTCCTAAGAACCTTCACCTTCTTCCCCGATTCCTTCTCGACCAGTGCTTTGAACTCACAAAACTTTGAGTATGTATCGCTCTTCTTCTGTATGAAGAAGATCCAACACTTTCGAGAGAAATCATCAACAAAGATCACACAGTACTTGTGCTTTGTTGTCGAAGCTACTGAGAAAGGACCACACATGTCTGTGTGAACTCTCTCAAGGATCGTCGTGGCGCGACTATCCTTCTCGTGAAAGGTGGCTTTCACAAACTTTCCTAAGGTACATCCCTTGCACTGATCTGACTGCGCAAGAGTACCTTTAGGAAGTCCAGTAGAAATCTGCTGCAGTATCTTCAAAGCTCCATGGTGAAGGTGGCCCAATCTCTGGTGCCACAAATGTTTCCCTCATCATCCTACCACCACTTCTCCCGCCTGCATGCCATTGCGGCGCATCCATCTACTTGCAATTGATACGGGTTCTTGATTCAACCCCTATCTTCCGGTCTCTCCAGTACGACGTACAAGAAAGCCTTCCTTCGTCAAGAAACCATCACCCCCTTGTCTTCCAACACGCTGAGATTAGATTCTTCTTCAACTCGAACATGCATCACTTCCTTCAATATGAAGGGTTTACTCGTACCCCTCTCAAAGGAAATGGTACGATACCGCTCGCACTGTATCACCATCATCGCCCATCTCGATGTGCACTCCAAGATCTTTTTCATCCAGATCTGAAAACAAATCACGATCTCCAGTCATGTGAAAAGACGCACCACTGTCCAAGAACCATACTGATCCCATCACACTTGAGACCAAGCATGAGATCAGTGAAAAATATAGCTCGAACTGCGAGGCCAATGCCTCTCCTGTTGCAGATCCGCCAGCCTTCTTGTTTTTCTTCTTCTGTGGACAATTTGTGGCATAATGTCTGTGCTGGTGACAGTTAAAGCACTTCACCTTGGACATGTCTTGCTGCTTCTTGCCCTTTGCACCGGATTGAGAAGATTTCTTGCTCTTCCCCTTCTTTTATTTGGCAGCCAAAGCATAGTTTTCTTCATCAGATACTTTTGATGAAGTACCGTCCCTGGTACTCCGCCTGATCTCTTCTTGCATGAGATCCGACCACAGTCGCTCCCACCATGGAAATTTCTCCCGACCATTGACAGAGTCCTGATAGGAATGCCAACTCTTCGAAAGACCAAGAAGAGCCAAGTCCACCAAGTCTTCATCATTGACAGTCACCCCAACACTTCCCAGCTCATCCCTGCATTGGACGAACTTCGTGAGGTATTTGGTGATGCTGTTGCCTTTCTCCATTTTAATGTTCCTGAGTCTATCCTTGAGCGCCAACTTCCTCTGGTCGCTCTTTCTTTGGAATAGATCTGTCAGCGCTTTCCACATCGAGTATGGAGAAGCTTTTCCATGCAGGCTGGATACAATGTGATCCTTTACGCCCTCCAACAGAATCCTTTGACATTTCGCCATCTTCTTTTGCCAAGCATCAACTTGGGCAGCATCTGCAGGATTTGGAATTTCTTTCTCAATGAACTCCAATAGCCCATTGTCATCTAACACCACCTCCATCCGGTCCTTCCATGCAACATAATTCGAACTGCCTTCAAGAGCATATTCGAGTCGCAATCCGTTGAAAGACATTTTCAGCTACAACACCGAGAAGACAAATTTCTGCAAATTCGAATTCCACCAGCTTAAAACTCAACCGCTCCTGATCTGTGAGAACAAATTATTTCTAGCACAGAGATCGGCTGCAGGGGCATTTACTGGATATATCACCTTTCAAAGGAAAGGATGGATCCAGAGGCTAGCTGGCCCGCATGCAGACTCTGTCTACCGAAATAAATTTGTAATCACTGTGATGATCAATCTTTGCTCTGATACCATGTAGAAATTTGCTGAATAATGAAGATTTATCCACCGAGATTATCCTGGTCACACACTAATTCGAATTCATATGCAACACATAACCTCTTCTACAAATTAATCATCACACATGCGGAAATAAAACAAGCGGTATGCGATCATAAGAACATCAAATCATCACACATATAACGCAGTATGTATGGGGAAAGCCTATAGCTGAAAACCCCCAGCTATTTTGTATATTATGATGGAAGAGAACATGTGTATCAAGAAAAGACATAGCACACATTCTCACACCTCACAAGTACTCAAGTACTTTCTCATATCTCATAAAAGTTACACACAAATTAGCTCAAGCTTTTGAACAAGTCACGGTTCAAACTCCTCCACTATTTGTCGTCTTCATCGGCGTTAAATCCAAGTTGGTTTGATAGATCTGTCAATCCCACTCGGCTTGATCTCCACAATCCTCATGGCACTTCCTTCCACCGTCAGGTAAATCTCATGTACAACTCATGTCGCAACTAATAGCAAACCGACTTCTTCACCTATCTCTTCCATTGGTCTTCACCGAACTCGTAAATGCATCGGTGTCAACCGATGTGTTCTTTAAATTTCTGAATAATGAAGACACTAGTGAATTAAATAATATTTAATTCACACCACTCATCTCTAGTGTGTTAGCCGCTTAAACTAAACACAACTAGTTCAACTAAGTTAAACCGAACACAACTCCATCAACTCCTAAATCAACTCCACCAAAACTCCGCCACATGAGTCTAACGGAAGTCAACATGCAATAACTCAACCAAACCCCTAGGAATAGCGTAATTCCTTTGTCAGCTGCATGGGCCACATCCGTAGCTCAAACTGAAGTGCGCCAAGAGAATAAGATAATGTTTTTAGTCCAAATATTATTAAGAGCAAATAATATTTGACTGTTCTATTTTTGTTTGGCAGTCTAAAAATAGAAACCGCCCCAATGTCTAAAAATAGAGGTCCATCTATTTTTACCAACTCGACCAATCATCCAATAATAGCAACCTGCAACTCCCAGACCATGCTCCATATGTCTAAAAATAGACTTTGCGCCAAAAATAGCTTGTGGGCCCACTTAGTGAAGGCGACTTCATTTCACTAAGCTCCATCATCTTGCTGCATTTTCAACATCTTCCACACTATTCCCCTACTACTTGATCCTTTCTCACTCAGACTGGTTACAAATGATTTACAATCACAATAAATACATTGAAATGTGGGAACATAGATCCATAGAAAAGGGAGCTGTTTTAATAGCTGAAGAACTGAAATACAATCATAGAAAAATTTCTAACGATCTGCCCCTAAAGAAGGAACAATATTACATTCGGTTGTTGGCAGATTTCACAGTTTTCGTTGTTGAAGAATAAAATAGGCAATCAGATCCTATTTTCTCTGCTGCTGTAGACATCTTCGTTTTAATTTAAGCTCTTTTGGCCAACTGACTGTCGCTTTGCTTTCCGTTTGAATAAAACCAACTTTTTAATGAACATACCTTTGAAATGAAACTTTGCCTTTAGTGGAAGGAACATTTAATTTTAAATGGGAAAAAGGGAAGGGAAGGAGGCAGAAATTATTTGAAAATCGCAATTGCAATGGACGGGGCGGAGAGATATAATATAATAAACACATTATAATATGTTTGTAATCGGCGCCATCGCAATCGGAATCGGAAGGACCGGGGAAGGGGAGATAACAATGAAATGACAGGAAACTCCGATGTGATTTAAGTCATAAGGGTAATCGGAATTGGAATCGGGAGTTTTGGGAGCAAAGTATCATATAATATATGCCTCCGACGTGATTGGGTAATGTTTTTGCATAAAACGAAATAAACAAAAATTAGACTTAACAAAGGCAAAGGGCTATATTATGGATGAGAGGAGGATTAAAATGGTCGGACCAGGATCAATCACAAGCGCAATATCGGAGGGGAGGAGGTGAAACACATAACAAAATTGGGCCGATGCGATTTTGGGAAAAACCTTTGTAAAAAATGAAATATAACAAATTTCAAATTTACAAAGGGGAAGACCCTTTATAATGTGCGGGTGGAAGTACTATATGGTGGGCCCGAGGGTAATCGCAATCGGAAATCGGAGCAGAGTGCAACACATATGGGAAAAGCCGATGCTGACGGCCCGATGATTTTGATTCGTCGGATCGGCGGGGACAGATCAACGGTTGAGGAGCGATCGGGGATTATCAATCGGCGGGTTTCAATCAGGGGGGACTTTATAATAAGGTTTTAAAGGTTCATGCGGGGGAAGTGGTTACGTATTGCGATGCAAGGTTTTGGAACGACAGGATATTATAATATAAGACTTAAACTTTGTTATAAATTTTAAGGGGTTGTGGAAAGGGGAAGTGGTTTATAACGGTGGGGACTATATATGTATAAACTTTATATTAAAGTTTTAGGGGTAATGGTGGGGAAGTGGTTTAATCGCATAAGTATTTTTTAAGATTTTAATAATGCGATTATGTATTTTGGAAGGGGGGGAAAAAGATTTTATTAAAGAAATATTAAACTTTAATAATACAAAGTTTAAAGGGAAAAATGGGAAATAGGGGGTATATGAGGATATAAGGACTTTTACTTCACTTAAGCATAAATTTCAATCCAGAAGTTAGTTTTGAGAGTGTAGTACACCGTTGGAAAGCTCTTTCCGAGCTCTTTCTAATGGATCTACTTGGAAGATGATTTGACGCTGAATATGCTGCGAAAAAATTCTCTGAAGGCAGGGACATCTCTTTGTGGAGATAACAGCTTCTGAATTGTGACTTATTACATATGATGATATAAAATTACATAATGAATGATAATAATAAAGAAAAAATATCATGTTTTCACCTCAAAACATGGTTTTGAGGTGAAAATTACATCAAGCCGAATAAAATGTCTCTTTGATGTTCCAGGTGCAGTGACTTTAAATTTATTGACTTCCTCATGACCTTGCTGATATTATTGACATTTAACTCATTAATTTGACCATGGTGAGACCCTAGAAACTAATGAGACCCATTCTATGACCTACTGATATGAAAGTGAACTAATGAATAAAGACCATAGAAAGGAAAATCAGCAAGTACCTTATGAGGGAAAACTGATAAAAAATTACTACCATCAATGAATCCATGACCTAGCGGAATGGTGAAATTTATTCGGTATGAGACACCTAATATGCAAATGCAAAAGAGCGGTTTTGATCACTGATGGCAGTATGACTAGACTGACACTAACAATGTCTATTCATATAGAGGGGTTTAAAAGGAGAAAAAATGAAAAATAATATATTGCGTAATATTTAGGGGTAGAAAGGTTTTTTTAATTATACATAGCAATATATTTTTGTTGTTGTTGTTGTTTATATATATATATATATATATATATATATATATATATATATATATATATATATATATATATATATATATATCAGAGCGGGGAGGGGGGATGGGGGCGAGAAATTTTTTGGCCCGCCAAGGGGTACACGGGTCTTCCAGCTGTAACTTTGTTCCACGTACGTCCTCGCCATGTTCAAAAAGTTATGAATTTAAAGTGCATGTGGTGGGGAGTTAATATTGAAATATATTGACACTTTAATATAAGTTTTAAAACATTGGAATA
Source organism: Pinus albicaulis (assembly GCA_034641835.2). Lineage (NCBI taxonomy): Eukaryota > Viridiplantae > Streptophyta > Pinopsida > Pinales > Pinaceae > Pinus > Pinus albicaulis. The sequence goes on from CM076578.1 coordinate 1,674,715,579, forward strand.
CACTAAGAAACTCAATGAAAATCAACATGTGCAATTCACGGTATTAGATCACCATTAATCCATGGGAGCACTAGATCTAACAGTGCATGTATGGCATGGACCCCGTCGCCCCCCCCCCCCCCCTCAAGCTGAAGTGAGGCAGGGAGGCATGGTGGCGATCCAAGCCCAAACCACACTACTCAAAGGCAAACTAAAGGAATCCAAAATTATTACAAAGCTCCCTATTTTTTTACTACTCCACACACCCCCCCCCAAAGTCCCAAATTGTTGCGAGGTGGGGGGTGTTACCAATAGTTTGCTAAAAATGATTTTTTGTTATTGGCGTGGGTGCATAATGAAGCATGGGATGCAATGGAAATGTATGTGGCTATAGTGGAGCCACATATGTTTGGATGAAGGTCATCAGTGACGTCATTAACCAAAAATTTAACACCTCACTGTGGTCTATGACTATAAGATATTTTAGTATGGTAACTTGAGTTTTAACACAATGAATGGGAACGAAAAGGTAAAACCATATTTTATGTGCATGGGCCAATCATATTCATTTCGGTGCTTTGGAAGGAAGTTCAAGCCAGTTTGTGTGTGGGGTGAAACCCCCCTATTTTTACCCATGGTTTGTAGTTATTTATTGTTTTAGGGTTCACCACATACTATATTGTATTAATAATTAATCCTTTCATAGACAAGTCACTATCTATTACATTAGATCTCTATTTTCCACATTATGGTGTTGGTGTTTATTATAAGTTTTAAACTTGTAAGTGACACAGTGCATATAGATTCTTAAGAATAAATAAATAACAATGGCACATACAAACAACATAGAGATTTACTGTGGAAACTCTTAACCAAGAAAATCAACCTAATGTAGAGCCACACCTCTGTCTTCTTCATGGTAATAACTTGATGGTTCACAATACAATATTTAAGTATTTGCATTATCCAAAATCGTATTCCGTTAACTCAGATTACATTACCATTATTCAAAAAAGCACAAAACAAACAAAAAGTGGACCCAACTTTTTTAAGGGCACTAACCCCAAACCAAGGGGGGAGGGAGGAGAGACTGCACCCCCTAGCTAAGGGGGTGATCACCAACCGAAACCCCGTTTGCATGGAGATCAAAATAAGCCTGCAAGGAATACAACACATGGGCAACATCTATTGGATGTACTATTTTCAATCACTTCAACTTCATGGATAGTTTTGTAGAAATTTGAATAACTGATATATTATTCACTGAGATTCTCCTGATCACACACTATTTGACTTCATGCACAATACAGAATCTCTTCTACCATTTATCATTACGTGCGGAAATAAAATCAATTGCATGCACACATTAAAACCATAAAAATTCACACATATGAACACAGTAATTTATGGGAAAGCTTAAAGCTGAAAACCCCCAACTATCTGTATATTATATATGTCATAGAGATCATGTAACAATCATTGTAAAAAGCTCCTCACAAGCTCTCAGTACAATCTCGAATTGCCACACACTAATCAAGCTAGATCTAGCAAAACACATGCTCCAATCTCTGCCACCTGATAGCCTGCCTCTACTTCGCAATCCCTGCTGAAGAATGGCTCTGGATGAGTTCGAATTGCCCCAACCTTGCTCACGCAGTCTGTTGTAGCTCCTACAACACCCTCCAAAAATACATAAAATCATAACACACACTTCAAAATTTTTGGAGCCCCCTTTGAAACTAAAGAAGGGGAAAAGCCAAGTAAAGTTTTAAAAGCAAGTCGCTAAGTCGCATATCCATTATTTGTGACCCATGCGACCTATGCGACTCTGCGACCCTAAGGTCGCATAGGTCGCCAGGTCGCAAGAGTCAGAAGTCAATCAATTTGCGACCTTGCGACCTTGCGACCTTAAGGTCGCTAGGTCGCAAAGTCGCAAAATGAAGTTTTAAAGAAATTAGCGACTCAGCGACCTTTGCGACCCAGCGACCTTAAGGTCGCAAGGTCGCAAGGTCGCAAACTTACGACTTGCGACCTCATTAAGTATCCGCACGTGCGACCTTTTTATATAAGGTCGGGTCGCTAGGTCGCATTTGTGACTCTCAGCGAAAACCGTGGAATTGCTCTGACAGGTCGACTGGCGCGTTTTCTTCCAGGTAAGTTGCCTTTTTCCTCCCTATGTTTCCCTCTTAAGCATTCCTTGCCATTATTGAGCCTCCCCACGGTCTTATTTATTTGCTGGAAAGGATGTAGGGTTTTTCTTTTGAGTTTCACCATTGTTTTGTTTCCCACAAACCCCAAGGTCACCCGTCTCTTACCTATTTCCTCATGGCTGTGCCTTATGGTCAGTTTAGGCCCTTCCAAACCGCATACTTTTCCCGTTAGGGAAAGATTGGCCGCGAAGTCGCGTGCGCGCGAAACCCTCCGGCAAGCGCAAGTGCGACCTCCGACCTAGCGACCAGGTCGCAAGGTCGCAAGGTCGCAAAACTCCTTCTCGACGACTCTGCGACCCTGCGACCTAGTTGCAAGGTCGCGAGGTCGCGTGTGAGTCCCTTTTGAGGATCAGCGACCCAGCGACTCCCAGAGAACATTCAATTAATCTTTGCATGTGTAGACTCTATTTAGCCATTATCATCATGTCTTTCTTATCCTGGGATTCTGTCTTGAATGCAACAGGTGAATTCAGAGCAGACACAGTACCGGTCCTCTCCGACTCTAGCAATATGGCACCCCGGGTATCCCGAAGGAGAAGTAGGCAGGTAGTGGAGGAAGAGTCAGACACAGACATACAGACCTCTCCTCCACCAATATACAGAGACACCCTTTGCACCTTCGCAAAGGATGACAGCCTTAGGTGGTATGAAGTATACCGCGAGTTCGCCATGCCAGAGGATGAGTTTCCAGAAGATCTCCCGGACCGGGAAGTATACCTGAAAGTCAAGAAGTCCAAATTGCACTTAGCAGGGTCACATCCCGCCATATTTCCGTGCCCAGAGATGTTGGACTGGATCATACAGAAGACGGATCCGAAGAACTTCACAATCCGAGATAGTGCAGGAAAAGCCTTCACAACACTGGAGAGCTCAAAAGCACAGGTCTACTACTCGTTCCCCAAACCAGAGGTGAACTTCACCCCAAGATGGTTCTCTGCAAATGAAGTGCCGATGGTTGATACAATCAGAAAATGGTGGGCAGAACCAGATAAATTCAAAATAAAAAAGGACCAGGAGTACCCGGTGGCCAGTCTGAGGAAGGTATATAAGTTAGTGGCCGCCATGTTGTGCAGAATTTACGGGCACTCGGACGCCACCACCTTCAACGGAACATGGGCAACCATCATGGAACACGTGACAGTATATGGCACTCGGTTCAATTGGGCCGGTATATTAATGGGCTCCATGCACACAAATTTGGCTTCAGCTTTAGCCCCAGATGAGGGAGCGCCATCAGAATTCTATATGGCTTCATATCTGCTAGATGCTGTCTGTGCCCAGCTGCATGTCGAAGGATGGCCGCATAACTGGGACTCCGAACAAACCCAGGCAATACATTTGCAGACCAAGGTATTCTGGGAATCCAGGTACAAGTCAGACATCGAGCAAATCTCTCATATATTCATTGCCGCCCTCTACGGGAAACTATTCGGTCAAGACACCCCATGCATGTCTTGGCGAGCAATGGAGACACTGGGTCAGGTGGCACACTGGTTTTCATTCTCTGAATTCACAATCATCCGAGTATTTGGCTCGTTTAAAGCACCACATGCTCTGCCCAAGTTTATTACCGATAAGGTGCTCATGCAGGAGGTATGTTTCCAGATGACCTCAGGTTTCTCTAACGTCCTTTCCAAAGGGAAGAAGAAACCTTGGCCCGCTCTACCTCTCACCATTGGTGCATATACAGTCAAAGACTCTAGAGAAGTAGCGCGTGAAGGGGAAGAGGTAAAAAGTTATCACTTCAGAAATCGGGATTGCCGGACTTATGACCCAATCAGGATAGTTCCTGAGCATTGTAAAAGGGCCAATTTTAGATGGAGTTATCAGCACGTCGAGCGCCCAGCAGAGGACGAAAAAAGAAACTGGTACAATGCAGAAAGGCATCTAGCTCCAGGGATCGACTCTGACAAAGAAGGAGAGGATCACCAGAATTTAGGAGGCTCCTCTTCCTCCAAAGATAAAAGAACACAGACCGGTACGGGACCTGACACCACAGATCAGCAAAGGGAAGCAGAAGCCCAAGCCAAACTGGAAGAGGAGAAGAAGAAGAAGGAAGATGAAGAGAAACGCAAGAAAGACGCCAGGACAGAACGAAAAAAGAAAAAAGAGGAGGAGAAAGAAAGACAGGAAAAGGAGGCATAGGCGGCAGCAGAAAAGGCACTGAAAGAAGAACTCGACAAAGTCGATCGTCAGAAAAAGGCAGAACAAGCCGCCGCGACAGAGAGAAAGAGGAAAGAGGAAAAGGAAGCAGAGGCAGAGGCAGAACGCCGGAAGAAAGAAGAACATGACAAGGCGGAAGCAGAGCGCCGGCAAAAGGAGAAAGAAAAGGGTCAAACGCAGGATGAAGAAGACGAGCTAATAGATGACATTGACCTATCTCCCCTGGATATCCCTGCAGGTGGCGCGGGAAGTACCCTCAATGTCGATGACTTTCCGGGGGAGCAAGAAGAAGAAGTCTTCGACTTGACCAGATTGACATTTGACCAATTCTCTTTCAAGATACGGCAAGAGAAAAGGAAATCCTTAGCGCCAGGCTACCCCACCATCTCTACGGTCGCCACCGGAAAGGACATAGTCCCAGACACAAGGAAAAATCCAGTTATGATAGCATCAGCAGGCACCGCTTTTGCCGCAGCCACAGAGGAAAATGTCACGAGGATGAGCAGAGAAATTATTTCTTTGCGTAACCGGCTAAAAGCTAGCAGAAAGGTGAGAAATCGAAGGCAAGAAAATGAGATGCCCACCTCAGTAACCCCGCTCAAGAATGGGAGGTCCTACCGGTCATTGTGTGAAGGAAATGATGTGTTGAGAGCCATAATGAGGCAAGTGAGGCCGGTGAAAGGTCTACCCCAACAAACAAGGCCCCATCGCGCAGGTACGAGAAGAAACCAGCAAAAAACACGAAAGGCACTTCAGGGAAGCCCCTTGCAACTTCTTTGACGTCGAGTTGAATTGACAAGATTTATCGCAAGCTCCCGAACACGCCTCAAGGATTGGAAAGCCACGCACGCCAAAGTACAAATTCGGATGAGTGTGCAATCCAAAGACAAGCTGTCCAAAGATCTGGACAAAGTAGTGTCTGCGTATAACCACCTAATCAGTGTTATCGACTCCATGAACGCTCTTCATCACATTCCATCGTTAGGGGCACTAAATCAAACTAAAGGCTGGGAGCAGGTAGAGCAGGAAATTCAGTCTTTTCTGCAGCCCGTAAGACAAGCTGCTGCCGCACCGGAATTCGAGGCATCACAAGAGAACCTGAACCGGTTGCTTGTCACTCCAGTGCAAATATACACCAAGCTTGCTTCTCTCTCAATGCTGATCTCCCAGAAGAAGGAGACTCTGGTGCCGAATGCTCTAGAATGTATGCATCGGATAAAAGAGGAAATCCCTCTTGTCGCTCCTATAACGGCAGATTACCAGACTTGGAGAGATTTCCTCAAAGGCAAGAAAGTCGACGTTCCAGAAACCTCAATTGCGCGACCACCTCCATAGTTCAAACGCTGGGTCGCAGGTCGCACTTGCGACCAGGTCGCAGGTCGCACTTGCGACCAGGTCGCAGGTCGCATTTGCGACCAGGTCGCAGGTCGCAGTTTTTGCAAACAGGAAGCTGAACCGTCGGGAAGCTGAACCGTCGGAAAGCCATAAGTGCGTCTGTTGAATCTATAAATACCCCTGTGGGGAACATTGTAAATGGCTGCTCTTTTTTGGACTGAAAGGCATTATTGCATTGTAACTGAAGAAGCATACTCTTGATATATGAAATACAATACATGTTAAAACCCCTTTGATTGGATGATGTGTTTAGCTGTGACAACATTGTGTGTATTCTGCGTACAGTTTCAGAATATCTTTTGATTAATGAATCTGTGTTATTAATAGTATCATTCATGCACCATAGCTATCTGTGATTGTGTTGATGATGCTCAAGTTTATTATTTACTTCATGATGAATGTTAATGAACTGTTTTATTAGCATCTCGTTATATCCTTCGGAAAGTTAAGGGATATTCTTGCCACAAAGAACTGTTTCTTTGGCGGTCAGATTATCCTGTATGCATACCTCATAGATGTGTTGCTAACGACACTTCCTAAGTGTATGCATTCTGCCTATTACCTTGCTACGCACAGTGTCATATATTGGTTTTATACATCAGTCATGTATTCTGTATCGTGTGAATGAGTGTATGTTTTCAGTTTCAATCAGGTTGCTCGAAACCGAAGAGATAGTCATTTAAGCGGTAGCCGGACCCACACCCCGGACGGGATCCCTACTCCAAACGGTTCAAAGTCTAATTGGGTCTTTCTATCGGGGAGATCCCCTACTGTTGGCCGAACATATTTTCCCGTCAACAGATTTGGCGCTAGAAGGAGGGCCATGGCATCCTCCCAGCATACAACAGACATTCCATCACAAACTCCCCGCCGGGAGGTCATAAATAACGAAGTTGCCCTTCCCCCCTTAGAAGATATTCCAACGGTGGAAGCCCGATACTTTGAAATCATTAACGAACAGCTGAGAGCCTTACGCCCAGTTTCCCGTAATCTCATCAGGGATTTACGGTATGCCCCTATCATGGAATTCCTAGCCCACACTAGGACCCCTGCCGATAACATCACTCGCAATGGCGTACTGGTCCGCACCATACCTGAACTTGTGAATACCATGATTGAAGACCTCGCACGGGCTGTCCAGGAAAATGACCCCGTTGTCTACGATAGTGAAGGTTTCCCTGATACGGAACCTTTCCCCGAACCGCAGCCTGACTTACATCAGTGGACCAACAACCAAGTGTATTCCCCACGAGAAGGAGAAGGGGAAAGAAGAAACGAAAGAGAAGGTAACACAGCCCGAAGGAATGCGGAGGAAGGAAATAGGCCCCGAAGAAATGAAGGTGGAGTCAACAGGGGTCACGGTCATGGTGGTAGAGGAGATATCATTCGCGGCCCGAGACACCACGCCAACCATAATCACCACCAAAACCAAAATAGACCCCCTCCTTACAACTGGGAGCTTCTTAGAAACGTGAATAACCGTGAAAGACACCGAGATGAACACTCCCGTCATCATGAAGGAACATCGGTGTCAGGGACGGGAAGTGAGTCTGAAGCAGAAACACGACATCAGCTTCGCCCCAGGAGGGTGCAGCCTCTGGCCTGGATGGCTCAATCCCCATTGGCCCTCTTAGGTCCCCTCCATGATATGCCCAGACACCCAGAGAAGCATCTTCCTAAGTTCGATCCAGAGAAAGGCACATCGGCAGAAGACCATATTAGTAGTTTTTATCTGTCTCTACAAATCATGAGAGTTCAGTCCGATGATGTTGCATGTCGACTTTTCCCACACACTCTTATAAACCAGGCAGCCACCTGGTACCGCTCCCTACCCAGTGCTTCTATTACTTCATGGGACCAGTTCCGTCGTGTGTTCCTGCAAAAGTTTGCTGAAGATAAAACACCCTCTATGCTCCTCACCGAACTAAGCACCATCAAGTGCCATAGAAAAGAGAAAGTTAAAGACTTTAACCAACGCTTCGCCACCATATTGCAAAAAATTCCTCCAAACTTAGCGTTGGACGATTCTATCACCATCGACTACTATACTAAAGCCCTCCCCAGGGATATTGCCGTGTTCGTCAAACGTGAGGCCCGCGCTACTCTTACAGCAAATTACGCTGCTGCTCTCGCGGTAGAAAAGGACATGTTGTCGATAGGAGTCATGGACCATGACGGAAAGGACGATCTCAAACCAACCACTAAAAGAGGCCAATCTTCCACCCCTAATAGAGAGAGAGAAACTTTTGATTTCGAAAGTATGGCCAAGACCCTCAAACTACTAACGAATGAGGTCTCTGACTTAAAGAGAAAAGGCGTTGAAACTTCAACTACAAATAAACCCCCGAAACCCTTTTTCAAGAAAAACAATCCCAACACCAGCAGGCCTCCGTCAAACACCAGCACCGCTCTCAACGTGGAAGAGATAGGGAAAGACAATTTCTGCTCTTTCCACCAAGCTGCCCATTCAGAAAAAACGTGCCCGCAATGGATTGGCAGCATGACCGCAGTGGTTAACCAACTTTTGGATGATCAAACTCCAGGAAGCCTGACGAAGGAGGAAGTCTCTGATCGAGATGAGGGTTCGCTCCTAGATGGGGAATCAGGAGCCTCTGTCTTAACTTTCGATGTGATCCGCGGGGGAGAGAGTCTTGCTCCCATTGATATCAACATGGCAGGCAGTCCCAAGGCTCAGCCCACCCGAAACTACAGTCTTAGAAGCAAAGGCTCTGTTCCTGAACAATCATATGAGGATAAGAAAAGGGCTTTCCTAAGGAAAATTCTTCCTCCTGGAAATGAAGGACAAGCTACACCAGAAAAACCCATGAATAGCAATAGCAAAGCAAGTCAAAAGACCAAGCTCCCGGTGGAACCCTCGAAAACCACCACCGAACCTATTCCCCAAACCGATACCAGCTACAACATAGTGGAGGACATGAAAAAGACCAGGGCTAATATCTCACTCTACGAGTTGGCCCGCATCACGAACCAAAAGGAACTTATCCTAAAAGCTTTCGCCAACAACCAAAATACGAAGAACGTCAGCAACACGTCTGCACAAACCAGTCCAGATATCCAATATATAGTGAACGCTGTCAACACGAATTCGAGAGGATCCACCCCTCCATTTCTCTTATCTTTTGAGATGTTTAATTTCAACGTTCACAATTGGCTCGTTGACTCTGGTGCATCCACGAATGTCATGCCTCTATCTGTATGCAAGAAACTCAACATCCTCCCAGAGAAAACCGACGCAAAAATCATTCAACTGGACAGATCACAAGTACCAGCAGTTGGAGAATTAAACAATGTCATCATCCGCCTCTCATCCGACTCTAGGGTTCATCAATGTATTGATATTGTGGTTTTTGACATCCCAGAAGCCTATGGTGTACTGCTTAGTAGAGACTGGTCTAGCAAATTTCAAGGATACTTCGCCACAGATTGGTCTCACTTATGGCTACCTTACAAAGGGAGAAACAACCAAATCAGAGTCGAAAGTGAACCATACATGAAACACACTGTAACTGATTTGGATGCCACAAATGAACCCATCAGCTTTGCCCAGGAGGAACTTGGTATGTGTTTTCTAGATTCCATTTTTGGATGTTATCGACCTCCCCAGTCTTCAGTAGGCCCCGAGGTCCTTTCTGAAATGACACTCGTCGCAGAGGAACAAGCCCAAACTGTCTCACACCAAGCCGAAATTCCTCCGCAATCCATTACCCCCAAGGACCCGGAAAGCGACATATGGACCTTGTATTACGACGGTTCCAAGAATCTCGATGGTTCTGGCGCTGGCTGCGTTTTGCTTGACCCGCATAAGAAAAAATTCTTAGTCTCTTGTCGACTTGAGTTCCAATGCACTAACAACACTGCCGAGTATGAAGCTTTGATCCTTGGGCTTAAAAAGGCGCCGGATTTGAAGGTAAAATGCTTACGGGTCATTGGAGACTCCGAGATTATCACTCGGCAGGTACGCAACACTATTCACTGTTTGTCTCCACATTTGAAGGCGTATCAGCAAGAGGTATGGCGATTAATTTCTGCTTTTGACGCTTTTGGAATTAAGTCTGTTCTAAGAATGCATAACGTAGCAGCAGATACTCTGGCTAACGCTGCCGCCAGGTTTACCCCCTTGAGGGACGGGTTTTCTATTGAAGTTATGTATAAACCATCCGTGCCAGACAATATCACTAATTTGCGTGTTTTTGATGATGATCAATAGGTGCTGGAATTTATGTGCAACTCAGAGATATTCAAAGACGCTGCTATAGATGAAGATGAGCACGACCAAGCTATGCAAAAGGAGTATGAGCAAGTCAAAGGAAACCCCATGCCTAAAGGGGTGGTATCACTGGAAAAGCTTTTCGATCTGCAAAATCGGTTCCGTGGGCCCCCAAATGCAAAAGTGCAGAGCTCGATCTTGGCTCATCGACAAGTGAACTTGGGATCAGAAGATAATCCTAAATTCATCAACCTGGGGAAAGACTGCACCCCTCAAGAGGCTCAAGATTTCACTCAACTATTTCGCAAGTATCGTGACGTATTCGCTTGGACATATGAAGACTTACGCACATACGATACTCGAATCATACAACATGTGATACCCATTAAAGAAAATGTAAAACCATTCCAACAAAAGCTTAGGAAAGTACACCCTACAATGGAGCCACTGATTCTAAAAGAACTCAAAAAACTTTTAGACGCCCGCATTATCTTCAAAGTTCGCCATTCCACATGGGTGTCCAACTTGGTGCCGGTACGGAAAAAGTCAGGTGAAATTCGCTTATGTGTAGATTTCCGGAACTTGAACCGGGCCTCGAGTAAAGATAATTACCCAGTGCCCCCTATGGAGCAGATACTACAAGCAGTGTCCGGCTCAGAAATGTTCTCCTTGTTGGACGGATTCTCTAGCTACAACCAAGTACTAGTGGCTGAACCGGACAGGTTAAAGACTACCTTTCGGACTAAGTGGGGAACTTTCGCTTACAGGCGCATGCCTTTTGGATTAATCAACGCGGGAGCAACATTCCAAAGAGCTATGGATATAGCATTCAGGGGTCTGATAGGCCAAAGTGTGGTAGTCTACTTGGATGATGTTACGGTGTTCTCTAAACACCGAGGGGATCATTTGTGTCACCTCAGACAGATCTTCGAAAGATGCAAGAAATATGGTATCTCGCTCAACCCGAAGAAAAGCGTTTTTGCTGTAGCAGAGGGAAATCTACTAGGTCACATCATAACTAAACAAGGCATTGTCGTTGATCCAGAACGTGCGAAAGCCATTGCTCAGATTTCTCCCCCCAGCAGTAAGAAAGCAATGCAGTCCTTTTTGGGAAAGATCAATTTTGTACGTAATTTCATATCAGATTTCGCCCAGATAGTGAAACCACTACAGGGAATGATAAAGAAAAATGCTACCTTCAAATGGAATCAACCCGAAAAGGAAGCTTTCGACCAGATCAAGAAATCTATAGCCGAAGCACCTTCCCTCCAGAGCCTAGATTTCGGCAGAGATTTCAGCCTGTACACGTTTGCTTCAGACTCATCCCTGGCAGCCGTACTCACACAAAAGGACAGAAATAATGACGAGCGTCCCATTTCGTTCATGAGCACTGGTCTGCAAGGAGCTGAATTAAATTATCCCGAAATCGAGAAATAGGCTTATGCGGTATACAAAGCGGTCAAACATTTCAGACCATACATCTTGAAAAACCATGTCACAGTTTACGTTCCCCATCCAGCTGTTCGCTCACTATTCATGCAGCAAGAGTTGGGCGAGAGAAGAGGGAACTGGGTTGCGTGTATGCAAGAGTACGACTTAGAGTTTAAGCCGGCACGCACAGTTAAAGGACAGGGTTTATGCCAAATGGCTGCAGAGGCCGCAGGTTCCCAAAAGAGTGAAGAAGATAATTGGGAGCAAGAGATTGATATGTACCAAACTGACGTCATGCCTCAGGAAAGGAACCCATCTTGGTACTCGGATATCTCGGGATATTTGGCACACGGTGTATTAGACTCAAATCTAGATGCCCGGCAGAAACGTGCAATCAGACTCAAAGCCGCGTCTTACCAGTTAATCCAAGGGAAGCTTTTCAAGAAACATTCCAATGGAGTCATGTTACGCTGCCTAGAACATGATGAAGCTCAGAAAGTCTTAACTGAGCTACACGATGGACCAACAGGAGGTCATTTCGCCGGGGATACCACTGCCCATAAAATTATGCGTGCAGGTTATTATTGGCCAACCCTTTTCAGAGATGCCCACGCATATGTTCGGAAATGCATTCAATGCCAGAAATTTGCAAGCCAAGAAGCGCGTCCGGCTGCTCCTTTGTTGTCAGTAGCAGTAGAAGAACCTTTTCAACAATGGGGTTTGGACGTCATTGGTGAGATTTTACCCCACTCTTCTAAGCAACATAGGTACATTCTGACGGCCACTGATTATTTCACCAGGTGGGTTGAAGCGGTACCATTACGCCAAGTTAACGATCAGGAGGTAATGCAATTTGTCACTCACTCCATCATTACCAGTTTTGGCGTTCCAACTTCCTTGGTGTTTGATAATGCAACGTATTTTTCATCTTTTAAATTATATGATTTTGCATTAGAAAATGGCATTGTTCTTAAACACTCTGCAAAGTACTATCCCCAAGGAAATGGTCTAGCAGAATCTACAAATAAAAATCTGATCCGCATCATCAAAAAGACCCTTCTGTCTCACCAACGAAACTGGCATAACGCTCTCCAAAACGCACTTTGGGCCGATCGCGTCACCCCTAAGTCATCAATAGGCACCTCACCATATTTTCTCGTGTACGGGAAGGAAGCCATCCTCCCACCCAATTTGTCTCTTCCCGCTCTACAGTTGTCTCAGGAGTGCCACGGCACCCCTTGCCCCGCCTTGCAAACCCGCATTGACACCCTGCTGAAACTAGAAGAGGAAAGGCAGAAAACCCGGGAGAAATTCGCCATACACCAGAGTCGGATCAAGAAATGGTTCGATAAAAAGTCTGCAGGAGATAAGAAATTTGAAGTAGGAGATCTTGTCCTAAAGTGGGATAAAGCACACGAAGAAAAAGGAAAACATGCCAAATTTCAAGCACTATGGATAGGTCCCTTTCAGGTTAAAGAAAAGGTGGGTTCCCATACTTTCCGTTTGCAGACACTGGAAGGGAAAGTCGAGGTCCTCCCGGTAAACGGGCATGACCTCAAACACTACTTTACTTAAAACCCTTTAAAAAAAAAAAAAAAAGAAAAAAAGAAAAAAAGAAGAAGAGAAGATAAAAAAGAAAAAGAAAAAAGAAAAACTCTTTCTCTAACTCTTCAAAGAAAACCTTGTCTAAGCTGCCCGCAACCGGCTCACTCCTTGAAGAGGTTCTATGCTGATGAAAGGCCCTTCCCGCCAAAACACGGGGCGGTCGAAAACTCGCTTGTGATGGGCACCTAAGGATAATACACGGTCTTACTAGAGTCTTCAAGCATTAGGAACCACCTAGCGGCTTAAAAGGGTGCAGGCTGAAAAGGTCTTGCATAGCAGCAACCGGATCGTGAGGGAACAGGGCTAACTCAAGAGAATTGCAGGTCATCCGAGAAAAACCCGAGTCCTCATATGAGACCAGGAGCAACCTCTCTGCAAGCAAAATAAGTCGGGATCACTCATCCGCCCAGGCAAAATAAGCCCATCTAAATAAGTGCCACAGGCACATTCTCAAATAAGTGCAATCGCACACAAATAAAGGGTAAAGGATTGAGAAAGGCTTCCTGCGCAGAGAGGTGATGTAACGACTCCGCCGGGGTACTGACCAGGCTCGCTGGCAGCGGAGCAACGTTCACGACTCCTTAGGCAGTGACTCCACCGGATTCGAGAGGTTCGCTGGCAGCGGAGCAACACCGTGAGGACGAAATAATTGTACCGGACCCTGCAGTTGTCCAAGTTTTCCCCGACCCTCTCGATCCTGGCGCATGAGGAATTAAAATTCGGTTGATCTGCGCCCAACAAGCCAAAAGGGCAGGCGACTATGCGGGGTGGCAAAGGAAGGAAGGTGGAAACTCTGAGGTAAAAGAACAAGCAAGTATTAGACCCTCCCTCCTCCCTCATCGACCCTTCATCAGCAGAGACTCTGAATTCATCCAGTGAATCGCCATTTGTTGTAGCTCCTACAACACCCTCCAAAAATACATAAAATCATAACACACACTTCAAAATTTTTGGAGCCCCCTTTGAAACTAAAGAAGGGGAAAAGCCAAGTAAAGTTTTAAAAGCAAGTCGCTAAGTCGCATATCCATTATTTGCGACCCATGCGACCTATGCGACTCTGCGACCCTAAGGTTGCATAGGTCGCCAGGTCGCAAGAGTCAGAAGTCAATCAATTTGCGACTTTGCGACCTTGCGACCTTAAGGTCGCTAGGTCGCAAAGTCGCAAAATGAAGTTTTAAAGAAATTAGCGACTCAACGACCTTTGCGACCCAGCGACCTTAAGGTCGCAAGGTCGCAAACTTACAACTTGCGACCTCATTAAGTATCCGCACGTGCGACCTTTTTATATAAGGTCGGGTCGCTAGGTCGCATATGTGACTCTCAGCGAAAACCGTGGAATTGCTCTGACAGGTCGACTGGCGCGTTTTCTTCCGGGTAAGTTGCCTTTTCCTCCCTATGTTTCCCTCTTAAGCATTTCTTGCCAATATTGAGCCTCCCCACGGTCTTATTTATTTGCTGGAGAGGATGTAGGGTTTTCTTTGGAGTTTCACCGTTGTTTTGTTTCCCCAAACCCCAAGGTCACCCGTCTCTTACCTATTTCCTCATGGCTGTGCCTTATGGTCAGTTTAGGCCCTTTCAAGCCGCATACTTTTCCCGTTAGGGAAAGATTGGCCGCAAAGTCGCGCGCGCGCGAAACCCTCCGACAGGCGCAAGTGCGACCTGCGACCTAGCGACCAGGTCGCAAGGTCGCAGGGTCGCAAAACTCCTTCTCAGCGACTCTGCGACCTTGCGACCTAGTCGCAAGGTCGCGAGGTCGCATGTGAGTCCCTTTTAAGGATCAGCGACCCAGCGACTCCCAGAGAACAGTCAAATTAATCTTTGTATGTGTAGACTCTATTTAGCCATTATCATCATGTCTTTCTTATCCTGGGATTTTGTCTTGAATGCAGCAGGTGAATTCAGAGCAGACACAGTACCGGTCCTCTCCGACTCTAGCAATATGGCACCCCGGGTATCCCGAAGGAGAAGTAGGCAGGTAGTGGAGGAAGAGTCAGACACAGACATACAGACCTCTCCTCCACCAATATACAGAGACACCCTTTGCTCCTTCACAAAGGAGGACAGCCTTAGGTGGTATGAAGTATACCGCGAGTTCGCCATGCCAGAGGATGAGTTTCCAGAAGATCTCCCGGACCGGAAAGTATACCTGAAAGTCAAGAAGTCCAAATTGCACTTAGCAGGGTCACATCCCGCCATCTTTCCGTGCCCAGAGATGTTGGACTGGATCATACAGAAGACGGATCCGAAGAACTTCACAATCCGAGATAGCGCAGGAAAAGCCTTCGCAACACTGGAGAGCTCAAAAGCACAGGTCTACTACTCGTTCCCCAAACCAGAGGCGAACTTCACCCCAAGATGGTTTTCTGCAAATGAAGTGCCGATGGTTGATACAATCAGAAAATGGTGGGCAGAACCAGATAAATTCAAAATCAAAAAGGACCAGGAGTACCCGGTGGCCAGTCTGAGGAAGGTGTATAAGTTAGTGGCCGCCATGCTGTGTAGAATTTACGGGCATTCGGACGCCACCACCTTCAACGGAACATGGGCAACCATCATGGAACACGTAACAGTATATGGCACTCGGTTCAATTGGGCCGGTATATTAATGAGCTCCATGCACACAAATTTGGCTTCAACTTTAGCCCCAGATGAGGGAGCGCCATCAGAATTCTATATGGCTTCGTATCTGCTAGATGTTGTCTGTGCCCAGCTGCATGTCGAAGGATGGCCGCATAACTGGGACTCCGAACAGACCCAGGCAATACATTTGCAGACCAAGGTATTCTGGGAATCCAGGTACAAGTCAGACATCGAGCAAATCTCTCATATATTCATTCCCGCCCTCTACGGGAAACTATTCGGTCAAGACACCCCCTACATGTCTTGGCGAGAAATGGAGACACTAGCTCAGGTGGCACACTGGTTCCCATTCGCTGAATTCATAATCATCCGAGTATTTGGCTCGTTTAAAGCACCACATGCTCTGCCTAAGTTTATTACCGACAAGGTGCTCATGCAGGAGGTATGTTTCCAGATGACCTCGGGCTTCTCTAACGTCCTTTCCAAAGGGAAGAAGAAACCTTGGCCCGCTCTACCTCTCACCATTGGTGCCTATACAGTCAAAGACTCCAGAGAAGTAGCGCGTGAAGGGGAAGAGATAAAAAGTTATCACTTCAGGAATCTAGATTGCCGAACTTATGACCCAGTCAGGATAGTTCATGAGCATTGTAAAAGGGCCAATTTTAGATGGAGTTATCAGCATGTCGAGCGCCCGGCAGAGGACGAAAAAAGAAACTGGTACAACGCAGAAAGGCATCTAGCTCCAGGGATCGACTCTGACCGAGAAGGAGAGGATCACCAGAATTTAGGAGGCTCTTCTTCCTCCAAAGATAAGAAAACACAGACCAGTACGGGGCCTGACACCACAGATCAGCAAAAGGAAGCAGAAGCCCAAGCCAAACTGGAAGAGGAGAAGAAGAAGAAGGAAGATGAAGAGAAACGTAAGAAAGACGCCAGGACAGAGCGGAAAAAGAAAAAGGAGGAGGAGAAGGAAAGACAGGAAAAGGAGGCACAGGCGGCGGCAGAAAAGGCACTGAAAGAAGAACTCGACAAAGTTGATCGTCAGAAAAAGGCAGAACAAGCCGCCGCGGCAGAGAGAAAGAGGAAAGAGGAAAAGGAAGCAGAGGCAGAGGCAGAACGCCGGAAGAAAGAAGAACATGACAAGGCGGAAGCAGAGCGCCGGCAAAAGGAGAAAGAAAAGGGTCAAACGCAGGATGAAGAAGACGAGCTAATAGATGACATTGACCTATCTCCCCTGGATATCCCTGCAGGTGGCGCGGGAAGTACCCTCAATGTCGATGACTTTCCGGGGGAGCAAGAAGAAGAAGTCTTCGACTTGACCAGATTGACATTTGACCAATTCTCTTTCAAGATACGGCAAGAGAAAAGGAAATCCTTAGCGCCAGGCTACCCCGCCATCTCTACGGTCGCCACCGGAAAGGACATAGTCCCAGACACAAGGACAAATCCAGTTATGATAGCGTCAGCAGGCACCGCTTTTGCCGCAGCCACAGAGGAAAATGTCACGAGGATGAGCAGAGAAATTATTTCTTTACAGAACCGGCTAAAAGCGGCAGAGAAGGAGAAATCAAGGCTAGAAAATGAGATGCTCCAGCTCCAGGGTAGGCCTGCTCAAGTGAATGAGGTCCCACTGGCGGTCAGGAAGGAATGTGATGTGTTGGAGATGACAATGAGGCAAGTATACCAGGAAATGCTCACCCTGAAACAAATAGTGGCCCCATTGGCAGAGGCACGGGAAGAAACCAGGCAGAAACACGAACAGCTCAAGGAAGCCTCGGCAGCCTTGGAAAAAATGATGAATTGGACAACACAGTATCAGCAAGCTCCCGAACACGTGCCTCGGAAGGATTGGAGTCATACGCAAGAAGCCAAAGTACAAATTCGGATGAGTATGCAATCCAAAGACAAGCTGTCCAAAGATCTGGACAAAGTAGTGTCTGCGTATAACCACCTAATCAGTGTTATCGACTCCATGAACGCTCTTCATCACATTCCATCGTTAGGGGCACTAAATGAAACTAAAGGCTGGGAGCAGGTAGAGCAGGAAATTCAGTCTTTTCTACAGCCCGTAAGACAAGCTGCTGCCGCACCGGAATTCGAGGCATCACAAGAGAACCTGAACCGGTTGCTTGTCACTCCAGTGCAAATATACACCAAGCTTGCTTCTCTCTCAATGCTGATCTCCCAGAAGAAGGAGACTCTGGTGCCGAATGCTCTAGAATGTATGCATCGGATAAAAGAGGAAATCCCTCTTGTCGCTCCTATAACGGCAGATTACCAGACTTGGAGAGATTTCCTCAAAGGCAAGAAAGTCGACGTTCCAGAAACCTCAATTGCGCGACCACCTCCATAGTTCAAACGCTGGGTCGCAGGTCGCACCTGCGACCAAGGCGCAGGTCGCACTTGCGACCAGGTCGCAGGTTGCATTTGCGACCAGGTCACAGGTCGCACTTTTGGCAAACAGGAAGTTGAACCGTCGGGAAGTTGAACCGTCGGAAGGCCATAAGTGCGTCTGTTGAATCTATAAATACCCCTGTGGGGAACATTGTAAAGGGCTGCTCTTTTTTGGACTGAAAGGCATTATTGCATTGTAACTGAAGAATCATACTCTTGATATATGAAACATAATACATGTTTAAACCCCTTTGATTGGATGATGTGTTTAGCTGTAACAGCATTGTGTGTATTCTGCGTGCAGTTTCAGAATATCTTCTGATTAATGAATCTGTGTTATCAATAGTATCATTTATGCACCATAGCTACCTGTGATTGTGTTGATGATGCTCTAGTTTATTATTTACTTCATGATGAATGTTAATGAACTGTTTTATTAGCATTTCGTTATATCTTTCGGAAAGTTAAGGGATATTCTCGCCACAAAGAACTGTTTCTTTGGCGGTCAGATTATCCTGCATGCATACCTCATAGATGTGTTGCTAACGACACTTCCTGAGTGTATGCATTCTGTCTATCACCTTGCTACGCACAGTGTCATATATTGGTTTTATACATCAGTCATGTATTCTGTATCATGTGAATGAGTGTATGTTTGCAGGTTCATCAGGTTGCTCGAAACCGAAGAGATAGTCATTTAAGTGGTAGCCGGACCCACACCCCGGACGGGATCCCCACTCCAAACGGTTCAAAGTCTAATTGGGACTTTCTATCGGGGAGATTCTCATCGTTGGCCTATATTTTTTCCCGTCAACATGATTAAAGGCATCTCTACTGAGTGTTGGATTCAAACCATGCATCACTATAGTCACAACTGATAGTCACAATGCTCTTTCACCTATCTCTTCACTGGTCTCCACTGAAACTGTCCATGCACTGTAGTTAACTGATATATTCTTTAGCTGATTAATGAGTTTATAATTAGTGAATTAATTAATAATTAATTCACACCACTCTCACTAATTGTATCAATTAGTTAAACTGAATACAAATAGCTCAACTATGTTTAGATAAGTTAAACTGAATACAACTCCACTAACTTCCTCAATCAACTCCACCAAACTCTGTCACATGAGTTCTAACTGAAGTATCCATGCAATAGCTCCACTTAACCCTCAGGAATAGCGTAATTCCTTCTGTCAGCTCCTGTGCCACATCTGTGCACTTAATTGAAGTGCTCCAAGAGAATAAGATAGTGTTTAGAGTCCAAATATTATTAAGAGCTAATAATATTCGACATATCTATTTTTAGATTGGCAATCTAAAAATAGATTTTGCCGAATATGTCTAAAAATAGAAGTCCATCTATTTTTTCCAACTTGACCAACCATCCACAAATAGCATCCCGCAACTCATAGAATATGATCGACATGTCTAAAAATAGACATAGTCTAAAAATAGACTTTGCGACAAAAAATCACCTGTGTGGGCCCCACCTAGTTTAGGTGATCACTTTCCAACTAGGATCAGGAATGATGTTTCAGGATGCCTCCTTCACTGTTTCTTGTTGCAATCTTCAACGAGCCACTGTTTGTACCTTCAACCAATCAACATGTTATAGTGAGTATTTCTATTTATAATGTTGACCTAGTTTAGATGCTTTACACTTGGTTGCTTTCAACAATCTAACTAACTCACAATGACTTATCTATACTTTTATGATAGGCAACCTAAACTAAGTTTTGGAATCATGCTTGTGTGGGTGATATGGACTTGAGGAGAAGACATTGTGGCCCCTTGCTCAGGATTAAGGGGGATTTGAAAATTGTGTTGTAATGACTCCACTATACTTTTATGACAAGCCACCTAAACTAATTTGTGCAATTATTCTTGTGTGGGTGATATGGATTTGAGGAGAAGGCATTGTGACCACATGCTCAACATTAAGGGGGATATGAAAATTGTGTTGTAATGACATCACCCTATGGCCCCTTGTTCAACAAAATGGGGGTTGTTGGAATTGTTGGTGTAATATATACATGTGGTAACAACACATTTATATGTATCATTAGTGTACTTGTAATAATGGCTAAGGCCATATATATTTTTTTATTGTATTACAAGGTGTGGTTAAGGCCAACCTAAACAACTTTAATATGGAGGGTTAATAACCCTCCTGGGAAGTATGCTCCTATGTACGTGGGCCCTTTTTCCTCAAAATATAATAGGACTTGTGAGATTCCTCATAGGGAAAATCCCAAATCAAGACACAAAAATGAGGTGGATGCCACTGTTACCTCTATTGAAAATGGCACCAAGAAAGATTATAATTTAATTTCCCCTTGAATTAAATTAGAAGAAAATTGTAATTCTGCATCACATGACAAATTGTACAAATCAACTAAGTTAGTTTGACTTAGTTGGTTCAGTTAATTCAAGTTGAGCATCTAACTTGAGTCATGTAGATTAGTACCTACTTTTTATGAGCCCTGGTTGAGTTTATTTTGAGTTGTAATTAATTAACTCTGTTTATATGAGTTAAATTCAGTTAAACTAGTTCCAACTGTTGGAGGAACTGGTGGAAGGTCAAGGTGTGGAAGTGGAACTTGAACCACACTCAATGATCAACCAGATAACTAATAAATCAGCCATAAATAACTCATGCATGTGTGAACTGAGAGCTACCCAGTTGAGATTGGAGTTTAAGGGAAGTGTACTTTCAATTGTATAATCATCCAAATTTTACAAGTGGTGCATGCAGTCAGAGGAAGGCCCTAGATGGATTGCGTAGTATTGGATGGGGATTTCCCTAATTAATTGGGGCTAATTACCCAAGGAAACAACGCAAGGGAATAGGGACTTGGGCAAGCAAAAAATTGGTTAAGTATTGGCCCAGGCTTGTCTTGGAAGTAGTGAGATAGATAGAGATAGTGCAAAGGTTTCTCAGGCTTGAGAAAAGCATTGTAATCTTCTCATATTTTCTGACAAATGAAATATACAGATAACAAGGTTTTTAGTTGTGGCTTTCCTCAGGAAATAAATGTGTAATGTGTTGATTGAATTTTTTTCTCTTGTATGCTTTGTGATTTTGCAATCATTTAAATTGGTTTCCATAATTGGTAGAGTAGATTCAAGTCTATTGTTTTAGCAAATTAAAATTAGCAGTTTGAATCTACAAGGAATTTCTACATGGTATCAAAGGTAAAATCACTATAGAAGAGAAAATACGAGTTTGTTTTGTGCAGGTGAATTGAATTGGTAGAGTCATTCTTCAGGATTAGCATGATGTCGTTCTATGGATTGAGACTTGAGTATGCCCTTGAGGGCAGCTTGAATTACATAGCTTGGAAGGACAATATGGAAGTAGTGTTGGAAGATAACAAGCGAAGGAGTTCATATACAATGATATTCCTAAACCTCCACTAACAAATGTTGAAGATTTGGCGACTTGGAAGAAGAATGTAGCAAAGGCGAGAAGGAACATAATGGAAGGTGTTCGAGATCATATTGTCTCGAACCTCCACGGAAAGGAAACTCCATATGCAATGTGGAAGGTCTTTAAAAATTTGTTTTAGAACAATAGTGACCATAAGAAGCTGACACTGAAGGAAAAGCTCAAGAAAATCAAGATGGAGAAGGGAGATGACAATACCAATTACTTGACCAAGTTCACCCAATGTAGGGATGATCTTGGAAGTGTTGGTGTTACAGTTGTCGAAGATGATCTGGTGAGCCTAACACTTATAGGCCTTCCCAAGAGTTGGCACATCTATCAAGATTCAGTAAATGGGAGGGGGAAGCTACCTGAGTGGGAGCGTTTGTGGTCCGACTTGGTGCAAGAATAGTTTTGGTGAAACAACAGAGATGGATCCTCATCCAAGCACGATGATGAGGAGAACTGTGCCTTGGCTGGAAAGGAAAAGAAAGGGAAAGAGAATTCATCCAATTCCAAATCAGATTATATTTAGGTAGGCAAGAAGAAGGACTTGTCAAATATTAAATATTTTCACTATCACGGGCTGGAACACTATTCCACAAAGTGTCCACACAAGAATGCCGACAAGAAGCCCTCAGGAGGAGTGACATGTGAAGCTCTTACTTCACAATTCAAGTTGGATTTAATCCTCATCACATGCATGGTGTCATCAGTGATGGGTAGTGTGTGGTACTCGGATAGTGGAGCCTCATTCCATATGAACTACAACAAAGAATTCTTCAATGAATTAGAGGAGAAGGACCTCCAAATGCACATTGTGATGGGTGATGATGGAAGGTATAGCGCAACCGACATCGATACTGTTACTTTTGAAAGAGATCTTGGTTCTCTTTTCACATTGAAATATGTCATGTATGTTCTAGGTTTGAAGAAGAATTTAGTTTCAGTTACTATGTAGGAAGACTGTGGCTACAATGTGATTTTTAGCAAAGGAAAGACGTCCCTTCATCACATAGCCACGAGACAGGTGAAGAAGATCGAGGTTCGGGTAAAGAGCCTCTACAAATTGGATGTAGAAGACTATGCTGCTTTGAGCAGAAAAGTAGAGAAGGTAAAGCATGGACACCGGTGAGTTATGGTATAGAATATTGGGCCATTTACACCACAAAGCTTTAAAGATCATGCAATATATTTCTATAGGACTTCCCAAGGGTGAACTGGAGCAGCGTGATACATGTAAAGGGTGTACATTGGATAAGTACACCAAAGCCACCTTTAAAGATAAGGACAATCGAGCGCAAGCGATCCTTGAAAGAGTTCACTCAGATGTGTGTGGACCGTTCTCGATAGCCTCCACGACCAAGCCCAGGTATTATGTGATTTTTGTAGATGATTTCTCACGCTAGTGTTGGATATTCTTCATACATAAGAAATACCAAACGTTCTCAAATTTTGTGAATTTAAAGCACTTGTTGAGAAGGACACAGGTAGGAAAGTGAAGGCTCTCAGGAGCAACAACGGTGGAGAATATGTGTCGAATGAATTCTAGAAATTTTGTGCATCAGAAGGCATTCAACGAGAGTTAATAACACCCCATAAGCCATAACAAAATGGGGTTGCAGAAAGGAAAAAAAAAACATTGTGGGAGTTGCACGGGCGATGTTACATGATCAGGGCCTACCGTTGCACTTGTGGGTGGAAGCATGCAACACAGTCGTATATGTGCAGAACAGGAGTCCTCATCGGATTCTCAGGATTTAGAATCTTTGGTTCATCAATTTACTGTCATGTTTCCAAGGATGTAAGGAAAAAGTTAGAACCAACAACTGAGTTGGGCATATTTGTGGGGCACATTGATACACCTCAAAACTATCAGGTGTACCTTCCATGTCACAGGATGAAAGTTGTTCATAGAGATGTGAAATTCGATGAAGATAAGGCCATGAGAATTTACCTTGAGAGGTAGCTTCAGTTGCATGAAATGAGGATATTTGAGTTCCAAAAGAAGAACCTCAAGATGTGGAGAAGCCACAAGTAGAGGAGTAGAAAGTGGAAGCACCCACTCATGCATAGAAATCCATAGATGGAAGGAAGCGTGCCAGAGAGGCTGACAAGTTGATGCATGATGCTAGAGAGAATGTGGGAGCCCCCACATCACAGTGGAGGTAGAGGAGGTCACCAGACCGATACACTGGCTACATGGATCTTATGAGCAAGAGTGTAGAGATTGAGCCATCCTCATTTGAGGAAGCAATGCAACAACTAGTTTCTTGGGAAGTTGTACCAGGGCTAGAGGACCAGTCAGTTGTAGGATCCAGGTGGATCTACAAGGGGAAGCAAGCAACAGATGGGAGTGTCGAGAAATGCAAGGCCATATTTGTGGCCAAGGTGTTCTCTCAGGTGGAGGGAATTGATTACAAGGAGACCTTTTCTCCAGTAGCAAGGTAATCTTCAATCAGAACTATTCTATCACTTTCAGCGCAGATGGGATGGAAGATACATCAGATGGATGTAAAGACATATTTCCTCAACATAGTGATTGAGGAAGAGGTGTACATAGAGCAGTCAAAAGGATTTGAGACCTTCGATAGAGAGTCGCATGGTGCAAACTCAAGCGAGCATTGTATGGACTGAAACAAGAACCCTGTACTTGGTACACCATGATCGACAACTATTTCACTGGGTTGGGCTTCACCAAAAGTGAAGCAAATACAAACATTTACCATATTGTGGCTGAAGGTAAATTATTTATTAAAGTATTATATGTCAATGATTTAATTCTAACAGGTGATGAGAAGCTGATAAAATCTCGCAAAGAGGATTTGGCAAGAAAATTCAAGATGAAAGACATGGGGCTCTTGCATTATTTCCTTGGTTTGGAAATTTGGAAAAGAGACGGGGAACTGTTCGTCTCTCAGGGAAAGTATTCCAACGAGATACTGAAGAAGTTTCACATGGAGAGCATCGAACTCATGGAGACTCTTCTAGCAGGGAATTGGAGGAAGGAAGATGCTCCTTCAGGTGAAGTGGTAGAAGCTACCATTTACAGGAAGCTTGTGGGTTCACTTATGTATTTGGTGAACATGGATGGAAATGTGTTATGCAGTTAACCAGTTAAGTCAAGCAATGGTTAAGCCAACTAAGATCTATTGGAAGACAACCAAACATGTGTTGAGATACCTTAGAGGCAACACTCAGTTTGGTCTTTGGTACATATGGGCATAGGGAGTGAAGATTCAAGGCTTCACAAATGTAGATTAGGTAGGGAGTCCATCAGAAAGGAAGATCACATCAGTAGGAATTTTCAGTATTGGGTCAGCAGCAGTTTCCTGGTACAACAGGAATCAGAGTTCAGTTGCACTCAGTTCAGCAAAAGCAGGGTACATGGCTATTAGTCAAGCAACTTGTGAGGCTATTTGGATGAAGAAGATCCTTGTTGGGTTATTTGGTTAGCAAATGGATGATGCAGTGATTTATTGTGACAACTAAAGTTGCATCAAACTCTTGGTGAATCCATTTTTTCATGATAGGTCCAAGCATATCGAAATCTGGTACCACCATCTTAGAGGTTGTGTGCAGAGGCAAATCATGATGCTAGAGTGCATTCCTACAGAGGAACATGATGCAGACATTTTGATGAAGGCACTGTCAACAAGAAAATTCGATTTCCATAGAGGCAGGATCGGGGTATCAGATAATCCCTTTCTTGCTGAGAGAGAGTGTTGAAAATGGCACCAAGAAAAATTCTAATTTAATTTTCCCTTGAATTAAATTATAATAAAATTGTAATTCCACATCACATGAAAACATGTACGAGTTAACTAAGTTAGTTTGACTTAGTTGGTTTAGTTAATTCGAGTTGAGGGTATGATTTGAGACATGTAGAGTGGTTCCTACCTTTTAGGAGCCCTGGTTGACTTTATTTTGAGTTGTAATTAATTAACTGAGTTTATCTGAGTTAAATTCAGTTTAAATACTTCCAACTATTGGAGGAACTAGCGGAAGGTCAAAGTGTGGAAGTGGAAATTGAATGACACTCAATGATCACCAAATAACTGATAAATCAACCATAGATAACTCATGCATCTGTGAACTAAGAGTTACCCTGTTGAGATTGGAGTTCAATGGCAATGTACTATCAGTCGTATAATCATCCAAATCTTACAGGTGGTGCATGCAGTCAGAGTAAGGCCCTATAGGGATTGCGCAGTGTTGGATGGGGATTTTCCCAATTACCCAAGGAGACAACACAAGGAAATAGGGACTTGGGCAAGCAGAAAACTGGTTAAGTTTTGGCCTAGGATTTTCTAGGAAGCAGTGAGATAGAGATAGTGCAGAGGTTTCTCAAGCTTGAGAAAATCATTGTAATCTTCTCATATTTTCTGACTAATGCAATATACAGATAGTAGGGTTTTTAGTTGTGGCTTTCCCCAAGAAATCATTGTGTAATGTATTGATTAAATTCTTTCTCTTGTATGCTTCATGATTTCACAATAATTTAAATTGGTTTCCGCAATTGGTAGAGTAGATTCAAGTCTATTGTTTTAGCAAATTACAATTAGCAGTTTGAATTTACAAGGAATTTCTACAACCTCAACAATCCTCCTCCTACTCTTTAGTGGAATTTCACCACACAAGAGGCTTCTCAGTTTAGGTCACTTAAAGGATATTATTGGTCTAGGGTTCAATGGTGACAATCAAATAGGGTTACCCAAGATAATTAGGCTAAGGACAAGGCTCAATTCTACTAGACAAGGAATAACATACCTTAGAAGTAGCCTATAAAGGACTTATAGGCTAGGGTTTTTGATGTACGATTCAAAAGGAGCACAACTAGGCATACAAGGAGAGACAAAAGGTTTGCTTAATGATGTGATTAACAATAGGAGCCACAAACCTCCAAGTGACCTTAAGTTGAAGCCTAGTGTTGATTACGGTTTTCTTGTTCCTAAAATTTCCTAGTGTTGATGACATCAACCCTAGGTCCCAACCATGCAAATTGTTATATTTTAATGTTAAAAGGCTCAACAAAGTAGAATGACCTACAACCAACTAAATGCTTATACCCTAATTGAATTTGGTCTTAAATCCTAACCCTGCCTATTTACCTTGAAGGGCCAAAATTTTAAGAATGAAATTTTGGGGGCCAAACTTTTAGAAGGAGAAGAAAAAGAAGATATTTTAGAGTTATTTTATTTTATTTTTGAACATCAATATGGATGCTAATAACTTCTATCTACTTGGGAAATGGAGTCTTAGGGATTTTGACCATGGAAATATCAAACCCTTGAAGGGAGTAATGGGGAAAACCCTAAGTTTTCACTTGCTAACCCTAGCTATCACTTTATGAGGGGAGAAATTCACTAGAGAAAATCTCACTAGGAGGTTCTCCAGGGATTTCAAGGATACAAGATTAAAGCATGCAAAATTTACCAAGAATTTCATATAAATATAAGAACTTAGACATGGAACATAGTAACCCTAACAATATTCATTACATGCAATAACTATAAATGATATTCAACAAAAAGTACTCACAAAATACCCAAGAACATGCCTTCTTTCAATCCCAAAATGTCATCTCCACAACAAGGACTAGTATTGGCCTAGGCTTGTCTAGGAAGTAGTGAGAAAGATAGAGATAGTGCAAAGGTTTCTATGGATTGAGGCTTGAGTATGCCCTTGAGGGCAACTCAAATTACATAGCTTGGAAGAACAAGATGGAAGCAGTGTTGGAAGATAACAAGCCAAAGGAGTTCATGCATAGTGATATTCTTAAACCTCCACCAATAGATGCTCAAGATATGGTGACCTGGAAGAAGAATGTAGCAAAGGCGAGAAGGATCCTAATGGAAGGTGTTCGAGATCATATTGTCTCGAAACTCCAAGGAAAGGAAACTCCATATGCAACGTGGAAGGTCTTTACAAATTTGTTTTAGAACAACAGTGACCATAGGAAGCTGGCACTGAAGGACACGCTCAGGAAAATCAAGATGGAGAAGGGCGACACAATACCAAATTACTTGACCAAGTTCACCCAATGCAAGGATGATCTTGGAAGTATTGGTGTTACAATTGTCGAATATGATATGGTGAGCCTAGCACTTCTAGGTCTTCCCAAGGGCTATCACATCTACCAGGATTTAGTAAATGGGAGGGAGAAGCTACAAGAGTGGGAGCATTTGTGGTTCGACTTGGTGCAAGAAGAGATTCGGTGAAACACCAGAGATGGATCCTCATCCAAGCATGATGTTGAGGAGAATTGTGCCTTGGCTAGAAAGGCAAAGAAAGGGAAAGGGAAGTCATCCCATTCCAAATCAGATTATATTCAGGCAAGTAAGAAGGACTTGTCGAAGATTAAATGTTTTCACTGTCACGAGCCGAGACACTATTCCACAAAGTGTCCTCACAAGAATGCCGACAATAAGCCCTCAGGAGGAGTGACAGGTGAAGCTCTTGCTTCACAATTGGAGTTGGATTTCACCCTCATCACATGCATGGCGTCATCAGTGATGGGTAGTGTGTGGTACCTAGATAGTGGAGCCTCATTCCATATTAACTACAACAGAGGATTCTTCAGTGAATTGGAGGAGAAGGACCTCCAAATTCACATTGCGATGGGTGATGATGGAAGGTATAGCACAACTGACATCGGTACTGTTACTTTTCAAAGAGAATTTGGTTCTCCTTTCACATTGAAAGATGTCATTTATGTTCCAGGTTTGAAGAAGAATTTAGTTTTTGTTTCTATGTAGGAAGATTGTGGCTACAATGTGATTTTTAGCAAAGGAAAGACGTTCCTTCATCACATAGCCACGAGGCAGGTGAAGAAGATCGGGGTTCGAGTAAAGAGCCTGTACAAATTGGATGTAGAAGACTATGCTGCTTTGAGCACAAAATCAGAGAAGGTAGAGCATAGACATCGGTGAGTTATAGCATAGAATATTGGGCCATTTACACCACAGAGCTTTGAAGATCACGCAATAGATTTCTACAAGACTTACGAAGGGTGAACTGGAGCAACGTGATACATGCAAAGGGTGTGCATTGGGTAAGTACACCAAAGCCACATTAGTTACCCTACTCGACTTACTTTTTCCACCCCTTTGGTGCACATTTTACTTCTTTTAATAATGCTTTGTATTTTGGTGCATAACTCAAGGATCAAAACTTGCTTTTTATGATATAACATTTAATTTACCCCTTAATATAAGGTAGTTTATCGATCATCAAGGTTGTGACATGCAAAGATTCCTTTTAATGAGATGGAGCATCAAGTGCTATGGAACTAGGTGATGGTTAATGAGGAGGGTAGAACTCATGTTAGGCTTTTTCCCACATGCTAAATTATGTCCCAACCATCTTTTGCATTTTGATTTTCTTTTTCTTTCATTGTGGCCATATTATGATTTTCCATTATTTTAGTTGCATCAACCTCCAACACAATGTTTTCCAGCCCTAATCAAGGAAGTGGATAAGGAGAGTGCCAAATCACAATGAACCATTGACAAGTTAGACCCGAAGAATGGAAATGGTATCAAGGGATTATAATGTGTTGTGGAATGTGTTAAGTATGGTAAAGGGAAAATGAACATGGTATTTCAATCCATATTTTCCAAGTAGTGCCCCTCTTATAACCCTAAGGCCTTAAGGGAGGTCCTACTGGACTAGGGTTAAAAATTAATCCCCCTAGTAAGATGAGAGAACAAATTTACAATCAAGATTGGTCAATAATCAAGATCACCCCTTTATCCATAATAACTTCCCAAAACATTAAGAAAAAACACCCAATTGTAAATTGATCCAAAACCACAGAAAAGTTTGTTCCTAAAAGGTTACCATTTTGGTGAGTAATAGAACCGTAACCCTTTGGAAAGATGCCCTATGTACTTGAGTGGTATCACTTCTAGTATCTGAAAAAGCTAGGTTGCTAAATTGGTACTTCAATGGACAGACTTCCTTAAAATTGGCTCGAATACACAGTCAAATGCCCAATAAGCCGAAATGTAGTGTTCTAGAGAGTAACATATCGAACTATGAATCACAGCAACTTTAAATTAAACCTACTTTCAAAAGAAGACACTATAGGGAAGGCACACCAATCTAGATATGCTTTTCAGTGGTCCACAGCCGGGGCTTCCTTTTAAACATTGAGAAGCTCACCAATGACCCACTCTCTTGTAATCAGCAGTGAAGACGCGCACTACAAAGAGAGAAAACCACAGATTCCAGAAATGCCCATAGAGTCACATTATTGAACCGACAAATGTCAAGATGCTAAACACAAATGGCAACAAAAAGGTTAAATCCTTACCTCGCAGCAATCAATCAATGCAGTTCTGATCACTTTCAGGGAATCAATGATCCCTGCTTTCACCGTGTCAAGCTTGAGAGAAAATTGGGAATGCCCTCCCATGCACTGTGCATTGGTCATCACCGACTGTTACCTGTCACCTTTCATTGCAGAAAATGAATAGAGAATAAATGGACCAACCTTCCTAATAATGTGCAAAGGACTCGTCCATAATTGATCCATCTGACCCGAGAATCATCCAATTCCATACCCACTGTTTATCTGTCAGTCTGTCTGATAGAGATGGACTTGAATGGAGTGGTTGACAGAAAATTTTGGTAACAACAAAAAGATCCCAAAAAATACACATATGGAAACAGAAATACAAAGAAGCAGAGTGACCAATTTATCTATTTCTGATAAAACCCAACCTTCCCTAATAACTATTCCCAATTCCACATGACCCTTATTGGCGTATCTCATCCTCGTGCTGTGCAGTTACTGCTATCATTCCCACAAATCTGAATGTCAATCCTTTGGTACGAGCCAAACCATGGTATTTACGTCCATTTTCACTTAATTGTTTTCGGTAAAATTTCTGTCAAACAACGATTTGAATATCGTTTCCATTCTTGTTGGTGCTGAAAGTGCCAACCTTGTATCATGTGATATATCACAACGATACAGTGCTTGTACTCTTATATATAGATATTTATGGCGTGTAAGATTTTAAAATTTGAAATATTCTCTTTAATATGTAATTTTGAACCGACATTGTAAGTTTAATATATTAAAAGAAAATTTTGGGTGGAATTTTTTTTTTTTTTTTAAAGAAATAAACTTTATATATATTTTGTTAGTTAATTGATGTTATTTTGGGTTGTGGGATAGAATGGTTGTTGTATGGTTGGACAGAATGGTTATATTTCTCATCTAGATTTAAATTCTTGCTAGTGATATGATGAGCAGTGTTGTAATGACTCCATGCCTATGAATATTGTTGTATTTGCTTTATGTCTTGTGAACTCTTGAGTATGCTTGTGAGAAATATCTTTATATTTTTAATGAGATATATGTATGCTTTTTGGTCCTTGACCTCTTTGACAAGATTTCAAGCCATCACATAAAAGTTTATTATGTTATTTGGGGAACATGTATATGGGTCAAGGGAATACCAATCATTCCTCCCCATTACTTAAGATAAACTCAATTAAAATTTTTAGAATTTTGGCTTCTATGATCTCGACTCTAAAAATTAAATTCAATTAGTAACTGCTAGTTTTTAGATTAAAAAATTAATTAATTAATAATTAAATATATATATATATATATATATATATATATATATATATATATATATATATATATATATATATATATTATTTTCTTTCTTATATATATATATATATATATATATACCGAGCCTAAAAAACTAAGGCACAAGAAGAAGGGCGGAAACTACGGACACTTAAGAATATAAGGCCTATATTCTTAAGAATATATATTCCATTCGTCATCTCTATTAAGGTTAACAGGTCTTTTTTCAATCTCTAAGGCCTCCCAAATGGTTAATCCTAGCAATGACCTTAGCTTCGATGCAAATATGATGATTAGTCTTTTCTACATGCTCAGCTAAGGCAGAGGAACATGATCTAGGAGCAGGATCTTCCATGTTTAATGTGAGCAGCATGTTCATAAATCCTTTGATTTATAGAGTAGTAAATTTCAATTAAAATTATATTAAATTTTTTATAATTATAATAATTAATAGTTAATTTTTACAGCTAAAACATTAATTATATTTAAATAATTTAATAATTTTTATGTATATATAATTAAATTTATTAATATTGTTAAATTAAATATCAAATACACTATTTATAATTAAAGTTATTTAAATACCACTAATATAAAAATAAATTCAATTTTTTAATATTTTGATAATAAATATGTAAGGTTTATCTTAGGTAAATAAGAGAAATGATTAGAATTGTCCCGACTCACATTCAATTTCAACAAATATGAACTTTATATATTCCATATATATATATATAATTAATATTTAATAAACACTTTATTCATTATTAATGGCAAATAAACCTTGTAAACAAATTTGGATAAATTGAGATTAAATTAGATGAATGAACCGTTCTTAATTCTAAATTCAAAAGACCTCCACTCCTTTCTTCTTTATCTTTTAATATTATTAAGTCTCTTTTTCATTATCTTTAACCTTTTTAGTCTTACTCTTTATCATTACAATTTTTTTTTTCATTTTCCTTGACCTCTATTTTCATCCCTAGATTCCATTCAAACATTTTACAATTATCTCATATTATTTTATTTTTAATTCAAAATATTATACCGATATATAATTATTTTCTTAATTTTTTAAAATAATATTTTATTTTTTTTAATTCAAAATTTTAATATTGTTTTAAAAAATGATAATCAATATTTATATATCTCTTAATTCCTAATTCTTCTCTAACTCAATTTTTCCATTTACTTTATTTTTAATCTAAATCTCTCTTCTCCTTTTTCATGTCTCCCTTTAATTTGTTACTACTTTCTTTAAATAATTATCATTTCTCTTTATCTTTAAAGATTTATCTCTAATCAAATATGTAAATAATTTATTTACATTAAAATTTTAATTTTTTAATACATATTTTTATTATTTAATCTATTTTTAATTTAGTTAATTTTACTTTATCTAATTTATTTTTGAATTTACTAATTTTAATATAAAACTAATTTTTTATTTTGTTGGGTCCATCATTTTTGAATTTAAAATTAATAATAGTTATCTTTTCCAACAAATTTAATTTAATTTCAACTCTTCAATATAAATTGTTTATAAATTATTGGTTAGTCACTCTTTCCCCTAGCATTATGAGTCTCATAATAAATTATTTAAAAATCTAGGCAATCTATTTCAAAAATACTTACATGTTAACAAACTATATATATAAAAGTATGAGAAAAATTATTTCTCCACATTTAATAGATGATAAACAAGGTAAATAAAATCTTACCCCAAAACAATCCAATTTAAATGTATAATAAATAATATATTAAAAAAAATTAAATTTATATATAAAAAACACTTATTAAAATAATAATAATAATAATAATATTTTTATTTATTTTTTATATTTTATAATAAAAAATAATATTTAAATTTCTCTCCAATTTACCTAAAAATACATATTTTGATAAACATTTATATGTCTCATCTTATTATAGTTTTATTTGATTAAAAAGAAACAAATAAATTATTTTCAAAGTGATGAAAGGTACTTATCTCATAAAAGTTTTGGAGTAAAAATATTTGTAATTTTGAATGAAATTTTATTTATAAAAGAAAATATACTACCCATCACCTCCCTTCTTACCCGATGTGGGGGTTTATATATAATCTCATACATATACTTTAAAAATATTTTTTCTAACCATTCACATTTTTATTATTATATATATATATATATATATATATCATCTCCCTTCTCACCCAATGTGGGGGTTTATATATAATCTCATACATATACTTTTAAAATATTTTTTCTAACCATTCACATTTTTAATAATTATATATATATAATTATTAAAAATGTGAATGGTTAGAAAAAATATTTTAAAAGTATATGTAAGAGATTATATATAACCCCCACATTGGGTGAGAAGGGAGATGATGGGTAGTGTGGATGATTGAGAACACTGACACCTTCTTATGATGAGGGCTTGATGTGCTACCATCTTACCACACTAGATCATCATGTTATACCATTCAAGCATGTGAACTCAATCCTTTAAGTAGGAGTGTAATGTTGTAGGTTTGGTCCACAAGAAGACAACGATCAATATATGTTTCACACTATGCCACCACCCCCTTCCACTTCGATATCACTACATCTATTAATGATGGGTTCTTGTCTTTTTGGTACTGTTTCCAACTCTCTCCACTTCACGGTAGATTTATGGGCTCTTATGCTTATGTTATGGTTATTATTCTCCTTTGTTTGCACTCATTTCCCTAGTTGTGGTGCTAGTTTAGTTGCGGCCCATTAAATCTACAAGCAAGTCTCTATTCTTTCTTATTTCTTTATCTCTGTGGGATTTGGACTCTACTTTATTCCCTTTCCTCTCCAACTCTCTCCGTAATCTCATCTTTTCCTTTCCTTGTGTTTTGGTTCCGAGTTTCATTGCTTGTCACAACATTACTGCAAATGGTTCACCTGAGAGCTCATTCTTGACGTGGAGTTAAAAACAGGGGCTTGCAAGGGGGGATTCAAGCACATATACATGTTGCAAACACAGCTCAACTCTACAAGAAATAGATCCCCCAACAAATTCGAGAGGAAACTGACAATATGGAAGATGATATTCAGGAAGAATGTCAATTTTTATCTGAATTCGAGGTAAGGAGTTTGCCTTTGTTTGGGATTTGGATGTTGAGCACACCTACATATGGCTAAGAAAATCAGTATGTCTACACCATTAAACTGTATTGGTGCATGAAGGCTCTTTTAGGCAGAGTTTTTTTAGACATATACGATGCAAAAGAGGAAATCTTATTAGTGTTGGATGACATTGTATTCAACTTGAGGACATGAAGTAGTTCCCGGTGCATGTGGAGGAGATGGTAGATCCGGGTTCAGTTGTTTCCCACACTAGTTCAAGGGCTCCTAGTCCTATTAAGGTTGATATATCCCATTCTACTTAATTTGTTATTTTTTTTCTTTATCTGGTCTTTTTATTTTTATTTTCGGTTGTTAGCTAGTTATGGCTATTAGCATGCATAATTTTATTTTTCTTAGTCAACTATTGTTAATAGGCTCTTTTTAAGCTTCTAGACATTTTCAATTTTTGCAATA
Source organism: Pinus albicaulis (assembly GCA_034641835.2). Classification (NCBI taxonomy): domain Eukaryota; kingdom Viridiplantae; phylum Streptophyta; class Pinopsida; order Pinales; family Pinaceae; genus Pinus; species Pinus albicaulis. Next base: position 1,674,750,170 of record CM076578.1, read on the forward strand.
GCCTCGTATAATTTTCTTGGACAAGTTATTGTTATATTAGTGGTCTAGTTTTCTAAGTGGCAAGCCATTGAAAGACAACAAAATATGCTTTATATTAGTAATAGAAATCTTAAGAGCCCCAAGAGTTAGCTCAACTGGTCGAGTCCCCGTTGCTAAGTACTTTGTTGGTTGGGAGGCCGCGGGTTCAAACCTCCTTGATGCCCTTGGGGTTAGGTCTCGCGTGTAAGGTCGACAATTAGATCCCCTCAAGAGGGTCTGCCGAGATTTTTCCGTGGACATAACAGGTACATATGTGTGCGGGCACATTGGATTCGCGAACCACAAGTGAAAAAAAGTAATAGAAATCTTAATTTACAAAAAGAAAAATTATATATAAACAATTTATTTTCAATGGAGATATTAGAAGACATGATCCTCAAAATCATTGTTGAGTTATTTTACAAATAAATCTAAATTCATGAGTTCAATTTAAAAATAAATTTAACATCATATTTCACGACATTGGCTTCACTGAGGGAGAAATACGATACCACGTGCGTTCATATTGGGGGATATATATAGAGGAAAAAATGACATAATATATTGAGCATATAATTGGGGGTAAAGGGTTTTTATATTGACAAGTTAAAAAATGGAGCTCAAAGTTAATGAAAAAATACATAGGGGTACAAAAAATGTCAATGAAAAAATGGATACCTACACTATCTAGTAAAAGTAGGGATTTTTTAAATTGGGAAGCTGTATTGGGTTTGTATTGGTAAGGGGTTAAATAATGTGGTTTTTATTTTACTATATGTAGTAAAATTAAGGGTATTGTTTAGTTTGCCACGAACACACGTGATATGTCAAAGGTTCATTGAGTGAAGCTGTGTCTTTCACTTAAAATAAAATTGCAATGAATTGCATAACAAGCTCCCATGAAAGAGTAACATTAGAAAAAACATCAAGGGGGTTCTCATGGAATTAGATAGAACCTTAAGATAATCTACTTAGATTCAAATAGGTATGTCTATATGGTTACATTTTAATGATTTGATTTCTCTCTTTGAATCTTCAAGCAATGATCACATTTCCTTCAACATTGTTTCCTATAAATGAAAATTCCCTTGTTCTTTCCTATATGCATTCCATTACTTGGTCATTGCTCATTGTTTGGCATAATTCGTGGTCTACATTCATATGTCATTTGTAGGTAGCCTTTGGATTCACGTGTATTATGTGTTATTGTTATGTTTTATACTTTGTTGATCCATTCTTTTAATGATTATGTGTAGCTACAAAAATTGTAGTTATCCATTCCCAATGGGGTGCATTATAACCCCATGGAAATAGGTTATGGCTACGTTTATTAATATTTGGTTTGCAATTATCTTCATTGTAGGCTTCCTATTAGGTGCATTGGCAAAGAAGGTAATTGTTGAATAAGGATGCCTTATTCTTCACTAGTGTCCCCACTAGGAAGCTTGCAATGAAGATGATTACAAAACACATATTAAGAAACATAACCATGGTTTGCTTCCATACGATTGTAGTGCACCATGTTCGGTGTGGAAGGCTACAATATTTTCCTATGGCTACACATAATTGTCGTATAAATGGTAAACAAAACATAAAAAATAACAATAGCACATAACATGTGCATTTCTAAAAAAAATTACTGGTGAATCTTAACCACAAATTATGCCAAATGTCAAGCCACATTTAGGCAATGTATTGGATACAAGAAAGAACGAGGGAATTTGTATTTATAGGAAACATAAATGAAGGGGGTGTGATTGTTATTTGAATATTTGGATAGACAAATTAAATCATCAAAGTTATTATGTAAATTATACCAAACATTGAGCCATAAGAAGCTAATGGAGTGCATACAAGAAGGCACAAGGGAATTTGTATTTATAGATAATGAGGATGAAGGGGGGTGTCATCCTAAGTTGTTTGAAGCTTTAAATAGAAAAATCAAATCATCAAAATTTAAGCATATAGACATTCATATTTAAATTTAGGAATATTGTTGATAGGTTCTAGATAAATTATTGTGAAATGTACATTTATGAAATCCGCTAAAACATATAGCAGTTGTTGGGCACATTGCTAGGGGTAAATTAACATGGTTTTTGAGATATGAGTGTAGAAAAAATAAGATGGAAGGACCAACCTTCTCAATAAAAAGTAATTTCCTTCACCATTTTTATCCCATTAGACCTATGAATATTCACATATATGTTCAAATCTTTGACCTAAGAATACTCGATGTTGGCACCCACAATTTGTAGAATGGCTATTGGAGCTACAATGTGAAGGTTGTATTTTGAATGTAAATAAGGGCAATCCTTATCTCAATTGTGCATTGGATGCATTGATAATAATGTAGAAAAATCAATCATTGACTTTGCTATTTGCTATGTGCTCATTAGTTTCTCTAAAAGAACAACCAAGTTTAATCTAGGGCACCTCCCTTGAACCAAAATCGATTACGTGTTTGAGGCATTTGATAGGCACATATCAAAGTGAACAATTTTCTATGTGCCCATCAGATACCCTCATGCGTAATAGAGACAAGGATGGGCCTTCCTTAATATCCAAAATATAACCTTCATATTGCAACGTTGATGACCATTCTATGAATTGTGGGAGACAATATGGAAGATTCCCAAGTGAAATTTTTTTACGTAAATGTGAATATTAATAAGTTTACTGGGATATGTTTTTTAAATACATCTATATATTATCAAAAAGGTTAGTCCTTTTATTATTATTTTTACTATACTCATATAACAAAACCCATGTTACTTTACCCTATGCCCTAGGCTTAAGAATTATTGCATGTTGAGAGAATTCCTTAAATTTATTTTCATGGTGAATTAGTTCGAACCTCTCAACAATATTCCTTAATTAAAAAAAGAATGTCTATGTGTTTATGTTTTGATGAAAACATTTTTATGTTAAAATCTTCAAACAATAATGACACCCCCTTCATCCTTATTGCCTATAAATACAAATACCTTGTCATTCCTCTATGCACTCCATTACCAGTGTATGGTTTAGTGTTTGACATAGTTTGTGGTCAATATTGATAGGTAATTTGCACGGGGAAATTACTAGATGGATAATATATTAACATGCTTGTTCATATATGGGGTTAAGGAAGGAGAAAAATTTAAAAACAATATATTGCATAGCATTTAGCAATAGAAATATATTTTTTTAAATATACATAGCAATACATGTATTGTTTTTTGGGGGGTGTGGACATTTTTTGGCTCGTGTGGGGGTTCATGAGTCTTCTAACTGTAATTTTGTGCCCTGTACATCCTTGTCGTGTTTAAAAAGCTATGAAATTAAAGTTCATGTGGTGGGGAGTTAATATTGAAATATATCGACACTTTAATAAAAGTCTTAAAACATTTGAATAGACCAAGCAAATGAATGAAAATCAACAAGTGCAAGTCAAAGTCTCGGATCACCATTGATCCAGGAGCACTAGATCTAACAATGTATGTATAGTGTGGACCTCCCTTTGAGTCGATGTTTAATAGCGTAGGGGGCACAGTGGTGATCTGAGTCTAAACCACTCAATGTAGATCAGCAAAGCAAAGTTATTGCGAACTCCCCTCCCCCCACAAAGTTCCAAACCACCACGAGGGGGAGGGGGGGTGTTACCAGTAGTTTGCTAAAAGTGGTTTTTTGCTATTGATGTGGGTTCATAATGAAGCATGGGATGTAGTGGATATGAAATCAGGCATAGTGGAGCCATGTATGCCTAGATGAAGGTCATCAATGACGTCGCTTACCACAACTTAAACGCCTCACTGTGGTCTATGGCTATAAGTTATTTCAACATGGTATCTTGCTCGAATTTTAACACAATTAAAGGGGGTGAAAATGTTAAACCATATTTTATGTGCAGGGGTTAATTAGATTCATTTCACCCACTTTGAATGGGAGGTCAAACAACTTTAAGTGTGGGGCGAAACCACCCTAGTTTTTTCCATGCTTTGCACTTATTTATGTTTTAAGGTCCACTATGCACTATCTTGTATTATTAATTAATAGTGTGTTAATGTGTTTGGTTAATTTAGCTTGTTTAAGATTTTAAATCACGTTTAATTTGTTTTTAATCAGGTTAAAAATTATCTATGGCTATAAGTTATTTTGGCACAGTAACTTGCTCTAGCTTTAACACATTGAATTGCAATGAAAAGGTAAAACCATTTTTACCATTGTGGAAGGGAGGTCAAACCACTTTAAGTGTGGGGCTAAACCACCCTAGTTTTTCCCATGTTTTGTACTTATTTATTATTTTAGGGTCCACCACGCACTATCTTGAATTAATAATTGATAGCGTGATAATGTGTTCGGTTAATTTAGCTTGTTTAAGATTATAAATCATGTTTAATATATTTTTAATCAAGTTTGAAATATCTCGTATTTCAAACTTTTGCGATTTTTATTTTGTAATAATGTTTTTTCCGTATCCATCGCATTATGTAGATTCTTCTATCAACGTTTCAAACCATATACCAAGGTTCATTATCATTCATTTTTATCTTGATAATGAACCTCGGTAGATGGTTCGAAACATTGATAGAAGAATCTACATAACACGATGGATTAAAAAAAAAACATCATTTCAAAGTTTGAAATAATTGATTTGTTAAAAAAAGGATAAAATAATAGATCATCGATTAGACATTGCAATTAAAGATGTGTTTAATTATTGTTCAAAATGTAATTGTATAATTATTATTTAAAATGTAATTACAAGTCTAGTTGTTAGTTTATAATTTTGTATAACTTTTATGTATACCTTACCATTATAATCAAACATCTCATAAACTCTATAAACCAACCGAATCTTATATATATATATATATATATATACAAGTGTTTCAAAATATAAGCACATGAATAATGATAATAGCTATAATTAAATATTATTTAATAAAATATATTTGTGTTTGATTTATATTATAAGGTAAGTAATAATGTATGCTCTTTTAATAATAGCTTAAAATGATAAATGACATCTGAATTTTTAATGTATAGATGAAGACTATTAGAAATATACGATTATATTAGTAATTATTTTTTAGGGGTAGAGATAAAAATGGGGTATTAAAAATGCCACAAAAAACATGGATACCTAATATATCTGGTAAAAATAGGGATTTTAAAAATTGTAAGTATATGTTGAAAGAAAGAGGGGGTCAATAAAAGGACTTTTAGGGGTATTTTTCAACATCTACTAAAATTATGGGCACTCTTTAATATCCTAGGAACGAACATGCTATGACGCAAGTTCACTAAGTGAATCCACTATGGTAATTTGTAGGTAACATTTGGCACTAAATGTGTTCTATGTTATCATTATATTTTCTAATTTGTTAACCCATTTCTATTACAATTTTATGCATTTACAAAAATATATTGGATGGCTTGGTTTATTAATATTTGGTTTCTAATCATATTCATCCTAGGATGCCTAGTGGGTGCTTTAGTGAAGAATTTCATAGCCTTCTTCATAATTTTTTGCTAATGCAACAACTAGGAAGTTTAAAATGAATATGATTATAGGCCAAGTATAATAAATATATCCATACCCTTCTTATATATAATTGTACTTCAACCAGTTAGGAGTGGATGGTTACAATATCTTCTCATAGCTACACATAATTATATCATAAATGGGTAAAATAAAATATATAATATAACAATAACGCGTTAGTGTGAAATGATAACTGCAAATTACCTATAAATAAAGAACACAAATTATGCCAAATATTGGTCTACAAGCAAAGAATGGAGTGTGCACACACACGCACACATAGAAAGGAATAAGGACATTTGTATTTGTAGGCAATCAAGATGAAGGGGGTGGGATAATTATTTGAATATTTGAAGAGACAAATGAAATCATCTAAACATAAGCACATAGGGTATTGGTTTCTTCCTACAGCAAGGGTTAGCAAAAATATCTAAACTATGGGTTGTAAATATCTCAACAAGGAAACTTGACGATTTATTGGTTAAACCCTAGAGTTCTATTGATTGTTCATTAACATGTGTATATTACTACAATTCTAATTAAAAGTAATACATAAACATATCATAAATGTAACACATAAAACAAACAATGATACTCCAAAATTCCCAAATATATGAGCTTTATTAAGAAAAGATGTTACTCATGAGAAGATCTTATTGAATGATGGTTTAGGAGGCCTCTTCCTTGGGAGGGTTTATTAGCAATCCTTTTTGCAAGAAATGATATCCTTATCTCCAAAGTACAAGCAAAAGAAAGAAGAAAAAGAAAAAACATGGGGGCTTCACTCAATGAACCTCTAACATATCACGTGTGATCATAGCATATTAAACAATACCGTTAATTTTAGTACATAATGGAAAATGCCTCTAAAAATCACATTATTTAACCCCCTACCAATATAAACCCAATACACCTTCCCAATTTAAAAATCCCCTACTTTCACTATATATTGTAGGTATCCATTTTTTCATTAACATTTTTATACCCCTTTATATTTTTTCATTAACTTTGAGCTCCATCTTTTTATACCCGCCAATATAAAATCCCTTTACTCCCTATATATCCCCAATATATTATGTCATATTTTTCTCATTATATATCCCCAAATATGAACTCACATGCTATAGTATTGCTCCCGCAGTGAAGCCCTCGTGGACAAAAGAAAAATAATTTGAGCTTAATAGTGAAGAAAACTCAAATGGCTTAGGACCATAATGACAATGAAAATGGGTCATGGTGAAATGAGGAGAAAATATCTCCTATTTATAATAAAATGTAAGCTAGATTTTACGAGGTCAAATATTAAAAGAGGTTTGTTAGACTAAGTCAAGATATAAATAATTTGGTATTTTACTATTCTTTGTGAGAGGAAAGGGTAAAAAATAATGGTTAATGACCTTTATTTGGGTAACTAACCAAAAAATAATAATGTATTGAGTTAAATAATGAAAACAATCCATAAATAAATGATTTATTATATTATTTTCCTTTAACTGGGTACAATTGTTAGAAATAATTAATGAATAAGTGATTTATCGATTTATTTATATGGAAATGAATAAAATGAGTGAAAAAAATTAATTATTTTCACATAAATGGGTAAACTTATGACAATAACATAAAATTAGTGAATATTTTTGAAAATGTAACTAGTTTCGACTTCATAATTGCTTTATTCATTTCAATATGTATCCTATGTAACAAACAAGAAAAGAAAACAAAAGTTATTATTATTAAAGCATGGGATTCATGCTCAATATTGATGGTCTTCTTGGCAAAATCATGTTCTTTGTGCTTCTAGGGTTTGTTAGGTCTTAGGATTTATTGTCTTGAGTCAAAGGAATCAACATCATGTTTATAAGACCCTTTTGGGAAAATTTTAAATGTTAAAAGAATTAATTTTTAGTCTAGAAAGTCCTAGAAGCTTCAAAAGTACAAGTCGGCACTGGGAACATCAAGTTGGCCTAAAGAAGGGAATTCGACCCCTTGAGAAGGTTGTATAAAGGAGCAGTTAAACCTCATTTGAAGACACTCACTCCATAAGTTCAATATCACAAGAAGAAGTTCGATCTATAGATGGGAAGAGAAGGAAGGAGAGAGAAAGTCAAGGAATAGAAGAAATGACAGAATTCTCTATCACACATGTAAATTTCTAGGGTTTTTGGTATTTTAGAAGGAGGTCGAAATTACAGGATCGAGTTGCAGTAAGACAAAGTGCAACATCTTGTAGCTGGAGGGAAGGATACTATTTCTAGACCTTGTTGACCTTAGGAGGATTTGTCTTGCTCAAGTAAGGTCTCAAGAGGAGGCTAATCTAGGGTTTCCTTGGAAGCTACAGTACCTAAAATTTAGGGTCAAATTTCCATGTTGAGTAGCAATATTGAAGTTGGCAGGTTGAAGCTACGTTGTGTAGTAGTTTGGTGCAGAATCAAGGAAGGACTTTATGAAGGGTTAACTTGGTACTAGGAGAATGTATGGTCTAGGGTTTGGGTATTTATATCTCATTTGAAGGAAATTCTAAGAAGAGAAGAGTTTATGGGTTTTTCCCTTGGAGGGGTTTTTCCTTGGCTGAGAGCCTAATTTCTGTGTCCTTTGTTGTTGCATTTTATGTTCTTTATATTTGTTTGATGAAAGGTCTAACTAAGAGAACACAATAAATATAATAAATTCACAAAAAAATATTAAAGTTAAGGAAAATAAGATTAATATATGCCACTATCCATTTTCCAACATGGTTTCAAAGCTAAGGTGAACAAGGGAGGCAGGTGGAAGGGCACTAGAAGCAGTTACTTGTCAAGGGGAAGGGAAAAATGAAACTCTCAAGAAAGATCTAAAGAAGAAGATTCTGATAACGATTGAATACTTATTGGTAGAAGACCTAGAAGTAGGGTTTCTACATTGAATAAGATTAAGTCTACAACAGGCTCACATCAAGGGAATATCTGAGAAAAAGAGTGTTGATCTCTCTCTGGAAGAAGATCTATTTGGAAGGCATCTTTGAAGAAGGAATCAAAGATATTGGAAGCTATTTTTGTCGAAGACTCTTCAAGAATATTAAAGGCATCAAAGAAGGTTGAAGACATCATCAAGGAGAATCTTGATCTCAAGTAAGTAACATATTATTACATCATTCTTGAATCTTCATTCATATGATTTCTTTATGAAGAGAGAGCAACAAGCTCATTGGACATCAAACTATCTAGCATGGAAGAAAATAATTGACTTGATACTCACAAAACAAGAAGTAATGGAATATATTAATGGGGAAATTACTGAACCTGAGAAAGATAAGACACAAGGACTAGCAAAGTAGAAGAAAGGGGAAGTAATTTCTCAAAGGATGAAAATCGAATCAATTAAGGATTCTCTTGTCCCATTTGTTGCAAATTTGAAGACTTCCAAGGTCATGTATGACAAGCTAGTGAATTTGTACTCGGAATTTGTTTTGTTTTGTTGAGGAACAAGTTGTATAGAATGGAGAAATAAAAGGATGAGGATTTGATATCATTTCTCATGAGATTCTCTCAACTATGAGACCATCTACAAGGACTTGGGGAACCAATTACTGATTATGAACTAACCATTTGTGCATTAAATGAATTTCCACCGGAATGGAGGAACTTTGAAAAAAGCATCTACTCCAAGAAGTATTTGAATCCCTTTAATGAGTTGTGGGTGCATTACATATTGGAATAATCAAGAATCAAGGTCGAGGATGATATTGGATATGATGAGAAATCTGAAGCCTTTCTAGTCTGAGTCAAGAAGATGAAGAAGGGAAAGTTTGGTATGTCTAGGAAGAAATATATGTCCAAAGTGAAATGTTTTGGATCCAACGAATTTAGACACTTCAAGAGGGACTGTCCAAACAATCAGAACAAAAAGAGAAAGGAAAGGAGTGAATATCATGTATTCGAGGCAGTGGGAGAATGTAAGAAGAAGGAAAATAAGGAATAATTGAAGGATATTTACTGCTAAAGAAGGTTCATTGATTGTTAGGTTCTTTATGAAGACTAATGTTTCTTTTAGGATAATATGTTTAGCATAACATCATATAAAGGAGCATATGATATTAACATGTCTATAATTTGCATGGTTAAGTTTCTTTGTCGAGATCATCTAGATAGATGGATATATAGACCAATTTGCATAATTTTCATCCATATATTGTCTAACATTATGTTAAGAAGTTGTCATCCTGCTTAGTTGAATCATCATGATTCAAGAAAGAACATCATTTTGGAAGGTATTTAAGAAAAGCATCATGACAAGGTTAGTAGACATTCAATGTAATATGGAATCATACTGGTAAAGTGATGAAGGAATGAAATGGGTAAGGATACAAGATCTTTGTGAGATATATAAATAGCTAGATGATTGGATGAAAGCATAAGAATTCATGCTAGATATAAAACTTTGGATAAGATTCATATGTACAAGAATCTTATGGGAGAAATTTGGTCATAAAATATGCTTAAGTATATGAATATATGATGCTCGAAAATAATAGGATTTGACTTAGTTTAAAATGAATAAAAGATTAGGACTATATCTAGAATATGCATAAATGATTAACATCCAGTAGATTCTTTGGAAGAAAATCTGTAACTTGGCAATTAGGTGCGATCGTTGGGCACTCTGATGCATGAAGGAAGTTTCAAGTGGATATGGTTGACGAGGATGTTGATGGAACGAGAAGGTCATCATGATGAGGTAATTTATTTTTTCATTATTTGTTCTGATTAACATATTATTTTTCTACTTGGAAGATGTTGCAATATGATGGTAGTTGAGGAAAATTGAAATCTATCGATGAAGGCTATTGAGGGAGCTTGATATTTGGTACCTGGAAACTGTGAAGTCAAGATATGGACATATTGGGACTAAAAGTAGCAATACGATAAGATAAATTAGAGGTCAAAGGAAGATAAATTTCAAGAAAAAGTTATGATCAAGTTGAAGTTTGGGAAGGCTCTATGTAACGCCTTGATAAAAAATAAGAAAGTGATGAGCAAGAAGATTGGCCTATAACCTATCATGTAGTTTCCTTGTATAGGAGCAATTTTCTATTCTCAAGACTAAAGGAGAATAGGGATGTCCTCTCGGTTTGAGAGGGAGTGATGTTGGAAATCACATGTGCATTCTCCTCTTCGGATGGTGAAGAGAGAATTAAAAAGGATTGGATGAGCATATATGGTTTCCTTGAGGATATAACATCCAATAAAGGAAATGGATTGACACTCTTTGAGGATGTGACAGGTATCCAAGAGAAGGGTGGTTGAAGAGGACCGATATTCTTTGAGGACTCAGGATTGGAGATCCAAGATAAGAATAGTTCTAAAAGGACATACCTTGTATACATTCAGATGGGTATGTACTCATTAGAGGTAGTGTGGTATCACACGTAAATCCTCCCAACATAATGCTCTTGATTAAAGAAGAGTTTGTCTAGTTAGGCCTTATAGACAGTGTTGGTCATGATGATGATGCTTATAGTATGTATTATCAATCTGACTCTTCAGTTTGAGATATGAAATTGTACTGGTTTTAAAATTATTAATACCTCCCTATTTAAGAGGGAGTGTTGAAAATGTAACTAGTTTCATTCTTCATAATTGTTGTACTCATTTAAATATGTATCCTATGTAACAAACAAGAAAAAAAAATTATTATTATTAAAGCATGGGTTTAATGCTCATTATTGATGGTCTTGTAGGTAAAAGAATTTTCTTCCTGGTTCTAGGGTTTGTTAGGTATTAGGATTTATTGTCTTGAGTCAAAGGAGTCAACATCATGTTCATAAGACCATTCTTGGAAATTTGTAATTGTAAAAAGAATTATTTTTTAGTCTAGAAAGTCCTAGAAGCTCCAAAAGTACAAGTCGGCTCTCAGAACATCAAGTCGACCTAAAGAAGGGAATTTGGACCTTTAAGAAGGCTATATAAAGGATTAGTTTTACCTCATTTGAAGACACTCAATCCACAAGTTCGATATCACAAGAAGAAGCTCAATCTATAGCTATGAAGAGAAGGGAGGAGAGTGAAAGTTAAGGAATAGAAGAAAGGGTGGAATTTTGTTATTTTTGGGCCCTATATCTCTCACATGTGCGAAGTTTTAGGATTTCTGGTGTTGCATAAAGAGGCCAAAATTTTAGGACCAAGTTGCAGTAAGATGAAGTGCAACATCTTGTAGTTGGAGGGAAGGATATTATTTATAGACCTCGTTGACCTTAGGAAGAGATGTCTTAATTAAGGAATGTCTCAAGAGGGGGTTGATACATGGTTTCCTTGGAAGCTTCAAGACTGGAATTTCAGGTTTGAAGTTCCAGGCTAAGTAGCAATATCAAGTATGGCAGGTTGAAGTTGCATTGTGTAGCAGTTTCATGCAAAATCAAGGAAGGACTTGAGGAAGGGTTGAATTGGTACTAGGAGAAGGACTGGTTTAGGGTTTGGATCTTTGTATCTCATTTGAATCAAATTATAAGAATATAAGAGTTTTTTGGTTTTCCCCTTGGAGGGGTTTTTCCCTAGTTGAGAGCCTAATATCTATGTCCTCTATTGTTGGAGTTTATGTTCTTGATATTTATTTGATGAAATATTTAACTAAAAGAACACAAGAAAACTAATAAATTCACAAGAAAATATTAAGGTTAAGGAAAATAATATTAATAGTTTCCACTATCCATTTTCCAACAAATATATGGGTTACTCTCATGTAATGGGTAAATTAACAGAAATAATTTAGGAATAGTGGTTCCTTAGGCTATTGTTGAGAATATGGAGGGCTTAGATTAATACAAATTCTCTTCTTGATAACTACTTGTGATATTACTTATGTTTTTCTTCTTTCACTTAGTTATTCCTTCATCAAGTTAATTATCAAAGTACTTAGTCAAATGTAGAGACAAATTTATGTTCACTTGTAACTGAGTATCTTGAAGTATAGTTAGGGAGATAAATTTCTGATTTACCTTCCTTACTTGAGGTTTCTGTCCTTTACAAATTCTTTCCTCAGAGATAACTTTATTATATCCTTTAGTAAATTTCTCAAACCTTCAGTCACTTCTGCAATTATTATCCTTCAGCTACTTCTGTAGAGTATGTCCTTCAGTTACCTTTGTAGTTGTATCATACAGTTCTTCCTTCAGATAAGTCTGCATTCAAAAATTGTTTTTGGATCTGCTTTCTTCTATATGTTGTTACCTTCAGACTTGACCGCATGCCATACTATCCTGGAATCCGATTTGTAATACCTTCAACCCAAGAGACAGGTCTGAAAATTTGTTATACCTTCAACACCTTTAGATATCCGCACTAATTCAGACGCATGTTCGCAAATCTGTTCCCTTCTTCACGCTGTATCACCTTCAGTATAATCCACAAAACTTGCTCCTTTTTCCACGCTGTATAACCTCAGCGTGATCTGCAAATACTCTTCCGCACTATTATATTATTATCACATCTTCTTATCTTTATACCGCACTATAATTTCTGATGTATCCTGTGATTGTTCCTTGAGATGTCCACACTAACTCAGAGTTGAATCCGCAAAAACTGTGTGTGCAAATGATCCGCAGTGTAGTGCATATATAGTGCACTGTTCTAGCCTCTAGGTCGACCATACAACCATTTATTTGAGCCGACTTCATAACATAGATTTAAGCCGACTGTGTGAGGAGTTCTTCATGGTATGCATAGGTTGTTTTCCAGCGTTGTTATTTGTCCTTATATCACAAGATCTTGGAGCATATTAAACTAGATCCTATATGATACTAAATTATATTTTGTACCTAGAAGACAAACCTAATAGACATCAAGAAGAAGTCTATTCACCTAAATAGTAAAATGTTACTCATGAAACCCATGAAGTAAGTACAACAAAATACTTTTATCATCTCTGTATTCTTCTTTTCATAATTACATAGACAACATGAAGACTGACCTAGTTACCTTTTACAACACTCCCTCTTAACTAGGTAGGTATTCATATAGATACATGATTTCTTTCAAACTTAAATAATCTCATAAGAAAAAAAAAATCGGATTGGTAATTGCATCTGTATAGCATCATATCAACCAACATTGTACTAGTGCAAGGCCTTGAATAACATCACCATCTCTTCAATGAGACAATGGGCTTCAATGTTGGTGAGACACATGACTTATAGACACCTTCATCATTGTCTCTCCAAGGTACATACTCCACCCGCGTGTTCCCAAAGTATGAACTTCCTGGACTATTATTCTCTTGGGTAGCTAGCCCTCAAAGAATATCGGTCCCCGACTACTCTTATCTTGAATGCTCGATCACATTCGCAAAGACTATTGAATGCCAGATGATTACCCAATCCTCCATTTTGTCTTCCCAAGACGAGAATGATGTGTCTATCTCTCCCTCCCAGGGAGGACCTATTCCACAAGGGAATGTACTCATTCTTATACAAAGAATGTACCTAAGCTCATCCTTAGGAATTACCAAGTTTCTTCCAAGTAAGAAACTTATCATTAGGCTCCCTCTTAATCAGGGACCTCCAGCAGCAATGGTGAGACACCCAATTTCTCATGAAGAATTCCTGTCCTCGATGTCATGGATTTCAATATTGAGGAATCTCCATATTTTAGCTTCATAGGGCACAGATCATTTATCACTTTTCTCCTGAGTCAAGTCAGTTATCAGAAAGTGATCCATTAGACTTCCTTATCTGGTCCACTTTTTATGCCATGCTGCTTTCCTTCGAATCATCTCCAAGGATCATACATCCTTTCTTATGATTAGTAGCCCTGCACAAAATTTATCCAGATAAACATATACATATGAACTTTTAGAACAAAAGTTACCTTGATGATGATATTTTACCATGAAATCTTCTTGTAGGCATCAACATCCTTCATATAGATTGACACATCTCCTAATGATATGTTTTCCCAAGGGTCTTCTTCTTTACCAGACTTTCGTCAGAGTCTACATATATTCCTAGGAGATCTCCTACTTGGCCACCGGATGATAACTGCCTCTAGACATGGTTGTATTTCATGATCTCTTCCTTTCTGCACATTCTTCATTCCCAAAAACTTACAACTTTTTTAGTTTCTTGTTTATGTACAACCACCTCATATTCTATGAGGTCATATTATGTTGATTTCATCTGTTAGTGCACTGAGAGATCCTTCTTCATAGATCATAATCCTAAGTACGGAGATATATTACCTACAACCATATGACATGATTTCACAGCATCCAATATCAGCATGTATGTCTGCATACCTCATACCCATCTTCCTTGAGTCATCATGTAGCAGTTTCCCTTGAATGAAGAGCTTCATTTCTTTGACCTGCTTCAACAATATGTCATCACATCCCAAAATTCTTTCTTCATGATGACCCTAGATCTAATGACTGCTTTACTTTAAGTAGAGAGGTTTTCCAGAGGCTTTTTCACTGAGAGCTCCTTCCATGCTTTTATCGAAATGCTTCTTAATGTATATGCTATTGTACAATTTCACAACTAATCAGAGATCACTTATAGAGGAAGATGATCTCAATCATAATAGAGATCTCTTGCTTCCTCCCTTTTAGATATTTTAGCATCAGGTTATTCTCTTTCATAAGTGGCATGGGCTTCTTCCTTTCTCCTCTTGTCCTTTCTAGATTTAGGACAATCTCTTTTATAATGTCCAAGCTCATCACATCAAAAGCATCGCATGTTGTCCATATTTCTTCTGTTATTCTGGGGGCCAAATTTTCCAAATCTTCCCTTCTTCCTGTATGAAGCTACAAAGGCATGATTCTCTTCACTTGGTTCTATATCAGCTTTGGCGTTTAGTCTTGTTTTCTCTATTTTACTTAGAGACCATAAATCTTGGAATGGAGTGGCTTCTTTCTTCCGATATAGACTGGAAGTGAAGCTTCCCCATTCTTCTGGTAGAGCATTCAACACCACTATTGTCATCTCAGTGTCAGACATCACTTCTCCTAGTTCCTGCAGTTGATCTCTTATTTCAGAAATCCTCATAACGTATGGAGCGATTCCTTCTTCCCTTGATGATTTCATTTTGTATAGTACTTGTCTTAGAGAGATTGCTTCTCCAACAGTACTCACCGAGAATAGCTCCACCAATTTCTCATATATTTGTTTTGTAGTCTTTAGTTTTGATACATAGGGAATGAGAGAGTCTTTTATGGATTCTATGAGAATCCTTTGGGCTCTAATTTCTCCCTTCATGTAATTAGCATGGGCTTAAGTATCTTCTTTTGGAGGTTGAACAGTAGATCCTTCGATATAATCCATTACTTAGTCTTCAATTAAGTTTAAGTCTGTTATTTTCTTCCATGCACTGAAATTTGATGATCCAACCAACTTGTTGCTTTCTTTACAAAAAGGCATCTTGATAGATAGTATCATTAATACTTACTTGAGTGGATGAATTTCTCTTTTGGCAGCTTTCTTGATGGTAAAGGATGTCTTCTTGAATGTGAATCTTTGATGACAAAGATTACTTACTTGAATGAACTGATATATCTAGAGAGCCTTCCCTGCAGACTGATTTGATCCTTCAACCCAAACTTTGATCTTTGCTTCTTGGAGTGTTTACTTTGTCAAGCAGCCCTTGCATTCAACACCTTAGCTCTGAAACCATGTTGAGAATCTGGAGGGCTTAGATTAATACAAATTCTCTTCTTGATAACTACTTGTGATCTTACTTATGCAGTTCTTCTTTCACTTAGTTATTCCTTCATCAAGTTAATTATCAAAGTACTTAGTCAAATGTAGAGACAAAATTATGTTCACTTGTAACTGAGTATCTTGAAGTATAGTTAGGAAGGTAAATATTTCATTTACCTTCCTTACTTGAGGTTTCTGTCCTTTACAAATTATTTCCTTAGAGATAACTTTATTATATCCTTTAGTCAATTTGTCAAACCTTCAGTCACTTATGCAATTATTATCCTTCAACTACTTCTGTAGAGTACGTCCTTCAGTTACCTTCGTAGTTGTATCATACAGTTCTTCCTTCAGATAAGTCTGCATTCAAAAATTGTTCTTGGATCTACTTTCTTCTATATGATGTTACCTTCAGACTTGAATGCATGCCATATTGTCCTGGAATCTGATCTATTATACCTTCAACCCAAGAGACAGATCCGCAAATCTGTTATACCTTAAACACCTTTAGATATCCGCACTAATTCAGAGATAGGTTCGCAAATCTATTCCATTCTTCACGCTGTATCACCTTCAGTATAATCTGCAAAAATTGCTCCTTTTTCCACGCTGTATAACCTCAGTGTGATCCGTAAATAATCTTCCACACTATTATATTATTAGCACATCTTCTTATCTTTATACCGCACTATAATCTCTGATGTATCCCGTGATTGTTCCTTGAGATGTCCGCACTAACTCAGAGTTGAATCTACAAAAAATGTGTGTGCAAATGATCCGCAGTGTAGTGCATATATAGTGCACTATTCTAGCCTCTAGGCTGACCATACAACCATTTATTTGAGCTGACTTCATAACAGAGATTTAAGCCGACTGTGTGAGGATTTCTTCACGGTATGTAGAGGTTGTTTTCCAACATTGTTATTTGTCCTTCTATCACAAGATCTTGGAGCATATTAAACTAGATCCTATATGATACTAAATTATATTTTGTACCTAGAAGACAAACCTAATAGACATCAAGAAGAAGTCTATTCACCTAAATAATAAAATGTTACTCATGAAACCCATGAAGTAAGTACAACAAAACACTTTTATCATCTTTGTCTTCTTCTTTTCATAATTACATAGACAACATGGAAGACCAACCTAGTTTACATTTTACAACATTATATATATATAGAGAGAAAAAAATATCTCTAGTTCAGGGCAATGTTTAGATTCAATAAATAAAAATAATAAAAATAGTTTTCTTCAAAAAAAAATTAATGCCACTTAAAAGAAACCTAAATAATGATATAAATAATGTGGGAAATTAGAAAACTAAAATTTTATTTACACAACAATTTCAAAATGGTTCATTGAGTTCTTTCTATCAAGATTTGACCTTCACATTTGTTCTAGAAAATCATATAAATAAAAAAAAATATAAGTTTATTTACATAATAATCACAATTGCTCACTCATTTATCAAACACTCAAAGGATTAAATCTCTCCTAGTGTAAATTCTATTTCAAGTTTTTCATTTTAAAAAGAGATTTGCATATAATGATATGTGATCTTTTTTCGCTCTTGGTAGATTGGGGGTTAATATGAATCTATATTGGTTTATGTAATGTAACTTACTTAATAATATTTCCCTCATAGATTGGGTTGTAGAGCATCTCTATGCTCAATTAAATAATTTAAACTCATGTTTTAAGAATCTTTGAGTTGATGAGAAAAAATGCATGAATATAACCATTTTAATTATAATTTATTTTTATTTTTTATTATTAAAAAATAGTATGAATAATAAAAATACAGTTTGAGTGGGCCTAATGGTTAAGAAGATGTGTTTCCTCCTAAAAGGTTATAGGTTCAGAGGAGGGTCGAGTATGTATGCCTTAGTCAATGGTAGTCTAGTCCCACAAAGAGGATCTCATACACTAAATTAGATAACAATAAAAATAATAAGATTACATCTTTATTTTAAGATAAACAATTAAATTTGTTATTTTTTTTATACTAAGTAATATTAGTTAAATTTATATATTTTTTAAAATATTATTTTATTAGAGATATTTTAAATATATAATTTTTATATTGTAAAATTTCATAAATAACATTATTATTTTAGAGAAAAAAATATTTATATTATTTAATGATTTAATAATAATGAAATTGTATAAGGTTAATTAATCTTCGATATCTAGAATTATATGAGTCTAAAATTAATTTAGATATAAACATGATTTTAAATAGTAAAAAAACTTATCTAGTAACAAGTTTCTTAAATATCATTTAATCTGACTTTGTTAGATTAAGAGTTTTTGAAGAGTAGAGATATTATAAAATTGGACATGAATATTTAGTATATTATTAATGGTAGGTTTATAAGGTTATATCTTGAAGTCTCTTTTTTAATTTATATAGTTAAATATTGTATGTATATATCATTTTTTAACAAATATTATTACATAGTAGTGGGATAGTTATTTCATAATAAGAATTTATTTTAGAAGGATTACTAGGTAGTTGGTATCAATTAGTGATATGATCCCAAGTAGTTATGGATTTATGGATTTTGATATGTAAAATATATTTATAGAGGTAAGAGAAATTGGAATGTTTTTCCTTGTGTTTTGTATTTGAAGCTAGATAAAGAATGGTTTAAAACATTCATATATTTCACACTAAGGTGTATGCACACACACACATACACTCATTACATTCAGATTACTTTATTAAATAGAGCTTCTAAGATCTAACTTATTCCTAAATTAGAGAGAGAGAGGTTGAGAGAATTTCTCAACCATCATAAACCAATTTCTCAAATAGGATGTAAGCATTAATTCCAACATCCCCTCTTAATGATTACATTACATGAATTTGTTGAAATCACTCATAAATAAAAAAAATACACAGTCATTCTTTAACCAGTTTTCAGCTTATCAATATAGGCTCCATCAAGTTGCCTCATAACCCTTGTAAAGGTGTACTCAACAAGCTGGATTCTTGAGTTCGGCTACTGAACTCCCGAATCAAGGAGCTCCCGAAGTAAATTACTGGACAACATCCCAATCTGTCGCATAACCTCATTAGGAGACCACTCCATGTCTACGACTAATGAGGGATCCTTCCTTAGGTCCAGAACTGCCATACTATCTCAACAACCATCCATGTTGAGCCTGAACTGTAGCTGTTCTAACATAGTTTAAGAGGTTCATACTCTTCATCAAATTCATCATCAAAATTCAATGGGTATTCATCTGTGGCTATGTTTTCCGATTCTTTCCCTTTTAACACATCACTGGCACGACTTCTACAATTCCATGCTGTATGCCCAATTTTCCTGCAATAGTAACATTAAATTTCACCTTTTTTTTCATTTTTATTTCTCATCCTTGATCTTGTCAGCAATGCATTCTCTACACGAGAGTTATCTTCTTCATCCTCTAGTTTTAGTCACTTTTTCTCTGCAACAAGTGCTGCAATTGACTCATACAATGTTTTTGTAGACATTTGACTCAAAGTGAAAACAACATTACTATAACTTGAAGGAAGACTATTTAGTAATATTTCTTTAGCATCTTCATCCTCCACCTTCGCACCAGCTTTAGGTAATTTTCTTAAAAGAGACATTAAATTATTTACATGACTCGACATAGATCTCTCATCATTCATTTTCAGTCTAAATAATTGCAGCTTTATGGAAAATTTTGCATTTGTAGATTTTACACCAAATAGCTAAGCCAAATGTTCCCATATTTCCTTAGATGATTCAGTGAGATATACAAGATGTAATTGCGAATTTGAAAGAGCAAGTCCAATTATGGACTTGGCTTTGTCATCTCTATTTTTCCATTGAATCAATTTTTTGGCATCTTTAGGTGCTACTTCTGAACCATTCACTATGCCCCACAAATTTTTATTTATTAATTTCATTTGTATTTTTACTTTCCATGAGGGAAAATTCAAACCATTGAATCTTTATAACACCATGAGCTCCATGATGAAGTCGAAAAACAAAATACCTTTAAAATTCTAGCACGCTTGCAGCCTCCCTACGTACACTTCATTGAAAAATGCTTTCTCGAATTCAACACGTGACAGCTCCAGCCTTCAATGCATTCAAAGAAAAGAAAATTCTCCACTTCAGTTTTCCATTCTAATGGTAGCATCCACTTCCCTCGATCTTGTTGTCGCACAATGTTTCTAATATCTTGCTTGCCTCTTATGCTAAGGGTTTCATTCCCATGGCAGCCCACCTCCTCGATCCTCTCGATCTCACTCACATTTATATTGATCTTAATGAACGTCATTCTTCGGCCGATGATAATTCACTTTTTGTGCCCACCTTTGTATTCGAAATCGCCTTACATTAGTTACAGGCTATGACGGTTTTAATCTATTGTTGCGTATTAACTCACAAATGGTCTGCACCTCCCCAGTAAGCACTGAACTTGCTTAATTCTTCCCAGGAGGCCATTGCCCTCACGGATATCATTGCAAGCACGGCGTTCACAATATGCATAGTCCACTGTTCGTACAACCTTTCCAAAGACGAGCTTCTGTGCTTCGATACCAGAGATAAACAATGGTTTAGAAAATTCGTATATTCCACACTAAGGTGTATCCACACACACACCGATTAATTTTAGATTACTCGGAGTTTTTAAGATCCAACTTATTCCTAAATTAGAGAGAGAGAGGTTGAGAGAATTTCTCAATCATTAAAAACCAACTTCTCAAATAGGATGTAAGCATTAATTCCAACAAATCTCTATTTGGTGAAGGATACCCCACCTTAAGAGGAAAATTCAAGAGAGTATTCCTCTTAACATTATCAATAAATAAGGGTATTTTTACAACTTTTATCTAATTATCTCTTGTTTCTAATTAATTTGCAATTTTACTTTTTATATAATTTGTTCAGGTTTCCTCATGAAAATGAGATGTAAATATTTAAAAATGATGCATTAAAAATGGATTTATTCAAGGGACAGATATTCCAGAGTTGAGGAGGTTACCTTCTTGGGATATCTATGGTTTCCTTGTTTAGGAAATACAAGTTGTTTTGACACCCATTAAAGGTTGGTTGATGTGTTTTAATGGAATGGTTTCCTGAAGTTAATGAGACTACAAGAGAAGTACACAAACCATGCTAGCTTGGAAAACAATAATAATGTATGGAGGAGAAAAATTAATGAAGGGAATTGTGCTATGGGTGCGACAGTGAAAATAAAATACTATGCATGAGAAGGGAAAAGGTGAATTTTGACCTCACTCATGACATTCACTTACACTCCTTACTCCTAAAATCACATTCTTGTAGACACAAGAGGATCTGTATTCAGCAACAGAGGAGGAGGAACAAACAAGACATTTGCAGGAAGAGAACATAAGAGAAGCCAATAATTATTTCATTTGGCAAGGATGATATTAGGATGATCTCTCCCTGGTGAGAAATATGGCCTCTCTATTCCTTGTACTGCCAGAGGCTGGAGAAATTGTTTCTCTAGAGGCTCTTGGTGGATGGGGTGGAGGATTTTTCCTTAGATTAATGGAAGAAGGATATTTGAAATCATCATTGTTTTGTGATTTTACAGTGGATTTTGGAGTCCTAAAAGTCAGTGCAGATATTTTTTTGGATTTACAGTGGTAATCCGAAAAGGAAGAGTTACTCTTAAAAAATTAAATCGCTCTTGTGATTGCAATTTTTGCTTCAAAGGCCTGCATGACAATGAGGCATATGTATCAATAACAGTGTTTTCATCTCTGAGTGATCATAACCATGCAGGAAGTGCTATAA
The DNA here is from genome assembly GCA_034641835.2 of Pinus albicaulis. Taxonomy (NCBI): domain Eukaryota; kingdom Viridiplantae; phylum Streptophyta; class Pinopsida; order Pinales; family Pinaceae; genus Pinus; species Pinus albicaulis. The sequence continues at coordinate 1,674,772,176 of CM076578.1, forward strand.
ATAATTGAGGATGGCATTTTGTTCCTCATCGATTTATTATACGTTGACTCAATAGTCGAATTGGAACAGTGACGAAGATTGTAGTTACAGAAGGACCCCAAGCACATGGGTAGATGGAGTGTTTTGTGTTAACTAGTATTCCTGAAAATTTATTTTTCCATGATATATATATATATATATATATCACATTCTAGGAACTAGGGATGAGGTCTCAAAGGCTCACCCCTAGAATACCAAGAGGTGGATGCCAAAAGGAGTGATGCGGTGTTGGGACAAGGATGACGTGTCCGAAGTCCTACACCCTAGGGATGTGAAATGGGGAGTATTTAGAGAGTGTTAGGATGTCTGAAAATAGGATGTCTGAAAACACGATGTTGTGGCAGCAAAACATTATGGAACAGCTAGAAGCCAAGTAGAGAGGTGTGATGCACCAATCCACATAGACCCATAGGTTTACACCTCTGAAGTGAAAGGTGAAGAATTCAAGGTAAGAGTTGAGGTGATGGGACTGAGATGACATGTCCTAGAGGTCCCACCTCAAAATTTGAAAGGGGATCATGGCGTAAGTGCATAGGTGAAGCACTAGGATGACATATCAATTTCATTACATTGGCATCCGGCTAATAGAATACTTGGGGAATATATATATATATATATATATATATATATATATATATATATATATATATATATATATATATATATATATATATATATATATATATATATATATTGAGGTCAAGTGGTTGTCAAAACCTTGGTATAATATTTAAACAAACAAAATATACTTATATATGTAAAATTTATAAGTAAATAAAGTTTGGATTACCGTGCTTAGGTGTAAAATGGGGAACTATGTTTTCATAATAAGAATTTATCATAAGTAAATAAAGTTTATATTATTGTGCTTAGGTGTAAAAGGGGAACCATAAGCTTTAAGATAAATTGGAACTTTGTCCAGAA